>JAVJGJ010000059.1:55503714-55528883 GCA_035590215.1 Microhierax caerulescens | reverse complement strand
AACATAATATCAACCAGAACTAACACCCCCCCCCCCACCCCCCCCCCCGAATATACTACAAGGAGCCAGAAAACTATAATGCAACAAAAAGGTTTATCTTAATTTAGAAAACTGACAATTTCCCGAGCCACAGGTGGTAAATGGGAGAAGAAATAACTAACTCTGAAGAGAGTCTGGAAACACCAACATTAGCCACCTTATACGTTATATGATAATGAGTTTGAAATCCTATTAAGAAAATGGGTACAGAAGAACACACAGTGTGCATTGGTACAATACTGATGTTTGTTGATGTATTAATCCTGAAAATTCTTTATTAGTTCGCCTTTTACAATATGCCAAGTGCAATCTCTGTAGTAAAATGAGGATTTAAAAGAAAGTGGATGTTGAGATTTAAGAATCTGCATTTATAATCAATCCATAAATGATGAAAAACCTTAAGTTTCTAACTGTTAAATTACAAATAATACAAGCATTTGTATTCTGAAACTCAAAAATAAAATACTATTTTCCTGTTCAAAACTGTTCTAGTGATGTAGAGAGCTAAAAGAATAAACATCCAGTATGTAATTTGTGCATTTAAAGAGCTCCTTATCCACTGAAGAAAAAGTGGTAGAGATTTCTTTAAATCTCTTAAAAGCTGCTCACTGCTGCTTTAAACTTCAGTGACTGAAATAATATTTTGTACTTCCTTTTTTATAATTTCATTTTTTACTTCATTACCCACTTATAACAAAGAAGGGCTTAGAGAATTGTCTGGTATACTAAAAGTATCATGTGGCCTTTCCAGATGTCAGAAGTGCACTGAACATGTGACAAGGCAAACAAGAGCCATTCCTGATGATGAACAGCCCTGTCATTTAATTATGAGTTTCAAGAAGAGATTCAAGTTGTCAAGAGCCACTTTCTGGAGGTAAATCAAAATGTGAAATTAAATTCCCTGAGAGCTCTCAGTATATTACAATTAAGAAGTTAAATTAAATCTTGTTATGTTGATTGTCTAACTTTTATAAAGTTAGAATTAGATTCAATGCAACTTCATGTAGAAGGTAGGCTTTTCTATTTATTTTTATTACCCAGTGACTGCTGATCAACTTTGTTACTGTAGTTTCTTAGATGAAAAACAATAAAATTTGTGCAATCATCACTGCAAAAAATAGATAATTACAATTTCTCAATTATTTTCCTGTGTACTGCTTAAATTCAGCCTCCTTAATTGGGCAAATAGAAGTGATTTTAAACTCAGTTTCTGAGACATCGCAAAATACTGCTTTGGTATTGATAGAGGTGAAAGGTACTTACATAAGATTCCAGCAGATCAGCAATTACTTCTGTTATACATAATTCAATAAATACAAGAAAAAAACTATTTTTAAAATTTGAGCAGCTGATGCTTTAATGTATTTCAAAGCTTTCAGTCAAAACGAGTGATGTATTCAATGTAGCTGACACAACACAGTAGAGACTCCCATCTATCCAGATTAATGTATCAAAATAAGATTATTTTAGTAATGCTTTTCCTTCCAAATGGCAAAAGTGGCACTAAATAAATTGTGTCTTCCAAGAAAGCAATCCCTTTAAAAATAATAAGAAATCCATTCACATGATCTATGCTGCAAAGTTACAAATGCTGTTATTCTTTCAGTTATATTCTAAAGGCTCCTTACTCACAAAACACAATTGCTTAACAATTTTGCCACAATTAACAGTCTCAGGGTCCTTCTATGTCCTCTTATTCAACTTCTCTATGTTTTTCTTATTTCAGGTTTCTGAAATACTGCCTAGATCTCACTGAACTACAAAAAGCACATGGTAAGTGTTAACAGCTTACATACCTCATCATGGTCAATATCTGCATCTCCAGTAATGACAATGCGCTTCTCAATTCTTGTTTCTGAGACTCCACCTTTTACCATCTAGAGATGGCACAAAATAGGGAAGAAAACATTCTTATAATTACGCCATATAGCCAGAAAGCACTCATTTCTATTGCACTGGAGCACATAAATTTCTATGACTGAGTTGCAATTAGTAGTAAATATTCTCAGTGCTAAATCACCCTTGACTTTTTCAGTTATGCAGTTAGTCACATTCTAGCAATTGCTAAACTTGGTAAAACCAATAGAGAATTAATTCTGTTACTGGAGCCCACGTTTGAACAGATCTAGATATGCAGACAAACTGGAATTCCAGCTTCTTCCGACATAAAAATCTGGCAACAAGGAAATTCCAGGACACTTTTCTTTGATTTCAACACATCCATCATGGGCCTCTTCTCAGTCTCTGAAGAATTATAAGCCATTAAATAAAAAGATGATCTGGTTTTCAGTTCCGTTGTTCATGGGCATTAGTGAGGTATTTTCAACTTATTTCAAACTGATGATGGAAATAATTTTGTGCTTTGTTTCTTACTGTAATGATTAAAACATTTTAGCTTACAGAAAAAGTCTCAAAGAAATAACATTATATGTTGGTTGTTTTTTTTTAATCAGCCTGTAAAAGATAAAAGAATAAGCTTCTACTGAAGACATACTAACCATATTAGAAAAGATCCAAGATGACTCTGTTAAGACACCACTAGAATATTCAAACTATTTTGGCAGGTCTCTTTATCAATAATAAACAGTTTGGGATGTAAAATAGAAAGTTTAGAAAATTCAGTCTTTTGAACTGACAATAAGCAGTCAGTAAGAAAATATAAGGATCTGCTGCATTATGGTAATTCCAGAATTTTCTAGTAGCAGACAAGACTGAAACCATTTTCTTTAATGGTTGCTCCTAAAAAGCAGTACTATTTGACATCTGAACTTGACAAGTAAATGTACACTATCCCCACCCCCTGCCCAGCTATGGTAGCACAATTTACTGAATAAAGACTTTTTTCCCTAAAATGGCGGTCACTTAATGATTCCAAAAGGGAAAAGGAAACTGAAAAGGACCGGTTGACTACTCTGTATAACAGAGCATGCAGATTTTAAATTCTGAGCTTTATTTTGTGTGACTTTCATCTGACAGCTTTCCAACATCATCCTTCCACTGTCATTCTGTGAAAACAACTTTCAATCTTAAAGGTATTTTAATCTTTAGAATATATATATTGAATATATATCCAGTGAACAGTGAATTACTGTTCCATTCTGCAATGATGTGAAACTTCTTGGGGAGGAAAAAAATCTCAGACTCATACCTTACACTTCTCTCTTCCCTTTTGCTTTACCCTAAATAATGCTTTCTGTAATTTTCTTGGAAACTATGTGAAGAGTTCAAAGACAAGAGTTCAAAACTGTGTTGTTGGGACACACCTAAAATTTTATGACTATTTACATAAATTAAACAACAATAACCATCATCATCATACTTCGACAGTTCTAACATACTCTGGCATGAAACATTACATGAGACTGAAACAGGCCTGAGGTCCTGTTAACATCAACTTTTCCTTTTCTTTTTAAGCATGAAATGGAGAGCACATAATTCAGTTCCAAAATATGCTTGTAATCTAGTGGTATGATACATTATTCATATGCTCTAAACCTAGCAGCACAAGGATCATCAGCACAAAGGCTGCGTAACCATTGCTTCAGTTCACCCTTACAACTGATGCCACTAGCAGGGCTCCCGTGGACCTCAGACAAATCAGTTACATTAACAAAGATTCTGTAAGATATCACTGACTGAATACAGGACTTAAACCGTAAAAATTTATGCACATACTCATTTGTCAAACACAGAAATAAGACCTATATGAAGTACTAAAAAAACCCTAATCATATTTTTCTCCCTTTCCCTGACCTGTTCCCGTACATTCCTGCTTATTCATTAGGACTTCTCTGTTCCAAATCTGTGTACAGAAAGATTAAGTCTCACACATGCCCAAAATGAATCCAATCCATTTCAAGTCAAGTTTTCTTCAATAAATTAGCAGATATATGAGAAACTTCATATCAGACTATTTTGAAGGCTTGTTTTGTTTTGGTTTTATTTGAGAGAGACATTATTATATTTCACCTTTGTGATGTGTGTAGTTGTGGTAGTAGAAATTGACTCTGATGTAATTGTCTGTGCACTCAGCAGCACACCAGCATTGCCACCAGCACTGCCATCAAACTGTAAGGAGAAAAAATAATAATATTTTTGTATTTTGGCATTTAAAAACCTTTGTTTTCACAGAAGAAAAGCATTTTTCTTACTAAACACATTACTGAGTTCAGTTAGAACTGAAATCTAAATAGAAACCATCCAAGTTTACCAAGTCACATAAGACCACTGTTACGGCTCATTCTTGTGGAAAATTTATGATCAAAGTTACATGTTCCTTTCAGGAGCAATGAGATATTTTAATCAAGTTTCCAAAATAAAAAATGAGTTATACCTTTGCAGACAGAGACTAAGTCCTTATATAAAAAATCCAAACACTTAGAACTTCAGAAGTAATACTGCTTTGTCTACAAACATTTCAATTACCTAATTCATAGCCAAAGTATCATCTTAGATGCTAGAAAAACATATAGGTTTTTGAAAAGCATTTTTTTGACATTATCTATTTTGATCTGCAAGTAAATGGAATAAAGTCAATATAATAACCCAGCCACTGTACCTGTGGAGATTCATATGTGATAGTTTTAGTTTCTGTTTGAACAATTGGAACTTCTTTAGTGGAGATTTCAGTTCTCTGTGTGGCATCTGAAATGGTTACCATCTCTGTTTTCACTACTGGAGGCTGTGGTGCAAGAAATAACCAATCAATTAGAAAGAAGAGGGTTTGTAAAGTGGACCAAGAAAACGCAACCAAAAGCTCAAGAAAACCAGTAAGATATCCATTTGACTGTCTCTCCAATCAAAAAGCATGCAATAAATAAGCAAAGTGAAATAAAAACTAATACAGTAGTCCTCTAGTATCTACATAACATGGTACAAAAATTTAACCTCCTGATAACCTCACCAAAGTTGTGTGTTTCAGCCAACAGTACATACCACAGAAGGCAACTGCTAAAAATAAAGCTGCAACACATGCATGGGAAAAAAAAACCAACAAAGTTTTAGTTTGCACAAAGCTGATACCTAGTTCAGATGGATAAGCTTCATATTAGAATTAACCTGGGAAAATACCTATCATAGCTCAATTAAACTGCAAATACGGACTAGAAATTCCAAGGAAATGACATAAAAGTTCAATGTCTTACTATGTACTACTTCTGGAATGGAAAACCAACTTTGACAACTGGATGTTAAACAGTCTATATTAAATGTAATATTTCTGGAAATCAATGGATTCCTTTGACAACAATCCTCAAAAAAGCATTCAG
This sequence comes from Microhierax caerulescens, assembly GCA_035590215.1. NCBI lineage: Eukaryota > Metazoa > Chordata > Aves > Falconiformes > Falconidae > Microhierax > Microhierax caerulescens. The sequence continues at coordinate 55,523,577 of JAVJGJ010000059.1, read as the reverse complement.
AGTTAGCCAGTGGTGTTCTCGCCAATATCACAAAGAAAATAATTAACCAAGGGCCTGTAAACCAGTGAAATTGTAACTTATCTTATTGGAGCAGATTTTTTTATGTATTTGAGAACTTAAACCCCAAAATCTAGTAAAGCCTTTTGATATTTTTCTAGATGCATCAGTTGCTATCTCCACTGATTTTGGATGCACATTGGAAATCTAAGGAAAAAAAATTCTTTCCCTCTTTCCCTCACACACACTTGCACACACAGCAGCCTTTCTTCCCTTCCTCCAAACCAGTTATGTTTTCAGGAAGTGTGGGTGTCTGCAACTTCTAAAGGTCTTATAAACTAATTCTTTCACATCATTAATCAGAACACCTGTGTATGCAAAAGACAACAAAAGAAGTAAGGTAATTTGTTTGGATTTAAGTGCACATAATAATTAAACCCAAAATGCCACTACTACAAGAACAAGCAGGTATATAACTAGGAAAAAACCCACCCAACCTTTGAAAAACTCAGCAGATCGTGCCAACTTTACAAAGAGATGCATCCCTGTGCTTCATTTTTTTCCCCTTTCTGCTTCTTTATAAAGGTTGCCTAGTAATGAGCTCTTCAACCTTGTTTGGCTTAAAACAACTGATTGTGACTGGAACCCAAGCATGCTCCCCTAAATAGCTTTTTCACTAAAAGACTTCATAGTAAGATTGTGATATATGTCTCATCCCTTTACAGTGCAGTGCTCTCACTGATGCAACTTCTAGCCATACTTACTCTAGTCTAGAAATTCATAAGATTAAAAAAAAAAAAAAAGTGTGGGGGGCAAGAAGAGCAGTGAGTAATGAAGGGAAAAGAGGAACAAAAATTTGTGATGGGTGTTTTCTAATTTAAATTGCCAATAGCTTTCCAATCACAATTACATGTCATGGACGTGTCAAAAACAATTGACAAATAGACAAGACAAGACTTAAACCACCGGAAACATGTAAATAATAATTATATATTATGTATATGCATATAAAATAAGGGGGAGAGAAAAAGGAGATGTCAATCTTCGGAAGGTTTGCCTTACTGGTGATTCTCACTCAGCTCTAGCAAAAAGTCAGAAACCATAACTGAAGGAGACAGAATTTCACTGCTCATCAATGGTTTCCCCTTCCAAATGATCTGAATCTTGTTGGTGCCTGAAGAGCTGGAGGAATAGGAGAAGAAGAAAGGCGGGTATATTTTCACCCCATGAAATAACTCTGCTTAATCTAGTTGTCAAACTGTTCTACCATTTACCTCAGAACAACAAATTATTTGTGGTGCAACATCAATGTCAACATGAGACACATCTCCATTGAGTTTGAGCTGTTCTTCCTCTTTTTCTTCACCTAAATCTTGCTTAATTTCCTCTGACAAATTCTTCTCTTCTGTAGCTATGGTAACTGCATTTCCCTGGACCAAATTTTCAGCTGTAACTTGTGTGTGCTCAAGTGGTACATTTAGTTTACTGCCTTCTGGTATGGCTTCTGCACGCTGTGTTCTTTCTTCATGTTCTTTCCTTTTCATGTCATCTTCTTCTTCCTGTTCTTCCCTGATGACTTCCTCAATTGCCCTGTGATGTGGCTGGTATTCTCCCACCTCTTCATCCTCACTCTCACTACTACTGCTGCTGCTGCTGCTACTATCTGATGGCAATGATGAAGAGTCCTTTTTTGACAGATGCTCCACCTTACATGTTTCCCCAGCATCAGTGGCAACTTGCATTTTCCCTTTGTTGGTTTCGTCTACGACTAGTGTTTCTTCTATCTCAACCTCTGCCTGCTTCTTCTCCTCCACTATGTCCAGAGTCTCATGTGAACTCTGCACAAAAACATGGATGAGGAAAAAAAAAGTAGAGTATATGAATAAATTAAAATGATGGAAACAGAATTAGCTGATGGCTGGCTCATGTCATGTAGAGACAAAAGATGGTTGTGATGGTTAACTGAAAAAGGAAGGAAAGAAAGAATGAAGATGGATTGGAAGAGTTAGAGCCGAATTTAACTATGGAAAAAATCAGTAGAACCTTAGCAGCATCGCTGACTCCAGTACAAGGCCCTTCTGCTCTGGAAGCATGTCTCTGTGAAACAAAAAGCAATCAGAGGATACAAATCAATGCACAACCCTTTTCAACAATGCAACACCCTCCAAACAAGCTTTTAAGAATCGACATACATGACACTAGACAGGTACTGTATATTTGCTGCAAGATGCACAAAGAACTATGCTCATTTCCCTCTACTTAATTGAAAAATTCCATTCAAAAGTAAGTAAGAATTATGGACATTATTAATCCGGATAAGAATTTAATTATGAAAGACTGAAAATAAAAGTATGAATGCACTGGCCAGTGATGCTACTGCAGCAGTTATTTCTCTCAGTTAAGTCAGGAATTAAGAATAAATATTAAGGGAAAGCAAAAAAAAACCAAACAAAACCCACCACCTAAAAACCCAAACCAATCTATTTAGTATTCTATTATCAGATTACCATAATACAAAAGAAAAAAAAAAAAAAAAGACTTTATTGTAAGATTTTATTAGTTGTTCATCTTTGGTCAGTTACTTCATGAAACTTAACAGATAACAAGATGAAGACTGTTCAGGGTGGTATGTTGTCAGAGCAGCAAGACACGATTAGCAAGATGATCCCATTAGGATCCAGTCTGGAGTCCAAATGATGAGATTAAAGCAGTTATATTAGTATTTGTTCCATAACAAAATGATCTGTGATGGATGTTCCAGAAAGCCCACTGTAAATTATGTATGGGGTAGTTTTTGTGATCTAATGTGGTTTTAGTAGCAGCAAAATTTGCGTTCCAATTATACAAATACAAAGATCCACACATCATCTGTGACTTAATCCTAGCTTTTACTGCTGTTTCCCAAGCAAAGCACCTATAGCGTGTAAGGCAAGCACCAATTAATATTTCTTCGGAGCTGCAAATACAGAACGGAGCTCTCTAGCTGGATCGCGCTCCCCTCTAATACAAGCAACCAGCTTACCGGCTCCGGTAGCAAGCCGCAGGCCACCTTTCAGGCATTTTTAAGGCCTCGGGGGTGGGCGGTTAACCCTCGGAGGGGGTGGCAGCCTAAGCCCCGCGCCCACGCAGCCCGCCCGGCCCGTACCGTTGCGCGGCGGGGGGCAGCACCTGGGGCGGCGGCGCGGCCGAGGCGGCGGTCTCTTCCCCCGCAGCGCCCTCTGCTGGCCATACGCTGGCGGCGGCGAAGGGCCCTCTCGTGCCCGCGCAAAAGCCCTCCTTACTAAATAAAATGGACGTTATCTCCTCTTCTAGGCTCTAGACGAGTTAGAAAAGGGAAAGGAAAGAATTAAACAGTGACGGACGGAGAGGAAGCGGCCTACAAAGAAAAGGTCTGGCAGGAGAGAAATGTGGCAAAGCACAGGGCTCGGCATCGGCTGCCACCAGGTGAAACGAGGACAGACAGGACAACATCTGGCACCAGCACACAGTCGTACTCTGCATACAGCATCTCCCCACCATGCATGTCACGCTATAAAAGTTCAAAACATTAACATTTCCGTGGATTTTCCAAAAAGAACAGTTTACTTGGGCAGTAATTTTGCATTTAGTATTGGGATTCTTGCCTTTTAAAAATCCATTTTTAACACCACCTAATGCCTGATCAGCTCCTGAGCTTCAGGGTGCTCAGATACATTTGCTTTGAACAAAACATACCCACAATGTTGAAACGAGGTTTTCTTTATATGTTATATATATATATATATTTGCTTTTCAAAGGCTTAAATAACCTAAGGAAATTAGTTTCTATTAAAGAACCTGTTTTTAAAAAGCCTTGCCCATCCGACTGGGCAACTTGTTTTATTCAGACATATGTAAAAGGGCACATTGCTTTAAAGCATAAATTATGTTCCTAGTCTGGTCTATTTTCTGTATTACTATAAATCTGTATGGTAAAGCAAACTTTTAAAATTCATGTGGGTACAAGCCTCTGGAAAAAGCTAAAACTATTCCAGTTTTCCTTCCACAAGCACTGGTATTAATTTAGAAGTAAAAACAGTTAAAATAAAAAGCCAATAATGAAACAAATACATAACATGGACGTAACACACATTTTGACAACATTCAGTACATTTCTGTCTTAGAAAACGGTGCTACAGAGAATCATGGCAGAAGCACATACAAGAGGAAAGCCAAGGTGCCATGCAGATAACTGCAGTTTGTGTGGACTCGCCATGTAAGTAATGATGTAGAATCTGAACTGACTTGAAGTTATACCATGCTACTGTGCATATACTACAACACATATGGCATGCAGAAGAACACAGAAGGAAAAGAAAAAGAACCTCGCTGGTTTTTTTTCCCCTACAATAAATCTAAAGTATATTTTAAAGGTGGCTAAGAAAGGTTAACATGGATGCAAGTTAGTAAATTTGTCCTCATGCAGCATCCACCAGGGAAATGTGTTCCTCACCCCCACTTTCTTTCCCTAGTTTACCGCACCAAATAAATGTTCATCTATCAATAGATTACATCAAAAGGCAAAGATGTTCATGACACTCCTACTGTACTCTGGCACAACATGTTTTCTAACCACTCAAAGCAGTAAAAAAAAAGCAGGTGAAAAACTATCTTTATGTAGTATGTGGTCAGACTGTGTGCGCATCTCTCTCCCCACATATGTGTATAATTAAAGACTGGCACATAGCACCCATCTTTTTGCATTTTACCACTTTCAGATTTTTAGGTCTTTTAAAAGGAAAACTCCAATCACACCATTTGTTTGATAATACAACCCCTGCTCCCTGAGGAGGCATTTAGTAAAAATGATTACATGTACAGAAAGAATTGGTGTTTTTCATCAAATTACTGTGGTTACAACAATGTATCAGCCTGTGAAGGTCTTGAAATTCCTGGCAAATCCCTACAGGTACATAGTCCCATACAGTAACATGAAATTGTATTTACAAGTAGAAAGGAGGTTGGGATGACTTAAAAAAAAATAACAAAACCAAACAACATTTCATATAGTTATTTGTGACATACATATCAATGTGTCATAATTTCTATTATAATTAAGTCACAGATGCTGTGTATTTGTAGGAGTAGAGGGACATAGAAGTATAGTGGCACAAATGAGATGTACCCAAAATAACCTTTCTCAAACACAGAAAATGACTTATTTGCAAATATTTTCACAGGAGCAAAGGAAGGAGGAAAAGAAAGAATATTAGCAGTGGTACCTTGCCTGTCCAACTGTCCTAAAAGACAGGCAAGGAAATATACAGTCCAGGAATAGGACTGAGCAATGTATTAGTCTACTGATAATTGGGGGTAACAAAACACTTGAACACAAACTTCTCTACATCCACCAAAAAATAATTCAGGATGGAAATATACTGTTTCCCAAATGTTGTATTTTTATCTGTTACTGAAATAGGACTGACAGTTTCACATTAACCTACTTATGCCCCAGTTCCTAGGTGGTGGAAAATAGTCCAAAAGTATATGTAAAAAAGCAACATCACCATTGCTACCCATTATCACTATCACGGTGCCAGCAGTCCCCCTAGTTATATAGTACTTTTCACTGCACAGATGTTAAGCCAGCTTACTGGGGAGAAATCCCCTCTCTTTTGGTGGATAAAAATTGAGGAACAGAAACATGGAAGTACTCCAAACCAGGCTGCCATTGAAATTATGCTGCTTCTTCAGCATTACTGACATGAATAATAATTACATACATGTAGAGCAAAAGTTCTTAAGTCTCAAATAACCGCAAACAATTATTTCCATACAGACTGGAAATAATATGTTTAGATGTCATCCTAGTCACATCAAATACAGTAATTTTCTGGTGAAAATTTGGTTTTCTTTTCAATTAATAGCCATTCGGAACTTCACAGCTAGTTTGGTGTTTAAGCAAAATGTTACTGGCTTTCATATATGTGTGTGTGTGTATATATACACACACACAGATCCTGCTTTACAACTCAACCTTTTCACTTCAGTACTGGCTTAAAAAAAGTTATCTCCATTAGGACAAAAAAAAAGAAAAAGAAAGAAGTGCCCAAGCTAGCCCAAAGCAGATACAGCAAAAAGGCAGTAGGTTTCAGGGCGGCCACCTTATTGGTTTCCTCTGGTTTTGCTCCAGCAATCCATGGTGTTGTAGTCCATTGCTTCCCCTTCCCAGGCAGCGTTTTCACTTGGAAAATGTGGTCTCCTTTTTTCTATTTGGTTTTCATTTTATAAAACCAGTGTAAATCAACAAGCAAAAGACAGACACATACTATACATAAACCCAAACCATTTGAAAGTGACAGAACATACTAGATGAGGAAAAAAAACAAAAAACAAACAGATAAAATAACTTGGAGAGGCCTCAACTTCAATACAAAGAAAACACAGAAAATACACACAACCACATAATAAAAATTAAGATACACTTTTCCATAAATGTCTTTTTTTTAACCAAAAAGATATTTATAACTATTAAATGAACCAATGTGTTGTCAACATTTGAAAATTTGACCAACATTTGCACCTACACATATACCACCATACGTAGAAATATTCAGGTACTACTCAGAAACTGGAGGAATAATTTCTTGGCAGTAACCATAAATTAACAAAATAGTCATTAAAGAAGTGATCCATACAGTCAGTGCCTATATTATCTCTATGCACATATTCACAGTTCAGATTATGTAAGTATCTTAGTGAAATAATGTCTTATTAACAAAAATAATTTGGTAGCATCAAGCAAACTTAATTGAAAGTTCACCTCTCTGGAGACTGAAGAGAACACTTAAGAATTTAATGGGATAGGATAAGAATACATTTAGGAGGGAAGGTTAGGAACAATGATGAAAGAAAAAGATAACTGGAGAGAAGCTGATTGCTTTTGAAGGTTGATTTGCTCTTCTACTCTATGAAAGAAGCAGCAAATATTTCCACATAAAACTGAAAGTTTTACAACAGGAAGAGGAATTTATTTGGGTAGCTTTTTTGCCATAAGCATTCAGGATGATATTTGTAGAAGATCGTTTTCCAAACTGCTGTTTTAAGGTTCAGTCAGGAAGGAGGTATAGAGAAAAAGTAGACAAATTCACATTACAGACTTTTGGAGATTAAGTAAATTTTAACTACATTAAATACATCCTGAAGAAGTCAACACTGTAAATTAACTGATCACGTAAGGTCATTCTGAAACAACACACAGGCTGTGTGTGTATGCACAAGCTGTCCATGAAGAGTTAAAGAGAGGGAAAAGGAGGGACAAGTCCTGCTGTCACTGAAAACCTATCTTCATCAATCTGCATAAATCAAGAGTGAAATTTAAGCTGTCCTTAACACACAGCAAAATACTGCCATCACCTCCATTTTTTTCTAATGATTCTAATTCAGTTTTCTTGTTGAAGAATAAAATTCCACACATCATTTAAAGTCAGGTCTAATGTTAAATGGTAAAAAGTTAATGTATACTTAGTATAAACAAATACTACATTAGCCAAAGAAAGTGTTAATCTAAAGGACAAACTGTATTTACTGTATTACATACAGGGATGTATGGAAACGCATGCGGACAAGTGTCTGCAGTGACATACCCCTTGTGTCTGTAGGGACAGAGGTGTGATACGCCGCTTTTCCCACTCATTTGGGCGTGGTTCAGGTGTGGATTCCATGAAATTGCGCTTGAGCTCACTAATGCTAGCCTGGTGTTTCAGTAAGTCGTCCTGGGTCTTATCCAGGTCCTAGCAACCCACAACGTAAAACAAAGTAGGACAAAACACGACAACAAAAGCAAACTCAACTAGAAAAAAAAAAAAAAAAAAAAAAAAAAAAGGGGAAAAAAAAAAAAAAAAACAAAACCAAGGAAAGTGCCTTGTGTCTGAAGGGCTACTCTTCTTTGGGGTGCCTTAAAATAAAAGAGTTTAAGGCTATAAGAGAACCAAGAATTTTTGGTTTTGTTTTTGTAATGTAGGGCCACTCATATACTGTTTCTTCCATATTTTAAGGCAAAGGAAAAATAATGCTGTGCAAAGTTATTTAAGAGAGAGCTATTTTTATCCAAACATGAAACTACTATCCCTACGAAACAATAACAATTTCCAGTAGTTGCTTGCTTTCATCTAAAATTTGCTAGCACAAAAGCAAACGTTACATTTCTGAAGGTAGCCGTATGAAAGAACAGTCTAACCCAAGCATTATAAACCTGCATCTTTCTTGATATTACAAGCTCCATGAAAAAATACTTACTTCTGTGAAGAAAATATTACAGGGCCAAATATGCAAGCAACTAACACCTGCTTAACTTCAGAGGGACTACTCATTGTGTCTGTCATATAGGCTTAAACTTACTGGAAGAATCAAGACTTAAAGACTTAAAGCCTTAAAGCTTGGTATCTATCAATTTTACATTTAAGAACCTGACAGCAGACAGCACACAGCTAGGGATACTTTTTGTGCATGCCAATACCAAAGAGATGCTCTTTCTAAATTGCACCTACATAGGCAAGTGCCAAAGCAGACACCACAGAGTGAATATTGAATGAGGTTTTGTGATGACCTGTTGAGGCTAAGCTGCAGCACCTTGGATCAAACAACTAACTACATGCTCGTCTTTCACTTTACACTGGATACAGAAACAGGCATAAAGATCAGGAGTTATGCAGAAATATAACTGCTCCAGTAAGTAGGCAAACATCTATCTGCTTAGATCTCTTGGAAATTCATTAACCTTTAAATACAATGCTGGGCTTTGGTGGGAAGAGCAGTTTTCACTCTGCTTTCATAATCTGTCCTCTTGAGAAAAGCCTATGTTGGTTATGTACGTTCTAACACAAGAATATTTTTTTCAGTATATTATGGTGAAATTCAAGTTTAAGCTTCAGATCCATTTTTAGTACTGACTTAAAAGACCAAAGATTAAAATGGATCAGTAAATTTAGACATTATTATTAACGAAGTTTTATCAAAAGAATGTAATCAGATACAATAATTTAGGTAAAGCATCTGGGTTTTGTACAAAGATTTTATGTACTTTGTAACAGAACATTTTTAAGTTGTACTTTAACATTTCAGTTAGGATTTTTACAGTCAGTGCTCACAATGCAAAGACTGTCATGAAAGTATTGAAAAATCTAAACCAAATAAAAACTCATTAGTTTCTAATTTCTTCTGACTTGCATGTTCAGCCCCAGTTATAGTTCGGTGCTGCATCTATTTCCTAATTCTGCAAATATTCACACGTGCACTTTGACCACTAAGAACCTACCCCTCTGCAACTCAGTAGGTTCATATTGTCGCAGGACCAATACTTCACTTTTAATCTAGGACTAACAAGTGAGACATTAAGTATGTCCCCCGAAAGTATGTTTTTTATAAGTGAAGTAAGACTTCATGCCAAAGGCATTCTATTACACAACTGAAGCTCGTAACAATCATGTTATTTTAAAACCTGTCTTGGCTTGACATAAGGCACGTTTCTTGGACTTGATCAAAGCACAGTTAGGCAATGCACGCTTTCAGTGCTTTAGTAAGTTATACACAAGCAAAGTTTCAATAGTGATCAAAAGCTGCAAAAAGCCAAAAAACATATTAGTTGGGTTAATGTGATCCATACATCACCTTATTATTGAACAAAACTTATGATTTTTAGAAAGACAGGTTTTGTGACAAATGGAATTATTTATAGCCCCATCTGGATGACTAAAAAAAATTAAAGACAGCAGTAGGATTTTTTAAATTTCTTCAGTTACTAGCTTATGTTATTAACCACGAGTTAAATGATACTGATTATAAATACAGACAGTCTTTGATAAAACAATCCAGATTAACGGACTATATGGAAATTTTTATAATAAAAGACCCCTCTACTTCAGTGACAAAGAATTATGCGTTAACATACTGTTCAAAGCTCTTTTTCTGTTGCTCATCTTCAATGAAGACCAACCTTTAGGAAGCAAGAATTACTTCCATTTGAAAAGAAAAAAAAAATTCAAAGATTTCAGAAGCATTATCTAAACATTCCCTTTATAAACCCAAATCCTCACATACATTTCTCAAAGCTCTCGAAATCAGCGAGCATCAGAACCAGAATTAGTTTTTCCTACCAACTTTTCTACCACTGCTTGTGCCTTACTAACTCAATTTTTTCAGATAATGTATTTAATAGAGGTTGATTAAACTGGCTAAAACTAGAAACCCTACTCAACAGAAGATGCACACATTGATAAGCAAAATATAGAAATCCCATTTAGGATTACAAACTGGACCTATGTGATTGTTTTATCTAAATAGGGCTATTATTCCCAGTTGCCACCTTAAAAACATGTAGCAAAAATATATAAAATGTACATTCAACATTCAGGCTGAGGGGTTTTGGTTTTGTTTGTTTGGATATTTTTCATGTTTTTCTGTTTTGTTTTGAGTTTTGTTTTAATTTAACAATAATAACATGCAACATTTTCAAGCTGTTTTTCCCCCATGCACTTCATGCACTGTGCCTGTAACAGCCTGCAAGTGACCTCCCATCCCATGCAGCCTGGCAGCGCGTGAGAAGAGAAAGTATTTCTTATATTATATACAAACCTCCAACATTAAATTGCTATGTCTGACATAAATATTTTCCCCGTCTACTCTCAAGGAATTGGTCTGTGAAATTAAGCCACACACACACAAATTAAAAAAAAAAAAAAAAAAATCAAAACAAACATAAAATGTACCAGCAAGTAAATAAAAAAACCAGCCTTACAATGCAGCAGTTAAATAAAGAAAATAAAATGGTAAGGTAAAAAGCCACTATTCAGACTAAATCCACAGAAAGTTTAGGGTGCTAACAAGGCAGGCAGCTACAGCCAGATTTAATTGTAAAAAAACCAATCATGCACCTTCTGCTGTGCTTCCTCCTCTTCGTATTCCACCTATGTAAGCACATGGCAAATTATCAAGAAGAGGCACTGTTAACATACACTTATATAATGAGAGGTCCATCTTTTTGTAAATGCTGCAAAGCTTGCTATATTTACAGACCTTTACTGTTTCGGCCCCAGATGTTGAAATTATTAAGCGACTTTGGTCTTCCTTCACCTACATTGTTGTAGAATGGCTGAAGTAACATTTGGCATAAGTGGCATGAAAAATGGAAGTTTCACACTGTGTCCCTTTCTTGCTGTACATTTCAGTGTTTTCCCAGATGAAAATTTAAGAATGAGTAAAGAAAAAAAAAAAAAAAAGATGTGTAATTTCTATGGTAAGCACCTTGAACTCTGCAATAAGTTGATGGGAAAATGGAATCTAATGCATGAGTTCTTCTGGTAGGAGAATCTAGGATTCAAGTCAAACACCTACATACTTTATTTACAAACTGTCTTAACTATTTTAAGAATGTTGCTGTCTTGGGATGAGTTATCTGCACCCTTTCTAGGTGAATATAATCGTCCTGAAACTGCAATGCACTCTGTTGGAAATGATAGCTAATCTTCCTATCTTACCTACAAGTGCACTGAATGCCTTTAAAGGAACAGCATTCTTTAAAAAGCTAACCACTTCCCAGTGTTTCCACAGGTACAAATATCAACTGCTAATCTCAGGAGAAGATGCATTTATAAGTCCACACTGTGCAAGTACAAAAATTTGAAGATGGTTTTACTTACTGCACATACTGTTGCATTTCGGATTCTGTGTGAATGCACACATAATGCGGTACACAACACATTTTTATTCATTTCTTGCTTATCTGGGGTTCTATTTTCTGCAACTTTATGTTACAAATGATGGATTGAATTAGGTTACAGAGAAATTGAGAAATTCTTTAGTCATGTTTTTCATTATTTTAAACTTAATTGGTGTTTTTAATGACATCATGTCATATTTAGCATGTTACTAATATGTTCATTGTATTGATTTTATCAGTTTAACAATCTTTGTTAAATGTAATATTGAACAGACCCTCCCCCTTTTGAGTCTATAAAATGTGGTTTCATATTTCCTTTGAAGATCAAAATAAACCACCTTTTTCTAGTGGTATTGCTGTAACATAAACAGCAGACATAAGGAAAGAAGGCATTTTGTCAACCACTCCAAATGATCAGAGCAAAAAATTAGTGTGGCTAAGGCTTCTGTACTGAATTTCAGCAGTGCATTTCAAAGAATGTTCAGACTTCAGCGATTAAAGTCTGATACAACCTGCGATCCCAGCTAATGAACAGAATCAGTCTCCACCTTAACTGTTGCTAGAGATTAATCAAAGTACTTTACAAACAAAAAAACAGTGCCTTGGACAGACTCAGCTTTGCACACACCCTTGTAGAGCAGAACCATCTGGAATAACAAAAAACCTGATTTTAAAGCATTTACAGCTTTCTGAACTCAGCTTTTAGGAATTTCACTTCTCAGATCTAAATGGAACTTTGGAGATGTGCACTCCAGTCAATGCATACAAAAGACATGCATTTTAACAAAAACTGACAGTGCAAATAGCACAATTTGTAAATAGTATCAAGTAATAATATATATATTATTACACAGCACTTTCAGTATTCAGATTTATGTGCTCTGAAACATCTTGAACTACAAAGGAACTCTACCTGCAGCTCAGTATCTGTGGAACCTAAAGAAGTTATGCATGCTGTAGGAAATCAGGCAGAAAAACCACCAGCTATCTATTGACTAAAAATACTGCAATGGAAATTTTTGATAAATGAGAAAGGTTAGAAAGATACAGATAGATATATATATATGTGTGTGTGTGTGTGTATTTATATATGTCTGCAGGCAAGTACATACACATATTCCTATACTAGGAAGTGTGCAAAATTGAGCAAGCCTCTGGGAGAACAAGCATAGAAGCTATGTGCAAGTGTCAAGGCTTAAGCAACAGAATTACACACCTCCTCTTCCTCTGCTTTGTCATTCAGGTCATTGTCATTAGAGGCACTAAAGGAAGTCACCTTAGGCTCCAGGTAGCAGAGGGACAGAGCAAGAGGAAGGGAAAATGTGAGTGAAAAAGGAATAGACTGGAAAGCAGACAGAAGCAGCACAAAGATAAGGAGAAAAGAGGGGATGAAGGAAGGAGAGGTAATAGGAATATAGTGCTGAAGGCCAGGCGGGAGGAAAGAGATGCAAACATCAGGAAGGCTAGGAAAAGTAATATAACCATCCTCATCAAGCAGTGAACGGAAACTAAAAGAAAAGCATCTGATAAAGCCAAATGAGACACAAAACTCAGTGCTTTTGTAGTCATTTGTATGGATTTTTCCCTCCATGGCAGGGGAGCCTCGACTAGCTATGGGTCTCATAGATTCAAAGATACTATTTGGTGAAGCTATTTTGTTTTTATTATGATCTGGTGTTTCTTTCATGGAATTGCACTCCGAGATGTCTGAGATGGTAAGAAGGGGCTCCCCAAAGGGATCTTCCTCTGAAATATCTGAAAGCATGTCCATCTCAGGGATGGGTGACAGGCTTGTGTGATGGGATGACACAGAATGAATGGGTAGTGACGATGGGTGTATGTGAGTGAGCTGAAAAAAATTCTGTGCACAGTGGAAAATGAAAGCACAACAAAATGCAAGTTTGAAGGCACAAGAAGAGGGAAAAAAGAGAAATTATTAGTTAGTGAAATTTTTTTCTTAGAAGCAGGGATAGCTCTACTAATGCAATAGAAATGCCAAATAAAAATAGAAATCCCCTTGTGTTTTACAAGCAGCCAACTTGTTTAGTTTTGTGGATTATGAAAGGATCCCATTACGAATGTTTTGTTCTCAGGCTGTAAAGAACTGTGCACTTTTGAACTGTAATATTCACTTACAACAGATGGAAGTAGACAGACATTCAAAGCTTTGGCAGAAAGGTCAGGGGACAGTGCAGTACACGAAAGACAAGCTGGTACTTTGATTCCTGGGTTTATAACCATTTCCTCTAAGGCTTAAAGACAGCCAGAAAGGAAAAGAAGTATCTGTGCTAGGGGGGATAGAAAGCTGTTCACACAATTGGCATGTATAACAAAACCTTACTGAACAGCTTCCTGGAACAACTTCCCACAATACTGCTTTTTTTCCCCCCTTTTTTTGGTTAAAGCATTGAAAGACACTGCCACTTTGAAAACAAGGGAGTATCACCATTTTATCAAGCCTGAAGTCAAAACATCGGAATTTTATCATTTTTCTCCCATAAAGAAACTCTGTGTGTGCCTTTTTGCTAGGCTAATTTGAAATTATTTGAACTTGCCAGCAAACAAAAAAAAAAAGCAACTGTTGGTATTTCTTCCCTTCCTACACTTGAATGCAGTGGGAACACATGAACTACACAGAGAAACTCAGCAGTCCCCCTAGGAATCAAATGGATAGCTAACTTGCAAAAATGTTTAAAAACAAAATAACACTTTAAATACAAAAGAAAGTTCTGGACAACTGCCCAAAAAAGAAGTATCTCCAAGAGAGAAAAGCAGCAAAGTTTAGCTGACACTTTGAAAAGAAATTTTAACATCAAATCATCGAAGACCTAAATCTAATTTTTTGACCTATTGCTCCAGAAGCTCAAACAGATAAGACAAGTAAATAGTTATTTGCAACATAACAGACTAAAGTACTCAAGTTTTCACAGAAATCTACATCTCAGTCAACATACAGTTTTTTTAAAGGATGAAATAATTCTGGAAATGTTACTAAAACAATACTGTTAACTACGGTAATTAAACACAGTCATAATAGACCCAGTTTTGTAGATTGTACACAACTGTGCATATACTAACAATTTTTTTTAAAAAGTCTACACAAACCAAGGAAATTAATGAAACATTATTTACCCTTTTAAGTCTTCCCCAAGAACTCATGCAAGCTTACTGAGAATTCAAATTAAACTTACATCAAAGCCATTCAGTATTCTCTTTTGCTTATGTACACTTACATTAATTTAAACCTACAGAAAACACTTGACAATTTTCCTGTAATATTTTAATATGGTGTTCTGTATGATGCTTAGAAGTGAGGAGCACTAAATAACCACACATGGACACACATCACATGAACAAATAATTGTGGTGTGAAATTCAGCCATACCTTTCCATCCTGAGTCAATTCTAATTGTGGAGTTTTGACTGGGCTTCCATCTTCTTCTCTGCCACCTTCTTTTAACTTGGCCTGACCAGCAGCTTCAATGTCAATGATTTTATCTCCAGCAGTCTGCCCTCCAGTAGCAGGGAAGTCTCTAAGCAGACCTTGGTCTGAGATACCCATGGGAGCTATTAGAGAACAAAGCAATTTTGGTTAATTGGGGTAAGTCAGAACATATTAACACTTTTTAACAAAATGAATTTATGTTGATGTCAGCAATGAGCAATACAGGCTAGTTACTGAGTGAGACAATATTTTTCAGCTTCTTGGCTTTGCGAAGCTTTGGTTTATGGTTCTCATTGCACTGATATGAACAGCTATGTACCCTTGTCATATAATATGCACTTACTATGCAAGGGAAAAAACCTCACAGTATCAGGTGGGTATTTAATTATCAACTTTCTAATTAGTCTTGGAAGACAAATTGAAGCTACTGTTCTTGTGACTGTGTAAATCACCGTAACAAAAAAAGAGAAGTAGGCAACAGTGTTCTGCAGAAATTCACTGTTTTCAGAGGGCTGTTTTAATGCAATATAAAAATAGCTATGCATGTAACTGTCACAGTATTTTTATTCTGGAACCTTACTGAAGTACAGAAACAACAGCTCAATGAAAGTAAGGCTTTTCCTCCCTATATGCTTGCAAAAAATGTAAGGCGGAAAATACTCAATATGTATACTTGAATATAGTCAAAGCACAAGAGAGTGAAAGGCCTTAAATTAATGTTTTTTTTTCAAATCAGGATGACTGGCTCAGTCAAAATAGTAGTAATGAAATATAGGAGAATTCGTTAAATTAACCAGCTTTAATAAACACAACTTTGATATAAACTTATATTCATTATAGTAGTCTTCTG
This sequence comes from Microhierax caerulescens, assembly GCA_035590215.1. Lineage (NCBI taxonomy): Eukaryota > Metazoa > Chordata > Aves > Falconiformes > Falconidae > Microhierax > Microhierax caerulescens. The sequence continues at coordinate 55,507,611 of JAVJGJ010000059.1, read as the reverse complement.
TAGTACCTCCATATGACTTTGCTTTACAAAGCCAAGGTGCGGAAAGCTGGCAGGAAGAGGTGTTTCTTGGAGTACCTTTGAGGGATATCCTCTTCTGAAAACAGTCTCAGCTCCACATCAGAGACTCCCTTAAGCTGCTGAGAAGCCAAGGCCAGCTAATGGCAAATGTGGGATTTGTGATGTTAGCCTTTCAGGGCCTCTCTAAGTAGTAAGTTTTTGCAGCTTAAGCTCCTGATCCTTTCTTGGGTGGCAAATTGAGCATTTCTTGGGTATACATCCCTCAAGTTCTACAAGTTACTTCTGACAAATCTCAGAACAATTTTGGTTGGAAGGATCATCTGGAGGTTAGCTAGTCCAACCCCTTGCTCAGGCAGGTCCCATTACACCAGGCTGCTCAGGGACCTGTCCAGTTTAGTTTTGAACATATCCAAGGACATTTTAAACAACCAACCAACAAATTTTCTTATTTCTACTGAATTTTGCTGTGTCTCAGCTTGCAGTCACTCCCCAATTGCCTTATCACTGGGCATCTCTGAGAAAAGTGTGGCTCTGTCTGTTCTGTACCTCCCCTCTGGGTAGCTGTAGACAGCAATATCTCACTACAGCCTTCTCTTCCTAAATAAAGCTGAAGGACCACAGTTCCCTGATCCTCTCCTCATATATTATATGGGCTCCCAGACCTCTGGTCAGCTTGGTAGCCCTTACTGGGCTCACTACAATATATTAATGCCCATCTAATACTGGGGAGCCCAAAGACACTACTCCAGATATGGTCTTCACAGAGTACGGCACAGAGAGGAATAATAATTTCTCCTAATGTGCTGGTTATGCTCTTGCTCATACAGCCCAGGATACAGTTGGCCTTCTTAGCTGTAAGGGCACACTGTTGACACATGTTCAGCAGGAGTCCCCAGATCCTTTTCTGCAAACCTGCTTTCACTGCAGGTGGTCCCCCAGCATGTTCTGGTGTATGGTTACTCCTCCTCAGATGCAGGACTTTGCATTTATTTTTGTTGAATTTCATAAGGTTCCTTTCAGCTCGTTCCTGCAGCATGCTGCAGTCCCTCTAGTGAGGGTGGGGTGGGAGTGGAGCAAGAGTACCTTTAGGAGGATGAGAACACAACCCTAGGTATTTGGGAGGAACAATGGCACTGAACATGCTGTTCACAAAGGAGATGCAGAGTGCAAGCGCACCCTCTACAGAATTTCTGGTTTCAAGTGTACACTTACAGTATGAACCTACATCGGGACTACTGCCTGAAGAAAGAGCAATATTTAAGTTTGACTTTGAATAAACACAGTTTAAAACTATTTCAGCCTGCAAGATGCCTTAAATGCTGCCAGGAATTGCTGGTTTCATTTGAGATGAAACCAAAGATGTTTAAGGGAGAAAAACAAAAACCAAGAGCAATGTTTCATCACGCTCAAAATTTTGACTGTAATGGTTCTTTAAAAGTGAAAGTTTGGGTCTGAACACACATGCATACACACCTGTATTCTGCAGATGATGCACTAGAAGAAACAACTTGTTCTGTCTTTTCTGTTTGGTGTAGAGAGAGACACTCAGGCAAACCCAGAGCCCAATTATTATTTTTTTTTTGTTTGGTTTGCTGACCAAACAATTCTTATCAACAGCATATAGCACATGCCTATACTGTAAAACAGTTATCATTGTGAACACAGATGCTACATGTTCAATACAGAAACCTCCATATATTCACAGCAGTGTCATACAATTTTGGCAGTGACTTAGCTTACTGTTTAGGTCAGCTAAAACTGACAAGTAACCAAAGTGGCTACTCCTTGCATTACACATCAGAAACTGAAATTAAAAATTTGTCAGTTGACATTCTGGCCATTCATAATGTCAACATTTTTGAATGTTGGTTGGATCAGAGTGACAACACATAATGTAATCATTACGCCGAAGAAATAAGTTAAACTTCATACCTCCATCAAGGCTTCTGGAAACACGTTTGCTTGAAGTGCGTTCGAAGTACGGAGCTGGTCTGTCTATGAGGTTGCTAGCTTGTCGTGTCTGTGCTTGCGTACGCCCACTGTAGCGGAACTTGGAACCCAAGGTTAGAAACTTTGCTTTTGGAGGCTGTTCTGGTGATACAAGTCTAAAAAGTAAATACAAGGAAAGTCAGTTATAAAAATATATTTTATGTATTTAATGAGGTACTTTAAAGCTACTTATTATATTTCAACTTCAGTTCACCATGCATGATTTGTGCACTCCAAAAAAGGATTCTGCCATAAGCTCTGAGAACTTCTAAAACAATGCATGTCATTTATTATTTGCAGTTGGAGTTGAAGCGATGCTGACAACCACCGTATTTTCCACAGCATGACTAAGCATCTGTGATCCTTATATTTTGGTGCTATATTGGTTAATTTTATTTTTTGTAGAAAGCTGAGGTCATTATAGGTCCAGGTAGGATACCTCCCAGATCTCCCTCCTTACAATGTTACTTGTAGTAGAAACTATATATCCCACTTCCACTGTTTCTCCTATATTCTGAGGTACCAATACAGCAGCTGCCACTCTTCAAAGTTAGGGAATGGCATCTCAAAACTGCACAGAAGGCTGTAACAAGTGAAAAAAAAAAAAAAGGCTGAGATGGCTGGAGAGTTGTGACCCAACAGTGATAAGTGTAACAAGCTAGTTTCAGACTCCAGTTTCTTTACAGTCATTTATAGATTTATATGGGTTGATGTTTGCTGGATACAAGGAGGAGAAAAACACATATCAGGACAAGGATAAAAAAGAGATTCAGTTACGAGTACTATTAATGCTGGGTATGTACATTTGTACCTAAGTGTTTGCATCAATGTCAGAAAGTCTAAGTAACTGTGGCAGAATTTGCTATGAGGGATTCTGCTTTGTTTCACCAGTTTTTTGGTATCACATGAGTTTAAAGAGACAGATCCTCTATACCTCCCTGAATTTCCTTCAATATGAGGACTTTTTGAGCCACCAGCTTCAATACTGAGGGTACTGTTTGTTCCAGTGCCATACTCGCTGATAGGATAAACAGTCATCACCACAGGAACTCTTCCCAGCCTCTGCCTCTCTAGAAAGATCTTTGATGTTGCTTCCTGGATCAACGTAGTGCTGCAAATGCATGTACACCCAGCATGGCAGTCCCCATGGCCTACTCTCCCTCCATATAAAACCCATCAGGCTATTCCAAACACAGCTTTTTGATTTGTAGATCTTCAAAGAGAAACTCACCAAACACCAGTTTCTTTCCTACAGAAGCAGCAACTATTGTGCCCTTTGTACTTAGGATGGCACACATAGGCAAGTGAGACAGACTTTAAGAGTATGCTCACTTTGCTTTCCTCTTCTGAAGCGTTTACACAGGGAATATCTGTGTCAGTGGAATCCAAACCAACATACATTAAGGCAGTACCCAGTGGTGGGTTCTGAAATCTGACAGTCATTCTAAAGATATTTCAGCAAAACTGAATTTTCAGATACTTAGCAAAAAGAATGGTGAGCTAGTGTGGTGGGTTGACCTTGGCTGTATGCTGTTCTACCACTCCCCTCATCTGGACAGGGGAGAGAAGAAAACATAATGAAAAGCTCATGGGTTGAGATAAGGACAAGGAGAGATCGTTCACCAATTACCACCATGGGCAAAACAGACTCAACTTGGGGAAAAAAATAGTTTATTAACAATCAAATCAGAGTAGGATAATGATACCTAAACCCAAAACTTAAAAACACGTCCCCCCCCATCCCTCCCTTCTTCCTGAACTCAACTTCACTCCTGATTTCTCTGCTGCCTTCCGTGGAGTGGCAATGGGGGACAGGGAATGGGGGTTGTGGTCAGTTCAACACACATTTCTGCCATTCCTTTCTTCTCTGTGGGAGGCCTCCTCACACTC
>JAVJGJ010000059.1:55462821-55503386 GCA_035590215.1 Microhierax caerulescens | reverse complement strand
TGCCTCACCATGGCCTTCACCACAGGCTGCAGGGGCACCTCTGCCCCAGTGCCTGGAGCATCTCCTGTGCCTCCTTCACTGCCCTGGGTGCCTGCAGGGTTGTTGGGCTCACATAGTCTCAACTCCTCTCACTGGCTGTTGTTGCACAGAACTCCTTTCCCTTCTTAAATACATTATCCCAGAGGTACTACCACTGTCTGTCTTGGAGCTGGCTGGCATTGGACATGTGGGAAGCTTCTCACAGAAGCCACCTCTGTAGCCCTCCACCTACCAAAACCTTGCCATGCAAACCCAATACAGCTAGACAGAAAGTTACCATTTTCACTAACAGAGGATGTTCATGGCTTTGTCAGAGCACTAGCCAGAAGGATCCAATCCTGCATGCCTAAGAGGCATAAACACACACCTGAACCTTAATCTGTTGCAACATATTTTTAAAGTAAACAAAATTCAAGACAGACTAATTAATTCACCCTTCTGCGCTAAGGCCACTTATGTAATAAAATCACAAGTATCTGGAGCTTCACTTCCATTGCTTCTATAAAACAGCCTTATGCAATCTTTGTGACAATTTATTTCTCCACATTTATTTTCAAGAGAGTGCATTATGCATTAAGAGGAAGAAGGCTAAGAGGGTTTTTCCAAGGTTCTTCCTGTTCCTTTTCCAGTCTTGGCAGGGCTACAGCTTTAGCTGCCATTTTTATCTTCCAACCTGCTGAGATAAACTTTTAATCTTTTAATGTGGAAAAAACAAGAGAACTAATTATTTCCTGGTTAAGGGCATTTGAATGCATTTTTTGTATTACAAGCTTAATTACACAAAATAACGACTAAGTTTTTACCATTTCATAAGATTCTGTGGAGATGCTGATTCAATCATGAAATTTTCAAATAAAACATCATAAAGCAGAACTGTAACCAGTTTTCTGCAGCCACTGGTTAACATCCAGAGTTGCAGACTAAGTTTACCTCAAAAGATTAATGTAGATATAGTCTGACTGTATTTCTTAAAGTAGATTGTTGCTCTTCAAAAATGGTACTGGAATCCTATAAGGCTGAGCTGATAAAAACAAATCTAATGCCTCTTGGTTGTCGTTTTGAGTATAGCTCATTACAGGTTTTTATAAATAACTTCATATACTGGCTTAATTTCCCATACATTGTAAGAATATGGATCTTAATGTAATTATTTGAGAAAAAGAAACATTGCAAGAGACAACACGAGGAATCTTACAACGTTATATAGGGTATGCTAAGGGATCTGGAAGCTAAAAATGTACACCTAGATTGAATACAATTCACTGTGGTATCATACACATTCTTTGAAAGAGCTACATTTTGGACTGTAGCATTGTTTTCTGAATAGAGCTGGACTTATTTTACTGGTTTTAAATCAGGATAAGAGGTTCTAAGGATTTTCTGTCTGATGACATCAGTGGAGTACGTGGATTTTACAGTATAGTTCAAGTACCTGTTACATAATACTCATTATAATATCATTCCTGGTTAGGAAAAGCCACTTCTGAGTGGAATAAAATCCAATTATTTTTATTAGGTCAGAATTTCTGCAGTAAGATTATCTAATACGCATTAACGCTCCTGAAAGCTTTCATATTTGCACATGGTGGTTCTCTGTTTAGGATTTTTGACTTCCATAAGGTTTGTTTTTTCATTATTCAGGTCCATTTTATTACTATAAAATTAGGAAATACAGTTTCCCAGCAAAGCAAATCATACTTTATTTGAAGAGTGTTAATAAACCTCTCATTGCAGATGGAACTGCATGCTCTTTCTGGTAATGGACATCACCCCCCAGAGCAGACGTTACATTTTAAAGAGGAATAGAATGGTGGATGATATATTTTAGTAAATTTGTCTAATGAATTCTATCAAACATGAAAAAAAATATCTTTGATCAGGATTTTAAAAATATGTGCTTCTCAGTTAAGCATTTTGACTGCCAATCTCAGCACAAATTCTAACATTGCATTCAAGAATATTCTACATTAAATGAAAATCTGAATACTGAAAACCATCCAATAAGACAGTTCCAGTAATAAACTGCTTAGGTCTCATGGTCCTCAAGTTCGCCGAGGGTCTCAGTCTAGCAAGTAAATTCAGCTACAGGATTGCATCTAACTTAAAACACAATTGATTTTTTAAAATAAAAACCAGGTTACTGAAGGAGAAAGCTTACCTTTTACATATGCTAGTTACTGAGCTTATTTGAAGCAAGAAACTTTGATTCTATGCCTATTCAATGCATAAGAGATTTGACCTAAAATCTGTGACTTTCAGACTGCATGGCACACAGACACTCCCTCATGGAGTTTGAAAAAAATCTTCATTTGATTTTTATAATAGCACAAACTCCTTTTCAATGGAGGAAGCAGAAAGAGAAATAACTCTGTGGCCTATTGTTAAAGTGCTCATTTACAAACAGACCATAGGTTCAATGACCAATTCAGAATTTTATGTTTGTCAGTTGCTGGGGAAAAAATGCAGAGAAAGTTACAGATTATTATGTAAACAAATAGTAGCCTGTTTTTAAAGTGATTCTCTGATTTTTAAAGAATGACTGTAAACTCAGCCCAGTTGATAAAAAGGAAAAATTCAGCTGTAAACTCTGAAAGTTTAAATAAAGCAGTTAACTGTACTTGAGATTCAGAACTAGTAATTTGGGGTCAATGATTGTTAGGGTGTCTTCTAAGAGGTATTAGTGGACTGAGAAATTAGGGGCAAAGAGGGGTGAAATCTTCTTTACTTTCCTTTAAAAGAAAGATATGAGCATACCTGGCAAAGTAGAACTGCAGAATTATCATTTACCTGAAGAAAGTATGGTGCTCCACACAAACTTTCCATAACCTTTTAGCAGCCCGATGGTTTGGCAGTTTGAACCCAATAGTGCTCTCAAACTGTTCCAGCTGGAAAGAATCCACAAATTAAACCATTTCATTAAGCTGGCTATTAACTAGCAAGCAGTTTAGATAGTACCATTACTGTAACAAGCTGTAATTCTCCTCTCATATGACTTCATAAGATTTTTAAAAAAGTATTAAAACCCCCAGAATTTCCAGCCTTTTAATAAAATCATACTTGTCAGGCTAGTGATGATGGGCAATGACCGTATTATCACTTCCTATCTATATTAATGGCTCCTTTGAGAAATCCAATAATACTGTAGTGTTCCTTGCTGATTTTCTGACTAGCTGCCCAAAGTATTTATTTTTAAACTGCATGAAGTAATTGTACTGCAAGTTGTACTGCACACTTTCCTTGGATTTAATAATAGTATGATATCCGTACTGCAGTGTTAAGCTTACCTGATCTGTTTCACTATATAATAGTTTCTTAGCAAAAATATTATGTCTATGCACCATCAACATGTGCAAGAACAATACATGTGTGTTCCAAAACTTACAAAACTACAATGTTGGTATTGCACTATTGGTATTTAGATTTCTCTTTTGTTTTATTTATCTACACAGTAAAAGCTACCTTAAACATTTTAGAGTATAATCTAAAAAAGCATTACAATGTTTAACATTTTGTATTTTGTTAAATTTCCAGTTACAACGTGTTCAAAATGTACACGCACACCCCACACCCCTTCAGAAACTCCCACAAACTTATACTGGCATCAAGCAAGAAAGTTGAATCCATTATTTCCAGAGCAGTTAACAGAAAGGGTTACAATGTTCTACAGGACAAATCAAGCCTTTGCCTACAGCTATAAACTAGATGCAAGGGACATTTAGTGAACAATTGCACCCAAAGAGGAAGAGAAGCTGGCTCTCTCCCAGAACCGCAAGTCTCTAGAGACAGTTAAGAACATGGCCAGTGTAACTAGCTTTCCCTGTAAAGAAACAAAAATAATTATAAGATGGCATCTATTAACAAAAGAAAATAGATTTTCTTCTTGGTTTGCATTTACTGATCAAGATGAGTGTTTAATACAATCAGTAAAATCTGAAGAGGAAACCAAAATGCTCTTAAGTGCTACTTAAATTTAGGATAAGCCTGTGAGGACACAGAGGAAAGAAACAACAATGTTTTCATGTTACTGGATAGAAATGATCTCACAAAAGAAACAAAGCAAGGTGCTACTCACTTCCGCTGGCCTAACTTTGATGTAGAAATTACTTCGTTTATAGGAAATCTTCAGAATTTTTGGCCAAGCAAAGCGGTTGATCCGGAGTCTATCTTTGTAAATGAGCAGTCCATTAGCACATACACCCAGCATGATATCCACACCTTCAGAATCCTATCATGTGTGAGATAATTTCATAAAAATTAGTTTAATAATATTCCAAGTAATTATCGCTGGCGTACCTTGAGGGAGTAATGCAACTGAGACCTTTTTCATATTCAAACCTACAAGTCCCTGACAATAAGATACTTAAAGCAGAAATGGCCAAGTATATTAATTTTATAGGAAAGGCTCTGGACTATTTGTAATGGCTTTGGCACTCATATGCCACAGCATATGCCACAGTTCTGGGAAATTCTTCAAGATTCTGGCAATTGGGACTAAGTGAGGAAAGGTATGGTGTGTGTGCTACCAATAATTTCAATATTAAAAGAAGAAAATTTTAAAACAGACCTTTCCAACTTAAAACAGTTGGTGAAAGTCTCAACAAGTTGGTGATCATGGTGATCTTTTACAGTCTCCTACTATTCCAATAAAGATATAGGAAGGAATGGAAAGTTGGCTGGAAATGTCAACATAACATTTCAGAGTGCTGGTGGGCTGGGTTTCTGAACATTCTGTTCCACTGACAGCAATTGATGCAAGTTTTACAGGCTACAAAATTAATCACTTACTGACAAGGCTTTGATACACTGTACCAGTATATAGTACAGCTGAATCACATGCCCTCCCCAACAATAAATAACTACATCAAATTCCCACACCGTCATTAAAAGTTGCTTCACTGGCATAAATAACAGGCTGCAAGCAGAGCTTGGCAAAATGCAGTTCTAATGCTTGCAGCTACTTCAGTACAGCAAAAGAAAGCTCCAATAATACTAAAAAGCCCTAAATTCCTTAAAACACTACAGATCAAGTGAACTGCCATGCTGCACTTGTATTGAAAAAGTAACAAATGATACATAGTTAATATATGTGAATAAAAATTTAAGTATATTTCTTTCAAATTCCAACAGAACACAGAAAGAAGTCTACGGAAAATTGCAAAACCAAGTGTACATTGTTTCCATATGAAACAGAATTAAACAATGTTTCTCCAGTACTTGAAAGTCTTGGTTAACTTTTTAAAATTAATGACTGATATGCTTACGATGCATTAATTTTCCTATTGACTTGAGACTGGATTTGTGCAAGCTGTGGGAGGGGTTGGTTAGGTGATTTGTTGGGGTTTTTTAACTAAAAAAAAAGCCCACTAGAAATGCAAATCTGATTTGATCTATCCAGAGGAGTGTAAAAAGCACCAAAACCCACCCTCCCCCAAGACCCCCACGCCATTCAATTTTTAACTCTCATGTTATTAACAACTACATGTTCTTTTAGGCTTTACTTTATGGCCCCACATTTTCTTGGCATCAAAAATCTGTCATTTAAAAATTATTTAGCCACTTTTATGAATAAAGCATTATTTCCAATCTGCACATATGTCTATGCATTAAATAAACTTAGATTTAAAATAAATTCTAAGGATGTTAGAGCTGTAAACTGAGTAATTATCGTGACCAAGAGATAAAAGTCTTATACCTAAGAACTGAGGGCATGACATTTTTACAATAAAACACATATATGCCATGTTCTTCAATACTAAGAAACTTCAAAACTATAATTTTAGTTGTGCTTAAAACAAAAGGAAAACCAAACCAATCCCCAATACCTTGGCATGATGTAAATCCACTCCATACATGGAGAGTCTCTTAGCATTTTCTAGGAACTGGGAATCCGCCTGTGCTGGAGTCAAGCCCCTAAAACCATTGAATAAGCCTTGAGTTTATTGACAAAAGAACTGAGAATGAAAACTGAGTGGAATCCTGGAATTCAGACACATAGAAAAAGCTCAGTTTGTAAAGTATCAACAACATTTTGCCCTAAAGGGAAAGTGTTCTATCAGAGCATATTATATGTTTTTAGTAGAGATTTCCACCTCCACTCTTTCAAAATATTCTAGCTTAAACTAATTCATATGCTTAGATAAAAATATTTTCTCCAAAAGTTCTCTTCTGAGATCTTAGTGAAACTACTACTTTCAAACTGAAATTTTTAAACACATGGAAGTAAGAGGTTCTAGTTGCATAGCAAAAGATTTCCAAAGTAATAGTAACTTCAGCTTAGCACTTTGACACCTCATCTTAAGAGAATTGACATAAATGTGACTAAGCATGATGATCTTATTTAATCCTACTGTATTTGACACACCTGTGTGTTTTGTGTAGCTCAGCTACTTTCTCTTCCATTTCTTGAGTTTGATTGGGTGCAAATTGGAATTCACTGATATAGTCACTGCGGTGCTCCTCTGGGTCATGGTCACCCAACTCAGCCTGGAGGGTATATGAACCAAGGAGGGCGTGAGTCACAAAAGAACACGGCAGTCGACCAGAAGCAATATCCTGACGAAGCTGTAGGCACAAGAAATATCTGCAAGACAATGGAAAGGGGAAAAAGCCAAACAATCAAACAAAAATAACAACAGAGAAACTATTACCAATGGCAAGTTTATAAGAGATATGGCAGAATTTATCAAGATGTATATAATCATATAATCACACTCTAAAATAAATCAATGTATTAATAATTTGTTAACATCTTACATTATTAGAGCATTATTGCCACACAGTAAATTCCACTTCCATTTTTAAGAGTTGATATTACTTCCATAAACAATGTAAAGAGCAGGAAAAATTCTGATTTCCAATATAAATGAATGAAAAACTGTATATCTAGTTTGTGACAAAAGCTGACTCAGGAACTCCTTCATTTCATATTGTAGCCTGCAGGTACCTAAGGTTTAGAAATAAAAGCCCATGCACTTTCTTTGACATTTCCTTTTGGGTTTAAAATTCTAACTTTTATATTTCTTGCAGTTACTGAGCTAATTAAGTTATGTAATAAACAAAAGAAATGTAGTTTACGATTGAACTCATAATTGCCTTCCTGAAATTGTGTATGTAGAATTTAATATTTCAGGTACTGCATACAGCCTTCTACCAAATTTAATGTTAACGATCAGTATACATCCTACCCTAGCACAAATTTTTAATGTAAATAAGAAGTTTAGCAAGTGAAGCTTAAATTTTAAGGAATTTAGCTTTAAGCTATAACTATAAAAATCCTTTATCAGTTGAACACACAATTGAAAAGCCAACCAACTCACTGGAATTTTTCAAAGAAAGCACAGACAGCTTCTCTTAAATACACTACATAATAAATGTCTTAGATTATTTGTAGTAATATATCAGCTACACACTTGTGTAGCTTTCCTATTTTGTGCAGAAGACTGACCTGATATGATGTGTGGCAACATATATCCTGCCTCAGCAGTCAGCCAACTCCAAACCAAAAATAAGTGTTTATTACGCACATGTATAAAACTACATTTTCACCAACTTAGCCTAGTTTATCGCTGAGTACCTTGGACCCCTTGAGCTTCACTCTTAATGTCAATACCCTCACACCCTCGTTTGCTATATAATAAAGCAGTAGCCCTACAATCAACCACTGTCTCTTTTCAAATATAATCATTTGCATCTTACTTCCTACCCAAATCATATCCACACTTATCGTTAAATTCTTTCTCAGGTTTCTTCCTTAAGTTTTCACTTTGCCTTTTCGACCTTGTTCCAAAAAGCAGTGGATGTAAGAACATTTATAGTTTCCACAGTAATTGCCAAACATTACGGCATCCAGGAACTGAAGAAGAATTTTTACATGGTCTTCAAATTAAACTAACAGTAATTTTTAAGTTTAAAATAAGGAACTATGCATACCTTGTAATGTCTTCAGTCAACTGAGAAGGATCAGGTGGATAAAACTTCACATTAAAGGTGAATATCCAAGGTAAACCTAAATGTGGGAAATGTCCAGTGTTAACCTCAAACAATTGAAGCAAGCAAAGAAAGAACCTTACTAAAAATGTTATGCAGTCATTTAAATCTTAGATCACTGAAAACAAGAAGGGGTTTTTTCCCTCCTTTTTTATTTTTTTTTTTTTTTACAGCACATTAGTAAAAAGCATACATTTTCATTATCAGGTAGTAACATATATACATACAGTGAAAAATTAGCATGTTAAAAATTATTTCTAAGGAATGTTTTACAGTGAGTTATGTAAATATCAGAAGACATGCTTAATTTGAAAACTACCAAATATATTTGAAAACTACCAAATATATCAACACTTTTAAGATAGTCTGTGTTCAAAGACATTTGCACTTGTGTTTATTTCCAACTCCTCCAAGTCTGAGAAGACTGTATTACTATGAAAGTGAGATGTTAAAATGAAGTCTGCATTGGATATAACAGAAAGATAATATGCCAATTACTCATATTCATACAGAATTCATTTAAGACAAAAATATTAGCCATTCCTCCTTTAAAATATTGTTTTGAGAACAACAATACCTTTAGCAAATCTAATATCAATGGTATTTTAAACTCCTATATGTTAGAATTGTTAAGACCATATGCATTTTTTGAGCAAAAACATGCTGGAAATCAGATTAATAATTTGACAAAGCATAAAGTGTTGCCTTTAGTCATAGCTCTAGTTTTAAATTTAATAACTTGACAAAATGTGGAACTTTCCTAATTCAAACAGTTTTTATTAAGTACATTGCAAACATGCATATGTAATAGAAAATCCTAAAACAGAAGTCTATGAAAAGAATTTAATACTTAGTTTTGCATGCTGCTTGAAAGTAAATGCAGTTGAGCTTTATCATATCTTGCCAAACACACACTACAATGCAGATCTGTTAGAAATTATGAAGAAAGATAAAAATCAAAATATCAAAAATCAATTCAGTGGCCATTTATGTCTCTCTCTTGACCTTTTTCTCCTAATGCAAATAATATTTTGGTGAAAGACCTAGCAGAAATAATATTCGGTAAAAAAGGTAATCATTTTATAAAGCTTGTTAATGAAGAATTTTGGACAGTAAACAGTTTTAAAGTTCTGTCATACACAGAGAACTTATACTTTGAAAAACTTGTATTTTAACAAAAAAAAAAAAAAAAAAAAGACTGAAGTGCTGTTTTCAGCATAATGCTAGAAAACTACTGACTTTTTAAGGTTATTTTCTTTAAAAAATCCTGGTTTAAAATTTCACAGCTATTAAAGAAAGGTGAAAGGGTGCTTTGTGTAAAAATTTCTAATGTCTTTTAAAATTTCAAAATTAATTCAGGTTTTCAGACATAACTATTCATTGGAGCACTTCAAGTTCTGCTTAAGTGTGAACCTCATTCTCCACCTGGCTGCTAAGTCACTATTTCCTTTTGAGACCTCAGAATTTTAGTGTACCTTAGTTACCATTTATTTGCTAGAACAATAACTTTGCTTATAAAATAAGGCAGGATGCCTTAAATCAGAAAGCCTAAAATACCTTTAGAAAATGTCTAACACTAATTAACATATATAGCATGACAAACAGAATTAAAGCTGGAATACATAAGCCCACTTCTACCATTTATCTCCCAAGGAATTAGCATCCTTTAATGAAAAGCTGCTGATAATGAGTAAGCCAAACTGATGATGAGATGCAATTGGGTCAAAATACCTATGCAAACTGTGTTCAGGGAGAGTGGTCATGTTAACAGGGTTGTGGAATGGGGAGAGATGCATGAAGGATGTGTCCTTCCACACAGGTAAACCAAGACTAAATCAGTCTTCAGGTTTTCCTGGAATTATCCAATTTTTCCTTGTATGAAGCAATTTTTCCTTGTCTAGAACTGCAGTTAAACTAGTCACAGATTAATTCCTTTCTCCTTCTTGTCAGAATTTCTACATTTAGCTTTAAGAAATAAATGTAGCAAGAAGCCCAACACACCATTTTAAAAAAAAAAAAAAAAAAAAAAAAAAAAGAAAAAAAAAAGGAAAAACCCCTATATTCTCTATAAAAACCTAAAAAGAGCTAAAATACTCTGAACGTATCAACTGTGAAAAATTTCAGATGTCTCCTCATACTAATTCCATAGCTAATCTATTGAAAGAACGTTGCAGTTGACTTCACTAAGTATTTTCTGGACAGTTGGTGACCTTATATTTTGCCCAATTACTGAAAGCACATTTATCCCCTGACTGTAGACTAGCAAGTATACTACACTGTGCACAGTCTCTATTCATACTTCTCACTGCAGCATACTGTTTATAGCTGCATAACAGAAGCATACAAACGTAACTGTCTTCACACAATAATGCACACTATTACTGGTGCTTTAAACTGGTAGTCAAGACAAAAAAAAACCCCTGATATTTAAAACTGTATTTAACTTTCTGTCCCTGATAAGGCTCTCTGTTTTGATGCTTAATAATATGGGCTACAGAAATGTCAAAAATTTTTCTAGCCAGCTCGTTACCTCAAAAATGTCTCTGTGGAAACTTTAAGCACATTCTTAGAAAAAAAAGAATGCGATATAGCCAACCAGCTAACAGCATACAATTAACATGATTCATCCCATTTAAACTGGGAAATCAGTAAGGGTGTTTTTTTCCCGTAACAGCTTTTTCTGGCTCTCACTCATGATATCTCTTGTGTCTTAGCTAGGATTTTACAGCACTGTGTGATGAGGGAAGATATGTCAGTCATAGGTAGACGTAAAAAAGCCCCATAAAATTAAGAAAATTACTTCTATAATTTTTCTTAAATTACTGTCCAGAAAATAAAAGAAATAAGGAAGATCTATATCCTGTCCACATTTTCAAAAATGCATAAAAAGCAGACAGTGCATACATTTCATACAGTGCAGTTAAAGTTTGTGTTACAGACAGTCCTGGCCTGACTGACAAGATTCAGCTCAAACTCAGGCAACTCCAAACTGTAAAATCATTCTTTATAATTAGTAGACATACAGAAGCACTCCTGCAGAATAACTCTTCCCTTGTCACAGGTACTTCGTTCTCTTCACCAAGTACAAACTCGACTTTAGTGCAATTAATTTAGACCAAAATTAGCTACAGCCTTTACAGATATATAGTTATTTACATAAAGTGACCCCCATATTTTGATGCCTGAGCATAACCACACATTTTGTTACCATTAAAATCAGACAGCCAGAACTGTACATTCAAAATGCAAGCTTTTTCATAAATTAATTCTAACCTTCCTTAGCACTTTAAATACAAACGTTAGATTGCTCAAATATTTTAGAACACTGTGCTGCAAAATTCTAAACTCATGTTATATTATTCTCACAGAACTGTAGTTGTGTATTTATCATATTTTTGTCTACTGTGTAATTGGAAAATATACGTATTTAACCATATAGTTATTCTTCTATATCATCCTCTTTTGTAAGCAGTTGTTTAGGCTGTGTTGCAGAATATCCCACAGAACCGAAAATGTGAAAAACTCCATTTCAACTCCATGACATTCCCAGAACTACTTTAATTGCTACCTAAGTCTGCCTCAAAGACTAGGCCAGTAGCGTATTTGGCTGTTTCTGAATTTCCCAGTCTGAATGAGTGAATACCCATTAATATAAGGATGTTGAGAATGATCTTCAGCATGAATAAGAAGGTTTAAACTTTAAACTAAAAAGATTTATCACCTGCTACCTTACCTATTGTACTACTTCATCTGTTCTAATGCACTTCCATAGAATTACAGAGGATTTCCCTCAAATCCCTCAATAGTTAATGTCTTCTGTCCTCAGTCCTTCAGCTAGTCACTCCTTTCTAAAAAGAAAACAGCTTTTCTATCACCATAACCATTAACGCTTTTGATGCTAGGGGACATAGCTTCTTTCAACCCTAGACTGCTGAGATTTAATTATACGCATGACACCACTGACACCCTTCAGAGCCAATGGAAGGAAAAGGACATTTGGTTTGGCTTCCCTATCAGGCACCTGTTTCAGAATGCACTCACCTCCTGAAAGTGCCTGTTCCTTCAAAAAACAAGTGCATTTACTTTAGGTGGACACAGTTAACCTAAATTAGATCAGATTAGCCATATAGGGATGAGTTTCTAGAATCTTTCTGGCTAAAAATAAGAGCTCTCTTTGAAAAAGACAGTTAGACAATTTACAGTTAACTTCAAGAACAAAACCAGTTAAATGTATCCTTTATCATGTGAGAATGCACAAAAACCCCTAAAGCAGTCTGTTCTGCCCTCTGAATACCCAAATCCTCTCCATGTCTTGTAAGACACACAACACAGGGTATGCAATATGGAAGTATATTTTTGCAATAAAAATACTAATTGTGCTGCAGACTAGAAATAGATTTAATTGACATAACATTACCTTGGATTTAAACTATTCCGCACAGCATACAAACCTAATTTCTGTTAGGAAGATAATTTAATTACATTCACACTAAAACCAGGTTATATCCCAAAAATAGTTTCAAAATTTGTGTGAAGAGAAAGATAACCAGGTTTATAACTCAGTTTCATATCCTCCCATTACACAAACAATAAAAGCAAGCAATTGGGTTTCCCCAAACAGATGGTTTATACATTGACATCTCTGATCTTCATCCATAACTGTGAACATTTAAATTGCAGGCAAAAGCTTGATCTTCAGTTGCACTAACCACTATGATGAAACCAGGCTGATGTAGTTCACTCATTCAATTCTGTTACATTGAGAATGAGAGTTAAGAAAATGCCTGTAGACAAAACTGAGTAGAATATCATGTGTTCTAGATTAACTGCATGCATATCCCATGCAGATAAATCCTCAAATTAAATTTTATACAAGAGTGAACCAACGTACCCTTTGTAAAGTCTGGGATTTGACTATTCCAAGGTCAGTTGTTACTGATCGTATCATCACAATATTCAAACTAAAGTTCTCAGTTTTGCAAATGCCTGAATCTACTAGATGTAGCAATTTGCAAGAATATAGTGACAGAAATGTAATTAACCCACCTGTCCCTGACTGAATTAATTAGAGGTTTTAACACATGCCAGTGGATGTCCAATTACAGAGTTTAAAAAAGTATTAATCTTCCTGAAGATCAGGCTGGCTGAAAGCAAACAAGGTTTTTGCCACCTTTGCAGCCCTGAGTACACAGTAATCTGTGGATCATGTTTGTTAGCCAAAGTAACATCCGTAATTGCTGGGATCCAACATAACTACCCCACTGAAAGCCAACCTGAACAAATAAGAGATCACACAGAACACCTGAGGACCCTGATTTAGCAACAGACAGCCTGATGCAGAACACAGCTTGGGGGAAAACTACAGGATTATTATTTCATCTTCCCCACTCACAGGTGGTACATACATGCCCAATGTGCAGAGTATTGGTATTGCTCACATGTAAGGGAGAGACGGAGTTTGTTATACATATTAGCTTGCAACTGACATGCTGAACTCCACTTCCAAATTTGTCACTTTTGTGTGTTCAGACCAATTATTTGTCCAGATACGTTTATCTAGCATGCTAGTGCTTCAGTTTGTGCTGTACAAGAGAAAGAGAAATCAGTTTCTTCATATTGAATGTTCAAATGGACCAGTAGGTTTTACAGGTACCTTAAATTTATTATAATTGACTATTTTTGTACATAAGATTTCCTTTCTTGATTCAAAGACAAATGTATTTAGAACAAAGAAAAGCCTCATTACTTGATACTTACATAGCCAGGGGATAAAATTTGTCTTTGCAGTACATAAGACAGTAAAAAAAGTATTGATGTCCTCAATCTTTTGTCAAATATTAAAACCAAACAGCCTTTAGCCCACATATTTGGACAATTAATAGGTTTTTACTGAAGACCTGAAGAAGTGACAATACCAGTAACTTTTCCTTTAATTAAAAGGATGGCCTCTAATTGTATAAGTATATTAGTATATTCACCATTTCAATAGCTCTAGTTTGCTTATACAAGAACATGTGAGACCAAAAAAAAAAAGAAGTTTCCAAGGAAGTTTCTGTGACTTTCATTTATTTGCTGAAAATATAAACCACACTTTCCTAGTAAGAGATTTCCTCAGTTGGGAAAGGTCTAAAGAAAACTAACACCACCACCGTGATTTCTGGAAAATGTGAGTATTGCTTTAAAAAAAGGAAGTTAATAGTAAAGAAACTACTTGTTTATCATTGTAAATAACACACTGCTGTTGTTAATTACAAGTGCTCCCCCCCTAGATTGTATTACCCAAAAAAGTTTAGAATCAGTTTCTTAAATAACTTAAATTCCTGTTGTGCTGGAAGCGTAGACATGTAGATCTTACTATCATCATCTCCTCCACACTTTATTTCCTATCAGGTGCTACCAAAAGAAGGTTTCCATCAAAAACAAAACAACAAAAAAACCCTACATTGACCACATAAAAGTAAAGCAATGACAAGAATTTCAGGAAGGGTGAGGGCTGTCTAGCACTTCTTAGTGGTTACTTATTTTGCGTCATGTAGACTCAGGACAAGTATATTCTAAATTTACTCTCCATTCACTCCCCTATCTGCTACAAAAGCTACCTGGCTAGTGAAGAGTTTTGCCAAGAGTTTTATGCAAACAGAGTAAAATAAATTATTCATTGTGTATTGAGTATAGGAAGTAGAAAGACTTTTCACACAGATTCAGTCTGAAAACCACTGTAGTGAGACATTCCAAGATTATGCTCTCTATTCCATTTCCATTCTGGAAACAATGGACACATCAAAAAAAGCCAATGCTGATCAATACTGATCAGTATGGAAAAATACAAATGTTCTGTAAGGCATATTGATTCTACTTTTATAGTTTCATGTTCTTCAGGTGAGTCTTTGAAGTTATAAAGTCCTGTAGCAACAACCATGACCAGATGCAACACTACATTCTCCATCCCATAACCCAAATATCAGCACAAAGTTGAAAAACATCTACTGTTTCAGGACGCAAAAAGGTCAACTATTAGTCAGATAAAACAGAGGAAAATTTTGGGGCAGCAGACAGTATAATAATTAACTTCTACAGCACATGGCTGAGTGATTCTTTTTCTCCTTCTTGGACAGTGGACAGAAATAGAAGCTTAGCTTTCCATTCTAAGGCTGAATACATCATTATCAGATATAAAATATTTTAATGCTGTAAGTATACAATTTAGTCAACATCCAGGCTACTGAGTTTATGAAGAATATTTCTGTGAGTAAATAAAAGGAGCATAACATCTGAATACAGTACTTACTTCGAATTTGTCTCTTAATTTCCTTCGAAGAATCTAGCCAGTTCTGAAAAAAACCCACAACCAGCATTTAAAATCACTTCAGACTGAAGATGGTGAAGTAATTTCATACAGTGCAGTTAAAGTTTGTGTTGTTCAGACATCTGTTCCATTTTAAAATAACCCAGAGAATTCTAAAATTGAACTTGTGACTTGCTAGCAGGTCTCCCCACCCATGCACATAGATGAAACTGTGTAATGCCACTCCCTCCATGGTTGTCTTACTACTTTAAACTATTCATGCCCTGTAATCTTAAAAAGTAGATAGTCTTCGAGTGAAGGTGGTCTAGCAATTTACATTTGACAAATGCAATTTTCTCTTGTATTCCTCTTATTGACATAAGCAGATTTCTCAGAAATGACTATGTAGCCTCTACATGTCTGTGCTTAAACACCCATATAGAGCTACTTAAGACAATATTTCTCCTGAACTCCAGAGACTTATTATTCCCATCATTTACCTTAAGGCATATATATTTTAGTTCTGATAACATTCAAAGGTACTTGGAAAAACTTAATCAAATTTCATGCTTTTTACCTGAGATTTCTCAAAGCAAAGTTCTCTATGAACATGTATTACGTTAATACTAATACACTGGTAACATTCAAATCTAGATACTCAGCTCTATTTTAGGCAGTGCAAATAAAGTCACTTTTTCATAATTAGAAGCCTCAATATTAAATGTGCTCTATCCCCAATACCAAAAATATTTTTATATAATCTGTGCAACCTGTCAAATAGCTCATAGCATTTCAGTTAATATTGAGATGTGCAATGAGACTTTTTTGTGACTGATCATCCAAAAATATAACTTCAGGAAGTGAGACTAAGAAATCAGTGATGTATATTCATCAATAACTCAGACAATTCAGTTTACTAATGTCATCCATAGATGTTAGAAATCAGACTGAATGAGACACTAGAAACACAAGCCTTTTAACTGCAGTTACTGAGAATTTACTTTATACAGTGTTTGAACCTTTATTTCCCATGGCCAGACACACAAACATACAAGCATATTGATGGAAGAAAAACATACACACAACCAGCCTGCCAGCTGGACCTAGAACATTTCAAAGACAAAGATGTTCAAGGTAGGGAAGAATTAGCAGCTGACTTGTAAGGTCAAGGACAACATTTGTATTTCCACAACCCACTGCACCTATTAGCAGCTTTAAACTCAGAGGGGACCTCAGTGCCAGCAGAAACATTACTTAGAGACACACCTGTACTGATTTTTCTTACCTAACCTAGCCAAGCAGTGGATATTGGGTATGATGTGACTCACCTTTCAGTCTACACTACCAAACTCTAAATGCAACAATTATTTTCCAATTCCCTTATTTTACATCTCCCTCAGTCTTTATTACAGGCTTTTCCACCCAAAGTTAAATTTATTTCAAGGAGGCAAAACATGCCAGGCTGGGTCTGTATGGATTAGGAGAATGTGGAACTATGTGTTTCTGCACTAGTGCAAATCCTTAATTTAGGTGATCTCTGCTGATAAAGGATGTAGCTTGTATGAATATGACCCAAAATACTAAGTTCCTTATTGTAAAAAACCTTGGTGCAATTTGATTTCATCACAAATGCAGCATGTGTATATGCCCTGGTTTTGGCTGGGATAGAGTTATTTTTAATTCTCAGTAGCTGGTATAGTACTGTGTTTTGGATTTAGTATGAGAATAATGTTGATCACACACTGATGTTTTTAGTTGTTGCTAAGTAATGTTTATGCTAGGTCAAGGACTTTTCAGTTTATTAGGCCCTGCCAGTAAGAAGGCTGGAGGGGCACAAGAATTGCAAGGGGACACAACCAGGACAGCTGACCTGAAGTAGCCAAAGCGATATTCCATACCACAGAATGTCATATTTAATGTATAAACTGCAGGGATTCACCCAGGGCCTGCTGATTGCTGCTCGGGGCCTTGCTGGGCATCGGTCAGGGAGTGGTGAGCAATTGTGTTGTGCATCACTTGTTTTTTCCCTTCCCTTTGGATTTTATTTTTCTCTGCTTCTCCTTCCTTTTCATCATCATCATCATTATTATTATGAACAATTTTATCTCAACCCTCAAATTCTACCTTTTTAATGATTCTCTTCTCCAGCCCACTGGGGGTGGCAGGGGAGAGTGAGTGAGTGGCTGCGTGGTACTTAGTTGACAGCTGAGGTTAAACCATGACAACATATTAGACAAATACTGCTTACAAAATAAAAGCAAAACCTACTTTTTATCATTTTTACAGATGTAACTAAAAAAAGAACAATTTCACATTTCTTGCTTTAGGAAATCTGTGATCTCTACATTTCATAGCTACTATAATTCTTCCAAAGATGTACAATCCATAACATTGTTACAAAGGAAGAGATATAAAACACCTCTCCAAAACAACTGTATACCACTTATTCTGCTTAAATCAGAAATGCTGCTATCTGCTGGAAGACCTTTTACATGGAAAGGCCTTGGAAGACAACAGAAGTCTTCATATAATTTTAGCTGAGACTCAGGTCAGCTATGGTTATCATCCTAGGTTTTCAGTTTTGGCATGACTTCCATTCCAAAATGACACACAACCATATTCATCCAATTACAAAGATAACCAGAAGTAGCTTAAACTCTTAGATTTTATACAAAGTATAGTACAAAGTAAATAAATAAGTATAGAATAGAGCATAGCATAACTACAGCAGAAAATGAGGATTCTTGAGTATGTTTCTTTCAGTGCTTTATCTTCTATCACTATAAAGTAGGAGAAAAGAACATACAGTACACAATATGATGCAAGATTAGAAGAATAATCGTTTCTATAAAGAAGTGGTACAGTTCATTTTCTGATTTTCCAAACCTGGAGTAAGCTTACTGGAAGCAGACTTTGCTACCAACTTTCATTACCGTTCTGTCACATAAAATCAGATGCTTATATTCTATTTATTGGCATAATTACAGGGGTGGGGTTTTTTTTTGCATCTGTGCCTTTTGTTATGGATAAAGCAAACACTATTGAAAGAATCTACCCTGAAATAGACCTCAATGCAGAATACACAGGTCTGTCTTTCAAAACAAAAGACAATGTGTATACATGCTACTTTGCTCCAGTAGGCAGAAATCTATTTGTTTAATTTGTGAATGGTAAGGTTATAGATGAGACAAAGTAACGAATTGTCACAGAACAACAAAATGTTCTCTACCAGTACAAAAGTATTTTGTACAGATCCAGAAAAGCAGCATTTCCAGCTGGTGCCCAGAATATAAGAGCAGAAGCTTTCTAACACTTCTGCAGACCAATTACCGTGTGAATGGAGCATTCATGAACTTTTGAGGGTGTAATGCAGTGAAATCACTAACTAAATTTTAGACTAATAAATTTCACATTTGCAGAACAACAAAAGAAGTCATTAATGAGTAATTTGACCTAAATAGCTTTAAAATGTGTATTAAAGCTAACAAAAAATCAGTCTGACCTGAAGACATAACATCTCTCCCAGCTGCACAGAATACTCCTAGAGAAAAGTTAATGGGACTCCTCCTCCAATGGTACCCCGATGGTGCATTAGGGAGCAGCTCTAATTCAAAAGAGAGCCTGGCATTCAGTTTCCGCACCCCACAGCTGCCATTGAGTTCAACAGCTGGCTCATAAATGGGTAGCTGTGATGAGTGTACAAGAATGAGAAAAACACATAATTCAGCATTTACTACTGACTGGCCTGGATGTCAAAGATTTATGGCATTTTAATCTGAAGAGGCAACAGTCATAACAGGAGAAAAAAGTGCATTGGAATGAACTGGTACTGAGCTAAAAAAAGAATTCAAACTTATTGCAAAGGTGAACAAAAGAGAGGGAGCTTTTCCTGATTTTAGGGCCAAGTCCCCAAGCTTTCTTTGGCAGCTATTGCTGAACACAACTGTTCAGCACCACCCATTTCCATCTATTGATTAAATCAAAACATAAAACATTAAATGTTTTCTTCTTTTTTTAAAAGAATGAAAAAAAGTACAGACACTTTAAAGTTTTAACCTAAAACAGAAGCATTCATTAAAAACATACCACAAATATTTAACATGCTGAAGACAATTTAAATGGTATTCATCCATGTATTAAAAAAATTCCCTTTAACAACAAAAATGAGTGCTACAGTCTTACTGAAGAAGCTATATGATTTCAAACTTACCAGCACGAAACAAAAGGCAGCTGGGGAGGTGGAAACTTTCTCAGAACACAACTAATAATTCTGCCACATTAAGACACTGTAGTAGCTACCCTTCACATTATCAGGGTAAATTTGTAGCATAACCGGTGTAAGAACTTCCAAATGTCATGTTGTACAACAGCAGCAGCTTTGAATTATGTAACTTGAACAACAATAGCAGAAAAAACAACAAAGCCTATAGAAATATGCACATTACAGTACAGACTGTCCAACCCATAAAAGACCATAAACATTCAGCGAAGTGACTAGATTCATGCCAAAGCCCACATTTCCAAAATTCTTTGAAAACCTAGGTATTCTCACTCACCTAGTAATCACAACTCAGAGCTGAACCAGCGGCATAGCACCATCCATGTAATGGCACTTTGGGTACAATCTAGAGCAAATGGGCTATCCAGCCAGCAAATACCTAAAAAAAACCCCTCCTTCACTGTTTCTCACTGGCATTCAAAATCTTGTAGTTTCTGCAGTTTACCATAAATTAGGATTAATCCTGCAGTAGAAAGCAGGAGGTAGGAAATGCAAATCTGCTAGGGAATACTCCTCTAAGTTTCTCCGAATAATACTGAACTTACTTGTATGAAGATGTCAAAATCCAGCAACTGTGGTTTTTCAGGCTTCATAGAAAATTGGACCAGACCCCTCCAGAAATTTTAAAACAAAAGCCTGCTGGTGTCCATAATTCAGGTGACAAGTGATCTACTCTTTTGAATAGAGTGCTGCACTTAGCCTGCGTATATAAATTATCAAACCACAGGGACTCTTATTACCCAGATACTTCTCATTTAACTTATGTAAATACCTCATTTATGAGTGCTACAGTAGCACCCCCATAGTCAATAGATAGGGAGCTCAAGCACCCATTCAGGCTGTAATGGACTTCTGGAGATAACTCGTCCAACTTCAATTCAAAGCAGAGACAACTCTGAATTACATGAGGTTGCCCAGGCTCACATCCAGTTAAGTTTTTGTATCTCCATGGAGAAAAATATATGAAAAAACACATGGACTCTTTTTAAAGTACGGTACTCTGTTCCTCCATTCACATGACTGAGGAATGCCAAGAAATCCTAGTCTGACTAGAAGCACATTAAAAAAAACCAAACAAACAAACAAAAAAACCCCTAACTACACCAGTCCAGACTTTCCTGCTCTACTTTCAGAAGCCAAAGACTCCCTATTCCACCTCCTAGGATCTACTCAGCTGGGCTATTTCCTGGTATAGTTCAAGGATACCAGGTCTGCTATTAGACCTTTTCTCTCTTGCCAGAGATCAGACTGCTCTTTTATGGTTATTTTGCTGTGTGTGTACAGTACAGATTTTCAATAGTGAGTAGCACAAGTAAAGGGACAACATGGAATAATAACAAATAAAAATTAAGATTATGATATTACTCAGAAGATCAACTGAGATGCTCTTCATTGTTACACCAAAGAAGTTCTCATTTCTACAAATGCTTTAGAAATTAAGAACAAAAATAAAATATCCAAGTAAAAATATCTCAAGTCTATTTTATGTATGGGGATCTTTAATACAGAGTGACTGAGCATTTTGCTCAATGCTGCACAGAAGGTCTTGCAGCAAGGCAAGTAACTCTAGAAAACAATTGTATTTGAATGGAAGTTGACAAATTCAGATTTACTGAGACCCTAAATTAGATGAGAAAGACAACAGAAAAAAAGCAAAAGCTTCTAAACTATGTATAGTACTTGCATAATGATGTTCCCTGCTACAAATACAGAGATTTAAAAGAAACACAATTTTTTCCACTACAATATGCAATTATTAGTCTGGGTATTTTATGAAGGAAAAGATGAATGCAGGTATATCTTTAGTTCATGGGCAAAGCAACAGCCAGCAACCACCTGGCCAGCTGTCAGCAATACCCAACTGAAAATGTTTAGATGCTGGGAAAAGCTAAATTTGCTTTTGGTAATTAGTGGAATGCATGCCACTGACTGATTTAAGATTTGTCTCAGCTCAGCAGTCTAGATGTACTTCACCATCTAACATGTAAGCATGGCATACTGTTTTACTATACTATTCTACTGTTTTACTACAAAGCCTAGTAATTAATCAGTTTTCTCAAAAATGCAGATATTTCAAATATTCCCTTACTCTAAATAAAATGGGCACTTTTTTAGGTATTAACATGCACACCAGTATTCTGCATGTTGCAAGTCTACAGCAGACTAAAATTGACGTTTTGCAAGTTTCCTCAAATGTTTGTAATGGTATACATCTAATACAATATACCTCACTGAACTACTGAAGTCAGTAGTAACGTAGCAAAACAAAGAAACAAAACTTTCATACAGGTTTACCTTCTGTTCTGAATTCTCATAAAACAACAGCCCAAAATAGTCCTTTTCCAGTAAATTGAGGTGTTCACACACTTTGTCAAACAGCACTTGACCTTTTGCTCTTTTCTGGAAAAAAAAGAAAAAGAAAAAAGAAAAAAAAAAGAGAAAAGTACTATCAGTAAATTGGTAAAATCCTTAATTACAGGTATGGTTATTTGATGGTATTAGTCAGGAAAATGTAAAATATCAATAAAATAGATTATAAATCTGTAGCTTTCTTATGATATACTGTTCACCATATATGTTCATCACATACGTTCATCATAAGCTTTATATATCACTGACAAAAATAAAGACATTTCTATTTCTTTCAATTCACCAAAAAGATTTACTTGATTGCACAATGAAAATTCAGTACCTAAACTGATTTATTAAATGTTTTGCATTATGAAGTTTCACTAAATAGTTCTTAGTTTTTCTGGATCTTTATTTTTTAAATAACTGAAGACTACTTCATGCAAACCAACTTTTTCTATAGTATTATCTTCTAAATGTTAATACACTTCCTATAGTGTTAATGTCTGTTAACTTCTGCTTTTTTAGTATTTTAGCACACATCTCAATGATGTTTATGAATCACATGATATGAAGAAAAATAAAGCACATTATCATCTGCAAGAGACAAAAAGAACAAGCAGGCCACTACAAGTCAGCAAACAGACAAGTAGAAGTAGCACACAAGTGTAAGCAGAACATAAGCAACATGTCTAGCTGTCTATACTGCAGAGGTTTTGAGGGGCAGAAAATAAGAGGTCTGCCTTCTATCTGTAGATTTATGAACTCTCTCAGTATCCAACCAGTCCTAAAAATATGATCTGTGGAAGTCAGTAACAACAACAACATTTCACTTTTTTAATTTGAAGTTAGTTTCAATGACATACTCTGGTACTTTATAATAGTAATCAAAGAGTGATCATCATTTTAACACACTCTTAAAAAGGTTGCTTCCTGTGTCTCAGTATTACTACAACTTAAGCAAATGGCAATCAGTCCTGAAGTTTTATCTGTTCTTGTATCTGGAACTGGAAACGTAAATAAGGGCATCCCATATCTTCCAAGCACTGGTAATAAAAGCAGGCCCAGACCCTGCTTCTGTGGACCAGGTTTTAGGGAAAAGATTTGTTGTACAGGAGATGGCAGCTGACAGGAGATGAAGTTTTAGAGCAGACAGCTCACAAAATGTACTCAGGGTGAAGATGAGATTTTTTTTCCACAGTTAAAATCTGAACATGAATGGCATGCAGTCTCCCCATTTTAACCAAATCCTTCATGACTGTTCTGCTATTTGTGGCATTTCTCAATGAAGCCACAACACGGCATTTTCAGAAGCCTGGCAGCTTAAAGGAATTTTCGCATTTGCCTATCCTACAGTTTTCAGCAGATGCCACACACCACTGCAATTCCACAAAATGCCATCAACTGCCCCTGTGTAGGCCCTTGCAACACTGCAGCCATTGTCCCCCAAAGACAGAGGCAGAGCGTTCACAATATGCCCCAGCACAGCATTTGCCTGCAGCTCAGCTCCATGGCACAAAACATTAAGGCTGGGAGGGAAGGGAAGGGGGAGAAAAGGTATGCACTGAGCAAACAGTGAAGGCATTGTTGTTTTATTCCCAAAGAATCCAAAGCTTTATTTATTCAAGATCCCATTGTTCAGCACACACTACAGTCCCAATGACCAGAACATTTTCAAAGAGATACACCTCTAAAATGAGAGCATTTAGTCGTACAAGCATCAGAGAGGCAGTGCAACTTAGAAGTCAGGGTCACTATTGAAACGGGGAGCTGGGAATCTCAAGTCTGTTTGGTACTGTCAAAAAATTTACTCTTCAGAAAGACAGATGAATATTTCCACTAAGAGTCTGAAGTAACCACTTAGTTTTCTTGACAGCCTTACCTTCAGCTTAATAAAATAAAATGGCAATACAGAGAAGAGCTAAATCAAAAGCAGAAAAAGTATAAGCAAGAGATGGTTTGAAGAATCTTAGGCTGTTAGATGCATGTAATAGTTATAATTTTTCTCCCTAAATCATTGTGCACATCAGCAATCAGACCTTTCAAAGGCAGGTTCCAGGTATACTTATTTCAGTAAAGAAAATCTACAGATTAGTGCAGAAATAATAAATGCTATCATTAAGTCCAAATCTGGAGTCAATTGCTAATTATGCAGGTTTTTATAAAGTTCATAAACTGAAAACCAGAGTTAATATCAAGTCTTTGACATAGAGAAACATAAAGCAGCCAAACTTCCAGGAAATAAGTTGCAACTGTAAAACATTGCACACCTTCCTCTCAGGATGTCATAGTCAACACAGAACTTGGATATACTACTAACCTCTGCTGTATCTTTAAAGATCTTTTTGGACGTCTATAGCTTTTCCACATAAGGAAAAACATGACATTGCAATGAAGGACAAGTTATGTTAGTCTACATTCTAGACAGCAACATGAAAGAAAGAAGTTACAGCATCAGAAAGTGACATTTATAGAGCTCTGCTGGGGATTCAAAAAGCTTAAGCAGTCTCTCAGTATCAGCAATAGTTCTCATTTTAAAATCCAACTTGTAAAATTAAAGATTTCTAGTTCTTTAATACTGTTTTTTTACACTGTGATATAGTTTTAAAAATCTGCAGAAGTATTTAATAATAAACTTTTCAAGTGCAATTTCTTTGTAATCCTTTTGGGGACAAGCATTACTACACAGGTTTAAATTACATGATAACTTACAAGTTTTCTGGAATACCCCATGTTCCTAGGAGAATGTCTCTAAACAAGAACTTAAGTTACACAGAAAAAACAACTGCTGTGATCCAGTCATTTCAGAAGTTAAGAAGTTTTTAGTGGAAGAGCAGGGGACTAAGAAGGCAGCATCATGGTTTGCACAGTTCAACGTTACTCTTTACGTGGGATTCTATTTCTTTTTCTATGAGTTGGTTGAGGTCTCAAGTGATAGTTACAACCAACATGTAAAATTATAACTGTTAACCTTATCTATGTATAGATAGATATGCATTTATGTATAGGTATATGGATGCACACACATACATACATATATATATATATATATATGTATAAAGCACAGCAAACATTAGCACTGAAAACAAGGAAATTGTATTCCAGATTCTAATGCTGAAATAACTGTAAAAGTGTAAGTCCATACCCAGCCCGCACAAGAAGGCCTAGCTATACAAAGAGGCTGAGAAGTAAGGACAGGCTTGCAAAGCCAGTAGTTTAAAACACAACAGCACTCAGAACAGCATTATTCTGCATTGCCCCCAAGTTACATTTGGGTTTTTTTAAGTGAGAACATAGAACGAATGTACATAATGAAGGTTATTCCAGTACCAAGTCTGTGACAACACTTCATAACCACTTCATAAAACCAGGGGTAAGAAGGTTTCTGCCCTTCACCTCCTTCCACACAAGAGCAGCAAAGCAGAGCAAAGCAATTGAAGTAGACAGACAGAATGGAAATTTCTGAATTAGAATAGGATATTATGGATCTGTTTGGCTATAAAGGAGTTGCCAGCTACAAATGCAATATATACACTACTGATGTTCCTCACAGCTACCAGTTCTGTTCAATATTTTTATCAATGATCTGTATGCAGGAGTTGAATGAACCATTAGCAAGTTTGCTGATGATACTAAACTGGGAGGTGCTGTTGACTTTCTCAAAGGACAAGACGCCTTGCAGAGGCGTCTGGACAGACTGAAGCACTGAGCAATGATCAGTGGCATGAAATTTAACAACAACAAGCCAGATCCTGCACCTAGGACAGAGTAATGCCAGGCACAAGTATAAATCGAGAGGAGAGGCCGGAGAGCAGCCCTGCAGAAAGGGAACTGGGGGTGCTGGTCACAACAGCAGGCTCTGTGTGAGTCAGCAGTGTGCCCTGGCACCCAAGAGGACAAACCACATCCTGGGGTGCATCAAACACATCATAACCAGACGGTCAACAGAAATTATTATCCCACTGCATTCAGCATTGACACCTCATCTTAAGTGAGTTCTGAGCCCCAAAATTTAAGATGGATGTGAAGGTCCCTGATGGTATGTACATTCAGACTACATAAATAAGGGCACTTATACTATACAAATTCATTTTTTTGTGATGATGCCAGAGGGGAAAGTAAGGGTTTTGATGGTCATACTTTAACCAGACTCCTTAGGTTTATTCAAACGCTAGTTTACACATCAGAGCAGTCAGGAAATAAAAATTTGCAAATCAAAACTCAACTACAATAAACATCTATTCCATATCAAGTTCATTCAGACTTTTCCTATTTCAGGGTAAAAAATTTGATCTAAATTGTACATTAAGCAACATATTTTTACTTGGTACTAGTAAACTGTAAGTAACCATAATAACTTATGTCAACTCCAATATATTTCACTTGTTCATACGTGCATACAATATGGTCAGTGTTGGCATCCTTTAAATGCCTTTTGTTCCAAATATTTAATTAGACCACTAACTGAATCCAGTAAACAAACCCAATAGGATCTTCATTTGCTTCTAACTAGTAATCATTATGCAGTTAGCACTGCTTTTTGTTTGCTTAAACTGTGTTCTCCCCTATGAAAACCCAGATTACCCTTAAAGAAGAAAATGTGAACAAGTCTTTATGGCAGATCCCAAATTTAATGACAAAATTTCCTCTCAATTACCTAAGAAACTATGGAAACAATGGGGGGGGGGACGACCCAAGTTGATTTCCCCACCCCCCTCATGAAAACCATAGGCACAGGCAGATCACCCTACAAGATTAACAATTTACACCTGCTCCCAGAGATATCAATTATCAGGAAAGAAGCAGGTCAAAATTGTGCAATTTGCCCTGTGATAAAAAAAAAAAATAAAATTGCTTGTAGAAATTAAATCTCAAACATTCCAACAGTCTGTTCATTCAAGCTATTAAAACTCAACTGCCATTACATCTCATAAATATTATGCTATTGAATCATAAACCTAAGTAATTTTATCCTTTAATATGTTTCTGTCATTTCAAGTAAGCACAAAGATTCAGTCATTTACAATTTTTGGCAAAAACCACTCAGTATCTTTCATCCTCACATACCTTGACAAGTCTCTCTGATACACTTACATGTTGTTACACCCTAAGTGAACTGAACTCTCTTTAAACCAATAAAAGGTAACTGAAAGTTCGTAACAGTTCACAGCCTTTGAAAACTGTTTTAAGTCATGCTCTTCCAGAACTATTTAAAAAGTTTCTTCCTCTTTCCTCCTCTCCAGGCATTCACACATTACTCTGAAGAGTCTGAGGCTATGTGAACATTATCTCTGTGAGTATTTTTAGGGTTAAAATAGAGTTAATTGCTCAAGTTCTATGTATCCACATATTGTGTACACATAACTCATCTTCTTTAGATATCTCATTCTAAATATATATATCATCTATAGATAACTCCTCTATAATAATTCCCATACAATATGATTTTGTATTATATTTCAGAAGTTTCCTAGAGATAAGAAGCTTTGGACATTTTTACTTAAAAGCTATAGAATGCAGAAAATCAATCTATTGTGTTAATATGGAATGTGTGGAGTTAAGGAACTTTATACATTTAACAGCAAAAGTTAAAAGGGCTTAAGTACAGCATTTCAAAGAAGGTTATTTTGCTTCATTACGAAACTTTCCAGGTTCTCCCGAAAAACACACAGACACACACATTGAAGGTTTTTAATTCCTCAGAGCAAGCAGCCAAGATAGAGAGTACTCATTTACAGACCAGAGAGACATATTTTATGAACTATCCAAATACCAATGTAGAGATGTCGATGGCAGAATTGACTACAGTTAATTCCTGGGAAAAATAAATCACTACAGTAAGATATTCACATTACAATGAAGTGAGGCATGTTTCATGTGGTAACAAGGCTTAGCTTCATTATGCTGACAGGTCATAGACTTTCCTGGGCAACAGCAGAGTACCTTAAATGTATTTACCACTGGCATTCAGACAAGCATATTTGGAGAAGCTATACTCAGGAAAAAGACTAAACCAGATCCTTCAGATTTGCCTCTACAAAAGAGAAGTAATAAAAGTACAAAGATAGATGAGAATAAAACTGAAGGCAATTATTACAAAAGAAGCTGAAATACTTGTTTCAACAGCTCTGTAGAAAAAAATTATTGACTTAAAGATCAAGCAGTCAGAACATCTATTAAGGCAAAATACAGAGTTCTAAGGGCAAAAGAACAGACAAATTACTCTCAGAGGTGATAAATTAATTTACAAAGTAACCCTCAAAAAAAGAGAAATATCTGACTTGTGCTTTATGTTGAAAGCCGAACATCAACCACGTCAGGCATGCCCTGGGCAACAGGAAAGACATGCAAAAACAAGCCAGACGAAATAATTCCATGGTCAAACAACACTATGTTGCTGCAAAAAAAAGCTTAAAGTAATTACCAACATGCAAAGCATACAAGTGGCAAAGACACAAGAAGGGTACAAGTGTACCTGTACTCCTACAGCAACATTTGATGACAAATTCTGAACTATGAGAGAACAGCATCAAATCATAGTCAGTTGCAAAGATGTCTCTGTATCACAATAAAAGCATGCTGATTCACCATTAGTGAACTGGTGGTTGGTTTTTTTTCCCCACAATTTCACATAAGCTTGCTACTTCAACTTGTTAAAGCTATTTTTCTCTAACTGAGCATCTCCTATCAGTTTTTATTCTGTGGCACTTACCAACAAATGACACAACATGTCAGAGAGAAGACACACGCAGGAATTAGCTTTCAGAAATAATTTGTCACAGAAACCAATTTCTGTTTACTCTGAAATATCTCTCAATGCATTCTGCATATCACATAAAAATATACTTTTTTTCAAAAAAGTGCTTTGAGTCAATATAGTTTCTAAGATAATGTCTTGTTATACAGAAGTTACATCAATTTGATTTTAACTAGACTTAAAATTGTAATAAATCCCAACTGTATTAATATAATACAGGCTAAGTTTGCACATTTACCTAATCCGTTCAGAAGCTACTGAAATAATTCCAGTAAGAACAAAGTAAACATCCATGCAAATTTTGTACTGATATAACTAAGTCTGTAATTGCATTGCAACTTGTGCTGGATTATCTTTTTTTGTTTGTTTTTTGATAGTACATATATTCATCAGGGTTCCTTATAAATATTTGTTCCCAAAATTCAACAGCTTTATGAAGATTCTAGGGAGGGGTGTGTGATGTGATGTGTGTGGGAGAAGTAAAGTGACAAGATACATAAGCCCATTATGCAAAACCTACTTCTACCTTTTCAGTTGACAATAATGTAGAATTAAACCTTGGTTACAGGGAATATGGATAAGAAGTCCTAGAGCACTTCTATTTTTCCTGAATAAACCAAAATAAGTTTTACATTGGTAAATGTAACCCTGCTTTATGCAGCCAACAAACATTTGCTAAAGATTATAATTTTCTCAATCTTGCTTTGAAGATTCTTTTCCCTCACTCAGTTTAAAACAAAGCCACTGCCACACACACTATCACACAGCTTCATCTGCCAAGACAAGATCTTTGAGCAACATCAGGATTATTATTACAAAAACCAGTGTGTGGTAACCAGGACAAAAAACAGATATCCCAACATAAAGAAATTGGCTTCAATTATAACACAATTACAGGACTTCACATATTCATTTAAATTAATCCCTCTACCTGTCTCAGCTTCATAATAAAGAATTCAAGTGTTTAAGAATATAGCTGAACTCAATTTCCAGTATGTTAAGATATCTACTTGTCACATGATAAATACTAAATTTATTAAAATGTTTAGTGAAGCATGGTGAGCTCAGTCCAGGCCAACCTCTATAGAGCTTTTCCTGCTTAGTCTAAATCTCAAAGATACACTTTTAAAAACTAATGCCAGATGAACTTCTTTTGGTATAAACAAACTTAACCAAAAACTGAAGCCTCCTTTCCAATTACTTTGTGTATCCCATGAAGGTTACTAGCATCTTATTGAATTGAAATGTCCACTTATTTTGAGTTTGAAGAAAATTCTTTCTATATTCAGTCAAATTTGTTTGAAAAATTAATCTAATTTATTTTGTACCAAACATGTTCTTCCTTTTGAAAAGTGACAAAACCAGCCTCAAAACCAGTGGGGAAGGAAAAAAATGTTTTTTGTAAAAGATGTTATATGAAGCAAGGTTTAACTCTTTCTATATGCAAAATCCATGTTATATAAAAAATAAAGTATGTTGAAGTATTTCAAAGCACTGGAGCTGAAGAAATGTAGCTACAAATACACCTAGAACTGAATTAAGATCACAAAGCAAAGAGGAATATAAGCAGGATAGAAATCTAACTACCACGTGGACAGCAGCTTAGAGAGCAGTTTCTGGTCTACTGAAATTGCATTTCTTCCTAAGCATACAGACTATTGTCAGTGGATATTCTGTTCTTTCAGGAAAATTGAAAAACAAGATGAACAGAAAAAAAAAAAGAATGGAAATTAAAGGAAAAAAACCTGTCAGAACTGTGGCACAGGAAGACAGGTAGCACCTGAATCTATACTAAGATTACTCTTTAAAATAAAGGAAAATAGAAGGAAATAAAAAGATAGGCATCAGAGCAAACAACTAGCCTAGATCATGGAATTCAACAAGCATTAACAAAAGAGCATTGTTGTTTCAGAAGCGGTTTAATAGGGATTGCTAGGGATATTATGCCTGAATTCATCTGTACTTCCAGACAGTGTAAAGCCTCCAAGTGCAGTCTTCCAATTGTACAAGTATTAAACAAGCCTACCATTATTCTTCATTATTTAGAGATTTATTGTCTTGCTTAAAAAAAGCTAAAGAAAAAGAGGCTCTTGGACAACAGTGATAAAACCAATGAGATTTTATGGAACTGCTTTTTCCTGCAAGTGAAAAAAATGTGAGAAGTGACCATCTTGCTAAGAGGACCACATATGAAACCATAAATTTTGAGAACCTAAGAAAACATAAAAAAGAAAAAAGTTTCCCTTCATACTTTAAATTAAAAAAAAAAATATTTTATACTGAATTATGCTGTTTCTCCATTTACACTTTTTCAGCAATAGTATCTTTCCAGTAAACTCCAAATTATTACAACGGTATCTTTTTAAAGTAAAAACTGTGGAGCACAGCTAAGTATTGCTGTCACAAGGATTAGTATTTCACCAAGTGCTCAAGTCAGAATCATCATTTCACCTCAGTGATATGCCACACCACAACAGGTAATAGGTGCTAATCCTCCAACATAATAGAGACTCAATTCACCGAGGCTAGATATAGAAAGAAGGGTTACCAGGCTAGCTCATTCATTAGATAGCTCCTTGAAAATGTTGAGATGGTAGCATCAATGAGGCATCATTGCAATGTCTTTGGAGGCAGTTTGCATATAGGCACTACAATTGTTACATTATTAGTCAACTTCGTGGATTTTCAGCTATGCTATTGGTTTTATCCCTTTAATAAAAACTGTATGTTAATACTATCCATGCTACCATCAGTTTTTACAGAATCATAGAATCATTTAGGTTGGAAATTACCTTTGAGATCATCAAGTCCAACTGTTAACCCAGGACTGCCAAGTCTACATCTAAACCATGCCCCCAAGAGATGCATCTACTAGTTTTTTGAACACTGCCAGGGATGGTGATTCCATCATCCCCATGGACAGCCCATTCCAATGTTTGACAACTCTTTCCACAAGGAAATTTCTCCTAATATCCAATCTAGACCTCCCCTGGCACAACTTGAAGCAGTTTCCTCTTGTCCTGTCACTTGTTATCTGGGAGAAGAAACCTACTCCCACCTGCTATGACCTTTCAGGTAGCTGTAGAAAGCAGTAAGATCCCCTCCAAGCCTCCTTTTCTCCAGACCAAACAACCCCAGTTCCCTCAACTGCTCCTCATAAGACCTGCTCTCCAGACCCTTCCCCAGCTTTGTTGCCCTTCTGTGGACACGCTCCAGCACCTCAATGTCCCTCTTGCAGTGAGGAGCCCAAAACTGAACACAATGTTTGAGGTGTGGCCTCACTAGTCCCAAGCAAAGGGGATGATCACTTCCTTTGTCCTGCTGATCACACTGTTTCTGACACAAGCCAGGATGCTGTTGGCTTTCTTGGCCACCTGGGCACACTGCTGGCTCATGTTCAGTCAGCTGTCAAACAGCAACCCCAGGTCTTTTTCCACTGAGCAGTTTTCCAGTCTGTAGCATGCAAAGCTGCTTTCCCCAAGCCTGTAGCATTGTACGGGGTTGTTGTGACCCAAGTGCAGGACCTGGCATTTATTTTAATTGACAGAGTACGTGTGTAATGTGCATTATATAGTCTAAGTTAAATTATTAACACAGCTAACACGTTTAGAGTAATTCCTGAATTATAATCGGACTCCAATGGGAAATATATAGCAATAATTACGTAAATTAGCTGATGTTTGAAAGGACCTCTAGAGGTCATCTAGTCTATCACTCCTACTCACAACAGGTTGAGTCAAGGCCTTGTTTAGTCAGATTTTGAATATTTCAAAGGGTGGTGACTCCACAACCTATCTAGACAATCTGTTCTGGTGTTTGATCACCCCCAACTGATATACCTTCAACACTGATGTTTCAGTGGAGTTCCCTGTATTTCAGTTTGGGCTCATCTCATTCTATCACTGAGCACCACTGAAAAGGGCCTGGCTCCATCTTCTTTACTCATGCCCCAGACAAGCATTTGTACACAGTGCTATAATGTCCCTGAGCCTCCTCCTCTCCGGGCTGAACAGCTCTTCCTGTCAGTCCCTCCTCGTACATCAGACGCCTAAGGACTTTAATGAATATTGTAGTCCTTCGCTGGACTCTCTCCAGTGTGTCCAAGCCTCTTGTACTCGGCAGCTCAGAACTTGACCCAGCACTCTAGGTACTGAGCAGAGGGGAAGGACCATCTCTCTCGAGCTGCTGCCAACATCCTACTGCAGGCCAGGGAGCTGTTGTCCTTCTTTGCTGCAAGGGCCCACTGCTAGTTCATGGTCACCTTGTCCATTAGGACACCCCACCCCACCCCAGTTCTTTCTGTGCAAAGCTGCTTTCCAGCTAACCACTCCAGCCTGTATTTCTCTTTGTGAAACTTCATGAGATTCCTGTCTGCCCAACTGTCCAGGTCCCTCTGATGTATCAGCCACTCTTCCCAGTTTCATCATCTACAAAATTGCTGAGGATGCACTTTGTGCCATCATCCAGGTTGTTGATTGCCTTGGTATCAATGCCTTTAGTGCATTAGTGACCAGCCTCCAGCTACACTTCAGGCTGCTGAACCTTACCTAGCCCATACATCATCTGTTGTCTAGAACAATCACAGGAAAACATCAAAAGCCTTGCTAAAGCTGAGATTACATCCACAGCTTGCCACTTACCCACAGAGCCAGTCACCACATTACAGAAGGTACAGCTTCCCCTTTGTGAATCCATGCTGACTACTCCCAAACACCTTGTCCTGAAGAAATTTAGGAAGGATTATTTGTACCATAACCCTCCCAAGGATTGAGGTGAGGCTCATCAAGCTGACATTTCCCACATCTTCCTCTTGAAAACAGGAATGACATATTCCCCCATCCCCACCCTCCCCGCACCCCCCTAATCCCAGGAACCTCCCCTGACTTCTGGGACCTTTCAAAGATGATTAAGAATGGCCAGCTAGCTCATTTAGCGCTCATTAGTGCATCCCAAAAGGTTCCATGGGACTTGCATCTCTCGTTAAAACGACCCTCCCTTTTTCCATTAATTTCCAAATTGCATCTTCAGGCTTTTGCCATTAACTATTCACTGATAAGATGATTAAGTTGGAAAAGTAAACTTTTTCTGACTAAACCAGCTTATGGACTAAGAACAGTGCACCAATACTTTTAATCATTTTTTTTTAAAAGAAACAGAGCATTACTATCCACTTCAAAATTATCTATTAAGATTCTACTGAATCTAAGGTATATAAGGGTATATAATATCTTAATTCAAAAATATGAAGTCCACTTATATTACAATTACACCTGTGTTACAAATTAATTGTGTAGTATTGTATGCACTAATTGGACGTAAAAGTTTCAGCACTTAGTTACTGTTGAGAATTTGATCAGCTTATACTAACTATAGCATTGATCTGCATGCTGACACTGAAGCTACTGCATCATAGCTTTATCCCCTTTTATGCTCTTGCCAGATATTGTCTTTATGTGGACACATGAAATAGGAATGAACAATTACAATATTTAATACATAATAAGTTGCTGGGTCATATATTCACACTCCTTCTAAGTTATGTGCTTACAAACTGATGCAGTTCTACAAGAAAAAAGGAAAGTTATTGTAAACTCAAACAGAAACAACCCCAAGAAACAGTGTATTAGCTCAGATGTTATTACTGATTTATCATGAATGTTTAAGAAGGCAATTAGAAAGAGACAGGGTTCTACCAAAAGCTTTCTGTAAAATAACAGTAATGAAAACAAGTTATTTTTTATTTTTATTTCCTTATTGGCAAGAATATATATTTTAAAAAGTCTCTAATGTAAATAAAATATGTTGGACTACTGTGCATAGTAAAAACTAGAAGAAGCATCAGGAATGTCTCAACCATGGAAATTCCTCCAAACGAAAACCCAATTTACTAGAAAGTCAACCAAGGTAAACTGTGCTTTGTAGGTTGTGCTTAGACTGCAGATTCTTTGTTTATTTCCTTTTAAAATCTTGTATAATTTCTGTTACTTTGTAAAGCAGAAATAAACCAACATTTACTCAAACACTAAAAGACGACTAAAGAAAAGACCAGTATTAGAAACTGATCTACTAGGATCCACTGCAGTGAGCACAAACTGAAATTTCAGTTATCAGTTGAAGCAGCTTTCTGAGACTTCATATTTTGGTACAGTAGCAGAGCATAAAAAGCTCTACCTGTATTGAAGAACATTAATTCATTTAGAAAATTGCAGTCAGCAGTGCTTATGTCCTATAAATGATTCAAATGAACATATGAAACAGATTGACTCTATTCCACTTTGTCCCCCTCCTTAATTTTTGTTCTTCTGCTCTTATAGCAAATTCTTGTTTATTACAAATAATTAGAAATCATATTTCCTGCCAAACAACTTAACTCAATCATAACAGACTTAAAATACTGCAGAATAGAATTTTTCAGTGGCAAATACAAGATGGTATCTTTTTAAATCTGTGGATAGCCACAAGTTCATTTAAGTCTTATTTTTGGAGGATGAAAAAGACCAGGAAGATAAAATTCATACAGCCTTCAATTAATAGATACCATTCAGATTTAAACATCCTTATTTATGTGAAAAATCAAAAAAGAACTCCAAAGTTACTACACTGTCTATGTTTTGGTTTAATTGTGTCTAATTTTTTAGTTTATATATCTTTTCTATATATATTTCTTCATACATACTGATGTATGATGAAATAATATATAAATAAAATACTTTTCAAGAACTTTTAGGTGACAAAATTCCTGCAACTTTAGGCCGTAATTATGCACAGCCCTACG
Organism: Microhierax caerulescens; assembly: GCA_035590215.1. Taxonomy (NCBI): domain Eukaryota; kingdom Metazoa; phylum Chordata; class Aves; order Falconiformes; family Falconidae; genus Microhierax; species Microhierax caerulescens. The sequence continues at coordinate 55,467,916 of JAVJGJ010000059.1, read as the reverse complement.
CAATGTATTCTGGAGAGCAATTATTCTGTAGTATATTTTCCATGTTCTTGTTTTGTTTATTCTGATAAATCTTTTTCTTCTGTAAACACAGCATAAAAAGTAAGCAGGTTTAACTAATACTAACAAAGGTTTCACTATTACTTTTTGCAGTTGACTTAATTTACAGTGAAGTGGCCTACATCTGACACCATTAGGGAAAGATCCCCGTAGGACTGAAATATTGTACTTAAAGAAACATACACTGAAATTGTTCAGTTTTAACATAAAAAGTAGGAACTATTTAGCAAATGTAGGCTTCAGAAAGCTAGTATTACTAACCACTATAAAACACAAAGTTTAAAAATTCCAGAAAACCGCCACAAAACATGCCCAAGGAGTATGTCATATTGATAACAAATAAGAATTTCTTAGCTGATAGGAAGAGTTTTATTAGAGAACAGGTTCGAAGCAAGCTGTACTACTCATGCATAAAGAAAGACTTAAGTTGTGATGGAACTTCTCGAAGTCTTATGAACAGGTAGAGGTTTTTTTAGTTTTCTCTAACTATTAGTTCTGCAAGACATTGAAGAGCAAGAGAGCAGTATACATTCAGTATTATATTACAGTACACAAAAAGACTTAAATGCAATAAGCAATTAAACTACTAGGAAGTCTAATGCAATTCACAATCAAACAGTGGAGGGACTGACTGACAGACACTGGAAAATGAAAAAGCATGAGAGAAGACAAAGAGGCCTGCACTACCCCATGACTTGTAGTGTGTGTACTATGTCAAAAATCAAACAATTTGCATTAGACAAAAATGGGAATATTTTCAAAAATCAGCTGGGTCTAGGAAATGCTTTAACGTTGTCACTGTTCTGTCCTTATGATATATCTAGATGTCTAGGTTTAGAAAAAGTGCAAATTTTAACCGCTTTTCGTAACTCAGATAGTCTAGGCATCACAGCTAATCAGTTAGTTACATCACATGAAATGTAACAACTACTTTCACATGTGTAGCCCAGAACAACCGGTCTTCCCCCATTCCAAACAAATGGGTATTCTCGTGTTAAGCTTAAGACAGAAATGTAAAGGAGTTGACTTTAGTGACAAAACCTATCACCTTTATAATAAATATTAATTCCCCACATATCTACCAATGTGTTGTGGTTCTAATACTCAAAAGTCTGCTTGCTGTGGGTGTCCTACTAGCTATCATTAGGTATCAGCAGAATATGCTGAATCATATCATGTTGCTTGGCCACATCTTTAGCTTATGGAACCCATAAATGACAATTGTGATATTCTGAACTAGCAGCTTATATGGCCATAGAAACTTCTCATTAACTTACAGCCATCTTGTATGACTAGAATAGCAATGAGACAAATTTCATGAAGAGGAATGACTATGACTGTAAGCCAGAAGTAGAAGTGAAGTATCAGAAAGCCAAATAGACTTAATCAGCTGTTTAATTTACTGGATTCCTTTATTCACAGATGTTTACAAATAATTGAACCCAAGAACAGTTTAGAGTTCCTGTCCTTCCAAATCAACTGCTGAGGAGCAGAGGGATTTCTAGGATTAGGAGACAGCTGTGCAAGGGAACCAAGAACTTTTGAAAATACCACCTACACAACCTTTGTGATACAAAGTTAAAGTCTTCAGGTACTATGAACACGGCTGCCAAGTGTTTACAAAGTTTATTGGAATTACAAAATAGAACTAAGCAAATTTTAATGTGTGTTACAACTGACTGGCTAGAAGTGTGGTTTCCAAATACAAACTGTTTACAAGGAACACTGTCTTCTTTCCAAGGGGACACCATATCCCAGTATTAAATAAATGAGCTTATTTCTGCGGTATCCATCAATCTAGCATGAAATAGGGAGTTTCTAGTTAAAACAATTCCCAGCCCTTCAGAAAGTGTGTCTGAAGAAGTCATGTAGTTTATAATGGTGTTGCATCTTCTACTGGCAAAAGTGCTTGCAATTCAACTTTCTAATAGAGAACAGCCTCTCACACTTCTGTACTGAAGTGACAGCTGTCTTTTGGGAGACTACTAGCTTGAAGCAATCTGCTGATAAGATCTACTTACAACCTTACTCATAAAAATTCTCATAATAAATCAAACCAAAGGTTATTTCACTGAAATTAAGATTTGGAATGCAACTTTTTCTCCCCCCTTTCATGTAATTACATGTTTCCTAATTCAATCTTGATCTACAACATTAAACAACCACTATTTTACTTCAAACCTGGACACTATGGTCAGACTGAAAGAGTGTGTGTGTATATTCATGGAAAGAATATTAAAGCCAGAAAAAACAAGTAGCTATTTTCCATTTAGCTCATAATCTCTATTTCTGTTAGTGATCTGAAGTCAGATTTAACAGACAAATATACACAATATTTAACCCAGCAATTTATAGTTGTAAACGAGCAACCCATGCGACCACGAAAATTTGGAACTAGAACATAACTTTAAATACAAATAAGTACCTCATACCTGCAACAAATTTTTTCTTTGAAGCAAACTTTTTTAAACTATAGTTCTCCAGTTGAGATAACTTAAACCAATAACTTAATGAACTCAAGACAACTTCATTAGTACATGTGACACTACCTTCAAAAAAACCTTACTCTTTTTTTTTTGCATGGGGGTGGGGGGAATCAAGTTTGAACTGTCAAACAATCCCCGTTGAAAGGATTTGTATATTGCATTTTACCTTATTTGCTAGTGTACCTCAGAGTACATTTTTAAAGATAAACTGATAAGGTCTTAAAGATGGAAGTTTTAAAATGAAATGTTAACTGGCCCTTAACGATAGTGTCCTGGTTCCAGCGGGGATAGAGTTCATGTTTTTCCTGGTAGCCAGTACAGTGCTGTGGTCTGGATTTAGGATGAGAGTAACATTGATAACACACTGATGTTTTAGAAGTTGCCAAGCAGTGCTTACATTAAGTCAAGGACTCTTCAGCTTCTCATACCATCCCACCAGTGAGTAGGCTGTGGGGCACACAAGAAGCTGGGAGGAGACACAGCAAGGACAGTTACCCAAACTGGCCAAAGGGATATTCCACACCATATGATGTCATGCTCAGTACATAAACTAGGGGGAAAGCTGGCCAGGGGTTGCTGCTTGGGAACTGGCTGGGCATCAGTCAGTGGGTGGAAAGCAACTGCATTGTACATCACTTGTTTTGTATATTCTAATATTTTTATCATTATTATTATTATGTTCCCTTCCCTTTCTGTTCTGTTAAACTGTCTTTACTTCAGTCTATGCACTTTACCTTTTTTTTTCTTCCTATTCTCTCCCCTGTCCCACTGGGGGCACAGGGAGTAAATGAGCAGCTGTACGCTCATTAGCTGCCTGCTGGGTTAAACCATGACAGATAGGAATGTGAATGTAACATTGTAATGAGCTCACCAGATATAGAAAAATGTATTTGTTAAACTCTCAGTGTAATGAAAACAAATTTTCTTTTTCTCCATAGAAAAAAAGCTCTTTATACAAAGACTTGATGTCTTACCTCTAGGTCACAGGTGTATTCTGTGCCATCAAGAAGCATCACTTTACACTGCACAGTTTTAATTTTCTTGGGAGACTTATGAGGAATGTTTTCTGTATTAATTTCAGCTGTTTGCACTTCTTTTGTCTCCCTTTTTTCTTTTTCTTCTTGTGTTTCTTCCTTTCCCATTGCAACTTTCTCTACTTCCTTTTCTTTACCATCTTCTTTGGCAGGCTATATAAAACACAGTTAAACAATGATAAAAACTCAGGAAGATGGATGCTTTTAACTTGTTAATTTCTTTTATAAGCTACTAATAAATAAGACATTAAGTTATGCATATCAAATGCATATTCATTAAAGTCATGCACGTACTGGAAGCACAATAACCCGTGTAAGCATTAAGATCTTCCATTGGGGACCAGATATTTTTGCTTTTAAACCACACAAGGTACTTTTCTTTTTTCTCCTTTCCTTGAAATTAGATAATTTTTTTAATATTTTATTGGCGCTTTTTTTTTCCGCTAACAGAAATAAATTGAAAAAGAAGCTCCAGGAATTATACAAAACTGAAAAAACAGTGTTTATGAAAATCAAGTTATACAGAATCACAGAACAGTTGAGGTTGGAAGGGATCTCTGGAGATCATCTAGTCCAATGCCCCTAGGGCCCCTCTAGGGCCACCTACATCAGCTTGCCCAGGAATATATGTCCAGCTGGTTTTTAATATCTTCACAGACGGACTCCACAACTTCTCTGGGCAACCTGTCTCAATATTTGACCCACCATCACAGTAAAATCTTTTTTTTTTTGTGATTTGAGATGAAATTTCATATTTTTAATTTGTGCTCATTGCCTTTTGTCATTTAACTGTATGACACTGAGAAGAATCTGGCTTCTTTTCGTTCCCTCCCTTCAGGCATTTATACACATTGATAAGATTTCCCTTAACCTTTCTCTTCTCCAGGCTGAACAGCACCAATTCCCTTTACCCTTCCTCATATGAAAGATTCTCCACACCCTTAGTCACCTTCACCATGCCAGATTGTGAGGCTTGAGTGTTAAGAAGTGATATGCAACTTTTCAAAAAGAAAGACTGGAGCACTGCTGAAGGTGGCTTGGAACTTAGCACCAACCTCCTGGAATGAATCAATAAGGACCATGACCGCAAGCATGGTTTCTAGAGAAAGGATAACAAAAGTTGAGATTGTAAGGACTCATAGATAATCCATTTGTTATTTGTTGTGGTTAAGTCACTAAGGAGGTATTCATGCAATCCAATGACTTCAGAGTCAAAGCTGACTTAAGAAGCTTCTACTCTTATCCCTGCTCATTTCTAGCATGATACAGTTCAATGTTCCTTTGAACTACGTCAAAGTGTGAGATTACACTAAAATTAGACATCTAAAATGACAGGCACAAAAAATGGTCTGCCACAGAGCAGGAACCTTTAAACCAGGGGTCCTCAAACTGGTCCCTCCGGCCAGATACAGCCCCCAGGGTCCTCAATCTGCCCCTCCCCCCCGGTATTTACGACCCCCCCCCCCCCCCCACTGGGGGTTGGGTGGGGAAACCAAGCACCCCCAGATGACTGCCTGC
>JAVJGJ010000059.1:55411500-55455950 GCA_035590215.1 Microhierax caerulescens | reverse complement strand
TGGATCTCATGTTACTAATTTCCTGAGTACATAAAAGTAGGAAAAGACAGTCCTAAACTTGTTTTTTCTTTTTCAGTTTGTCACTGAAATTCATAGCAAACTGAAGAAATCAGAGCCAGTTTAATAGTTTTATCTCCAGATTTTTACCATTCTACCAGGATTCACAAAGAAACTATCATACTGTAGAAGTAAAGACATAAAATAAAATAAAAAAAATTACAACTCAGTTCACTAAAAGCCAACATGGGTGTCTATGCAAGTCATGCAATTTTCTGGATCATAAAAAAATACTAAAAATTAATTAGAATTCATAAAAATCAACTAATTTCACACTTGCAGTTCCAAATATTAATGCTCACATAGGGTACACATAAAACAAGAAAAGGAAAGCAAAGAAAATTTTTGTCTAAAAAATATACATGAAAACCTGAAACAAGGTCATGTGTATGTCAACTGCTTATTTGGGAGTTATTTTTGTTTTGTTTTAAAGAAACTGGTTTATGTCTTGTCATACTGATTTGAAGCACAGCAGAAGGCTGCTCTGCATTTCACAGTTGATTAGGGCAGGTCATTTAAGAACAACACGCTTGCTGGTTCCGACACATAACATTTGTTGACAAAAAAGGCATAAAGAAGTTAAATTCTAGCTGGAACAGTCATTCAAATTTTACATAGCATAAAGGGGTCTTGTTTAACTAGTAGGTAATACTTGAGGAACCTAGTACTACACCAAGGGTTTTTTTAAAAACATAAATCAATTATTTTCTGTAGAATAATATAATTTATATTCCAAATCAGGCTGAATGTACTAACAAAAAAACCAAAACAATATTTCATTTACATTTCTGTTAAAGCTTTTATTTTATCATTGGCGTGTAACAAGTAAACTCACGGCATCACATGGTTCGGTGCAGCATCATTTTGCTGCAAGGAGCCAATATAGCCTGAACACATTCTATTAGCAGATGAAAGAAAAAGTAAATCTGATTTAACCTTTTAGTCATTATTTAGGTGGATTACTACAAAGACATGGAGCTCTCTGAATGTAAAGGAATAAATTAACAACTAAAGAATGCAGTTTTCAACTTTGAGATCCTTAAGGAAGCAAAAACATCTCTAAAATTGGCTTAGTTACATCAATCTGCAACATTTACATTGTATAGTTTCTAATAAAATACTGATCTGCAGTCAAACCAACTCAAAAAAACTCCAGTTCTCCCATAGGAACCTGCATGCTTTTCTGTATTTATACATACACAGGACTGTATATACACACAAACAGACATACTTTTGAATCTCATAGTTTGGATTAAGTTCATTGTTAAGCACACTCCTGAAAAAAACCAGACAAGACTGAAGTCAAAGATCAACAGTTTAGCACATTACTGAACATGTTTTAAAAAGTTACAGCATAGAACCCCCAGGAAAACATATTTTGTACGTATGAAATCTAATCACCTGTTTTCAAACGATTAAGAGGACCCCTAGCAATTGAACCCAAACCTAAGGATTTACACACTGAATGCAACAAGGACTGTTTCAGTTTTCTCCTTTTCTGATCACTGTGCACAAAAATCAAGGTTAATTAGAGGCTGAAGAGACAGACTGCAGACTCTGCTTTTTTGTGAGTCTCAGCAGTAGCCACAGGGCAGATGCCTGTCAGTCCATCGGTTTCCCACGCTATGACCAGACCACCAGATCTGGGGTCTGAACTGTTCTAGTGCTGCCACAGCTCTTCTTTGTAGGCTTAGAAGGTAAGACATTGATAAACAGACAAACAAGAACAATCCCATACCACATACAGCCAAAAAAGTATCCAAAACTATTTCTTTTAAAGCTTCACAGTTCATGAAGGAGCTTTATGCAATAATCCAGGTGACTAGTCAATTAAAGCTGTGTTATGATTCAGACTTTTGCCATTGCAATAGTATCTCCCACTAAAAATACTTATCCAAAGCATAAGCCAAATAAAAATCACCCTTCCTCCTTATGATTTTGCTCCAGCTGCCTCCTAAATTGCAAGTTTATTTGCAAGGACATAACAAAGTGAGCAAACTGTCATTGCCAGCCTGTACATTGGTCAGCAGATGGTGCCATAATAGCTCTAAAATTCAGTAGCACATTTCAAAGGTCAAACTTTAAACGGCAACAATACTTCAAGTGTAATTCCCAAATTCTGACAAGTAATTGAATGCTTTCACAGAAGCATTAATGTAATATTTTAATAAACATTACTTCAGAGACAGTTAATTATTATTCCATGACAATAAAAATTAGTTACATGTGTACATGTACATGTGTGTCTAAGTATATACATATATTCACACAGCGTCTAAGCTTATCTCCAAAAGCAGAAATGACACAAAATGATGTCTTCCTAAAGCATCCTATGTCTATCAAATCCAGTTTCCAGAGAATTCCAGGCATGTCAAGGTGGCTAGCAGCCCTGTTCAAAGTTAACAGCAACTACACTCACAAGCATCCTTTTACCCAGATAGTGAAGTCACTATTCAAAATAGCAGGTATTTTGTTAGCCTTCATGTTTACATACATGCCATCATACAGTTGTATAATTGCAAGCATCCAATGTTTCCCTCCCAAATACAGTAGCCTACCTCCATAAATAGGAAGACATTTTTGTCCTTCTATAAATTCTGAGATGTCATCAGGACTAATTCTATGTCATATTCTAAATCTAACGTCATATAGAACTAATTCTTATAGTGCTAGAAAATTACTGTGTCATCATTCCCTGCAATACACAGATTACACAGGGCTCGCCAGAAAAAACACCAACAAGTCCCTACACAGGATGCTGTGAACTTAGAAGATACTTCTGAAACAATTATGTAAGACAAGTACTAGAATAATTCTGAAGATAAATGTGAAGACCAAAAAAACCAACCAAACCAACCTTCTACATATAAAGAAATCAAGGATACAGACAGTAAGTGAAATGAGACAGAGAAAGCTATTTCTGTCAAATTGTGAAGGGAGTATCTGCAGTCTAGATAGCATAATAGAATATTTCTACAATAAAACTGACAAATTTCTAGGGAAGTGACCTCAACTCTTTGCAAAGTCAAAATAGAATCCAGGAACTTTACTATTTCTCAAAACATTTTTCCTGTTAAAGCAGCACAGCAACATGTATCTATTCCCTATCATTCAAGCGCTCTCAACTTTTCATAAAACACCTGCTGCAGGCCATCTTTATTTTGTCTACTGAATAACTTAGTTACTGCAATCCATATACAACTTTAAAGGATTAGTTTTAAAGGGTAATTGAGTTGAAGGGATACAACTCTCCAGAAAGGAACAGTAATAATATGAGACGTGAAGACAAGTGAGAATTCTTTAAACAAGATTTCGTTAAAATTAGTCTCCTGACACTAGATAGCAGCCTAAAAATGTCTAATAATAATAAAAAAAGAAAATAATGTTAGAAAGTTCCTTTTCCCACACTAAATGAAACACATTGAGAACTCTATCATCTATATAACAGCATCCATACAACACAGAGCTCATAATGAAAAAACAACAACAAAACTTTCAATAAAATCACAACATAAATACTTTTCAAGTGCTACACATAGCCAAGTTGATGCCTACATAAAAATTTCTTTGAGATTACATTTAAATAAACATACCTTCTGCAGCGCTTTCAGTGCTATATATACCATATCCAGAAATAACAAGAATCTGTTCCTTCTGTATTTTCAATCTACAAATACTCAGATAAAGGCAAAAATCCCAATCCTTACAAACACAAACTCAAAGAGCAACTTAATTCAGATAAAGAAATCTCTTTGCCAGAGTACATATGTACATATATAATGTGTTTATCAAGCTAGTTGTCTGCTGTTCCCCAGCACTAAAAAAAAATGTTGTAAGCTGATGAGAATCCAACAGTCTTTTTCAAAAGCTGTATTGAACAAGAGCGACCGCACCCAAACCCTGACACTGCTAGAGAAGGACATGCTCAGTGGAAAACCGGGATTTAGTTCCAAATTCATTGTAGCAGCCAGAGCATGAACATGGGTCAAGAGACAGCTCTGTTTTCCTGTTATCTGTTGAACAAACTAACGACACAGTTTGAGAAAAATTTCTGCCCTATCTTTAAAATCAATGTTGCAAGCTTACAGTAGGTTTTGACTATTCACATCAAACGCTCATGATAACCACAATTTTAGAGATTAAAACCAGTGAGCATTCATTTGTTCAGAACAATGCCCCTCCAGTCACCATTCCCCTCCTTCCACTCCATCCTACTTCACTGAATGGCAGTTTCTAAAACATTGCCACAATTCCATGGAAGCACAGGTAAACATTTCATTTTTTCCAATTCCTATTAAAGAAATGGGGGAGGGAGGGGGAGGGGAGAGCAGGGGGCAGCACAGGGAGAGCCTAGTTGGTTTCTGTAAATTATTCAGCTTGTTCTGATTTGAAGGTGATTGATTTCTAGATGCCACAAGTTTTCATTTCCAACTTTCACTCTTTCTACTTATAATGGCAAGATTAAAAACAGTTTCTTCTTATACTTACAACATTAAGATTACTCTTGCATAAAGTATGCATCCAAGGCACTTACAATAATATGATTATTCAAAACACTTTCTAACTGAGGTTGAAAAATAATGTGCTAGTACCTGAGAATTTTTTTTTCTACTGCAAACTGAGAGGCCCCAGTATAATGAAGCTCCTGGATACTGGAATCTCAGACACACATCATTGTTTTGACAAGCATCCATTTCCTCTTCAGTGGAAGTCATATAGACAATTATTACTATCTCACACGTTTAGGAAATGTACAACAGCACGCAAAAGAGGGAAATAACCACAGTAGCAGGATTCAAGGTCAGGAAAAAGAAATGAGAGGCAACTAATCTGTGCTTTTGGTAGAACACCCGTGACAGACCCGTACAAGCAGAACACATTTGCAAGTAATTTTGATAAGCAGATACAATCATTAACCTTATTTCACCAGTATGTTGAAGCTGAATGTCATACAGATGCAGACACTACTGAGATCACATTCAAAATGCCTGCTAGCTTTTTATTTCAGCTATTCCAACTCCGGAACAATGGCTAGAAATCAACTAACACACATTAAGAGTTTGCCCTGTCACATACAAGAATAGAGTTCAATAGACAAACGCTGTTTACAAAGCTTCAGGGTGTAGACATAGCCACAGAAGTGTCTTTTCTGGCAGCAACATCAGTTCTGTATTTCAACTTTACAGTACATTGCATTTCTGCTGTTGTCAAATATAAGCACTATAGAGAGAATAGTTCTTGGCAAGCCACGTTGGCAATACTGGTCGATGTTTGCACATTACTGGGGGAAACAAACTTGAAAAAAGTGACATTAAAATTATAAATTATTTTATACAGGTGACAGATGCAGAATCTTCTCCTGCTACTATTTTTTTTATTGTCATTTTTTCCAAATCAGAATGCAAATTGAAATAAAAAAGTGGATACTAGCACCACTTCCTACTGATAATGAAGTCTGTTTTCAATACTTGGTTAAATAGCATCCCTAGCAACGAATCTTAGACAAGCTTAAATCAAATCCCAAATAAGTGTGAAGTTTCAAGCTATAAAGCGAAGCATTCCTGGATTTCTGCAGGTAAGCTGCAGCTGTCTTTTTGCTGGGTATGTTGATACATATGCAAATCAGCTGTTGGAAGACCTGCAGAGACTGTGACACACATGCAAGTAAACAAACCCAGGCTATTAATTGTCAGTATATTTTATTAAAAAAAACAACAAAAAAACCAACAAAAAAACCAACAAAAAAAAACAACAAAAAAAACAGTGAAAAACATGGTAATTCCCAACTGCTGCTGCAATGAATAAATGCTATTCCATATTCCTGCCAGTTATCCCACATTCCCCAAATCTTCAAGGTTAGTCACCCGAGATGTCTTGTTTTGTGTTTTAATTCCTATGTTTGCAGCTAGCACAAAGATAGCAGAGTTTTTCATGTGCTACTGGAACAGAAGTATTCCCTTTAATAAGCAGAACCAATTTTCTCAGTGGGTTGATTATTTTTATCCCCTCCCCCTGAATAATTATAATGCACCTAAAACAATATATGTAAAGCAGAACACTGCAAACATTTTCCTACATTCTTATGTTTAGTGGAATATTTAATGAAACTAATGAAATATATATTGAAACTACAGATAATACTGCTCTTCGGGAAAATATGCATCTACAGCTCCCGTGGGAGCATAACATTGCCAATTACAAGCAACAGAAAGCAATGAAGAAGGGATGCTTCTTAGATGAGCAAATAAAATTGGCAGCCAAAACTGCATCGCTCCCATAGGCTCTTCCGAATACTGATATTTGATGAGAAGAGTGAAAATACGAACAACTTTTAGAAAGTTTCCTGCTTTTCATGGCAATGGCTTCACCGCTAACGACATTTCAACCACTGCAACATCTCTGGGCTAGACATATTAAAATGATGCCCTAGAGGTCAGAAACAAGTCTAATAATAAGTGAAAAAAAAAAGTGCTAATAATGCTGATTTTGTGCCTGGACTTCAGCACTTAACATGTTTGTTTGTCATCTGAGTGCTTTAGCTGTTTTGTGCTTTGTGGAAGGACATTCCCAGCATGAAAGATTGTAATATAAAACAGCTAACAGGATATGCATGGAAGTCCCAAGGGAGTAACTATTTAAACAAAGTTTTCTTTTGAGAGTTAGGGAAAGACAACAGATAAGAAAGATTTAAAAGAACAATTTCATTATGAACACCAAGAACAAGGTGGGGGGGAGTACAGAACTGTTCTGCAGCAAGGAAAAAAGGACAGTGATTTGCCAAACCATGAGTGCAATGACATTCCCATGTAAATATATATCACAAACTACAGTTTACCAAAGCAGCCTCACCCACTGCAGAAAAGACTTTTAATGACCACATACAAATGGGGATGGTGTGTTATTACAGTAAGATTTCAGGCCAAATTAAATAGACGCTTATTCTGTCTTCTTGGGCCACATTTTCAGTTCTTATTCTACATATCCAGAGAAGTTTCAAAGCTTTGAAACAGTCCTAACAGTCCTGACAGCAATTTATCATCTAACAGCTTTATTACACAAACATGTACAGCATAACATTATGAACTCCACATCAAAATTGTTTGAATGAAACTCCCAATCTGCATTGATTTGGGGGTTCCTTTGCCTCCTTTTGGGCTCACCAGTTTAGCTGCTGATTGAACAGCAATGCTGTTCTGCTCATTAAAGGGAATACTTCTGTTCCAGTAGCACATGAAAAAATGCTTGGAAGCTTATTTACCCTGCTGTTCTCTACGGGTACACTCCTTTTGCATTTAGTCTTAAATCAAAGACCATGTTTGAGCACACAGTCGTGGATTTCTCTCATCCTATCTAAATTTTCCTTAACTCTGAAGTTCTTAATATAAAGCAACGAAAAAAGAAAAGTTGGTATAAGCATATAAACAGATCAAACTAATCTCAGATTTTTCTTGACCATAGTATACTGGTTAACAACTGTTCTTTTTTTACATGAGCATATTCCTGCATGGAAGCAATAGGAAGCATATACTAATAAAAAGGACAAAAGACTCTGACTCTTGTTTAAATTTACATTGTGTTCGCTCAGAAATAAAGATCACTGGATCACTTGATATAGATCCTGAAGTGAGATGTCAGAAACCAAGATTTGGAGATCTGGTTCAGATGAAGCCCAGGTCTGGGTCCCCCAGCGTAAGAAGGACACGACCTGCAGAAGCAAGTCTACAGGAGGAGCATGAAAATGAGCTGGAGCGTCTCCCCTATGAAGACAGGCTATGAGTTGGGGTGGTTCAGCCTGGACAAGAGAAGGGTTCAGGGACACCTTGTAGCAGCCTGCCAGCACCTAAAATGGACGTACAAGAAAGCTGGAGAGAGACTTTTTAAAAAGGGCATGTAGTGATAGAACAGAGGGTAACTGCTTTAAACTTAAAGAGGGTAGATTTAGTTAGATATTAGGAAGAAATTATTTACTGTGAGGGTGGTGAGGCATTAGAACAGGCTGCCCAGAGGAGCTGTGGATGCCCCATCCCTGGCAGTGTTCAAGGCCAGGCTGGATGGGGCTTTGAGCAGCCTCATTTAGTAGGTGTCCCTGCCCACAGCAGGAGGTTGGAACTAGATTATCTTTAAGATGCCTTCCAACCCAAACTATTCTATGATGTTTCTTTTAGTTTGGGGTGTACTAGCCTAAGAAGTCTGCCTAAACATATGAGCCTCAATAAATAAAAAACACTGAAAACTTCTAGCACTTAAAAAACATGTACATCTGTGTGTCTGTGTTATGATGGGAGAAATGCATAGATAGACTTAAGTTTTGGGAAACAGTACGAATAACATGCAAATTAACATTCAATAAATTCAGTAACAAATGTGGATACGGAAATACAGTAAAAAGGGAAGGACTGATATAGCTCTCAGTTCTCTCTTCCTTTTATTATGAACAAAAAGCTTGGGAAAAACAAGCTAACAGTGAAAGAAAGTAAAGACCACTGGAGAGAAAGACAGGAGTAATAAAATGGAGTGAGGGATGGAAGGAGAAAACAGGAAACAGACACTGAAGACAAATCAGGAAAAAAAGGTCATGATTTGTCTAATAGCCAAAAATCTGCAGTGAGGCCAGAGAGGGGGGCAGGGTGGGAAGACACCAGAATCCCCATATGGATTAAGTTACATTGTAGAGGCTACTGGACAGACCACAAGATCTCCAAGTGTTAGTCCTTCAAGGGTTAGGTTGCAGAACATCCAGCAACTATCGTTTCACCCTCACATAAAAAGTCCTGCCCAGCAAAGTCGCTTAACCACAAAACACTTTGTGCAAGAATAGGCAAACACAAACCTACAGGACTGAGAAAAGCAAAACCCTTGTATTTGCTGCCCTTAAATTCTGTGGAAACAGTATGGTATATTTAAGACCTTAAAATCTCCTTCCTATGCAATCAAATGCCTCGCAATGGGCAATACTTTCAAGACTTTTCTAGTAGTTTCTTCATTTTTGTACATTAATTTCATGACCTGGACCTGTATTGCAAGATTTAAACAGAGTGCTCCTTCCTTTGCACTTGTAATTATATATGTATTTATTTTTAAGCAGCAAATGCTTGCCCTGGATTGTCTAATGGATTAAGTGAAAAGTTGTACTTCCTCAATAAATCCCCAAATCCCTCAAATGACAGAATTCCAATTAGTTCACTTTGTTTTTCAGGCATATCTACGCATCCAGAAGTGTTTCAGTTCCATTCAGTACCAGGATTTGAGGCACAATATTTCAACAATTTAACTACATCTTTGGCTCACCACTCCCTACACAGTAAGCTTCCTGCTGGTTTTAAAACACATCATTAATTATATCCCATTTGCTTTTTGTTGAAGAGCTCAAAGATCAAACACCTCTCTAAAATACCTATCTGAACACGACTCAAGTGTTTTGTGGTAGTTATAAAATCAGTTAATCTATAAAAATACTTCTGATTTTGGCAGAAAGTAATTTTACAAATAAGAAACTTTAGCACTATGAGAAGAAAATGACACATGGAACATTCTCATTAGGACAGTAGTTGAACCAACAGAAAAATAGGTTTCACGGCCTCTTCTCTTACACACTGACATCAAGTAGTTCTAGATGTTCCATGAAAGGAGATGACATCATAGTCTTTAATTTGTCTTCAACTGAAACCCAGAGGTCACTGGGTATATTTCTCTCCAGAAATGTAAGGGTGACAGTACACAAGAGAAGTTTAGTTTTGCTTAGACAATAGCAATACTTCCAAACTTCATATAGAAAAGAGAGAATGGAGACAAGTATTTTTAATCTGTTTATATTAGTAGAACCTCCAGACATGCACAAAAATTGTATTACATGTATGGACTATCAGTATGGGGTTACGTGGGAGTTATGAAACAAGCATTTTTGCTTTTAAAATTATGACCCAGAACAGAAGTATTCCCAGCTCAATTTCCACTGAAATAACTATTATACAAGTTAAAAGTTTGTTCCTGTCAAGTGATACAATATTTTCCTGTTGAACAATCCAAGCTAGTTCATGCTTGTATGACATCACTAAAAGTCTGAGGTCAAATTTAAGTCTGGAGGAGACACCATTAACTACACATTCCAATTCAACAGAATTAGACTTCACCTGTTATGCGCAAGTGAACCAAATTCTCACCCACATCAGGTGAAGAATGTTGTGTCTGCAGATTCCTTTTATGAGGTATTGCTGTCATCAAGTGATTCCCTGCAACTTCATTAATCACCATGACCACATTTACACAGAAACAATTAAATAATTGAAGCAAAATGAATATGTAGTCTTTTTTCTGAGAAGAAAAATGGCAGCATTTCTCATGCATTACTTATGCCAATTAAAACAATGTTTCATTGCCTTCTTTAACAAAGGAGAATGGATTTTAGACTGCACATATCTACAAAATATACTGCAACACTTGAGATAAAAATCATAAAGATTAAAGTAAACTTACTGCAAAAGGGAAGCAGAGAAATGAAACATTTTTTTAAAACATACTGATAAATAATATTTTATTTATTTAACAAACCATGCTTGGTGTGACTTCCAAAAAACAGTTTCAAGTTGTTTAAAAGACAACGTAATTTTTCATCCCACAAAAGGTTATATGAACCAAAATACTGTACCATACTTCACAGAAAATGTGATTAGCTTAGCATACTTCACAGAAAATGTGAAGTATGCTAAGCTATCCAAAAAGACTTCAAAAGGAAGTTGAGAAGTTCTTTATATAATTCTTATTCTGAAAATGTATTACCAGCTTGTGTTACCCCATGCTAAGATACACAGATAAGCCTTTTAATATATTCACAGCCATACAATAAAGAGATATTTAGATGGAAATGGTGAAAAAAGAATTATGTTGGAGCACAGTGTTCCATAATGCTGTAATGGGAAACAGATTCCCTAAAATTCCCAAGACAGCAACAATGCTGTTTTCACCTGTGATACGTGGGCTTCACCATTTGCAACAAAGAGACACCCTTCTCACCTCCTATTAGTTTCATGCATAAACATCTCCTTCATCCTCTTTTCTCCCTCTCCTCTTGTACCTTCACTTAATCTTATTTGCTTTTTTTAGAATCTTCCTAATTATCAATTAAGTCCCATGCTTCCACTCTTAATTCCATCACCATTGCTAGAAAGCCAGGATACCAAACTGTGTCAAAAGCCTGGCTTACATCCAGACAGTTTAGCATCTCACCTGGGCAAAAAGAACATAAGCAATTCAATATGTAAGCTAGATTTATCTTTCTGATCATATCCACAGAAGAACAAGCAAAATAAGCTGCTCACAAAATTATGTGATTGCCATTATTTTCCAACTGATCAAAAACAACAAAAAAAAAATCTAATGTAATACTTAAAAGCTATTCAACTAATCACAAATTATGCCACAGGCAAACATATGAATGAAACTGTTTCAAAAATACAGAATACATCTCAGCAACTAATTTTTTAATAAGAACTATACTACTACCTATTACTGGGGATTTCTTTCTGCCCAAAGTAACTGGAAACCAGTATAGCCAGTGTATCACAAAGATATCCTTGGAGGCTGAAACAAAGGGGATTCAGTTCTTCCTTTTTGGTGCATCATAACATATGTTCCAGTTAGTGTTCTCAACATCCCTGATAATTGGGGAAATGACAGAAATCCTCTTAAAACAAAGAGATGATCAAATCTGAGAATGGTATAAATCACAAGATTTTTCTGCTCTAATCTCCCAAAGTATCTTGGTCAGAAAAACATGGATTGGTTATGTTCTTGATCCATAGCCTACCAAGACCTCCACATTCCCTAACCAAAGGGATTACAGGCATCGAAAACCAACACTAGAGCTCCTTTCATAGGGAATCTCTTCCAGAACAGCCCATGATTAATGAAGATGAAAGTGGAAGGCCTAAACACTTCTGAAAGAATCCACCTGACAAAAAACCCAAGGCACAGCCTATCTAGAAGAAAAGGATTGTACACTCTGTTGACATTGTCAGTGACCTCCTTTAAACTGTCATGACTGGGATGAATAGCCTAAATCACCAATCCATTTTATGACTGCTCAATCTGAGCCAGGGTTTAAGCAGCATGCTGTGCTGCACAAGCTATATTAATCTGTCTACAAGTTAAGATACGTGGAGAGTTGCAATCTGCTCATGCTCAGCAAAGAATATCCCTCATCTTCACTCTAATCTAAGACTGCATTTATTTAAGGAGTAAATTTTCCAGTTCAAAGAATTAATATAAAGATTTCAGGAAAAATATATATCCTGCATTACTCAGCTCAGAGCAGGTTTTACCATTTGCAGACCTCATGCAGAGGTCATAGAATTATCCCATTCTTTTTCTTCTCAATTTTGACCACAACACTATCTTAAAAATTGGCTCTAGCTAATCCTTAGTATGGCCTTTAGTAAATGAAAATAAACCCAGCAGGAACAAAAAATCAATTATCAAAATAAAAACTGCAAGAGGGAGACATGCCATTTGTCTTTTCACTACTTCCTAGCACTACGGGCCTGTGGAAAAAAGAAAGAATACTGAAGTCTCTTGGAAGCTGTGCAATATTTCTTCTAGTTAGTGTTTAATCCCTTCAGGAAACACAGCAAGACTAAGAGGAACGCAAACAAATTTTAAGAAGCTGTGCTGGAGAAAGTTTTTATTCTTCTAGCTCTGAGCACTTTATTGAGAGTGATCCAAGAAAAGCCCTTAACGTTTAAAAACAAAGTTGATAGAAAAAAGCTAATATTTATAAATGCTGTTTAAAAAAAAAAAAAAAAAAAAAAACAAAAACACAACAGGTATTTTTTTAAAGAAATAGCTCTGTTTGTATTCCTATGTTTTTAAAATTATTTTTAGTTTCTTTAGTCACAGGTGCTCAAACAGGTCTAACAGCTAGTTTTAAAATGTTCAAATTTCCAAGTTCATTAATGAAATGACCATAAGACTCTGTAAAGCCACTTTCTAAAAATGTTCAGAGTTGTCATTTGAGACATCTGTGAAGCCATTCAAAAGTATTCAGTCTAATTTTCTGAAATAAAGGGGGTTGGGTTTTTTTTTTCAGAAAGGGGTAACCAGGAACCGTAAAGTTCTATGTATGGCAAAGCAACACAAAAACCCCCAAGTGTTAGAAACCAACCTTGAGGTATGTTCTAACCAGAGTTAGAACTGACTACTTTATGGACTGAAACAGAATTTATTGTCATATTTCTTAACTTAAACAAGTAGACTAAGTATCCCAATATATTATACATCCTACTAAATCAATTACCCTGCAGCCAGTATTCATTGATCAAGTCCATCAATAAGGAGGTGAAACACTTCTTATCTCTAAGGTCAACACAGCCTGTGGAAGGCCATTATTTCTCAAGATTGCTTAAACGCACAGGTTGTACTAATTTGAGGATAAAGCTATCTCAAAATAACATATCCCCTGATTTCAACTGGTTGGCATTAATGCTCTATCAAATTGTGTGCATATGTCTGTACAAAGATATTTTCAGGCTTTTTCAAGAAACATACATTTCTTTTTGTTATTGGTTGTTCAAATAGATTTATTTCAGCAGAATGCAATGCTAACATTACACTTGGTTTGATTATCACAAAAGCAATGCCAATTACCCACACATTCAAGTTACTATTTACCTTAATGTACCCTTATATTTATTCTTAACTTCATTATGTTGAAGGATAATGATTTTTTTTTATTTGTGATTAATATATCATACTGTTTAAAATTAAGTTGAAATTTGTTTTTAAAACATGGCATAAAAAACTAAAACTACATCCATGACATAAAAATTTTGTAAAGATACCCAGTTTGATTAGACATGGTGAGTAGAGAATGCATTGCTATCCTCAAACCCGACTGCAAAACTAATCATGCTTGCTAAGAAATAATGACCAGCTTTTTAATTTGTGTGTCAGGCCCAGCTTCTAAGCAGACTCTGAAGACAACATTCTGTTTCAGGAATAAGGCAGCCCATGGGTCCTCAACTGTTTTTCACCCTGTTAATGTACTTCTATATTAAACCATCTCACCTCAAAATCTCTTATTAGTAAGCTAGTTTTGATAAACTCAGGAGGTCAAAATCCTAATGCAAGAGCTTTACAATTAGTTCTCTTCTCTCTGCTTTTCAGCCTGCTTTTTAAAATTGTCATTACTGAAAGTGCTAATAGTGTTTTAATATGTGGTCACTTACAGTATACAAAACAGCAAGGTCTTTTCCCCACTCCTACTCCTTAGTCTCTTGCACACCTATTTGACAATTCCATTGGTCCTTTACAGCTCTGGCACTGCACTAGGAGTTTGTCACCTTATTTTGAAGGATAAGATGATGTATTAGGTCCTACCTGGCTTGGTAGAAGCTTGACATGAGTTAGTTTATTAGTACAGATATATCCAACAGAACTTTGAGCTATCCCTCTTCTGAATTTAATTTCTGTGCCCAAATATCTATACTCATGTCAATACTTAACAGGCAGCATTTGGTTCCCAAACAAAACTACACACAGCTGAAGACAGAATATGCTATATCACAATTCACAGTACTATTCTGGACACATACAACAGCACATTAACTTATATTTGGATCGGTACCTAATGAACAGCATCAATATGAGACAGTTTTTTCTTGATCCAATCATATCTAAAAAACCAGTACTGCTGAAAATATTAAACCCACAGATTCCTTATTCAAATTTTCCCTTTTTAAAATCACTTACCTCTAGAAAATGTATGTTCTCATAGCTGCCTATCTCCAATGTATCAAAGCAGCATGTATGTGCCTGTATACACTCAAATTACTTCAGAAACTAACAATGGCTATAAAGGAAGAACTGTAAAACTCAGATACAGCCGTTACATTTTGGGGCCGGTAGGCCAAGTTGAAGCATTTTTGGTATTTCAGCTAATTCACCTAGCTGCAGTCACATTTTTGACTGTAGAATACACAGATTATAAAATCATTCGAAATAGTGGCCTTGGCCACTTGGCTTTATCAAACCTCTTCCCCCTTACAGAACTATATTCCTTAACCTTGTAAAACTACAACTTTGTAATCAGCAGACAGGCAATGAGACTAACTCTAAGCAGAAATAAGAATATTTTGACTCAATATCTTGAGTAAAAAATGCTCTTAGTGATCCAACAGATTTGTTGCCATTATGAGCAAGAAGCACAATTACTGTATGGATATCACCCCCCCCCCAGCTTTAAGCTAGATCTCACCAATAGGAAATTATATATGCAAAGATACAACTAACAAAAGAGATACAGCTACCAAAAAAAGATACATCTACCAATAAAAAAAAAAAAAGATCCACAATAAAAAAAGATTCCCCCCCCAAAAAAAAAATCCATTATCAAATTTTCATATTGTTCTAACCCAAAATTTAACAGAACCAGGCTCTAATATTTATTATTCTATTGATATCTTAGAGAAGTTTAATAAATTGAGCAAAACTGCAAATTTCTCCTTAAATTCTTTTCATACCTGAAATCATGTATGAACTTTTAGTGGGCAAGATGTGAGATGAAAAAAATAATGACCAGACCACCACTGAACCAGATTCTCCATTCTGAGAGTGTCCCAGTGAGCAGGGTGGCATTTCAATGGGACTTTTAACTCTTATTTCCCAGTTAGCACCTTCCATGCAAATCCCACATGAAAATCCATTGTGGTTTGCTACTTCAGGATTGTAAATCCTCCAAGAAAACTCTTCGTACAAATCCTGCAGCTGAACGGCATAGAAGTAAAACAAGAATGCTTTTGTCCTTTATCTTGCCAGAAGACTTGACAACAAGCGACTCCCTTTGCATCGGACCTGTGTAAGGACTGCACACCAAAACCCCTTTATTTTTAAGTTGGTATATTCTCAACCTCTCACTACTCATTAAGTAAGACTTCTTGGGTTTTTCTGAAGATCAAATAGGTACAGCTAAAAGAATCAACAGCCTAGCTGTTCTAGTGCTCTGCACAGTGCAGAAGACCAAATGGATTAGAACCTATTGCACATTGCTAGTGAACACAATTTAAATCTTTCCTAACAGTTGTATCAAAATATATTTCAAAATCACCAGGTCTATCAATAACATTAAACATTTTAGACAAAGTTAAAGTCTTCCTTTCTGCTTACTACACCTCCTTCTGCCATTCCTGTCCCCTCAGTACCTTGACTCCAACACACCTGTCCACAAGGCTGGCGGCCCCTCTCCACAGCTCTTGGCTGGAGTGCCGCACACACGCTGCGGCTAAGGAACGTGAGAAAGGGGAAAGAGGGTGCTGGACAGCACAGCACAGCTCTTGCTTCATCACTTTTCTTGCCGGAACTGGCAAGTCGCGTGTCAGAAGGGGATGAAAGCTGACACACAGAGCAAGGCAGCATATGCAGTGCTGTGCCAGACGTAGCAGGCTTACCCCAAGCAGCACCCAGCGCTCCTGTTTTGTATTGCATACTGTCCATATAATTTGGTGAACTCTGAACCGAGTGCATACCCATAAACTGGAACAGTCATTTTAGGTGGGACATCTTGTGTCAGTCTGTACAAGATCCAGCACATTAAAATATTTATCTATGAAGTTCACTAAACATTAGTTTAAGCCTGACACTTAAACAGCATCTACAAAATAGCCACTAAAGACCTGTCAGAAAGCAGCTGCACATAATCTGCTAATTCACTGACAGAAAATATATTGGAAAAGTGATTCACCATGGAAAGAGTCCTTTTCATGTTTTAATCAATACCTGCATCATTTTGCACAGAAATGCAGACAAGCACTGTTCTGTTCCTCCCCATCTTCCAAGTTAAAAAAATAGACATGGTACTTAGAAATGCTTACCAAGAAGACACAGTCCCATCAGTGCCACTACTCCGGGTATACCATATCAACAGACTTAAGTGCCTACTCCCTAGGTCATGCAAGACTCTATACTAACAGACTGTGGTATTTTCCTACTTTGTGCAGAACTCAGTTTGCCCTGTTCTGTAAGTTTCACGGGCAAAGACAATAAAAACCTATAAAGGATGAATGGCAACTGTCATGTTATTTTTCCACTGGTGACCTCAACAATAACTATTAATTACCAGATCATATCTTGTAGTACCCAAAATAAAACACAATTCCATTTGTGCAAAGAAGAAGAAAAAAAAAAAAAAAAAATCAAAGTAGCTCAAGAAGTTTAAGGCGATTAATGTTAACTCTGAATGAAGTCTCTAAATATGTTTGACTTATACAATATTCTGCATCATGTTACTTCTGAACAAAAGTGATATTACCAGAGAAGTAAGAATAGCACATTATAAACACACACATGCACACATTATATTCATTCATTTGTTGTAATGCAAAAGCTACAACAGCTTTCAGAGTTGGATGAGGAAACCTGAACTATACAGTAACGCTACACTGGAAAGAAATTGTAAACAATTTAATTGAGAAATTCTGATATAAAAGTGAATGGATAGACATTTCTGGACTGGCTGTATTAAACACAAGTGGTGTTTTTTCATTCAACAAATGCATGAGATTTTGAGGTCACTTTCTCTAAAAAGTAGTAAGATGAAGAAACCAAAGCAACTTGCCAATGGTGCTTGCAAAGGTCTTAAAAGAGGTGATGTTTTCTTCCAGTTCTTGATGATCCAGGGGACCTATCCCAAGTCTTTAATAGCTAACAATTCAAACATCCTAACACTCACCAAAACTGAAACTAGGACTTTTGTCGACTTACACTGCTGTCATAGTGCTCAGCATCTCCTTTACACACCACTTTACTCTTTCAGAGTAGGAACAGAGAAACAAAATGTACTTTCTCTACTGCTTTGAACGGACAACTCTCTTTGTAGCCACTGAAAGGACGTGTTCTGCAACCTCTTACAATTTAATGACTGTCAGTCGTAACAGCCTATTGTGACAATTAATCCACTCATTTATTTTATCATCAGTGCACTCAAGCATGGTCAATTTACAAGCAACATAGTCACATGCATCAGCCACAAGAGATCCATTACAGAGCTGCTGGGAAGCTTGTGAACAAACAAGTCGCTTTCCTCTGATTATCCATTGGCTAAATCTAGAAGTCTAACAGTCTTTCATACTATTTTCACATGAGAAACAAAGGAAAGACTTCAAGCAATAGTTCTAGTTCAGCACATGCTCCTACAGACAGTAGGCTAATTACAACTAATAATATCCCATTCAAATCAGGTGGCCATGGAAGCAAATGTCGTCTTAGTATCATTGTATCATAAGCTCACAGGACATCTGATACAAGCAGCATAGCTTTTTGTGCCGAGAGACCAAAATCACAGCTGCCATTGGAAGTGTAGGAGTTGTTTGGAGCTGCAGAAGGCACACTAAGGCTTGGGAGCTATCAGGCTGTGCAACAATCAGGAGCTGAGAAACAGCAGTCAGAACAAGACATCTGGCATGCATTTAACAAGCCCTACTCAAAGTCAGGTAAATGAAGTCAAGCAAGTAGTATCAGTACTAGCTATAAGCACTAAGAGGTCCAAACATTGCTTATCCAAGAATCATCATTAATAGTTGCTAACATACTGAGGAGCTCCACAGATGCTACACACACAGGAAACATGCATACAGACCTTTTTTTTTTTTTTTTTTTAATGTTTGCACACACTTGTACATATACTATAGTCTTATCTCTCTCATTCAGCCAAGGATTCCTCAGGAAATATCCTCCTACAAGAGAAGTCATACAAATTCCTATTATAATAAAGAATTGTCAGAAAATCATTCAGGTGATTATAAATCCTGAAGCTTTGTAAGAATTTTCAACTGATAATTGTTGAGATTGAATGGTTGAAAAAACCCTAAAATTTCACATAGCATAACTCATTGAATCCTGCCTTCTTCTATGCCACCTGCACAATACCCTGCTCCTTAAAGTTCTCTCATCTTTTCGATTTTAAAAACAGGATATAATTAAAAGCGTAGTGGTAAAATGTGACCAAATTTCCAGTGTTAACATTGACAGTCAGGATATGCAGATAAATTTGCAAGTGGTCTACCACTAAGTTGTTTTCTAAAAAAACCCAAACCAACCAACCAACCAAACAAAAAAAACCAACTAAGGAAGCATCACCGTGAGCACTCAGCCATTAAAGGTCCTTGGCAAACTACATGAGCCTCACCCACCCATCCTTTTGGCAGTAGTGTGATGCTACAGGGTAACCTACGTGGGAGACATGGCAGACATCACTGTACATCCTGCCAAAGTTCAACATTTATCTGGAGAAAAACTGCAGAAGTACTGCAGATGCTGGCAATTTGGAACACTCTCTGGTGTATTATGTTGTGTTCCACAATGTACCTGACTGAAACAGCAATGCAATTCTCACAATGTACAGAGATTAGGTAGTTCTCTAACCCTGCCAGAAAAGATTCCCAGACAACTCAGAAGTTTCTTGTTTATTGCAATAAGATTTGACTATGAGTCAGAGTATAATTAATCCTCCACATGGACAGTCAATAACTTAATACAATACACTCCAGTTAATTAATAGAGCCAACATACTAGGCAGCTGCTTAGGTATTGCTTGCCTTGAAGTGAATTTTTGGCTGCTAGAAGAAAACCCTGCTGTGAATCCATCTGCTTTTACAATAAAAGTTAATAAGTGACTCCCATAAAAAATCCACAGTGTATCAGAGATGTGTAAGAAAGTATATACAGACATCAAAACTGGTATCAAAGCATCATGCCTCTTCCCCCATTTAAACAGATTTAATTTAACCTCTAGAAGAGTTTGGTATAATGAAATACAACTTTTTCTAGTTAACTGAAAATTATATACTTCGAGTTATTTCTTTATAAACAAAAAAGAACCTTAATATAGCAAAACTCCTGATAACTTTCTTACTAAGCTACAAATCACTATAACATTCAACTTAAAAGTGTCAAAACTATAAAGCCAGCACTGCACCTGCTTGAAGGAACTGAAGTAACTTTAATTCAAGCCAATACTTTACAGGAAACCTTTTCAGCCTCCAAAGGTTACTATTGTTGAATTTTCCAAAGGCGTCAATGAGAAGCAATTTTTCATGCTGTGTTCAGTCTTAAAGTCTTCCAAGCACTCAGAAAGAGGCTGAGAACAAAAGCTGGAATTTAATAACCAATTAGGTCAGACACACTAGCGCCTCAATAAGCAAACACTAGCAAATACACCAAGTCTTTGCCACAGTTAGAATCTCTAGGTCAGAAATATTCATGTTTGGGACTCATGCACTGAAAATGTAATTCTGCCACTTTTCAATTTGTAGATATAAATTCTGAATAAGACAAAGGAACACAAAAAATCTACCTTAGAAACGTCATCCACAAAATTAGGCTACATAAAAATCCACCCTAGAAATCTCATCCACAAAATTAGGCTACATAAAAATCCACCCTAGAAATCTCATCCACAAAAATTAGGCTATTGGGTTTCTCTTCAAAAAGAGGTGCTTTGGTTAGTTGCTTAACTTTTTGTGCCCCTGCTACCTCCCTGATCTACAAGTTGATGGCAGCCAGACTGTGTACCTCACTATATACACCTTTTACAGATATTTAATATAGATTATTTGTGAACTCCCGGTTATCACTTCTACAGAAGACTCGAGTTTCAGAATTAAATCTGAAATGTAAAGTTTTTCAGAAATGTCTTTGTGGAATTAAGCTTAAGATCAAAGTTTCAGTGTGAACCCACAGGACACGGAAATTTACTGTCGCTTCAACAGCAGTGCCACTTCAGGATGGCACTAGACAACCATGAACAACTGAGTTTCCTACTGACCATAACACCAGATCTGTTTCAATGTCTATTTAAAACGATGGGCATTTCTGAATTTTTAAAAATTAAAAGAATACTTACAATAAGGGAAAAAAATAAGAATGTGACTAGACCTGTATTGAAAGTAAGATAGATTCTCCTAATCTACTTTTCAAAATTCTAATAGACTGACATAATGCAACTGTTTCCATCAGATTTCACAGGACAATAGGAAACTTATTCCACAGAAATAAAATTTTCAAGGAAAACTCATTTTACCCTGGAACACATAGCACCTTGCTTTGCAAAGACTGACTTTTCACTATCTCTAACCTGAGACTGCCTTTGGAATATAGTTCAAGTACATAGTTCCAGTTTGAGATATACTGTATTGCTGAAACTGAGAAATACCTTTCTATGGCACCACATGCATTAAAAGTCATAGCGGATGCATTTGATCATTTTCAGAACTCATTGTCAGGGCAACACCAAGACTGACACCCATGTAATATGGCAGGCACAACAAATCCTAACCATAAATTTTCTTTAAATGGTTGTACTATAGAACAAGTAGAAAACTGCTTTAAAGGTGAACATTTTCTACCTCTAGAAACAGGAAGAAGCAAGTGTGACAAGAGACATTTTTAGCAGTAAAAAGTTTTCTTTTTCATGATACAACCATCTTTATTCCAGTATTAAACTAGTTATTCTGCATTCACTTTTTTCAAAAAACTAAAGACTTTCACGCTAGGTAACATATTTCTTTGATATAAAGTATTTGTTGAAAGAGGTCTTTTTCCAGAATACTGTTTTCTACACAGTGGATTTACTGGTTTGGCTAGTTCATCCAATTCCAACAGCAAGCTAGAGCAGTATCACAGGTCAAGCACCACAATTCTCAGATTACCTTAGCTTTAAGTTTTGTACATGTTGTTGAAACACTAAAGCTTTTCAAGGTTCCTTCAATGTTTTATCCTATTTCTAGCATCTCAATAAGCCAAAGAATTAAAAGGAAACTTATTGTAAAGAAAAGAAAAGCTATCAGAGAAGATGTATGACATCACTTACTATGAATGCATTTTCAAAAGTAAATCACAAAGACACTTTTAAATGTAGCTGTTATTTAATTTTTCAGGATTTGTCTATTCTGTTAAAAGGCACCAGTCATGTGCTGAGTAAGGACATAAACTACTTAATTCATTTGAAATTTTAGGGACAGCACATCGCAAATTCAAGGTTTCTGAGCAGTACTAACCAGACTTACTTTTTCCAGTCCAATTAATTTTTGCTCCAGCAACAGCACTAGCTCCCATTTCCATCCTTTCTCCCACAGTTTAGAAGCCCTAGTGACCTCCCCAGCCTCACTGCATAGTGACTCCAGTCCTGCTGCTCTCATACTGTGCTCCTGGTTCCTCTCTGTCCAGATTTCCAACCTTTGACAGCTTCCCAGAAGTCTGCCCAGTTTCAGCCAGGAGAACAGAAACAGAGCTAAGGATATTGCAAGAATTAAGTTTTGCTGTAGCTTGCCTCTGCCTCTCACAGAAGAGAGCTATTGCAAAGACATGCTGTTATCTTACCCTCCATCACCATAAATAAATGCCAGTATAGGATGGGGCAAGATGTACATACCTCACTCAGTCTCAGTGCCCTGAGCCATTCAAGCAGCCCTTGTGCCACAGCACAGAGCCTCCACCCAGAGAATCTCATCCTCTGGTTTTAGGCTGAAGTTTTGCTGCCCTTATCAGCCCCTCATGTTACATATCAATTCTGTGACAAACAACAGAACAACAGTTAAACAAAGCATATAATAAAGGCAATCTTGGTCTATACTTTCTTCCAAAACCACTAAAACTATTACTTTGCCCCCAGTGTTAACTTCTGCTAAAAAAAAAAAAAAAAAAAAAAAAAAAAAAAAAAAAAAAAAAAACAGCAGCAACTGTTTGGCAAACTTCCCTATAATCATTCCAATCAGCTCTCACAGGGGTTTACTTTAAGCATTTCAGTTGAACTTCCATGTTTCAGGGGGTGAGGGTAGGTAGACGAAGAAATCAAGCTAATACTACTACTGAAACAAAACAAAAAGAAATGAGTTTGGCTACAGCTACAGCTAAAAATCACTGTGAATTATTTCACTTGAACCCCCTGAAGTGCCTCAGGAGACATTCTGTGTTAAGCTTACAAGTACTTTACAAAGCTATACTATAAAATCTTCCACCCTTTACAGTTGTCCCTCTGTTTACAGCTATACTTAACTGAACTGCTGCCACCAGCTACCTGCATTTGACACAGATTCAGGCCATATATATTTAAAAACTATTGTATGACATCTGCATTTCCCGTTCAATACTGGTTTTGGTATCTGCAGTATCTGCAGCTTGCCAGCACTTCTCAGCCATAGACTCATTCTTAAGTGTTTAAAAATTATTCTCCACAATCTGCCAGTCAATAAAAGCTTTGTAATTCAGTCAGAATTATGTCATAGGCATAAAGTATTTTCAATAGTAATTTCAGAGTTATTTTTGTGTCTTATTAAAGGAAGAAGCATTGTTACTTCCATTCAGGAATACCAGACAGATGTATGATTGCACCAGTAGGTAAGATTCACTGTTTTTTAAACTAGGATATCCATCTAGTTAAATCTTGTACCATCTGATACCCCTCCCCCAAAAAAACCCAAACAACAAACAAAACAAAAAAACAACCCACAACTAAATCTACAATGCTCTTTCCTTCAAGTTTTCATTGCAGTGCACATTTCTAACAGTTTAAATTTAACAAACTGAATGAACAGTAGTCCCATACCTGGAAGAAGGATGTTAGGTACCATCTAGGAAGGCTACAGTTACTCACTACAGTTTTGGTTTGAGATGTGTCTCCCCAGCTGATATCTAAAATGAACTATGTCACATACCTGATTTAGGGAGAAGCCACCTAAACAGTGAACTAAAATAAACATAGGACAATATCTCTGTCTTTGTAGACAGTATGGAGAAAGTTGAAGCAGTAGTCTTATATGGTAAAGGAATGGGGGGATACAGGGAAAATATGTACAGTGGCAGAAGTTTCCTAAATGAGAACCACTGCCATAGGAATTATAACAAGTAATCAAACCTTTATGTTTGCTTCTATGCTATAAAAACACAGACTTGATCTGCAAAATCAGCAATAACCCTTTCCTGCTAATTAATGCCAACTTAATGAATGAACTATATGATACGATCAAGGCAAACGATAAAAGTAATATATTTTGTCTTGCCTATGCCTACAACCTCTTGTGAAATATGAAGCCCTCGGAGATGAAATTCAAGATCCTTGAATCAAGATAGATATCTAGAGATTAAGATCTAACTTTACAAGCTGTGGAAGTCCACTTTTTGAATGTGGACAGAGAAATTTAGTATTGTTAATATCTTCAGAAAGCAGCATGGCATATTAGTGATGTCATGAATCCAATTTTCAGATAAAAAAAAACATACCTCCTTTAGATAAATAAAAAAACAACCCTCCTTTATCTTCATGACTAAGTCACATTCAATACCTTGATTCTAATAAGATAAAAAACACTTTGCATGGGGCAGATATAATTGAAACTATGGAAGACTGCAGTTATTTCAACAGTCCTTTTACTGGCAGCACTTCAGTGGTCCCTTGAAGAAAAACAAATACATTGTTGTGTTAATCCAATTCTTTTGAATTACAGAGAATAGCTTCTGTATCCACAGTAACCAAAGTTTTTACTCTTTTTAGCTTCAGCTTTCCTTGTTGCAGACTTAAAAAGCTACATTTGAGATCAAACCACAGACTAATAGATATGTGATGAAATTGAGCTAAGAGCACCAACAATTTGTTACTGTCAGACATTTAACACGACCAAATATGTAGATTGGGAATTTACATGCCACAAAACCTACCACATCACATAGCTTATATGAAGCTAAAAAGAATGTCAATAGGTAAGTTCCCATTTCATGTTAAGATGCTATTCAAAACCTAAATACCTCCTCAGTATTTGACAACACCGACTGGTTTTAAAAATCTTTCTTAAAAAAAACCACAAAATAAAACCATTACCACATTTTAATCAAAACCAAATATGTATTTAACTGCTCCATAAAAGCAGTTTATGGTCGAACCAGTTATTCAAAATATTCCTTTGACTTTTGTATCCAGTCCCACAAATAATTAACTTTAATATTAAAGGGAGTATCTTAGATTTGAAGATGTAAGCTTTACACATTTTAAAGCAAGTTTTAAATAAAACGTAGTTTGCTTGAAGACATAAGTTGGAAAGACATACTCAATTCCATGATTTGGTACTCTTCATTACACAGAATGATAAAAATGTATTTGTAGATGGAATGTTCCCAAAAAATAACAGAACTGTGTTCTGTTCAAATGATTTACAAGAATAAGTTTACATAAAACACTCAAGCTGTGTTTATCTAAGTTAATAAGCTAACTTCAGTTTATTAAACATATTTATACTAACGATTGGATTTTCTATAAAAAAAAATAAAATGCATTAAAAAAAGATACTAAACTCTTCTTGAAAACCAAAGGATATTGGACATCCACCCTTTCCCTCAGAACCTTTCCCACACATGTGCACTGACTCTCTTCATTTGCTTCCTTTCATATTTCAGAAGTTTTACTTCATTTAAAATATCTAAGCTATCATAATAGCATGGTCATCTCTATCACACAGTCTTAACAGCGCAAACGGGGAAGGCACTGTCACCTCAAATGGTACAGTTACTAATACAGATCTCATCACTGACTGGGGACTGAAGTTCATGACACTACATTTGGCCCCAGAAGAATTTTACAAAAATATTTAGCCATATATTTAAAAACTGGAAATAATGATCAACTTTGCATTTGATAAGCGAGAAAAGACTGCGTACAAAATTTCTGGAATGCCTGTGTGGGAGATGCCATTTGTAATTCTGGGGGTTGCTGCACTCAAACAATGGTTTATAGAAGATCTTTCAGATACAATTAGATTGCAGACCATTGGTTCCATCACAACAAGCCTGGAATGTCCTCAAATTTAGGCAATATTCACAGGATATTTAACTAGGATGTAGAGGGGGTTACTATCAGCATGACTATCTTCTTGCCTTCTCCAGCTAACCCTTACCCTCTCTTTCCCCAGTATGCTAGGGGAAGGAAAAGGAGCCAAGACAACCAAATAGTACCCCATCCCCATGGAGCTTTCTGCCCCGCTGCAGGGACTGGGATTTATAATCAAAACTGTCTGGGACACAGACTGCTGTTAGTGTTGCCTGCAATGCTGGCAGGCTGTTACAAGTTACAAAGAGAGATGTGCCAAAAATATGTACTCCTGCTTGCCAAGCATATAATCCTGATGCATACTTCCTGATAGGAAAAGGATTTAATAAATATGAGACAATTTCCTTTTCCCTTTGCTTAGAAACTATCTTCTTTCCCATGTGCTTAAGGTCAGAGAAAAAGACATGACACAGCTTCCACACTTAAAAGAAGCTCTATTAATTCTCTGCTTGGAATACTCAGCTTCATTTGATCAAGCTTATTCCGCATCTTCTTAACAACTCAGATGACAACCACTAGGACAAGTTTTGGAATCTAACAGTGTCTTTGTCTCCTGTTACTCATGAAACACTTCATAACGTGTTGGAGGGTTGGATTTATTTGGTGAATATGGCTCCAGTTGTTGCCAGGCCCTGCTCTGTGTGGTCTACTAGGAGATTCTCTCCTGGTCTGAAACAGTAAAGAAATACCTGTGAAGGACTACGGGTTTCAAACCTGAGTCATGGCATGCCCTTGGTTAAAATCAGAAGAAGGGAAGTTTGTAGCAAACTTTCCATTGCCAGAGGTTTTAACTAAATAACAGGATACATACAGGTTGATGGATAGCTTCTGGTGCTTAAAAAGGCAACAGAAAGATAGTAAGTAGAAAAGCAAAATCCATGGATCAGGGAATCAAATAACAGACATCATTTCAGTGCTGAGCACCCAGTTTGCTTCATTACTATAGCATGGCAATGTTATAGTGGTTAATTTCATATAATGCCATGTAAGTGGATAATAGTAAAATATTAGACAAACCAAGGCTAGAATTTTAAAAGTCCTCATTAAGGAAAAACTAAGGGTAGCTAACAATAGATTCAAAAGATCTTGTTGAAGAACAAATGTGTAGGACGTATTAATGACTACATTAAAACCTGTGTCAAAAATAATCTTAATGCATTTAAGAAAATTCTTACTTTCATAACAAGGCTTCCAAAGAAAAATCAGTTGTCATTTAGGTCTAACAGAGAAGAGTTTCCCACATACTGAAAGATGGCCAGCAAATGACTTAAGTGTTACTGAGGTAATGATCATGACTATTTTCCCTAACTTGCAACATCCTTCTGCTAGTTAACATCTTTTCCTATTTGAAAAAAAAAGGGAGGAAATAAGACCTTTCACTCATGACAAGCTGTCAGATATTTCAGTTGCTAAATAAGATATATTCAGCTGACTGAACTTAAAAGCTTACAGACCATACAGCAAAACAGTTGACATGGTTTTTGGAACAAAAGTCAACAACACAGAGTGAGTTTATGTAGCAGCAAGATTTGCCTGACAGCAAACGGCAGTCTACAAATACTCAGTTTTACAAGAAATATTAACCATTTCTGAAGCAAAATGCAGACAGAAAGGTAAAATATTTCAGAGAGGAAAAAGCCTGCTAAAATAAATCAGAAGTCTCAAATTAAATTGGAAACATTAACTTCTGTCTCCTAGTCATAAGATTTCCTTAACTGCCAGAAGTCTAGATACTTTGCCTCACATACAGAGTTTAAGCCCCATCTGACATCTTCTCAAGACATATCTGTACAAATAAATAATGATCAAAATGAAACAAAACAAAATAAATCTGTTGCCTTTGCTTTACAAGATGAATCACATGACTTTTTATTTTTAACCATTAGTTTACAAATCACAAGCTAGGCAAACTTTATGTCTCCATGTAAGTACATACATACTTAAGTATAAAACCTGTTCTCTGTAGTGATCCTTTTTTGACTAATCCTCTCCTACCCTATTACCACCATCTGAAACACCTTATACAAGCCTGGAAGCTGGTCTTCAGAACCAAATATGAACACTATGCTCTTATAAGGAGTGCCAAGGTAATCATTGGTGAAATGTACACAGACCATATGTGACAGAGCATTACCAGACAAAACTAGCAGGACCCTCTCCCGTATCTAACAGAAGCCTAGGGATTCACAATAGACTGTTATCTAGCACCACATCCCTGCTGCACATTGTGGTTTGCAGGTTCATCCAGTTTTAGGCTCCCCAGTACAAGAGAGCTGAGGACATACTGGTGCAAGTCCAGCAACAATGGTTAAAGGCTTGCAGCATCTACTGTATGAGGAGAAACTGAGAAAGCAGGAATAGTTTAGACTTGGAAAAAGAAGGCCTGGGGTCAGGGGATCTTATCACAGTGTATAAATATCTGATGGGGTAGTAAAGAAAAACAGAGCCAGGCTTTAGACAGTGGTAACTAGTAAAATGATACAAAGCAATGGGGACAAACCAAAGAAAAATCTACTTAAACGTAAGGGGTGGGGTGGGGATATTTTCTTTACTCTGAGGGTCAAACAGTAGAACAGGTTGCCCAAAGAATTTGTAGAGTCTCCATCCCCAGAAGCACTCAAATCTAACTGGACAAGGTTCTGTGACCTGGCACTGAGCAGGAGAAGGGGTTGCACTGGACAATCTCCAGAGGTCCCTTCAACCTCAACAGTTCTGTACCTCCTGGCACAAATGTAACTAATTGTGTTCTCCAAAGGAAGCAGGAAAAACAAACAAACAAAAAAAAACCCAAACCAACAAAACAAACCAACATAAAGTTAAGACAACAATGCCTTTATGTTCTTCTATAACAGATGCCACGTACTTCACAAAAAACAAACCAGAATGCCTACCTCAAACCAGCTAATAATCTAATCAAACTGAGACCGAGAGATACCAGCCATCACCACGTGTGACAAAGACTATTTTGACCTCCAACAAGAATGCTGTTTGAAACATTACAGCTGTTGACTAGGTTTCCTACTAAAATAAGACTTATGCAATCAATACTGCCTGTTTATCTCTTTGTTATCATTCTTTAGTAATGTTTAATTTCAATGGTCAATTTTAAGCAAATTTAGCAGTGACCCAGAGGTGTCAATACTACTTCATTTCTACAAGACTCACAAAATCAGGGAAGACTCACAAACCAGGTTTGGCAAGAAAGAAACCCAAATTAGTGAAACTAGTATGAACACGTAAGTAGCCTATTCTATTTAGCTTACTAGCTTTACAGTCAGCACTTACCAGCCAGACAAAATACATACTTCCCTAGCAATGTTTGGATGGTTCTGCACCAAGTATTATTTAGGCAAAACAGAATAAAACAAAGGAAAGAGGTACTGACAGCACAGAAACATTACTTGGTGACAGGAGGAAAGCTGACATTTTGTTATAAAGGAGAGCAAAACAAAGACATAGAAAACAGTGTTTCATGAGTTCTTCCACTAGAACTTAGCTTTCAGTATTTAAAGTCCTGATGTGTTCTGGTAAACTTGAAATTAATTCTGAGGAGGATTACAAGAAGGACAACAACATATTTGTCACCACTAGCTAGGAGAGGCTAGTATTTCAGTACTTTCATGTTACTACTTCCAACTATTACTACATATTGTGTAGTAAGGCATCAGAGCACGAAGGGAGGAAAACGAAGAAAAAACATTAAGTGGAACAATATTTCAAATGCATGAAAAACGAGTTAATACCAAAAAATTCTACTGCTCATATCCTGCTTTTACCACATTACTACCACATTTATTAGAAAGTTTTGAAAGAAGTTGGCAGAAGCAAATCCAGCAATGTAAGCCAATTTCAGCTGATAGTAGATAGATAGGATCTCTAAATCCAGTGTATTCAGCTTGCAGGACTCATGATGAGAGTTTTGCATTCTGGGTTTCTTCCCTCCCCCCCTTCCCATCCACCACCACTGCACTCAGAATGCAAACTAATTTGTGTCTTTAACCCAAAGAACCTGCACTCAGAAACAAGTGGACAGTTAGTTGATCATAAAAGCACAGAGGGAGCTGCAAAGCTCTGCCTGCTGCAGATATTTGAACTGATAATGCAGAGAGAATGATGCAGATAAAAATAGTAAATAAATCTGTCTCCCAAATTGCTAGTTGATAATTTTTGTCAAATATTCATGACAGTTTTGCAAGTAATCGGACTGAGCTGGTTCACACTGATTATCAATCAACTGCTGCGAATGACAAATCTGAGAAAACAAAAGTTCAGTCATCCTAGAATTTTGGCAGCAGCAATTCCTCAGACTACAAATAATGCACAGCACCATTTCTGCACTCCTGCCACATGGACACAGAATTTGCTCCAGTTGGCTTTACTGGGCATGGTGACTTCTTAGACTGAAAGCAGAGAGCATAACAGAGAGCACTGTGTATGGAAAAAGAAGTGTCATGTCCTGTATCAAAAAATTACCCTTACAGCTGGGTAGTCCATCTACTTCCAATCTGAGCACTAATGGACAGTTACAAAGATGCAACGATAGTTTAGACATAAGCAATATATAAAGCACTTTGGTCTCACCCATGGAACTGATTATATCAACTTCCACATATTTTTCTTTTGAAGAACACAC
This sequence comes from Microhierax caerulescens, assembly GCA_035590215.1. Classification (NCBI taxonomy): domain Eukaryota; kingdom Metazoa; phylum Chordata; class Aves; order Falconiformes; family Falconidae; genus Microhierax; species Microhierax caerulescens. Next base: position 55,425,402 of record JAVJGJ010000059.1, on the reverse strand, counting down.
CATGTTCAGCAGGCTACGTTAGAGGTATCTATCATAAAATACATCAGAGAAGTTCATTTGCAGCCTGCATAGAGCTTAAGTTTCTTAATTAAGTTTCTTGACTTGGAGGAAGAGAAAACAAAAGTATAAATCAAGTTACAATACTCTTGAGACTCTACAGGGAAGAGGGAAAAAAAAAAAGTGAAGGCTCTTTGGCATCTTATTACAAGAACTCAGCAGATCTGATTTAGAGCTCTCATAATGGCATCTCAACCTTTTCTGAAAGGTCAGGAGATACCTCATTTAATAACACTCTAGTCTCCTAATGCTTATGTAAGCTACAGAACATAGATACAATAAAATCATTTTAAAAAATTCAGAAATCTCCTAATGCATCTGTCTTTGTATTTTAGAGATAAAATTCACTACAAAAAAATCCCTCCCAAAACCGTATTTTCTGCCTGCCTATCAACTGCAACATTTCAACAGCCTCTTCTTGTGCAAACTGCTGGTAGTGATTTTACAAAATCACTGTAAGTACCATTTTTGATGCAAGGACTTTTTTAACTGAGAAGTCACACAGTTTAAAAATACAGTATTACTGTAGGCAATGACAGTCTATCATAATCAGAAGGGATTAGTTCTGCTAATACTCCTGTATTTCTTATATATATTCTTTAAGGCAACAGCGACAACAGTCAGTAAAGAAGTTTTAGAAATATTTTAGCTTTATAAACTGAGTTAAACATTTAAGTCAAAATTCCCTAAAGAAGAGGAAATAAAACCATTCACAGGAAACAAAGCAGGATCCTACTGATAATACATTGCTATGCTGACTCAAATGTCCTGTGAGCACAAAACCACAATAGTAGAGTCACTGCATTACATCAGACTACAAGTCTCTTTACTTCTTACTCTCTCTGCTTTATGCCATTCAAGAACTAGCTGCTAGTCAGACCTTTAAATATCACTTTTTTCACTATGATGCCAGAAGAATAGCCACAAAGCCCACTGCCTGTAAGAAGAAAAAGACTAGCAGCATTTACCCATGAGGTGGAATATGCTCAGCTTATCCTAAAAGGGTGGGTACAAAAGCTGCAGAACAACAACAACAACAAAAAAAAAATATAGGTGACTTATGAACACAAAAACTCCAACAAAACAGAAAGAAAAATCATGCAACTTCAGATTACTCCTTTTCTCTTATTTCTCACCCCAAAAGTTATGCCCTCTTTAGCACAGCAATCAGAAATGGAAAGCTATTTGAAGTAAAAGCCCAGGAGCTTGTACCTATGTGTTAGTGACTTTTCTTTTACTATCACTTCTCCCTGTGCAGCAGCAAGCAAATAATTTAGTTTAATCTTTCTGCTCAGTTCCTCGAAAGTTCTACACTAAAATTTGCAAGTATGTTTTGAAGCAAAACAACAAAGCATATACATGATTCAAAACCAACCATATCAGCAGATCAAACTGGAAAACTGAATATAGTACACATGCTCTTTCGGTTGAAAAGCACTGAATTGCTGGCAAAACTCTTGCAGAATATTTTAGCCCTTTGCAGAATTACCAGCCCTTCAGGGTATCTGCATCAAAGACAGTTTTGTCATGTGAATGACTGCATACTCTTGAAAAGTAAGTGTAGCCTATGGCAGTGCTTTTCAAGCACAGAGACATATTCATAAACTGAAAGGTTTTCCATGTGAAGATACACCTCAAAAGATAACAAGGTATCTCCCTTAGTCTCACAGGTAAAAGGAGCAACAACAGTTTTTAAAAGAAAAAGGTTAGAAATGGAGCATGGAGCATATTCAGGTTAGTCTGATTTTGCAGGAAAAGTCTTTATATTGTAAGCATGTTGATGTAAGGTCTATGTTAATTATCTTGTTTGCAGCAATAGTTACATTGCCTAGTTTTAAACAAAGAATTCTGAGGTGGCTACTACAATTTCAGGTAAAGCCCTGAATATTATCACCTCCATAGAAGGCAAGAAGAAGCCTTGCATATTGAAGTAGTGTGGCATTTAAAAATGCCAGCTCTGGATCAAGTAACATTTTGCTGCTCACAGCAGAGACAAAAAGTTTTGCATACCTTTGGAGCATATCACCATCAGACCACTCATTACAAATGCTTCTTTAACGATGGCTAGCAGAGCAAAAGCCAACTTCAGTTCCTCAGTAGTACATGACTTTGTAAACCACAGTAGTGTTTACTTTAGAATTAATTCAAGGGGAGACCGGAAAGGACAGGAAAACAGAAAAAAAATGAAGTGAGGAGGAGAGCTTACAAAAGGCTTGCCTGGAGGTGCAAGGATGAAAGGGAGAGAAAATACGTGGAACCACACCTTTAGAGGATAAACTGAAATGAACAGGAGGGAAAAGAAATTTTACCCAAAACAGCACATCTACTGCTGAAAACTGAAGCCCAGTAAGGAAACAGTTGCTTAATGTAACCTCCACATGGGACACTCAGCCTCCTACTTTAAAGGCATCTCCATAAGTACATTCTTGTTTTAAAGGTCCCATGTTAGTAGCAATAGTTCAAAAGTACTGTCCTTGAATGATCCACGGACAGTTGCCCACTGATATCACTCCTTTAATAAGCTCAGATTCAGTCCTGAAGAAGAAAATTTAGTCTAGTTAGTGGCCAAATCTGCTGTTCAAATGTTTGCACATACAAGATACATATGATCAAAGGTACAAAAGTCACATTCTACTCTAAGCTCACCAAACCAGACAAAGAAATAATGATTCATAGTCAGAAATGTCTCAAGTATCTCCAGTTCCAATTAACTCCTACACAGTGGTACATGTTCCCTCCATGCCATCATAACTTACATACCACTTCTGACTATTAATGCTCTGCAAAAATATGTTTAAAGAAAACAAATTTCTGTAATTTTACTTCATGCTACTGAAAAGTAGAAATAATTGTAATGTTAAGCTTGTAAAAATGTAGTGGCAAAACATGATTTGTCTTCTATAAAAAAAAAAAAAGGTAACTGCTAATACCCTAACAGCTGCAAGCAAACAACTAGAAAAACGGTACAGGTGGAACACCCATTACAGCAAAATCTTGCTGTTCTAATAAGAATATTTAATACTCATTAAGCTTTGTTTTGACAGATGTCAGTTGTTATTTTATGATTATTTCTCTTTTTTTATAAAAGCTGTATACACTGCAAAACCTTCCAACTGTTTCTATACAGAAATCAAACTAACATTGTTCTGTCATGTGAGAAAGTTACTCAAGCCTTTACAACACCAAAAAAACTTCAGTAAGAGAATTTCCTCACAATTATTGAAGTATCAGTTACATTCTTGAACTATCAGAGAAAAATATTATGCCTGAAAGCATCTGGGAAAGTAAAAAAAAAACCTTAACTGCACAGATCAGATATTTTGCATCCGTGTAACAAAATTAGATTAATCCAAGTCATATTTGTTATGAAACACCGTTGCTTTGCACAGATACACAGGAACCCTCTTCCTCAAATCAGAAGGAGATACTTTCAAGAATGTAACTGTCATCTGACAGCATACCAAAACCATCACAAGTCAGTGATGTCCTGCAGACTGTCCCCTCACACAGCAGCAACACACTTGGAGGTAAGTGATTGGCGCCAACACATTGGCAGGAGGCAATGGCCTCATGTTGTAAGTAAATATCATACTCAAGGGCTGGGGGGCAGAATATAAATCTGTAAGTGCATAGATCTCATTAAACTCTAATTGCGTTCTGTAAGATACGTTCTCAGGAACACAAAGAGCAGAGAAAGCTGTAAAAGTAAGGTGTGGTTTGTTTTTTTTTCTGTAAAAGAAATAAAAAACTTTGGGGAAAAAAAACCCACCAAAACCAAACAAAAAAAAACACGAACAACTTTGTTTCCAAAAAAAAAAAGAGGAATCATCTTTATTCCATTTTATATAAGAAAAAAAAAAATGATTGAAGAACAAGCAAGAATTGACAAGTTACAGAAACCATGGGCAACACAGAAAACCCCCTGTAACTCAGGGATATTGAGTAAAGCAAGATATTCTTCTTCTAGAAGCTTTAAGTGCCTGCTGCACTACTAAGTTTCAGCTCAACTAATTGCATATGAAAAGTTATCTAACTTCACTAAAACTAAAAAAAAAAAACCAACTACCTTCTCCACTAAAAGTTACCTCAAAGAGGAAACTGCAAAAATTAAAAATGGATTAAAATTTAAGTGAAAACATCATCCAATAATAAATAGAAAGTAGACCAAAAGAAAACAGCACTCAAGAAAAATACAATTAATTCCTAATTAAAAAAAAAAAACCAACATATGTCTATAATAAGGTTAGACACATACAAAAAAATTCCATTACAACATCAATGTATTTTATAATACTGTATTGCACTAGCTCCTGATGCTTAAAACTTAAAGCACTTTCCCTATTACAAGAACTAGGATAATTCTTCATATTCATTGTAGTACAAGGTCTAACACACAAAATCCAAGTACTTCAGTCCAGCTTTGATTTTTATCATTGCTGAAAATACAACAATTTCAGCTCTGAAGTGGTAGTTGATCAAAAGCACAGTCCAACATCAGAGGAGTATGGTCAGAGAAAAGAATTCACCTCCAACATGAACATGCAAAGTAAATAAAAGAAAAAACCAAAAACAAACAAACAAACCCAAAAAAAGCAACCAAACAAAAAACACAACCAAAGCCCAACAAAAACATTCAACAACAAAACTAAAATATTTCATGTATCTCCTATGGTGTTTTTAATCAACCCCATTTTGATGTCAGCCAGAAAGTATTAAGTTCTTAAGTAAAAGTATTAGTTAACTACCTCTCCTAATGATGACCCATGAAATAGACAATACAAAAGATTTACAATACCTTAATTGACTTATTTTTGTTAGGTTCCTGTGAACTGTGAACTGCAGGAAAGTTGTTTACCATACACCTCAATGACAATTTTTCCAAATCACCAACAACTTCCTGAGACCTCAAAATTTAAAAGCATTCCTCAAGAACAGTATCTCCTAGAAACTGATAGCCAGGAACAGCACTAACCATCACATAACTCTACTGTGCTAACCTATCCATAGCTCTGGATGAAGCTAGTTTTGTTTTTGTTTGTTGGGCTTTTTTTGTTTTGTTTTTAAGCAATGAATAAAGTTACATTGAATGGGATCTCTGAGAACATGAATTTCACTTTCCTTTAATTTGACTTGCTACCTACATGATCAGTTTACCAAGACACACCTATGGACATACTGGCCTATCTGAAAAAAAAACAAAAACAAAAACAAAAAACACAACCAACCTTCAGTGAGGAAGATTAAAAAAAATGTACCACCAAAACCCCAGTAAGAATCAGGAAGAAGAAAACTGCATTCTTCCAAAAGAAATACTTACGCTTTTACCTTCTTGACATAACCAAAGGTCTGAAAATATTCACAGAATATGAAATCATTGGTTGTGTCTTGTGCAGTTAATTGAACTGGTTTTATATTGATCCTTCCTGCCATCATCATGTACTGTTGTTAACCTTGGGAACAATACAATATAAAAGCCCACTCAGAATTTGAAAACTAACACTTGCAGAAAAAACTCTTTAATATAACTACTTACATGGAGTCTTAAAACATTTAACCAAACAAGTCAAAGAAAAACTGGCTTGTTTTTAAAATGAGTAAAACAAGAATAGCCTTGTGAGTTTCTGAAAGGATCTATGGATTTTAGTAAGTGTCCTTTGCAAGCTAGTAACGATCATTCAGCAGTAAAAGAAAGAAGTAAGTTAACTAACTTCAGTGAAGTTTAACATCTAAATTGCAACACAGTAGCTTTTTTTCTATACACCCCCCCTTTTTTTTTTTAATTACTTCACCAGGCAAATTAATCTTCCCACATCATTAAAGAGTTTATGGATACAAGAAATTTCAAGCCAGAAAATTAGGGCTCATGACAGTGACTAAACAGTTCATCCAATAAAAGCTGTTTTCATCTGGTCTCATTCCAAATTTTTAATGCTGCTACATATGGTGTATGTCTCACGCTTTATCTAAGGCATATGACACACTAAAACAGCACCAACAGCTGAGAAATTTTATGCTAAACCAACCATCTTCATAGTAGGTGTTGTCCTGGAATGCCAGTATGCCAGTCAAGAAAATGAAAACAGCAGCAACAACAAAAGAAAACCAAACAAACAAAAAGTGAAAATGTCTGAAACAATAAACAAAAGGTCTGAAAAATGCAGAGAAGCCGCATTTTTATAAAAGAAAAAAATATGGCTGAAGCAAATCTGCTCCCAACATATTGGGAGCATGTTTTGCATTTTTCACATTAGCTTTTAAAAATCCAACTGCAGGCAGCAAATAAAACTTTCCATTCTTAGCCCAGTAGTTCAAGTCTTACAATTCCTCAAGATAAAGAGTTAAATTATTTAGACTTTCAAACAAGTCAGAACAGTAAAATATATTTCAGCTAATGTATGGGTATTTTTATAAAGCTACATTATGCTTTCTGAAATAAAAGAAACAGAAGTCCACAATACATAATGGAAACACAATGATGCTTCTAGCATCATCTTTGCATATGAGAGTTGAAATTGCACAAACTTCTCCTCCAGAAAGAACTGTCTCCCATTTAACACCTGGTCTTTAATTAAGACTGCAAATTCTGACAGTATTATTGAACTTGTAATGGTCTAAGCATGAAAATAAAATGTAGGGTTATGTATCTTTTACTAAATTTGCTAAAACAAGTGTTTACAGGTGTGTATGGGGGAGCAGCAGTGAAGACGCTTGTCTTGAGTCCCTTCAGGTATTCAAAAACCAGGAATATCCAGTTAAATTTGTTATATATGGTTTCTTAAAACTTGGTGATTTTAATATATCACAGTGGCACTTCCCCCAAGTCAGAACGCTGTCATTCACTATTGTGTTCTGTAGTAAAATTTCCTTTTGATTTCAGATGAGGTTTTTAAACACAGATCTCTCTGGCAATGTAAGTCATTTTACAGAACATTTTTATGGAGATAGCACCTTTTCTCCAAGAGTTTTCTACCCTATATCACAGGACTGAACTATTCCCAAAATCTTTCTAGTTTAATTTCTGCCACCCCACAAGAACAATGTTCTGGCAATAGTGTAAACTGTTTCTACCCCAATACAGTAGAGACCAAATACTTGAGGTAAGTCATTATTCTATTCTGCAGTTATCCCATGGAACTTGAATAGCATCCTTACTTTCTGAAATGACACTGGAACTAAATTCAACTGTGCCAAAAAAAAAGTAATGTTTTAATATCCTATGCTTCACCTTTACTACTGGATGGAATTAAAAGCTAAAGACTGAAAATACCGATTTCAGGCTTCAGAAATGTGTCTAACCCTTCTGAGTAAAAATATTTCAGCGTATTCAAAAAACATTACAGTGGCCTCATGTTGTAAGTAAATAGCATACTCAAGGGCTGGGAGGTAGGATATAAATCTGTAAGTGCATAAATTTCATTAAACTTTAATTGCTTTCTGTAAGATACATTCTCAGAAACACAAAGAACAGAGAAAACTGTAAAAGTAAGCCCAAATATCCAACAGCTTTAATTAATTAACATGAGATAGAGGTCCAAAAATAGGTTTAATATTAAAACAACTTGCAATTGGGGTTTGTAAAGAAGTAGTAAGTAGCAGCAGTCCCTGCCTTGACCTGAGCAGCTGCCTCTGACCATTATGTAGACAATATCTCATCAAAGACCACTGCATTACAAGTGTTGACTACAGAGTCAACTTAAGGTTAAGCAACCTTAAGACCAAACACAGAGTTAAGTACATAGTTTATGCTAAGATGTTTTGGGGGGTTTTAGTTGTGGGTTCCCACTGCCTCTTTTCCACCAGATGCTGGATTTTGTTAATGGTCCAATACTGCAATATCCTCTATCAGAAAAAGTATCTGAAAACACACATAAGAAAAAGGATCCAGTCCTCTAGAAGGTGATTAATGGTATACCAGCTTGCTATTTTGCCATATTTCTTTAATTGATTGATGATAGAGCAACAACAGTTACAGTATTATTAATATTATTATTATTTAAATACAACTTCAAATGAAGTAATCCAAACAGAGTAAGACAGCTTCTTTCAGTTGAGGAAACAGCAAACAATTCATTTACAATTAGTGTCTACGAAATACAAAAGGCCGTATTTGGAAAATGAACAAAAACCTTCAGATCCAAAATGGAAATGTTCTTTACTCAGGACATACTCAATATATTCTAAAATTTTATATTAATTAAAACCTTGGTTTTGTGAGTAACTGGAAGCAATCAAAATGTTTCAACAAATGTGAAACCCATGTGCATATTTTTATCATCAGATTTTAATTTTGGTTTGATTTTCAGAAGAAGTAGGATACATGCTGAGTCAATCAGAATTTAAAGGTCACCTAGTATGAATTCAAAAGCTTGCAGTATGAGTATATATTTTAAATCCCATATACAGGATAACTGAGTATTTCAAATTAGAAAAAGCTGTTCTAATTTTCCCTTGTGGTAAGAGAGCACTTCATGCATTTTAAATATGTACTGACAAATGTTATTAAAAATATAAAGTCTATGTTCTTAAAACATTGTAGTCAAATTCTTATCCAGGCCACTAAAAAGAATACCACAGTCACAGTCCATACTTCTCAAGCCACAGCAATGGGATAGCAGTAATTTACAGTAAAATCTCGTGTTACATTTAGCTGTACAACACTACTAATTACAGAGTAATTTCAACAATAAATATTTGGTTAAACTCTGCTTTGTCATCAGTGCAAGCAATTTAAGATGAAACTGATCTTTCAGAGAGTCCACACTTTTTTTTAGAGTCTATTTTTATTTTCTGGTAACTGAACATCCTTTCCTACAGAACATTTCTCCAGAACTACTGCTTTGTGAACAGAAAACCACATAGACAATGTTAGAAGCACAAGGGAAGATTCAAACCTAGAGCACCAAAGCAATCCACTGTTCCCTTTAAACTGTCCTTAGCTAACCCTGTTTTACTATTCAATGCCAAAGTCTCCTAGCAATGACCTTACAGAGCACACAGGCTGCATCACTTAATAACAGCAAGGTAAATTAAAAGACAGGCCATATCAAACCCTTCAGAGAGAATCCAGGGAGGAGAAACCAAGACACAGACTATGAGCACCATGCTAGATGAAGTATCAAGGAAAACATCCAGTTAACCCCCTAGACACTGACAAAGAAGTCTCCAGTTTTAAAGAGGATCCTTCTGCAATGATCCTTCACAACAAGGTCTCTGAAGAGCCAAGCTACTATTAATAAAAGCACTACCTAGATGAATGGCAGTAGTACTTCATCTCTCCATGAGGAAAAAGAAACAAAACCCACAAACAAGCAAAAAGAACCCAACAAAAGACTACTACCTGCATCTGAGAATATTCACAGCCAGCCAGCCAATCATTTTTTATTCAAAAGGACAACTTTACTGAAGTCAGCTCTTTAAAGCATCTCATACTTGAGTCCAGTCTCGAAACACCACATGATCTGAGGAAATTATGATGTGCACAGCAAAGGGTAGGCATCTGAAATTCTCCTTTATGAGGCCTCATAAACATTACCTATAACAGAGTCCTCTGCTCTTGTAAGAAAGATAAGAGATCCAGCCCCTGCTTCCCTCCAGAACTCAGGAAAAAAAACAGGGTACGGGAACATAGAAGGCAAGAAGGTAAAGAGATTTATATGAAAAGGGAAATAGAATTTCAGTTTTGTTTTGTTGGGGTTTTAAGTTTTACATATCAAGTCCATAGATTTCTTCCAACTGTTTCTATTTTCATGGTAGTATATCAGATGTAAGGACCTACACAAATATAAAATGGAGAAACCAAGCCATGAGCTGTAAAGTGAAATTAGAGCTCACTATTCAGTATTATTGTCAGCAATACCTATACAGTTTGCTGGGCAGGTAGCAGCACTTGCAAAGTTGCTGTAACACAGTGCTTGCATAGCGTCACTAAAACATCAGACACTAATGCAACAGAAACAAACTGTTCTCCCCCCCTCCAAGTCTGCTAAAATAAACAAGCCTGTAATCTTGCTGAGCTGTCCCACTTGCATTACATACAAGTCTATAACCTCATACCATACACAGAACATACATTTCTCATTTCACTAGCCAAACAGAATGGCTATTTTTGGATTACTCAACGGTCATCAATCAATATTCTGTTGATATGGTCTTCACTTATTCTGTATATCTCTACAAAACACTCAAAGACAAGGTGAAGTCTATGAAAGAAATGTTACTAGTGAAATTAACTTTGCAGAAGAGTTTATATCACAAACTTTTTAACTGACTTGCTAAAAGTCAAAATATTTACTGTATCATTAATATCTTTCCTGTATAATATTAAAAAACTGACAATTTACACCATGTAGACTTATCACATTAACAGCAAAAAATCTGAGAAGCTGAAACAGAACACAAAACTTCAGCTATTCAGTAAATTCCTACAGCGAATTTTCTGATATTAAAAAAAAAGACAAGTTACCTTTCACTCTAGTAGAAATCTTGAAGATTAGTAGAATGCAACCAATCGTAACAACTGTGCAATAGTGCTGTATCTTCTTTACCTATAAAAGAGAGTTAAATTTGGAGTCAAAACACACCAAAAGTTACCCCATTAACCAAGTGAATTAGAAAACCAGGTAAGTGAAATGGAACTATGTTTATATTAGAAATACTTTTTTATAACATGAACACCCTTCCAAACAGGAAGAGAAAAAAACATACAATCATTTAACTTGCACTTTGATTTTACCTCAATTAAAAAAAAAAAAAGTGGCAGTTTATAACAAGTCTAACACTCCTAAAGTCAAGAGGAGCCTTTTCTTTCAATTTAGAAAGCCAGAAATAACCCCTTATGATGCAATTTGACTTCTTGTATAACCCAGACTATAACACAATGACACGCTCCCACATCCCCTTTTCTTGCTCCCATACCCTTTCTCGGATTCAGCCATTGTGCGAGTATACAATGAACAGTTTTCAAACACTGCTTTTCTTGGGTTAATTTTGCCTACAAGGAGGAAGAAAGCCCACCCTCCCTCTTCCCCACCCCCCAACTTAAGTTCAGTTCCAGAACAAAACTGCCTTCTGTATCAGTACATCTTCTCAGAAAAGCATTCAATCTTGCTTTAAAAATACCTAACGGCAAATATGCTGTACAGTACAACCTTTGGTAAAAGCATTTTTACCTCTACTGAAATTTAAATATGGTAAAATAAAATGTACAAAACTTGTCCTCTTTCAGTAATGCTGTACACTACAGTCATAACTGTTAACTATGTAAACCATTCAGACTGTTTTCCTGCCTTGAACCCTTTTATAGCCACTATTATCTGCTCTCATCCACATTACAGGTAGGTCTATCACCATTTTATTTCGTTTCATCACTTTGTAATCCTTAAATATACTGAACTTCTGTACTGAAACCTGCTTCCCAGTTCTTGTAACTTTTAAATTTTTTTTCAGGTTATTACTATCAACTTTCTAAAGTTTAATGCCAAACATGAACACAGAATTCAAAAAGGATTCCCATAAGTACAAACTACAAAAAGATTGTATTACCTTGTCATATATTTTCCATATTGTTTATATACCTAGTTTGATTTTTTTGAAAGACTTAAAGAGAACTTATGTTCAAATTATTACTAATCACAACCCACAAAGTCTCCTTTAAATGTCTGTACTTCCCGGAACACTTTCCCATTCTCCACCTATGACCCATGTTCTTCATCCTTACATATATGAGTCAGGAGTTGGCCACATGAAAAAATGCATATTTTGCCTATATCCACACTCACTAAATGATTCAGATCATACTGAATACATTAAGCAATACAATTATTCTTCAGGTTACCCTCTCTAAATGAGAGCTATTTAGTGTTGTCACTGAAACCCCATTAACAGACCTCAACAAGTCAAGAATGGCTTCAGAGAGTTGCCTTTGTTTGCTCATACTTTTTAAGTTATATCAAAAAGTGGTAATAAAATTAGAGATTTCTTATGATTTGACTGCAATTCCTGAAGACATATCAAATTAGAAGTGGAACAAAAGGTGTATTTTCAAAGGAATGAAGCCTGGAAGTCTATTCCATGTGACCCTGGCTGTTAAGTTTGAACTCTTCCCTCTTCTCCACTCTCAACATGTGTGCACACAGAGTATGTACATTTTTAAAGTTTTGTGTAGACCATTCAAAATGACATTGTTCCAAGCTCATCTGCCAAGGGTACAAACTGTTGATACAAACTTTAAGATCCATAACCACTGAAAATGCAGAAGTGAAGGTCATAATCTAAGCCCAAAGGGAATCAAACTCAGCAGAATGCTGCAATTTAAGCAAGAGAAAGCAGCTCAACTTCCCACCATAGAGGTTAACACCAGACAGAAAACAGCATGACAAGCAGAAATGGAAACTTGTTGGAAGGGAGGAAAGTAGCAGCTGAAGCAGAACATTTCAGCTGAATACCCTTTCAGGGCTGCTCCTGCGTAACCCAGGATGCCACAAAACTGGTTCTGAACTATGCTATAATCACTTGTCTCTGTAGCTTAGGGACTGAATTTATCTGCTGTTTGACACTTAAAAATATTGCATCAAAGGATAAAGATTTATTTTTTAGATAGCTTCTATTAAAGAAGCACTTTGCCTTTTCAAACTCCCCAGGTCTGAAAACATGCAAGTTTATGAGAATTTGCTGAAGGCTAAGTTATGCTGAACTATGTGCTTATTGCATTTCACTAACACTCTGGAAGCACCCATGCTAGCAGACAGGAAAATGCTGCAGTAAAGCTAAGCAAAACACTACATGTCAATGAAAAAGCTATAAATAACATAATTTTTAATTAAAAACGAGTCTTAGACAGTTTTACAAGAACTAAAAAACATCCTAATTGAACTGTTTGCTAGTTGTTACTGGTATCAAAGCACCTTAACCTAAGTTTACTCCCTAGCTGGCTATTACTTGTTCCCTGGCAGTGATTTATTTCAGAAGGTGTTTCTGGAAATCATAATCAGTAAGATTACAAATGGTCATACCAACTCCCTTTATGTCAATCATTGATCATTCATACAGTAACCTCCTCCAAGTCCACTCTAGCCATGTACATTCATGAACAATACCATTAACATCGAAAGGGATTAACTTCAACTCAGTGGGATATTCACCTGTGGAAAAATTTTGCACTAAAAATGTTACCACAGTGTTAATAGCGCTTTTGAGAATATTCAGACTTCACAGCACGGTAATCAAAGTCTTACAAAAGAACAATAATAGGAAAAGAACGTTGGACTTAAATTCATAAATAACATCTCAGGTTTTTTTAAAGACCTCAGTGCATAATGTTCACGCAGGGGCTAGGTCATTAAATCTTGAAAGGTAGGCTATTAAAAAATAGCAGTAAAGAACATACAATATGATTCTACGCTGACTCTTTTCCTGAGGAGAAAGGAAACTAGGAACGTACAGCCCTTCCCAATTTCATCCCCTACCTAATTACTGATAAACAGCTTCAGTGCAGGGTCCTACACAGCTCATTTTTCTGCAGTTGCTCATTTACAGCTGAAAGAAAGAAAGAGCCCAAGATGCAAACAGATGAAGTTGTCGGCACGAGGAAGGGTGCTCTAACACCAAAAAAAAGTACCGGTCTCCTCTCCTCGCGCAGTATCCACACGATGGGTACGGGACAGCAGCCGACAGAAATCCGGGCAGATTTTCGGGGAAAAACACCCCTCTGTCTCTCGCCCCAGCCCAGGAGGTGGGGGACCCAAAAGCGCAGCTGATGCGGGGACGGCCACGCCGCCGGGAGCCCGCCCAGCCCCGGCGCCCTGACGTGCCGCCCCCCGGCGGGGCGGGCCCGCGGGGCACAGGGAG
>JAVJGJ010000059.1:55385032-55410384 GCA_035590215.1 Microhierax caerulescens | reverse complement strand
GTGCCGCTGTCCCGCACCTCAGTCTCCACAGACTCGCAACCCGCCGATGTTGCACGGAACGAGCTCTCGCTGGGCTGCGGGGCGGCGGCGCGGCGGGCTGCGCGGGCGGGGGTCGCGGCGGCAGCCCCGCTCAGGCCCCGCGTAGGGGCTGCCTCAAGCCGGGCCCCGCGTGGGGTGGGCGCGGACGCACCGGACGGAGCTCGGCGGGGTCTGGGCAGGGCTGAGGCGGGTGACCGCCTCCCCAGGGCTGCCAAGCGATCGTACTGCGGGGCCGGCAGCAGCCCCTGGGCACCCGCGGGGAGGGAGGCGGTCGAGGAGGCTCAGCCAGCCTCTTGGCTGCGCTGCACGGTGGGCGGCGGAGGGGCAGCGGGTGTGGGCTGAAAGGAGCGGTTCGGGCCGGGTGTAGGGAAAAGCGCTTCCATGGCAGAGGACAGCCAGGCAGGACAGGGGTCCTCGGGGGGGTTTCACTCCCGAGTGGCCGCAGCCCTGAGCAGCCTGATCTGAGCGTGCAGCTGCCCTCGCTGTTGAGGAGGAGGTTGGAGTTACCTTACAACCTGAATTTTCTAGTGATCTACAGTCGTGATGTGTCCACTTAGCCACAGATCTTTCAAACGGCTTTGTGGATGCTGGCTGCTGAGAGGCCTGGATATGAAAAACCTGATGGAGTGTAATGGCAACTGCTGTGCTGCACAGGCTGCAGGCCCCGGGAGAACTCCAGGCAGCCCGCTCTGGTCACCTTCTCCACCTAAGGGCAAGTCTGTTACCCTAGCCCTTTGAGCTCTCCTTCAAACCATATAGTAGTCTTTTAATTCTCTTTATTTCTTCCAGCATAGGTAAGGCGTGTCAAATCTCGGAGCAAGAGATGATGCTCTGGCCTGCAATTTGTGCATGTATGTACAAGAAGGAAAGAAAAAGCTGGGAGTGAAATGCAGTGCTAACAGGTGTAAAAAACTAAACCCAAGAAGAAAGCAACAAAATGACTGCCTGGTTAAGAATGCAAAGCCTCTTTCAGCTTTAATCTTTTTCCATTGATAAAACTATTTATATTACATGCAGTCATACTGAATTTGGAAAATCCAGCACACAGTACACGTTGCCTATACTTCATCCCTTTTATGCATTATAACCTAAAGCTAACTATAGACTTCCCACCTTACCCTCATAGGCACACTGAACAATGCGGTTTTGTAGTGCACAGAATAATTTTTCTACTTTGGAGCAGATCTGTGCAGTAAAATAAACTGCGTCATTTCTAGGAAAATTAGAAAGGAGGGTGGAGAGGGGAAGAGCAGGATCATGGCTGAGGCTACCAAATGTTCTTTACAGAATTCTGACGAAATTGTAAGATACTAAGTAGTTTTATTTATCAAAATTTTCTGTGTGATGCCATGTGCCGCATCGCTTGAATCTGATTTTGTCAAGGGGTTGAGGAATGTGTTTTCACAATGCCAATCTTAAGGTGCTGGAGTCTCATTTACAGTAGCTTAGTACTGAAAATGAAGTTAACAGGCAATATACCATAAATATTCTGGGTATTTCATAATGAGTAAGATCAAGAAATCAAATCCAGTTAGACACTGATGAATATCTTTTCTTTAATCTTGGTGCTTCAGAAGTAAAAGCAGCCCTGCAGCTCATGGGAGTTCTGTTAAAGGAAATTAATGTAAGCACACAGAGAAGCAATGAGCCGGCAATGAATAGAGAGCAAGCAGTATCAGATATCTGTGCTTAATTCTGCATTGTTCATTCTGCATCCAGTGAAAGAGGTTATGGACCAATAATTAAAGAAGGCATTATAATGCATGAGCAGAAGCAGTTTTAATTCTTACTAGCTATATTGCTTTATGTTGCAATCTTCATGTTTAATTTATATAGTGTATAATCTAAATAAAGCTAATGAAGTATTTTCGGTATCTCTTGTTCCACATTCAAAAACAGCATTAAAAAAGCCTTCAACTCTTTTCAAAGAAGAGATGGAGTATCATTTTTCTTTTTCAGCAAAACCAGTCACTGTGGTTTTTTTCTTTGATATAGCAGATGCTACAATTATCACAGCATCAACTGGGTTAGGATTTTACCTCTAGATGCTTTTTATATGCAGAACGAACTGTAAAACTGTGTGTGACCTTCCCTGATTGGTTTCTCAGATTCTTTAACATCTCTAAACATGAAGGAATGATAGCAGAATATGATCTGGTTTCTCAAGAAAATAACGCAGCAGTTTAACCTGCCTGCCTAAAACCAGTAACTACTACTGTAAAAGACTTAATTTACAGACACAACGGGAGACACTTATTCACTGCAGCTTTCTGAGGCTACCTGAGTTTACACTATCCAGACTGCTTTTTCTTACTGCTCGTACTTGTGTGGCTGCTAGTATTTAACACCATTGGCCTAAGCAAGTTTAATTGGCACAGTACTAAATCCAGCTGCACCTGCAACAATTTTGTCTTCAGTGAGGTTCCGGATGTTACTAAAACCACTGGAAACACCTGTAATGACATTTCCCCAGATCAGAAAATTCAGGAAGACTTTAAAAGAAACCACTTCAGACTCCTTTTTTTCTCCTTTCCTCTGAGAGACTCAGGCACCCCTGCTGAGAATCCCAGTTAGTGGTGCCTCCAAGTGGCACGTTTATTTATGCAGATGTTTCTTCTCACAATGGTTTTAGGCTATTTGTTTCTGGAAAAATCTGTTGCTTTATGACAATCTTTCCTGCCTTTCTGATGCATGGTTTTGGAAAAATAAATAGCCTGGCAGTTTCATTGAATTAAAAAGATATGTTGCTTTTCTTTAAACAATATAAAATGTAATATCATTTTTGGTGTATGCTTTTTCCTTAACTCTCTTATTGTGGGACATACATGACCTAAAGAGTAGCAGGACATAGACACTTTCGAAAGCAGAGTAATGAAACATTTGGGTAGCCAAATGAAGTCTGTGTAATTCTGTCTATAGCATGTCAGGTGGTGATTTTCATAGTCTGATAAATTTTAGATGTGCTGCTGCACTAGCACGAGAGAAATGACATTAATGCAGTTTCAGATATTCTCCTCCATTTCTTTTCCACTCTTCCACGTTTATATCTAAATTTTGCATAGGTGCCATAGTGATAAGAACTTTTACCGATCTGTTGATGCACTCAATACACAAGATTTCTTGAAAGTGCTGGTACAGCAAACAAGTGTTTAACAGATAGAAAGACTGCAGCAATGTAACTGAGTGTAAATACAGTAGATTTTGAACCTCATATTGGAACTGCTCTCTGTATGTATTATAAGTCTGTAGGCAAAATGGCTGTTTGCTCAACTCCTGCGCCAGCTGGCTTCTTGGCTTTACCTAAATGACACTGATGTAACTCCTCCTTTATAATGTTCATCCTGCTGTCTCCACATTAACCTGGCAGCACAGTGTCAGCAGTATCTATTGCAAAAGAAAATGAGGAAGAATTATTGGTTTCTAATTAGAAACTCTTTGACATTAAAACAAAACAAGGCATAAAGAAAAATACTTACCCTGCCTTCTTGTATATAAGTATTTCTCAATTTTAGAGATTTTGAAGAAAAAAACCAGTAGAAAAAGAAGTTCCAAGAAGTAGCCGAAGTAAACACAATAAAACTCCATAGTCTATTCCTAGTACAATATTCTAACTACTGTTAATTTGTAGTTACTTTAGCTTTAGTTATTCAGCACTGTCGCTGTAGTTTTTAATAAGTAAATTCCTGAATGGTCTAGAAACTGGTCCTGAGAGAGTATCTCCTTCTGTAAAGTTTTCTTATAGATGGGAATAAACTTCTAGAAGGCTACTTTCTGGAAAGGAAATGGATTTCCTTTTTTGTCCAGAGATCTGCCTGCTGGCAGGTCTGCTGGCGTTCAGCAAGGTCCCAAGGCACTGGAAAAGTAAGTGAAAATATCTTCCATAATTAATAGAAAATGTGCATTAGGAAAAGAAGTTCATGGTACCTGAAATTCCACTGTGATAAAACTGCATCAAGACACTTGTCCTGGACAGTATTTTCAATCTATTGGCATATGAGGCTTCATGGGCCCAGTAATATGATTTGTATCCAGTGTCTCAGGGTTATGTGACATGCATATGCATGAAGTCATGTGAAAGGTAGCCTTTGGCATCACAGGAGTGGATGTTACTACTACATTTGCTGGTCAAGGAATACCCCTTCCAACTTGGTACTTGTTAATTTGTGATTCTGCTTTGTGTTTCTGGCAGCAGAACAGTGCAGTGGATTCCCTCTGGACTCAGATTCTGACACATCAGATACAGCCCAAAACAAGAGACAAGTTATATTGCTTCATGCTGCTGCAGTGTGAAGGAATGAGTTTTCTCACACCCCAGCTGTGGTGCTGACAGAGGGGACAAATGCAGCAATCCCACTCTGACAGCTCTTACATGGTGATTATAAGCTGATAAATCTAATTGTGGGTGGTTGGAATTACTAAGATTCCAAACCTGCAGACTCTACCAGTTAAAGGACTTTTTCCTGTGAGTGCACCTTCTGAATTGCTAAGATTCTTCTTGGTTACTCCTATACAAGCTTGAGGGTTGTCCTCAAGTTACGACATGTCACCACTGTAGAAGGAGATGTTGATTGTCGGACCATACCATTAAAGAAAAGAAGCTTGCTTTTATCTCTGGAAGAAAAGGCACACCTTAAGGGCCTTTGCACCTTTTACAGTAATAGAAGTTGTAGTTAGGAGTGTTAAAAGCAAAACACAAAATAACAAAAAATCCATAAAATGAGCAGTTTGTGGTGTAAGGTAAACAATGAATTTAAACTCTTTAGTCAATTGCAAGTAAGAGGTGGGGGAAACAACTGCAGGGGAAGCATACCATGTTAGTCATGAAATTGATACCCATAGGTGATATTTGTCTTTCATCTTTAGATTCCCCATTTGTTCGATTCTGCAGTGCTGTTAAGTGTCAAAATCAATGCCATAACATATTCCCCAAGCAGCAAAAAAACCCCAATTAGTATTTCAAAGTGACTGCTGATGTGAAAAGCCTGTATTCTCTTGATGTTGCTGCTTGGCATTGCTACCGACTGGGTAGTGAAGCGGCTAACAAATATTGGCATGGGTAAGTGGCAAGTGTCACTGAAGACCTAGATTCTGCTTGTAGAGCAAACATCCACAACAGATGGAAAGATCCAACCTGGCAGGCCAACCAAGGCTTGAAATCAGTTATGCCAAAATAAATGTAGATGAAACATTATTGCGTGGAAATAAAGTAGAGGATGAAAGTAATTAAGAAAGAAAATAATTTACTTACTTCACACCTGTACCTTACCAACCAATGGAGAGTCTAGGGAAGATATATTTTTAAGAAAAACAAAAGATTCATGTCTTTCTAACTTAGTATAAACATGACTGCTGCATATCTGGGATTTCAACTGCAAAGTTAGTAATTTTCAATTCATATACAATCTCTGTTAACATCTCTCTAAAATGTTTCTGATTTTAATTTATTTAAGTACTAATGAAAGCTTCTGGACCCTGGTTGGAGAGAGCTTGTCTTCATCAAGTCAAAAGCTGTGACAGATAAATTTGGCACATATACACTAGCTACATTTTTTAGGTGGAAGGCCATAAAGTGGCATTTGGGATGAGAGAATGAATACCTTGTAAAGAGGCCAAACAAGCCAGCAGAGTTGTAGATAGATAGAAGAAGCTGAATATAAAAGAAAGGACTAGAAGAAAATGCTGTATAAGATACCAATGTCAGTGTGGAAAGGATTACATAAAATGGATACATGTGCATTTATCATCATCATCATCTAACTTGCACAAGGCACATCCTATAGCTATCCCTTTAAGTTAACTCAAGGAAGTAGCCTACATGTCCTTTGTGCAGGGATGTACATAGGTGCTATTGCTTCATCGGGAGATTTCTGCATGCCTATATAAGCTCTGATCTCTACTTCTGCTTGAAAGATTGTTACTACAGAAGGCATGTGGACCACTGATCATTCTGGTTTGTTTTCCTCCTGAGGACAAAGATTTTCTTGTTTTGACTTTTAGTTTGAAATTTCAGAGTGACCAAATGGGGCTGCATGAGAGAGGGCTCTTAGCTGACAAAAATTATGAATAATTACCACATTTGAAAAGCATTTTCATGGGGTTTATAAATAGAATCTTGGAAAAAACATAGGCTGGGAAGGATGTTTTTTATTTACATTGGAGTCCCATGAGAGTTGTGCCAGATAGGCTAAGGTCCCACCCTGGTCTCATTATCCTCAATGGTAAAATGAATAATTATGTCACCAGTGTGTCTATCATATTCCTAGAATCATCTAGATTCCTCTCAGAATTTCATCTCAGAACCTGAGACCAAGCTGTGGGCAACCTTATCACTTAGCAAAGTTCAAAGAAACTGAGGCTGATTATAACTCAGTATAAATCATATAACACCTCACAGGAACATACTCACCAGAATTATTTAAAGAAGTTCTTGTATCACAGTGTCCTATGGTAGGAAGTCAAACTAAGAATTCTTTGGAAAGAGCATATCACAATGTGACAGACCATATAATGAGAGAAGATGACATCAGTTAATTAGATGAGTTACATGTTAACCCCACAACTCTGCATTAAGAGTCTTGGCCTTGCTACTCTGATAAAGGCAAATCAGAATATGTATCAGAATATTTGCAAAGGAATAAAGTCAAATCCCTGCAAGAGCTCTGAACAGAGTATTTCTTTATCTATTGGTTTCTAAAATGTTTTAAGTTTCTACCACTCACTGACTTTATTTTACTGCTAAGTTTTGAAACTTTCCAATGGCAAAAAGTTAAAAACAGGAATTCACAACACAGGCACAAAATGAAACCAGCAAGCCCCTGAAAACACAACCACCAAAACCCTCAGGTAGCAATGGTACTTATCCATTTCTTCTCCTCATAGTTTGAGTAGAGGGAAAAATACAAGTTTGATACCATACCCAACCACTTCAACTACTTACCTGTTTCCTGAAAGCTAAAGCTTCTTCAAAATAAAAAACATATCCAGCATCTGCTCTTCCTCTCGTCTTCAGGAGATGCGCTGAACATCCTCTAAGGCAAGCTTTCCCAGGCCATACTGAGGACCACAGGATACTAGTGGTGTGGATAACCTCCCGTTTTGTTTGTGGAACAAACAGGGGCAACCACAGCAACTTCTCCAATGGAAAAGTAATATTAAAAAAATATTTTGTCATTCCTAACTGTTCCAGCTGTGGTTCTGGCCTTCAGTTGCTCTGTGAGGACAGTGAATACAAGAGGCAGTTAAGATACTTATTTCTGTCTTGTTCCAAGCCCTTACATAAGATTCCTGACTTTTCTTTTCCTGGCTACTCCTCCAAGTATCTGGAAGCAAGAAAGCAGCACTACGCATCCTACCAGTTGTATACAGACTGTTAGAAAATTGCCTGCTGATCCCATCTTGGAGATCACTGCTATGAAAAACACAAAAGTTCTGTGTCTGTAACTGTAATAATAAATCCACTTCATTCGTTCGTGACATAAAACTTATCCAATAGTTCAAGTTTATCGATAGCTCACTCCACTGCTATGAAGATCCAGATATTTACAGAAATAACTTTTTTCATAGCAGTACTTCTGTGACAACCTAACTCCTCCTCATGATGTGACTGTGTTCCCACATTTGTGTAAGCCTTTCACAGAGCAAAGAAAATAAAATTAATAGGGAATGCTTTTGAAGAAGCTGAAGAAAGAGATATTCAGGTTGGTGTTAGTATTTAAAAATAATGTAAAGTTCCTTCATATGCAAGAGGTTTATTTTTTTTTCATAAAAATGTGTCACTGGAAGTGTAGCATGTTATGTGTGTTTTGTGACACTTCATCACAACTAAGAGATAATTTCTTCTTCCAAATAACATTTTTTCTCAGTACAGTCCCACAGTTCCTCTCTTAGTTTATCCACATATTTTTCTACAATTATGTGTGTTTTTGTAAGCACACATTCCCAGTATCTCTGAACTTGTTTCCCAGGGTATGACCCAATCATTAAGGCTGAACCGGTCAAGCGATTTAACATACAAGGATTTCAGGTAGGGTGTAACCGGAGGAGGGAATGCAGCCCACCCAAGTCTGAGGCTGTGAATGCCAAGTTTAACTAAATCTACGAGTAGGCTTTTTCCCTTTAACACACATTCCACCCCCCCACCCCCCCCAAAATATAATCAGAAGGTGAAGAGTTCAGTTACGGAACAAACAGGACCTCTTTAAAAATATGTAGCTGGCTATAGCCAAAGACAAACTATGATGTCATTGGGTGGGAACTTCCCCTCACTGTATGCGAGCAGCACTGGAGTGATGTGATGCAAGATGTGAATAAAATCACAGGGGTAATTTTAATATAGTCTGGGATTTAGTTGTTACAACTAATCTGCAATATCAGTGATTTTCTGTTTTATACCTTTGACTGCTGTTCATCTGCCGTAAGTTGGGGGCCGTGCAATTTTCCATTCCTAGCCATGCTACTCTCATACGCAGACTGAAAGCTAATCTGATTTGCAAAGTTGTCAATCACAGCATCGATTAGGTGGTAGATAATGGTATTAATGCAATCATTAAATGGCAAGCAGCTTTTGCAATGTTTTCTTTGGATAGCTTGTGGGCCCCCATCTATATTACAGCCACGGCTGATTCAGGGAACTTGGCTATTGACAAGTTACCCTATAACTGAGGTTTAATGTTTGTATTGATTGGCCCAAGGTTGCTAAGACCTCAGTCCTGCAGACCTTTAGGTACATAGTTCATATTTTTTTGTCTGTTTGCAGAGCTAGAAACTAGTTTTGCCCACAAGACATTTCCCATGCATCCAGTTAGGCATAGATACCTTTATAGCAAATTCCTGAAGAACAGGACATGTGTGCTGCTGCCAGAAGATATGTCAGGAAAATTATTTTAAAGAAAAAGTTATACTTGCATTGATGTTTCTAATTCTCACTATCCCATGTAAGACTTTAATGATGATAAGAGAAACAAAAGCCAAATCCTGGCTTCACCGCATCACTAAAAAACAACCCCTTTTGACAGCAATGGGGCCAGAATTTTACCCTGTATATTTTACACTGAAATATGGCTAGCAGTGTGAATCAACTCTTTTACTTTTGAGAGCTTAGATCAAAATAAGTTGAAGATGCAAATTAGCTTGCTGTTTTTTTCTTACTACTATATGGGTATGTCCGTAACGTTACACCTTCACACAGTGTTTTGGTATGGAAAGATCAGGATTGACTATTACAAGTTTTCTTGATCTGTGATGAATTACATTAGTATATATGTCTGAGAGACATCCAGATAAAACATCCATCTCTTTTACATTTTGCCATTCCCAGGAAGAATGGAAAGACTATTTCATTTTTTAATCAATTTGAGTTTACAATTTCACTTATATGATTACTTTTTTTTCTTATTAATCACACTCAAGAAAAAAACAGTGGATAACAGCTTCACAATTGGCATTGATTTTCAAAGAAATCTATTGCCAGTTTTCAAGTACTATGTTCACAGAGGTCAATAAACTCAAAATGTACAGACTCATTATTTGAGCCTACAGAGTGCTGAAGGGGAAAATGTGCATCTCAACAAGCTAATCTCTTTAAAATCATCTATCTCAAGTGTTTGCCTCAGGCCTTTTTTTAGCATTATAAAAGTGTACTGTGTATAACCATGACATTGCCAAGACATTTGTGATGTTTTTTATCAAAAATAATGAATATCCTGATTTTCAGATAATTGAAAATTTGCCTGACCCAAAGCCAAAAGCTTCACATTATTCTTTTTTTCCAATATGGCTTATTCATTTTGTTTCTTGAAAGGAAGAAACAATAATGAGTATCGATATTGGGTCCAGTTATTAAATGTCTTTTATATTGCATGTATTCATACAATGTTTAATCAAAATGGTCACTGTACTGATATTTTATCATTATACTAACTTTGATTATTATCCATATGTCATTCAGCATTATTTCAGTTTTATACAAGTAAAAGCATCCTTCACTCTTTAACAATTTATGTGGCTGATTGTATTGTTAGTGAGAAACATCATTATCATGTATGCAGCTTTAGATTAATGTGGATTAGGTAGCAAGGTTGTCCTTTCGGTTACTGGTAATAGCCATTATGTATATTAAATCAAAGACTAATAGTAAAACAACGTATTTGTTTATGTCACTACTGTTTTGCCCAGAAAGTCTCAGAAACTTACTTTTGCATTCAAGGTCTGACTTGCACACACAGAGTAACATATATCCATGCAAGGTGTGCTCAGAGCAGGTTCGCTTTTCTTGCCAATTCCATATGCACAAAGTAACTTCACTGTAAATTGATTTGATGTGTCTGCACAGCAGATGTGTGCTAAGTATTTAAACTGATTCCAGGGAGACCTGGAGTGCAATTCTATGTTTGGAGCAGGCCTACTACAGCTTTTGATAAAGAAGTGGTAGCAACATCAGCATTTCTTGTAACGTCCTTTGGAGCTGAGCCGAACAGTGGTGCCCCTCGCAGCTCCTTCCACTGACTCACCATGCTACCGAGATGGAGACGTGGCTGACTTCGCCTCAGATGCCCTGCCAGTCCATAATCCACAAACCCCACTAATCTGCACTGGGGCTTCCCTGCATTATTGTGGATTAGCGATGTTCTGTTGTATCATATAGCGTATTTATGCACTGTTTGCAGACCCTATACAATTTAACTCATGGCAAGCATTGGTCTAATAATCTCATGTACTGTCAAACTTGTTTAAGCCAGGTGTAAAAAAAAAAGTGTAAAAAAATACATATAAATAATGTTATGCTTACTATACAGTAGAGTTTTATACAGCATACTGCATGTATACTTTATAGCCAAACAGTTTTTCATGGCCTTGGAAAGGGAGGTTAAATATCTGTTGGTGCTTTCAGCCATTCCTTCACACAATGGCAGCCTCTCACAAATCTGTCAGGAGGCAGTGGTGTTCAGAGACTTCACCTGGATTCCCCTATACTCCACAACTCCTTTCTAGCAGCTTGGCTTACAGCCTAGCAGCATTACTTACTCTCCCTCTCTCAAATACAATCAGTAAGCCTCTATCCTACAGGAAGCCTGACAGTCTTAGCCTTCCTGCTTCTTGCAGCCTTCAGTGACCCTGTTTTTCTAGGTGTACAAGTGGCCTTCTGCCAAGTATGGCTCTGTTGAAAAGAGGTGCTGACTAATTCAAAAGGAGGAGTAATTTACAGGACCCACTGAGTTCCTTTAATCTCACCATCTCTTTCCTACCCATCACCATCATATTGTCTCTTTTCCTTTACTTTTCTGGAGTGAGCCAGAGGGCAGGGTGCTGTAGGCAATATCAGGAGAATTGGGAAGAGTCCTTTGCCAGGCTCCTCGAGGTTCTTCTCGTCTTACTGTGCAAGGTGGCCAGCACCCAGGGTATTGGTGGCCCCTTTCCCCTGGTTTCCACTCCAACAGTCCACAGTCTCACTGTGCATAGCTGCCATGGGAAGTAGCCATTGCAAATACAAAAATATACCCACAGGCCCTGCAGAAGGGCGGCAGCAGTGAACTGTTTCCTCTTGTTCAGTAAGAAGGGCTGGAGCAAGCAGTGGAGTGTGGAGTGCAAGACCCAGAGAGAAGTAATGGGGGGCTGCAGAAGGACAGGGGAGTGACTATGCAGGGAGAAAGGGTAACTTCCTGAGTCTGCTAATGGCACATGGAGACGCACACTAACAGTTCCAAACACTCACACTGCAAATCCTCTTAAGTTCTCCTTCTTTTCAGAATAGAAAATACTACAGCTGGGTAAAGTCATGTCCGTTCATTGCCTCAGGGCTCAGCCAGGGCACCCCACATAAAACACTTTTCTTTTTAAAATTCGGACCTCACTCAGCATCACCTGCCATCTGCAGCATCTTCCCTCTCTTCCTTTTCCTGTATGTCTTGCTGGAAGACCCCATATTCAATCCCTACTCACTGTTATAGCTTCAGCAGAGTGATAACATGTGGCAGGGACAAAGGGTAGGGAAGGTTCTGATGCTGCTGAGAAGGTGCAAGCCAGAGTTGTATGGAAGTCGTATGTCCTAAGTCACATTTTTTATGACAATGAACTACTGACTACTGCCATACAGTCTTCAGCTCTAACACTAATACCACTATGGATAAAATGCTGCTATTTCTATGTAGTAGATTCTTTCCTTCTTTAGGTACTCTGGTGGCTTGCCATGCTTTATGTACCATTTTTTACAAACAGACAATACAGAGAAAGAAAAAAAAAAAAAAAAAAAGTCTTTCTTCTCTCCTAATGTGGATTAAATAGTGAGTTTCCTCTTCAGTCCACTTTATTTTTTTTTACTAGGATTGTAACTACTGTGAGGGCAGGAAAGTTAAGTCAGATGAGTTTTGTCATCTGTGAATCTCTGAACTACTTCCATCAGAACATCTGGAGTTGTTACCTGACTCTCTCTTCTCCCTTTCCCACTCCATCAGGTGGCTTTTTTATGGTGCACAACTGTCATGGAAAGCTGGCCTCTCAAATAAAAAGTATATCCAGGACAACCTGCAAACAGTAATGACAGCACTGAACTGTATTCTCTGCTTTCTGAAAAGTGTAAAGGTTTAGTCGGGGGATGCGGAAGCAATGCCAGTAACACCGATTGAAGTTATTACCCTTCTTGAACCATTTTTTTTTTTCCTCTTGACTTGAAGCAATCTTGGAGAGGCTTCTGTAACTTGCATTTCTGTTGAAATTGGTACTAGATGCAGCATTTATCAGTGTTTCTGAGGAAATTTCTAGGCAAACTGAACTGTAAATTGGCTATATATATGACTGTGTCATACTCTAAGAAATCACACACTTTAGAGAAGCAGTGGGAACACTCTCCACATGACACACAAAAAACCTCTTATGATTTAAATGTGAACAGACTATGTATCCTTGCCATGTTAGCTCAATAATCCAAACTTCCCTGAGGCGAGTTGCCTGTGTGTCTAAACAACACACATCTGTTCTTTTTTACCACTTGTTTACATGTTCTTCCTCTCCATGTGCCTGTGCCATCCTCATTTTAAAGACATTCTTTAATGTTTTGTTTGTTTCTTACATATATTTCATAACTGCATGCTGTAACAGCAGTATGTGTTGAGTGCTGGTTTTATACAATTTATGACCCAGTGTTTGTTTTTTAATATACTAGTGTGCATTAAGAATAACTGCATGAAGTCATTCAAGGTTAAAATCGGGCTTTCTGGCTTCAGGCTGACTGTGCAGCATCGCAAAATACCACATAGCACGGTAATGTAACTAATGAATCTACAACAATACATACTATAATACAGAGTAAGGGATTTAGGATAGGAGAAAAAATTTAATTAAAATTTGCAATTTAATAGTGGTGTTCAAAACTTTAATGTATTTTTACTAAGCATAATGAAAGGAAAAATACACACTGAATTAAGAAAATACATTACTGTTTTGAAATAATGACTTTTATCTGTTTTCTGTTCTCAGGTGTTAAAACAGTCTGATTTTCAGAAATGCTGAGCAAATAATTGTTCAGTAGTGCTAAAAAATAGTGCTGAATAGGTAGATTCTATGAAGTCCACCATCTTTGCAACATTAGTACAATGCTGTACAATTAACAGGACAATGAAGATGCTCTTTTTCCCCTAAGGATGGAGTAAAACATTTTGAAAACTGTTGCTAGAGCAGCCCAGTTCTGAGAATTGGCTTGCAAACCTTTTTGCTTAACATTATTTTGTGTTTTCTCTTTACTATTTAAAATGTTCTACAATTAATAAGCCAGATAAATAGGCTGAAGTGGGTTGTTTGTATCTCTACTGAAATGACAATTGGTGCTACCAAAACAAAGCACTCAGCACAGGACTTGTTTACATGCTTAGTCTGCTTGCTTATCATATTTGAGTGCTGATTACTGCTGCCTCAGTCTCTTTTTCCAGAGTCTCTGGTTGCCAGCCTGGAGTGCAGCCTACAGTGTGGGGTTTTATAAAAGGCTTAGCAATAAAAGTAAAATTCACAGAGAAGTATTTCCCTGATTCTACGTAGAAATTGCAGCAATGAAGCATACAAAAAAAATCTATGACATTAGGAATGGGCACATCTGACATTTCATGCCTATAAAATGCACCCACAGATTAACAATGCATTATTCAGAAGGGAAGCCAAGTATTTTCAACATATAAATGCAAACCAAAAAAAGTATTCCTGTACATAAATGGATACTGCTGTAGGAAAAAAGGTTTCTGCTATTAATATGTTGGAATTACAAACTCTTAAAATTGGCAGAAGATCGGTGTAGAATTAAAAATCAAAACCTAAGGAACTCATTGAGTTAATCATTGAGATAATTATTCTGCTTCTTAGGCTTTTTTTTTTTTTTCTCTTTGTAAAGTAACTTAGCAATGCACATCTCTCTCCTATTTGTGATGGCTATAAAGAAACAAAAATATTTTTTAAATGTGTATAAATACTATTGCATAATGCCACGTTGATCTCTGATTATTGTAAGAGCAATTATTTCCTTTGGACAAAACCCTCTGTTTGTTAGCACTGAATGGTATTTATCAGTCTTTTTCCTGTTTAGATAATTTGTTCAGTGTTGATACATTTTAAAACATTCAATTGGTTGGAATAGTATCTGCAGCTTCCCATCAAAAGAGTGATGGCAGTAGCTGTGGGTCTAAATCTCAAAGCACCGCTCTGTAGACTTCCTAAGTGATTAGTACAGAGTATTATCACTTTCCACCATCTGGCTATCTAGTATGGAAACAACATTAAAGGAATCAGAAGACCTATACAGGTTTCAACACTTTGGACATACAGTGTTTCACAGAAAAAATGTGGAAGCTGCGTTTAAAACAAGAAGAGATATGTTTAAACTTAAAAAAAAAAAATCTACTTGCAGAGAGTATGTCTGTCCTCCCTCATTTTAATTACTTGCAAGTATACAAAGCCATACATATGTGCACCAAGATAATACAGCTTAGCACATATACGCGGGCTGCATGTTTAGCATGCTAGGCGTGAAATCTGTTTAAATTAAGAGTCTCATTCTGGTTTTGATGTCACTACAATTAGTTGATGTGTTGGATGGATTCTGAGGCTTTCCTTCATCTAAGATTTAAAGGTTTTGAAGTTAAATGCTTTGGATAAAGCTGAATTAAAGAATCATCAGAAATTTCTGTGTTAAAGCCTCACAATCCAATACATAAAAACTCTTGTAATTCAGTGTACTGTATATCCTTGTGTATAAAAATATCCCTTTATAAGGAAGAACAAAAGATACGCTTCTCCACTCCAGGAACATTACATGGAATAAAGAGCCTCTGAAAACCTCCAAAGCACAGAATGCAAGCTTGTGCTGCCAGACAAAAGTGAAAGCCTATCCTGTTTTCTCTCTCCCTGATGTAGTTGCTGTGTCAGATGAGGGCATCAGGGCAGATTCAAAAGTCAGAAAGAAGAAATGCGAAACAGTGCAGCCAGAATTGTCTTAAATTCAGTCCTAGCAACACCTAGGTTTTCCCTGCGCAAGCCCAACTTTAGGCTTTTTAATTTGGTTTTTTTTGTTTGGTTTTTTTTTTTTTTACAGAAGTGCAGACAAAGGTGGTAATTTAAAATGGGCTATCAGATTCCATTCATTCATAGGTGTTACGCTCCAGGGTATTGGGAGCCCTGTATCCGGTAAAGAGGAAAGCGGAAAAAAAGGTCTTTTCTCCTGTTTCTGTTTAGGAAGTGATTTCTTTACTTCTCTTTTAATGGATTTATTTTTACCTCATAATGAAAATCAAACAGTTTCTTTGCATTGCCAGAGAATCCTGAGCTTGTGGGCTTTCAACTGCACACGTCAGAAAAGTTCGCTAGCCGTTAATGAGGAAACAACAAATGTTTTGCTGAGCAGCAATACTAACAGAGTCTGCTTTGGTAAAGCTTTGTGTCTTTTGAGCCTGAAATCTCCTTCCTCACTGCTGTGATCTTAGGTCCTCCTCTGTCTTCTGTGGCACCTGCCCTAGACAAGAGAGTGTGGACTGCAGCTAACCTGGAGAAAGGACGGTAGTGGAGCTGAGCCTCCCTTTCCCTCTGCTACAGAATTATTTTCCTTTCTCTTCTAGCCAACTGAGGTTTTTTTTTTACAAAGCTTGTAAGATGTTAATTGCTTTTAAGATCACTATCCTCTAGGACATATGCCTGCAATTGGTCAGTGACTTCAAAAGCTAAAGGGCAACGTCTGACAGCACAGTCGCATATGCCTTAGGAAACCAGTCTATCAAATGCTTCCAGTATGGGGGTTTACAGTTTGTATTCTCAGTACTTTTGGCCACAGTTCTCTGAGAATTGGTTATGTTATCCATTATAGCCAAGGAGTGTCCTAAGTAAAAACCTATCAAGCACCATCTTCTTACCCAAAATTTCAACTTCTCTTTCTTCTCCATGTATCATGAAAAGAACATGGCATCTTTCCACATGGTGTACAAGCTACTTTACACATGAAGGCTGCAGATCCATGTAGCACTGCTTTTGTAGCAAAGCCATCTCAGGTCAAGTTGATGGTCTCTCTTCTACTGCTTCAGATCTGATCAAATCTGTATTGTGCTTTGCATCCATATCAGTTGTGTGAACAGAGCTGTCTGTGGATGCTAGGGTAAGGTGGCTTGCTAAAATGACCGTGACTTAAAAAAACCCAAAACAAATGAATTTTTTTACGGTATTGCTAATCCAAATTTTTCCAATGTATTCATTCTCATCTCTTCCACTTTAGTGGTTCAGGGGCAAATGTGCACAGCTGCCATGGGGAAAAGAGCTAGGAGATGAGTCTTAAAGTGGATCTGCTAACAAAAGGGAATTAATTTTGAGTTACCTCTGAAGTGTGAAATTCTGTCCTGACTGAAGATTCTAGAAAGTTCATCGTCTACTGCAGAGTGGATAGAATTTCGTCTTGTGCAGCCACAGTACAAGGGCAAGAATTCAGGCCCTACCGACATCAGGAGTAAAATATCCCATGAATTCAACATCTTGGCACTGAATAAACTCCAATAGTTGTGACTGTGCTAGGACAGCAGTAAAACCTGTGAAACATTATCTGTGGGTAGAATCTCCCCTGCCATTACAAATTCCAATCATAACTATGGAAAAAGAATTATTAAAGGACCAAAAGATAAAATCAGTATTGCTCCAGACTTAACTGTACTGATCTTTTCCTACTTAGTTAGGTTACAAAAAACTTTTAATTTTACTGTGCCTACATTTACATTCATAGCTTAGAAAAACATCTTATGCAAGTATTTAAACTTTCCTGGTGTGATTTTTTTTTTAAAGCAGTGTCAATTAATACAGATTGTGACCGCTTTCCCATAAAATTGACATTAACAGTGCAGCCAGAGATATGAACACGAGAAACATAAAACAGTTTGGCAGTATTAAACCTGTGATTTTCAGATATGTAAGAAAAAATCTGGTACTGACAGGATATACAAGGAGAGACAAAAATAATTGTCAGCCTCTGTGCACAGGGTTCAGCCAGCTCCTAATGACCTTCCATGGGCTGGTTCATAAAGTACAGGACCTGCTCATGAAGTACTAATTCTGGCAATTTTATTTTTTTTTTCCCTGAGTAAGGAGAGTAGAACAATCCTCACAGTAAACACTCATTGACAAGGTATATGAAAACTTGCACAAGATAGTTTTCATTAAGGAAAAATACATTAAATATATTTTCTAAACAACTTATTTGGATACTTTATCTTCTAGTTTATACCCAGATATTTCAATATAGTCAAGAAACTGTAATAAGCTAACTCAGTGAAAGGTATTTGTTCCCTACTTTTACTAATTGTTAGACATGTACAGTCTATGGCTGAAAGCAGGAACACAACAGCAACAGTGGGTTTTTTTTCTGATCCTAAGGGGACAGTACTTTTGGCAGAAATTGCCCTGATATTCCAAAACCTACTGTCTCCTTTCAGTATGCTAGTAGTCTCATAGCAACTATTTAGCAAGAAGCAGAGGGATTCAACCATCCTTTGCCAGCAAGAGGAGAATCACACACACACACAAAAAAAAGTGTGCAGCGTAATCACACAAAGTATATGCCCCTTTTTGTCTGCAAAGGGCTTAGTAAATATTCAAGTGTCCTCATTGTAGAAAGGCACTATACATGTTTCCTCTTTTATGGTGTAAAACAGGGAAAGAATATGAAAATGCCATTTTCAAAAAAGCAGATTTAAATAAAATATAAAGGACATTATCATTCCTTAGAAAATTCCTTAGATAATTCCTTCTGGTACAGTTTTTATTACAGCTTTACATCCTGGATTTCCACCAACATAGATGTCATCTCATGTAATTAAACTGTCCAACAGTATTGGATGCAATGAGTCATTCAGAAATCAACATTAGGAAATATATGGACGAAAGTGAACTTTTCAAGTAATAGTACTTTAAAAGATTCAGGAATAGGTATTTGCAGGAAGATGTGCCTTTTGTGGCATACAATTTACTGGAATTCTTATGGGTTCTTTTTGAAGTGTTCTGCCAGTAATTTAAAATGAGATTATTTTTTTTTAAAAAAAGGTTTACAAAGGGATATCACACTTTTGTCAAGGCTTGAACTATGTACTTATCACACAAACAAGAAGTTTTCTTTTCCAGTTTTCATTAGACAGATTTTTGTTGTTGATTGTTTTTTTTAGTTTTAAAGTAGACAACCTACATCTGGGATATATACAAGGGAACCATAAGACAAGTGTTAAACGGATTAGAGGATTGTCTTAGCGCATTACTAGCTCAGCAGTTGTAAGGATTGATGTTGTTGTTGGGATTTTCTTCTGCCAGTATCATAGTAAATAACAGTTTAAAGAAGAACAACAAAGTAGTTTTGCTGATGCTAACAGCAATATTTTTTTTTTCCAAACAGGAGTGTAGAAAGAAACATGGATTCTGTGTCTGCACAGTACTAATGTAATGATGTGCATAGATATTTGAGCTGCTTCTGAATGAGTTAACATTGCACTGGAAGCAGAACAAATTCATTAGTGCAGTATTCTCTTTGGGCTGTTTACCCGGCTAAGAAGTACAATATATTCATCCAGATGTACAGCCACAATAATACAGATGTCCAGTTTCCAGTACCCAAGACCAGTTGTTAGGATCTGGTCTGTTCTCTTGAGCTGTGCGGGCACAAGTGATGGCCCCTCTTTAGAAATTAAGTTACAAACCTTTCAGAAAAAGAAAACATCCTTCTCAGTATTAATCAAAAGATAATTAAGGCAGGCATCAAAGGTACCAATGAGTCACAACACCCAAGTTGTTTGCTAAAATACAGAAGCTGTGAAGGAAATTAAATGTGAGTGACATTGCTGAAGTTGAAGTTACAGAAAAACTATCTTTCTGAAGATTTTCCAAATTACAGCACAGGAAAAATAAATTGCATTTGTCAAGGCCACAAAGAAGTATGTTTCAATACTTGAGATGTAAGGTGAAGTTCTGGACAAGAATTTCAATAGTAAGCATTTTAGGCTAAGTTGACAAGACTATATCAGATAAAAAGTTAACTTCTGGGTAACACATAACAGATTAAGAGAAATGCTTTGAGAGGTTTGAGACAAATGTAATGCCTGTGTGACAGGTACCAACTGATGGGCGGGAAGCTGTGGCTCCTGGTGACTGAAGGCGTATAGAGAGGGAGGACAAACTGTGTTTAATGATCTTGCACATGGACTGAAAGCCAGACATCCACAGGCAGACTGACAGTCAAAGACAGGTTGAGATCTTAATTTGAAAAATATGAAGGACAGAAAGACCTGAGAGTGATTTGATCAAAGACGGTGACTTGTGCTTTAGATGAAAGAGAGTAAGGAGAGAAGGGTATACAGAAAGGGGTGAAGGAGTAAGACAAATCTTCCAAAGGCAATGTTGACAAATAGGAGAATCATAAAACAATATCATCAGAAAAAAACAAGTGAGACAAGATTTCAGTGAGAGAAATCTAATCGTATGATTTGAAATATGTCAACCAGCCACTAAGAATAATGATGGAGTCTTGGTTTTGGGACTTGGGTCATTTGAGACTTGGGTGAGAACAGTTTCAGGTGTAAGGCAGAAACTGGACTGTAGAACATGCACTTTTAGAAAAATAAAGACAGCAAATGTAAACTGTGAATTGACTGAGCCTGGAGCTGAATGGGTAAGACATGCAACATCTAGAAAACCAAGTACATACAGACTTTCTGTCAAAGGGACAAAGGCCCCTTAGGTTGCCTGTTCTCATGGGAAGTCAGTGAGCACTATCTAATCACTCTCTCTTACTCTGAAATCTCCCTGATTATCATACATGGATACGACAAGTCAACTGTCAGTGGTACTTTCCATGAGTCTCTGGAGTCCTCCAAATATAGGACGTAATTGGTAATGTCTGTTGCAGATCCACCCATAGACAAAAGTGCAGCTTAACATTTCCTTTGGCAGTTCAGTTTGCTTTTATTCCCTCTTGTTCTTCTGCTGGTCCTGCTCATCTTCAATTAAGGAAATAGGTCCTGGCCATGTTACACCACTGCAGGGATCCTATTATTGCCTTCCTAACTGTCAAAAAAGTACAAAGCCACCTTTTTTCAGGTATAATTTCACCCTTTTTGAAGGTCTCCATGCAGCTTACCTGTCTCAGCCAGCTATGCTGTGAAGAAGGTTGTTCTTAGGATTGCAGGTACCATTGTGCCAAGACACAGCAGAAAGACAACTAACTACATGTCCCATAGTACTATTTGTCCACTACTTTCAATTTGCCTGTTACTTGCAATTTTGATGCTTATCAACATTTTTTTTGGTCAAAATAATGATAATGAAGTTTTTAGGACCCAGTGCAAATTAGAAAGAAAGAAAGCAGTCATGTCACAATACTATGTTACATGAGAAGGTATCATACCATTTAATCAAAACTGAATGCAGGCATATCTGACACTGAAATATTTTCAACCAAGTATGAATTATGTGTCAAAAAAATTCATTGATTCCCTGGCTGCCCACCGAACGTACAGTTCTTGACAGAGTGTATTTTATGTATGTCTGAGCTCCTTCCTTTCAGTTTTTCACAACATGTAAGCCACCATTCATGACTTTTAAGCTCCAGATTTAATTTCTTACATAGAAGCAAGTCTAGCAAATTGTATTCTTAAAATGAGAATCACCCAGTAACTGATTAAAAATAAAGCCTTTTTTTCTCTGTTACATGGGTACAAGTTCTTGTGATAAGTCCAAATAGCTGTTGTGATCAGACCAAATTCCTCTGGAGCCATAGGGAGATGCTTTTTCCCACCCTCTCCTCACTTTATACTA
This sequence comes from Microhierax caerulescens, assembly GCA_035590215.1. NCBI lineage: Eukaryota > Metazoa > Chordata > Aves > Falconiformes > Falconidae > Microhierax > Microhierax caerulescens. Next base: position 55,389,042 of record JAVJGJ010000059.1, on the reverse strand, counting down.
ACTGCATTAAACAGCTGTTAGTCCGCTTTCAAAGAAACATGGTAATGGACACATGCTGGCTTATGGAGACAGACTGGATGTCTGACAAAATGGTCCAAGTCTGATCCTTTCAATAGGAGTGATGAAAACGTTGTTCTAACCTGGACTGAAAGTTAGATTTACCAGTGGAAATGTAAATGGTTTCCCCCCTTTCAGTTATTGCAGCATATTTAGTGCTACTGTGCCAGTGAATGTGAATTGAAAGAGGCTCAGCAAAAGCCTGCAGGATTGAAAAAGAACTGTAAGAGATCAACTGTTGAAGTACATAGCAATGTGCTAAGCTGGAGAATTAAAACTTGTCTCTTTCCCCATTAGCCAAAATATGTTTAGTTGTCTCTGTTTAGTTGCATTTGTTTCCTTGTTTATGTTTTGTCATAATACTAGAGTATTTTACATTTGACAAATACTAGAATATTTTCCTTGATGTAAGTCAAAATGATGATTGTAAATAAGGGAGCTTTAAATTGGTTTATCCATGTGACTTGATACATTAAAACCTTGAGCCTCAAGAAGAGGATCAGGGAACTCCACCGTCAGCAAAGAGATGGCGAATACCCTCAGAGCAATACAAACAGCCTGATCCAATAACTTTAAGAGATTTTAGTGACAGAAACTGGATGCCAGATCACATTGCTCCAAGCGTGAGTGGTGGCTGAAACAATGTTAGAACTGGGATCTCTCATTTCTATTTAGGTCAGGTACCCTATTCTCCTTCAAACAATAAGCTGCCGTTTTCCTGAACAGCTCGTAGAAAAGGCATTTTGAACATCACTCTTTTTTTGGTTTACATTTTTGGTTAAAAATGAACAGCCATCTTAAAAGACTGCTGATGTGAAAGCAGTGGGTGGGATTTTTTGAGCAGTTAGGCCCAGCAATATCAGGGGTAAATCAATTTCAAAATTCATGTGAAGCGTTGAACACCACTTAATTATTTCTTCCTAGGTAAGCTCTAACTTGGCAGAGTCCCAAAACCTACACTGCATGAAGTTTTCTGAGCACTTGAGCTTTGCAGCATTAGCCATAGCCATCATCAGGTTCTTCCAATTGGATGAGGGTCAGTATAACTTTTGAAAAAGGCTGTTTTGACACAGGTGATTCCAGTTAGAGAGTAGATACTGAATTTATTTTTCTGAGCTCCAAGAGGCTTTGACAGAGTCTGAAATATTGGGCCAGAGCACAAAGCTTTTTTCCTAATTCTGCACCAGGCAATCACAAAACTCAGGCCTTGATCCATTTCACCCAACTTGAGCTTTCTAATCCAAGTGCCTAAGCAGGACACAAGCCTAGTTGTCCTCGCCATCTCTGTTGTTCATGGAAAGAGAAGAGTGTCTCTAAACCAACTCCTATTTATCATGTGAATTACGGTTTCCTTCTGCAAAAGTCTCTGTCTTTATTGACTGGGGAAGAGTGCCAGAGCAGGTACATTCACATCTTAGGCTAAATGAACAACTGGCTGCAGCTCTGGTAGCGCTTGTGAACGAATGTCTCAGCTGCTCTCAGGAAGAAAGGCAGGCACACACCAGAAATGCGTGCAGAGATAAGAGTGGTGACCTGAACTTCAGGAAGGACTATGCAATAAGAAGCCTAGATTTGTTCCTTTTTAACTGGACTTTGTGCTCTGCAAACATGCATGAAAGATACTGCCCATATTTCACTGGCATCCTAACTTTACAAAAAGTACATAGATAAAAAGAGGAGAAAAGATAGAAGGCCACACAGGAAGCCTGCACAGCAGTGACAAACACATAGCATGTTTGTGCAGCACCTGGAGCTCGGGAAGGTGAGGAGGCCAGACCTAAAAAAGAAGCTTGGAGCTGAAGGGAGAGACAGACAGAAGAACAAGAGGGGAGAGGAGAGTAAGAAACACAACAGATAGGCAGCTGAGAATGAAGGTTTTTCAGTTTAGTCAGTAAATACGTATTTCCCCCACCCACATCTGGAATAACATGAATTTTGGATTCAGAACTGCATTCTTTACTGGCCTAAGACTCCCAGTAAAGTGTCTTTCACTCAAGGAATGCAGGGTCTAGTGTCTCAGCTGCTGTATGACTTCCGCATGTAGTTGGCAATATTTACTGCATTCAAAATCAAACTGTTTTTAATTGCAGGCAGTGTCTTCTTTTTAAACTAAAGACTTTCCCTCCACTTTTCCCCTACATATACTTTGTTAAAATATCTCTTTCAGTCAGAAAATAAGAACAGCTCCAGGAAGCTGGAGATTCCGGATCAAACCAAACAACCTCTGGAGCTAAAAGGTCCAGTGGGTTTAGTAAAATTCCTAAAAAAGAAATGTGCTTTTATTTCAGTGTACAGTCTCCCATGTTGCTGATCTGTGAAAGTTTCCTGGTGTCTTCACTTTGCAGACTGCCATTCTTAACAGTCTCCAGAACATGCAACTTTCTGCTTAAATCCAAATGTTATGTATCAAAAATAAGAAAAACAAGATAGTAGTCCTTAAAATTGAAAGTTATTTTCAATATTATGGTTTCATTTGTGTGTGTATATATATTTAGTAAAAAGATAGCTATCTACTCACATCACAAAATATGAAGTAGTAGAAGTATTCCATAATATTATTTTTATTCTAGTTACCCTGTATTTTGGAAACTGGAGTTATGTATATCACATTATTTGATGGAATTTGTGCTGCTGAGATAAAGGTAAATAAATTAATAGCTTCTTTTAACCTGATGGTGGAGCAACATAGGGAAGACTGGTTTTATTGACTATAGAAGGACTACGTAACTCTGCTGCAGAATGAGGATTTACCTAGATGACTTCTGGTGGATTTTCTGTGCTGACAAATGAAATAAAAAATAGATTAGGAAAGCATATTCTAGCCCTGCTTCTTCAGGTATTTAAGAGGAAATATTAAAACTAGCCAATGAGATACAATTTGCAGGGCAAATGGATAAAGGAACTTGCTCTAGTAATTGCTTTTTTCAGGGATCAAGGGCTGCAAGAGTTCAAGCTAGAGATTACACCCTGATAGTAATGCCCAGGGCAGAGTCCAAGTTCATAAAAAATGTCACGGACTGTAAGTTAGTGCAGATGTGCATTGAGCTGCTTTTGCCAAAACCCATCTGTCCTGGATAAAAGATTTTACATTTGTCTTTGTTGAACTTCATGTAGCAAGCATCTGGTGTTCCACTTCTCCAGCCCATTGAGGTCCATCTAAATGCTAATCTGTGTGTAGGAACATGGGATGGGTCCCCAAGCATGCTGCTTGCTCAGGCAGGGAGGGACAGCCTCTGCCATCATGCTATCTCACATCTGCTTTCTCATTATCTACTGCTGCCTCTCTGTCAGCACCTGTCTTACAGCTCTTCCAGTTCTTTTCCAGCTGATGGACTGCTTCTCCATCCCTCAATAACCTAGTTTAAAGCCTCCTTATGAGCCTGGCAAGCCTGTTGGCAAAGACATCCATGCCCCACTTTGTTAGGTGAATCCTAACGGTCATTCTTCCTCAAAAAGCCAGGAGGAAAATGGAAGTGTCTGAAACAATACCTTGACATTAATAATATTTTAGTATCTTTGCTGATCTTTAGCCAGCATCCCTCATAACAGGCTGCTGTCCAGAGGGCAGCAAGTGAAGAACTGCCACTCTGGGTAATGAGTTAGTTTTTCAGCTGATTCCCACCGTTCTGTTTCTTTCTTTTGCAATGTAAATGCACTGCCTGTCATCAACAGATCATAAAAATATCCACTTATGTTATTCCTTTGCACATTAATCTTCATATTCATGTTAAGATGTCAATCAAATATAGTTCCTGTTCATAAAATACAACTGATAGCATTTTCATGTCGTTTCTTTTCTTCAGTTATTGTAGAAACCCTAGCCTATTTGCTTTTTGATCTTTGCATGAAATTACTTTATCCCAGGCACCCTTCTACCTAATTTTCCATTATCTGTAGTTCTGCAACTCTCACCTTTCTTTCTCTAGCAAATTTCTTATTACTACCAGATCACA
>JAVJGJ010000059.1:55317892-55382195 GCA_035590215.1 Microhierax caerulescens | reverse complement strand
TGGTGCCGCGCCGGCCCCGCTTCTTCCCCCCCCCGGCCCCGGTTGTTCCCACCCATAAAGTGTCTGTAGGTGGGGGAGCGCCTCGGCGTGAGCGCTGCTGAACTGGCAGGGCCTTGGGCGAACCGGGGCCGGGACTTGCGGGTTTACCGGACCTTTGAGACGTTGGAGTGCTGCTGCGGTGTGGGACTTGGGCATATCGCACAGTTTTATGTCTTGGGTGGTTGCTTGTTGTTGTTGTTAGGGTTTTTTTGTGTGTGTGTGTGTGGTGGCAGTGTTGGCTGGAGCACCTTGCTGCTCATTCCTCTGCTCAGAATTAAAAAAGGAAGGGGGGTTTGGGGGGTTGTACCTCCTAGGCTGCTTTGCTGTGCAAGCCTCCAGTGTTCTGGTGCAGGGAAGCAGGGGCGGGCATGGAAAAGAGCGGCGGGAGGAGAGGGTATGGACTGACCAAGCCAGCGTTGCCGAGGAAAACATTGGTGTAACTACTGCTTTAATGGTGAAACTTAGGGTAGTATCTGCACTATCATTTCTGAAAAGCAAATAAAATAACTAGCGTTGCATCTGCAGGAGAGTCTGTGTTCAGAAGTCCTAGTAGGTGTTGCCAGGCGCTTGAAGTAATGGCATGGGTAGTTGTTCCAGACAGGATGCAGCTTTCTCCCAAATCTAGGCTGATGCACACTAAGAAATTGTGAAGACTGGCATCACTGTGACTGCTCCGGTGCTTCGGCATGAGGGAATGTTGCAGGGAACACTGGGAATGGAGACATGTTATAAAGCAGGTGTCAGTTACTTTGTGCTGCAAAAGAAGAGTGTTCTTTTACAGTACATAGAAAGCACTACTTGTAATCTCTAGAAAGCAATCTAGTTCTGTTTCTTAATGTATTTCTATTATAAACAATCTGTAATCAGCATTTTATTATGTTGCAAGGTGTTAGTCTCTTAGCTCTTGGGGCTTCTACTGTCTGTTTCTTCAGCTACTTTGAAGCTGTAAGCAAAAGAGGATCCTAGTTGGAAAGGAACGAGAACTGTGGAGTATATTAACAGTATAATGTATCACTAGCTGATAGCCCTTGCTAACTGTCATTATCAGCAATTTTTGTGTTAATATTTGGGTACAACACAATCTAACAATCTGTTAGATGATTCTTCTTGGAAAGACGTGAAATATCGAGGTCTGATTCTCCCCAGGCCTTAATGATTCCCTTCGCTTAGAGATTTGTCTCACGCCATTGTAAACAACTATCTAGGCTGGGGACATTAACAAAATTAACTCATTTATTCAAAGTATATTTGGGGTCCTGTTTGACACCCATTATATTCCCCAGGAATAGTTCCAGTGGGGGCAGTACTTGGATCGGATCCCCAGGTAATACTGTTAACAAGGTACTGTAGCGGGAAGTTTCAGATTAGAGTAGTTGTGCTGCAAAACTAGCACTTTTGAGTGCCTCTTCATATATTCAGAAGAAAATACAGAATTTGGAGAATATTTTATTTTTCCTATTTAAATGTAGAAAGTGGTTTAGCAGTTGAGCATGTAAGGAAAAGCTTTGTAGGATGCTTATCTTAACAGAATTTCACTGCTGTTTCTTGTCTGTCAGCCTCCAAGTAGACTATGTAATAGCAATAAGCAAACCTGTTGTGTACTTGTTTCAGACTATTTTGGCCCAAATCAAGGTGCTATGATTATTTATATCAGGACGCTGAAGCACTTCTGAAGAACTTCCCAGTCCAAGCTACAATCTCCTTTTATGAAGACTCTGATAGCGAAGATGATGAAGATGATCTGGAACAAGATTCAAGAACAGAATCAGACTGCTGATTGCAGCAAAGGCCAATGCAATTTCTAAGATTTAAATTAAACTTATTATAAAAATGTATTATAGTATTTTTAAAGATAATTTATTTGTATGTAAATTATTCTTAATAAAACTGAAATGTCTTGTAATTTCATCCGAGCCTTTTCCCTTTGTTCTATTCCTGTCCTGCTATAGGCAGGGACAGTATTGATTGGTATTTTTTAACTTCAGGTCTTGTATTTTGTAGACCATAATAAATTCTAGGAGCAGAGCCCAGATACCTTGTTTTAAAGGGCTCTGTGATTATGTGACTTCCTCAAAGGTTGGAGGACACAAGGAAAGCATTTTCACTGTGATTTAGTAGGTTTCCTGTGGAAGCATATCAAGGAATCATCAGACTAAGTACCTCAATGTTATGCCAGCTATTACAACAGTTTCGAACGTGGAAAAGAGAAATGATACAGCTGTCTTCTGGATGGAGAGAAGGGTCCAAATTCTACTCTGGTTTTTGCTTTTAAAGAAGGGGTTTCACTTCTGTCACTCAGGTGCTCTCAGGTATGTGAGCTGCATTGTTATATGTAAATACAGTGTGAAACTACCAGTTTTGCTTGTAAAGCAGACATGGAGAAATGAGGGAAAAGGTCTAACGTGAGTCGGTTTGATTGTGGGTTTGGTTTTGATAACTGAGGTTTGGTATGAATCATCATTCAGGCCGAACCCTCTCAAGATACAAACATAAAAAAAATTCCAAACCTTCAATCCAAATGCCAGTGCCTCTGGCCAAGCGCTGGTGTGTGTGCGCACTGCTCATGCGGGGCTGGCTCCGTGCCAGCAGCCCCCCGGTGCGGCTGCCCCCACGCCCGCTGCCGGGGGACGCGGCAGGAGGCGCGAGCTCCGCTCGCCGCTGCTCTTCCGTGGCAGCGGCCGTAACGCCGGAGCACCGTGCCTGGCGCTGGGACACCTGCAGGTAAACCCGGCCTCCGTGCCAGGGAAGACGGCTCCCCGGGCGGGGTGCGCGGCGCGCTCTCCTCAACGCCCGCCCGCGCTGCCGGTGCGACCGCGGAGCACGGTGAGGAGGCGGAGGCGGCGGCGGGGCGGTGTTGCGCGGAGCGAACAGGGCAGGCGGGCGCGGGGCCTCGCAGCCGCCTCAGCGCGGGCCGGGCGCCCTCCGCTGCCGCGGGCAGTGTGCGGGTCGTCCTGGTGCGGGGTCCCGCGCTGTGCCGTCCGTCAGGCGTTAGCTGGCCGCGTTGGGCACAGCGGCTGTAAAAACTATTGAGTTGTGCACACTTAGGCGCATATCAGATGGAAAGAGGGGGTTCCACGCAGGGGTTGTGGGGTCGTAGGGGAAAATGATTCAGCCTGTTTGTGGCTCTTACTGGAAAATCGTCTGCTCGTGTTTTCCCCGCCTGCCCTGCTCTCTCCCGGGACTTGCGGTCAGTGTAAGCATCCGACCTGGCCGAATACTAAACCTACCAGTTTTCCCCTCCCTCAAAAGTTTGTTTTTGTTTCAGATCTTTTCCAGTTCTCAGACTATATATAAACGCAAATGCCAGCACCGGAGGTTCAAAATGCCTGCAGTGTAAGACCATCTATTTCAACAGCAGCTTTCTGTTAAATTGTCTCAAAAGGATTAATTTGTTAGTGAAGATACGAACATAAACATACTAAACACATTAACATAAACAAATTAAAAAGGGAACAGCGCCTGGAGACCTAATCTCACTGTGATCTGTAGGTGTCAAATGATAAAAGATCTCTCCTTTATGAGCTAGGTGTTTCATGATTTTTTTTCTGCTGGAACAGATGGCTTAAATATTGGTGAATATCAGCCACTTAAATACAAATACGGGAATGACGTGTATACCTGATCATGTATGAAAATCAGGCTAATATAATTAAGCATGCAATTAAGAAAAAAGAGTTCATCCTATAACAACTTGATGGTTATGGAGTTCCTATGGAAGCTGGTTTTGTTGCTCTAGGTCTGAGATTATCCACGTTATGTCAGGAATTCTGAAAAATCTTGTTTCCAGGTTCTTTTAGTGACTAGAAAACAATTCATTAATTTTGTCGTTGATTTTTTTAATAAATATTTCAGAAGAGGTGAGGGATGGAGTTTTTGCTTGAGGCACAACCTATAGGATTCGGAAGCAGTGCCTGTTCAGCTAATTGATTTGAGAAGGGGTGTTGTTTAACTATTATCTGTGCCTTTGCTATGACTGTCTGCTATTGTGGGCAGACAGAATTTTTCAAATAGCAGACAGAATTTTTCAAAGTGGCACAAGTATGATTTTGTTCAGAATTATTAATGCATCATCTGTAGCATACACCCCTCAGATTTATGTGAGTCCTTGTTCTCTAGCTGATGCTACCTTAACAAATCCCTTTTGCTCCCAGCTGGTTAGGATTCTGCATTTCTGAGTTTCCTGGGTAATTTTTCTGCCCCAGACTGACTTACTGTTTTGTCAGTTTCATGGATTTCTGTTTTGTCCTTCAGTTTGAGATCTCTGAAGGAAGGATTGCTGTTTCCTGTGTGGTTATGGATCACCAGCAGCAATCTGTTTTGTGTGAGCTTTAATCTGAATGTTAAGTAATAATTTTATTATTGCTTTAACATCTGTTTGTTTATCGTAGTTCTTTAGTGTCTACAGGAAGAACAAGCAACGTATCTCACTGTTTTTTTAATAGCCCCCAGGAGAAAGTTAGGTGTCAGACAACAACCACAGAGTGATTTATGCCTCCCTGCTTTTGACTGGAGTGAATTAGGATTTAATCGGGTTGTTCTTTTACTTATCTTCCTTAGCGTAAAGTGATATATGGAAGAAACATTCCACAGGGTGGTAATAACCCAGATTGGGTATGTAGTATTGATTTTATACATGTAGTGTAGCTTTGCATGCCACAAGAATTTAACACACTTTTGCTGCCAGGTTTTCCACATGGGCCAGATTTGGGCTATCAGCACTGGTCACAAGAGGAGCTTTGAAAATGCATTGTCTGTAGTAATGAGCTGTCCTGAGATAAACTGCAATTCTGACATAAGGCTTCTTCCACTACAGTAATCCCATTGTGGAGTTGTCCCAGAAGAATATTGCAGGATGTCTGGTTATGTGCACTTTTTTTGCTACTAGAGAAGATTATACTGTTTCATTTTTTTAAGGTATAACTTACTACACCATTATTAAGAGTTTACTGATACAGAAATGTGAAGCAGAAATAAGGAAATAGCTCATACTTGTTGCTCTGAGGAAAAAGATATTTTTAAAAACTGTTAGTGGAGATTATTCTGTCATTGTATTACTCTGAGATAGAACTTTATGTATGTCTTTATACATACAAGATGAGTTTTGATTTATATTGATTCCTTTAAATACTAAAAGTCAGGTTTAGAATGAGAAGTTCAAATCATTGCTGTGACATGCTATACTGTGTGGGAGATGCAGGAATAGAATAATCTCATTCCTGAATAATATCATCAGCTGAGAACTCTTTGTTATATGTGGAATGGTAGGATTCCCTTTGTACTCCTTCATGCCTCATTTTCAGTGTGCTTACATTGGAATTAATTTGCCAATGTTTGTTTGCACTGAACTTCATATGCCATTACTGTTACATAAAGTGAACTTTTTTTTAATGCTTGATTATAAGTCTCCTTTTTTTTTTTTCATGTAATCACATTTACTTAGAAATAAACAAGACCATAAGTTATTAAATATAGAAGGCTGAACTCCCTTTTTTTGCTGTTCCATATAAAGTATTTTTGCTGATATGTTAACAAGGAAGAAGAGCAGCATTCTTAAGGGAGGTTATATATCAATATTTATTTGCTGATAATTAGAGAAATGTATACTTGGTATATTGCTTGTGCATAATGTTTCTGCTGTTTATATTAAAAATTAAGACTCTGTGTTATTTTAAATACATTACAGATGGGCTGGAAAATGTACAGCAAAAGAAAATCTTTAAAGATAATAAGAAAAAGACACAACAGAGAGAAGAGCCATGCCCTGCTGATTCAGTAGACTCTCTGATGGCAGAAATGCCATTTGTCGACACAGATATTGAAGATGAATTTGTCAGTAAGTATATTAAGCAGAAATAGTGTGGAAGCATAAACACATCATGCATTTGTTTCTTGGTCCTGCCTGTTGGCATGTGCAAGTGGGCTGTGCATGTAGAACAAGAGTCTCCCTGCAAACAGGATTCTCTTATTAGTACTCAGTCTGGAAAATACTTGACCATATTAGAAATGTACCATTTCATGATCCATTGCAGCAGTGAGTTACAGAATAAAAACATCTTGTATGTCAACTCACATACTGTATATGAGTTTCTCAAGTGATGGCTTTTATGAGCTGTCTTCCAATATGTATATTTCCAGTGTGGGGCTCATACACCTCTAATTGGACAGTGGATGTCTGCAGCCTTGTCAGTTTACAGGTATGTATCTGGCCACATGGTGAGAGAGGGTCTGCAGAGTCTTGAGGAAGTAAGCTGGGAGGAAAAGTAATTTATGGTGCAAGGGAAGAACTGAGGACACACGCTTTTCTTTTGCTGTGTTGGAAGGTGTCTTTGGGAAAGGAGGAGGTAGAGAGTTGATCTGTCTTGGATTAGATTTTCTTCTGTGTTGGATTTGGTCCTTGAACTATAGATTGGCCAGTCCTAGTCTAATAAAACATTTTCCTTATTAATAATCCTATGTGTTATCATGTTTTATATTTCAAAACGCAGCATGCATGGGATTTTTGAAGCTAAATATTGGCCCTTTTGCTCTGAAGGCATGTCCATGTTCAAGTGTAGACAATTTTCAGGCCTATTACACTGCAGTGTGAATTTGCTAAATGAAACATGGTAGTTTGGAAGCTGCATGTCTATATTAGCAGCTTATAAACCCTGCTTAGAGGTCTAAACTGGTAGTTCAAGTATATATGTATGACTACATTAATTAAGGTTGGAGTAGGATCCCAGTCAGACAGTTCAGCACACAGGCAGATCAGATGACTGGGGAGACATGCTTCACTCGGTTGAAGTCCAGCTCCTGATGGCATGATATTAAGTGTATATTTGTTTTGATTTGTCTGTATGCTGAAAGTAATTTTTATTTTCTCTTCAGTGCATGCAACCTCTGAAATAAATATAAAAAAGAAAAGAAAGAGGACTATTGGAAGGGAAATTGGAGAAGACAGTGAGAGAAAGAAGAAACAGAAAAAACAGTATCAGCCGAATTATTTCATTTCTCTTCCAATTACTAATCCAGAGGTGATATTCTTTGTTATATAAATTTGGTATAACCAGAATTACTTCAACAGCTGCATGTGTTTATAATAGGAACAGTGTTTGATCTTGAGCACAATATTTTTTTTCAGGTATTTTTAAAGGAGTGTTAGCAGCCTATTAAAAGAGTAATGTTATGTAACATTTTTGTGAATAAAATTTCTTATTTGGAAAAGATAGAGGAAAAATGTTTATCTTTTTATTTGGTTTGTAAGACTTATGGATTTCACATTATTTTGAATGAAGGTGGCTTAAATTTGTCTTCCGGACTGTTCCAGTATTGCTTATTTTGTTATTCACTTAAAATAAGGAGGAGACATATTCCTATTTAATTTAGTAAGAAAATTCCTAGCAATGTTTTTAGCTCTCCTTATAGATAGGAATTTTAATTTGTATCTATTCCTTTTTAACTAGGCAGTTTGTAGTTTAACATTTTCCAGTAAAATTAATCATCTTACTTAAAATTCAAACAAACTATTATTTTAATTAGATGTTGTTGCAAATGGATTCAAGAAAGCTCTGTAAGAAAATGCATTTTCCTGTAGTTAGCATACGTTGTCTCATTTAGACAATGAATGAGAATGATTTCTCACATGCTGTGGGTTGTCTCTGGTACAGTTTTGTTACCTTTTGTGTCTGCAAAGAAGGAAAGTAGATGCATTATGTTAAAAAACTTAAGTCCAACAGTTTACCACCATTCCCAAATTTAAATTTATTTTTTAATACTAGGTGCTATCTCGATTGAGTTTTAACTCATCCTAATTCTCTACTATCTGTTCTCTGAGAAGGTTAAAGACTAAGAGAATCTGAAATGAAAATAAATCAAAGTAGGCTTGAAAATTGCAGTGTAGTCTTTGATTCTTCAAAACATACACGTGAAGAAGAAATTGTAGTGGCTGATTTTCTAAGATCTGGGATAGCCTGCAAGAATAATGTAGGAATTATATAATCTGGTAATTTAGAATTCCTGCTCACAATTGTTATTATGTTAAATGGCTGGTTAAATAGAAAAGTCTTAACTATGCATGCTTTTTTATGCCACGTGTTTAGCCTTTTATCATTTACAGAGGTAAAGGAACAGCTATATGAAATCTCAGAGCATTTGGGAATTCCAGGACTTTACTAGAAAGTTTTGTTTATACTTGCCTTAGATGTAGAGTTGTTTTGAAAGTAGAAGATACTGTTGGAATTTGTATAGGCAACATTAGCCGAAATTTAGACTTAAGACACCTGGTTTCTTGGTAGCCAGAGGGAATCTGGTAATTACTGCTAGTATTTCAGTTAGTAATGAGACACCATTCTTGTTTTTTTTAGGATCTGATTTTGTTCCAGTGAAGTTTAGATATTAGTACTCTTCTTCATATTTTATTTAGTGTTTTAAGCTTTATACAGAGAATCATTTTGTAGTAAGGGATATTTCTGGAACATTTAATGAACTGTTCATCTTGGAAATTAAACTATTTTCTAGTTTGCATTTAGTTGTGAATCTTCAGAAATAAAATGTAGTGTTCCATTAATTTTGAATTTATATTGAACTTGGCATAATTACTTGTGCAAAAATAGTTAACTGGATGATTAACATTGTATCCTTTTCTGTTAATTTATGTTACGTTTGATCTGATGTGTTAATCACTTGGTAGGTTAGCATTTCAGGGTCCTCCAGTCTTGATTATAATTGTAATTAATCTGGTAAATCTTTAAAACTTACAGTCTTTATATCCACTTACTAGTAATACCCTTGTAATAAGCAAAACAAAGTTGTTTTTTTTTATCTCAGAGTAACATATTCCAATTAATGGGAGAGGGAACCCTGAAATCGGTATTTGAGGCCTTTTGGAGCACTTTTAAAAATAATCTAAGGAGAGAATTGTTGAGTATTATCTGCCTCCAGACACTTCTTTTAGTTAGGAAATCTCAAGTGAAGAGAAGCAGTCAGCATGATAGCAGTTGAAATACAACATAAAACTTTTTAAGGTAATGTAAATAGCAGGTTAAATAGCAGTTTAAAGTTTTTATTTATGCAGTGGGTCATGACTAGTTATACAGAGATGTAGGAAGACTCCTGGTTCACTTAGTTAAAATTCAGTGCACTCAACTGTTAATTGCACCTTAGATTTATTGAAGAAAACACAACAAATCTGAAGTTATATTATGCACTGTGATGGCACAGCAATTCTGCAGCTGTTGTGTTACATTTTGATCACAACTTCTGGGAGAACACATTAAAAATAAATTCCTGAAATTCACAAAAGCTTGTTTCTTCTTTCCAAATAGCATAGATTGTGTAGAATGTTGTCCCTTAACCAGAGAGCAAGAATGTGCTCAATCTTCTTTCCATTTTGCGTGGTTGAAAAGGCAGCTTATTTTATGTATTTCTGGTGGATTCAGCAATAGCTCATCTCTGGAACTGATAACTGGCCATCTTTGGAATTAATCCTGTTCCAAAGGTATGTTATTTGTTAGGTTTTTAGTTTGGTTTCCTAATGGACTTTATACTGGTGTGAGCTGCCTATCTGTTTGCCTTTTTATAACCCCATTGAGTTTTTGTGGGTTTTGAAGCTGCTGTGAGTTTTCAGCCTGTTGTCTAAATTTGGCTAAAAAAATTGACATCTTGGAGGTACTAATTTCCTACAATTTTTTGTGAAATTGGTGCTTGCATAAAAGAGGGAGCTTTGAAAGAACATGCTTGTGTTGAAGACTAGTATGATGGGGCAATTACCTATTGTTCTAGAACTGCCAGGTGACAAATTAGTATCTGCATGTTTGTTAGCCAGTCAGCCCCTTAGAGCTCAAAGTCAGTCACAGCATGTATCACTTCTTGCCCAAGCCAGAACTGGACTATATGAAAGAGCTGGAGGTGGTTTAGCACATGAGCAGAAACAGATGTTGGGTATTGGCTGCTAATCTGAATGCTGAATAACATTGATTTTTTCAGAGCTAGGATGGTTTTATTGCTATGGTAACACAGTTCCATACCTGTCCTCTGTATTCTGAAGGGCTTGTACACTTATATTTATATATTTTTGACTTTGCCAGCTCTCATGTGCAAATTAAATTTAGAAGCAGTTGAAAATGGAATAAAATCGTAATTCGTAGGCTAGGTGATTTAAGTTTTGAGGGTTTTTTTTCGTTATGGGGATAACTGCATTTCCTTTAGTTTATAAACTTAATTATGCAGTTGATACATTGTAATTATCAGGGATTAGGTTTACCAGTATTTTGGTTAAATGTGGGTTAAATTTCTCCTGTATCTGAGACAATAAAAGTGTTATTTATCCAGGATAAGATCAGTTCTGAGATATGAAGGAAGATGGTCTCACTACAACACGATTAAGGATCAAAATATCAGTGCAGTTTTTTTCATGTCTTACACCACCTAAGACACTTGTGGTTTTGTAGATGCCGTATCACCTTTTTCTGGCAGTTGGCTTTTACTTTCCTTCCTTGTCCCCACACTCCTTAGAGTTGGTTCCTTTCACTTATAATTTGGTTTAATTTATATGGCACTACTAGATGCCTGTGGTACATTAGGTAAAACTCCTGCATGGTAAAACTCATTTTATGAAATTTGGTCAGAAAAGTACTGAATGCTGCTATTAGATTGTGTTTTTTTTCAGGAACTTTGTTTCTTATGATCAACAGAACTGATCAACAAAATGTATCAAGGTGGTTGTTTTTGTGTTTTTGTTTTTTTTTTTTAAACATAAAAGCTACTTGTGCTTATGTTGTGAAAGTCAATATGTATGGTATATTTGTGAATTTGATGTAATTTCCACTATATATTCAAGAATTGTTGCTGGGGGGTATGTGTGTGTTGGTTTGTTTTTTGGTTTGTGGTTTGTTTGTTTTTTTAATCACTGCAATACAACTATCATAATGGCAAGTACAGTAAGCATTTTAGATACAATTTGTAAAGCTTGTATAACCATACAAATAATTTTCAATGAAAAAAAAAAGTAATTAAAACAATTTTAAAGAAAAAGACTGATCAAGTTAGAACTGTATACATGATGGATGGAAATTCATTAAAATAAATTTGAAGAGAGTAAATTGTATCTGTCTATTGGACAGTATTATCAGAATTGTAAATTGAGTATCTCTACAAATTATTTATTGAATATTCCTGTTTTGTATGTGTCTGATCCTGCAAAGATCTGTTTCTTTTTCCAGACACTTGCATGCACATAGCAACATACAAGTTTAGCAAAGTGGACAGAGAAAGTCCTTGCAGAAGCCTTTTATTTGTATTACTGGCAGTGTAAAACTGGATGATCTTAATCTGCTCCAGGAATTTGTCATACTTGTGGAAGCAAACTCTTATTAAGGTGTGATGGGGAGTGTCTAGTGATTTATTAATCACTCCATTTGTACCCACTTTGGGTTTACTCGGGTCAATTAGCACAGCTTTGTTGGAGGATAAAACTTTCTTCTGCTAGAATGATTTTTTATATAAATGTTTGCTTTCACTTTATATGCTTTTTTGTTCGCTTGCATGATGTGATACAGTAATTGTAATGGCTAACTGTTGTTTCTGTGTTTTTCTTCCCAGATTACTAGCAGTATTCGGACTGTCCAAGATGCAATAATACAAAAGGATCAAAGGCTTTCCAAAGCAATGGTTCACTCAGGCTCATTGCATGTCACCATGTTAGTGATGCATTTATCCAATGAAGAAGAAATTGGCATGTAGGTATTTGGTGTTAAATTAAGTCTATACAAGTATTTTTGCTAGAGGAATTAATAAAAAGACAAGAAGAGGTAGCTGGTGCTTATTTTCTGCAATATACAACCCTAAATTGCTAGTGTTACTGAACATTTTATTTTGTTCTTAAAATGCTAATCGCAACTTATGGTACATTATGAGCTCTGAACAAAATACTTTTTTTTTCCCTTGGACTTTTCTTACTGTGTGCTGAACTTGCATGCACAAATCTCATGTTTGCTAAAGTAATTATTTTAAAACAATGTTTTGATATAGGGGTCACTGAACAGATTACAGGGGAATTTTCAGAATTTCATAGCTTAACAAATATTATAAACCAAATTAGTAATTGTCACTGAAAGACTTTAATGAAATAAACCTTAGCTCCAAGATAATGCCTCATGCAGTTAGAGGGGTTTTTAGTGTCCCTAAATTAATTTATTACACCCAAAATTTAAGTACACGAAAAAAAAGAGAGGTGGCTCTTAGGCCTTATCAAAAATACAATTTCTATGTTGCTTCAGCGATTTAGCTGTTGGGGTTTTTTTTTGTCATATAAAAGGTAGAAAAATTGTGGAAAGGCTTAGGACTTCTATGGTGATGTCACGTGTCTAAGTGTTAGGTGCAATGACTTGCTTTATAAAAATGCAGTTCTTTGGGTTTTTTTCTGTTTATCACATGCTGTACTGCTATCTGACAAGCCTACTTAAACGTTTAAGTTCAATGGTTAATATGGCAATGTTCAGACTTAAGTCAGACTACGCAGCTGTAATGTATGAATGTTCAGTGTAATAATTTTGGTGTATAGCTGTAATTTTGACTTGAAATGAAAATACATTGTATTTATATAGTCCTGCTTTACATGCTTTCTCATGTTTACATTTCTGTTCAGATGTAGTGCCCAATGGCCTGCATGTGTGAATATAGAGACATTACATATAATTGCAGAATTGAGATTGCAAACACTTTGGTAACTGTAACAGAGTATTATGTAAAATGCTGATAAGTGGGCTACTGGTATTATATGAACATCTGTGAATCCTCCATTGCTTATGTCAGTTTTGTAGTGAATTGCTAATGAATCAAAATTCTTCAGATCCTTATAATTCTGTGAAAGAGAAGCCTCATGGTTTCATCCTCCCCCACGTGAGTTCTTTCGGGGGCCCTTTGTCATATATGTATGTATCTGTGTGTATATACATATATATTTATATATATCTTACTGTTTTTCTCTGCAGTGGTAGAAGACGTGGTCTATATACTGAATTAGCCTAAATCAAATGATGAATAAGTGCAGTAAGACATTGCTTTTGTTATGGTAATATAGTTACAAAAGAATGTATCTAGTAAGTGTGTGTTGAATCATTTTTTCCACCAGAAGGTTTGGCTGTTAAAGTGCAGATTGTTCATAAGTAAGTGAGAATTCAAGATAGAATGTAAGAACCATTTGATAGTCTAGGGCATGCTTCTGCAAAGTAGTTTCGCTAAAAACCATTTAACACACCTAAAAATAATGAGGTATCAGTATATGTAACTGAATTGCCCTGCTTGTTTTTCACACTTGTTTCTTTGAATGCTCTATCTTTGATACTTCTGCGTTCTTATCTCTCCTGTGAGGATGCAAGGTTGTCAGCATCCTTGTCTCCAACAGTCTGATATGAAGGGAGACAAACGCATAGCCAGGAACAGAATAGAAAGGAAAGGATACTAGATCTCCTGGACTCTCCATGTGCCTTTTGTCTCCAGGAGTAGGCACACTGGCTTTCTCCTGCCCTGTTTGATGAGCAAATTGTGATAGCACCTGAAAATTGGTGAGAACAACCACTGACTGCATATGTGTTTTTCTTAAAAAGGGTTTGAAGTATGAACTTTTTTAAAAAGAGAATATCAGAGCATATTTCAAAGGCAAGTTTGCTTCCTCAGTAATATTTTTTTTAGAGTCTCAAACTGTATATCAAAACAAATATTCTCAAATTCAGTATTTTCTGCTACTCCTTGAGCTTCTTCTCATCTTTTACTGTCAGACTGCCACCCAAGCATGCACTTATGGAGTTCTTCTGTACCTCTCCCAGCAGAACTCCACAGTCCAGGCACCCAGGGGCTGTGTAGTCTAGTCAGCAGCAGCTTCCTCGGAGATTCACCCCTATTCTGGCCAGATGCCTCCTATAGGTATCTAGCTCAGCTATCCTCAGGTATTCTATATTATGTTTTCTATTATATGGGATTTTTCTTTTTTCCATGACCGGTGTTTTCTATTTGATCTTTTCAGAGAACATGAAGAGTAAAAATACGATTTTTCCTTTCTCTGCTTAACCAATTTTCCTTTCTCTGCTTAACCAATTTTTGATACCAGGTTAACGGAAAGAAACCAAGATCCAGACTGGTAAAAAAAATATGTGTGTAACATAGGATGAGAGTAATTCCTCAGACAAAGTGCATCTAGTCAACTGGGGATCTGAGAGTTCACACATCCTTAGGTTTGGATGCATTAAGTTACTTATCTACAGTTTTTCTAGTGTGTTTGCACAATAGTGCCTCTGTCTATACAGAAATGAAATGTGTTGAATGCTATTTGAAGTCAAAACGCGTGATAAGAATGTGCTAAACATAACATTCAATTCAGCACAAAGCCCCTTGTATGGTATTTTAGTACATAACAGCTTTCACCATGAAAGTGGAAGATCTGTATTCTAGGCCGCACTTTCTAAGGGAATCCAGACCTGCAATTCCCATGCAAGTTTCCTGACTGGCTGTGGTCTAGCCTTCATGAGTGTACTTTACATCTCTTTTTGTAGGTCTATATGAAGTCAAGAATGTGAGATTTTAAAAACCGTAAAGCAAGCGTCATGACAGCACTCCCTTCAAGCAAAGGAGTTCTAATCCATGCTAACTGTATGCATGGTCATAGAATCAGATACTAGAAACCAGGATGCCTGCCTTCACACAAAATGCCAGACAGAAAATTACCAGAGTATAGCGTCAAGTTATTCTTCTTTGTTATCTGTCAAAGACACTGTGAATCGAACCTTTTCACTATAAATATGAGAGCTGAAAGGATTTGGTTTAGCTTTTTTTGCAAGATCACTTTTTCTAACAAGTAATCAAAATGAACAATTCAGAAATTTCTGAAAAGAAATTACATCAATTTTAAGTGCTGTTGTAGTGTAAATACTATAATATAGAAAAAAAAACCAAACCCAGGCACTGCTTCTGTAATCCTAGTTTGTATTCACTTTGTATATGCTGCTTAAATTTATTTATTTATTTATTTATTTATTTACATTCAAGCAAAGTGCTTGTAAACTTTTTTGGTTATCCTTGTGGGTTAATTGCACTGTGTAACTACTATTTGGCATCATGAATACTATTTGGTATAGAATAGCAAAAAAATGCCACTGTTGGTTTTTGCTGTGTACTTCAGTGGAAATGTTTGCCCTTGTGCATTATTCCTACAAAGCAATTGTCTGATGTTGTAAAGTGATTGATATAATATGAAAATATTGAATATGCTAGAGAGAGATGGCAACTATTTTTCTGAATATTTTAGTGTTTACAAGATTATATGTAAAAGAAAAAGTAGAACTAAACATTCAGTGACAGTGCAGAACTGAAAACACACTGCATTGTTTGATTTGATCTTATAGACCCTATTAGGTAGATTTGAGCTGGTCAGCGGGTTCTGCAGCACACCTTACCATATGGAAATAAAAATTTTTGTTCAGCTGGGGAACAGAGCTTTCCATGGTTCTCTGTCTACCAGTTCTCAGATGCAAAAAAAACCAGAGGTGGGGTTTAGGTATGTGCGTGATTCGCTACTTGAAAGCCTACTGCATCTTTGACACAGTGTATTTGGAACATCTGTACTTGTTTTGGAACAGTTTTCAGGTTCATGTCAGTAAATAAATCTACACGTAATTCCCTGTAAGTAATCTAACAAGTATAATCAGTATTAGATGGTGGTTTTGAAAGGTTGTGAAGTATAGCACATATGGAAGACAAAGGAACATGCTGGTCTAATGGTGATAAAAGGGTAGGTAAGTGGCAGACTATGCTCAAAGAAAAATGCCTTGCCCAAAGAAAGAATAATGGCATTGTTGTTTAAAGTGGTTATATAGGAGCTAAAGTACTTATAGGGTGTAGACTAAAGCCCTATAAGAAAGTATGGGAGAGGACTATTATCAACGAAGGATATTTTGTCATGTAATCAACCTTAACGTCTTTCTTAACCTGACCTAGGTTTCAGTTAAATGCATAGATCTCATCAAGAGTCCATCTTGTTAAACACAGTGGAAACGTGTGTAGAATTTTTCGTAATTGTAGAGTCTTAAAGAATATAATTTAGCCTACGTTAGAAATCACAGTGATGGCTTTCATCCAGCTAGGACAGAAAAAGTAAAATAAACGGTCTTGGGTGTTCTTAACCTGTTACTGCCATCTAGCGTTTGCAGAGTTAGCATTGGTTTAGTGAAAAGTTTAAATTCAGCTTTGTTGAATAGTGCTTAAAACTATAAACATGTGAGAGATCTTTTAGAAGACACTAAGGATGTTTATATAGTTTCTGTTTAGCATGTGAATTAATTCAAGTGCAGGTCAAAAGAAATATTTCATGTAATAGCACATACGTATAATGTGGCTAATTAAAATTTCTAAAAGATTACCAGGCTTGCTCCTGTTGCTTGTTATATGTAGATTATGTGTGCATGCTACTTAACTCTTAAATAAAGTAAGCACCAATTTAGATAGTGCTTTTAATAACAGTTCTCAGTGAGCCTAATAGTAATTTCCATATAATTTCTATATATATATAATGTTACTATCCTCTGTTTATAATATTAAGTAACACTCTTTAGTAACTTTGAATGAAGCAGAATATTAGTGTGTTCAGTTGAGCTATCAGTAGATTAAAAAAAAATAAAGAAATAATTTAAGAATGGAAAACCAAAGACTTCCAAGTAAGCATCTTATTTAAAGGGAATGCACAGAGTTACAGAGACACTATCATCTTAATATCTAGTCACCCTGCGGGCTGAAATAAAGTCTTGTGAGGAGTACACTGCTGCTAGGTCTGCCTTATTATTTCTATGGTTTTACAGCAAGGTGTATGAACCAGTTTACCTTTATAAAATTGTAATAATAATACTGTCTGCATTGATTAGGAAGTAGTGCAAAAGTACCTGAGTAGATAATAAATTCAGATACTAATAAAACTTTGAGATTTTTTGATATAATGAATAATAGCAATGTAAACGTTATTCATATATATCACTTTTACATAGATACTTTCTTTCCTCCTGACAGGGCAGTTGGGGCTCTTTCAGACAGCAAGAATTTTGTAGAAGATCTCCTGAAAGGAAAAACCATGGATTTGTCTTTTCAAGGAATTGATCACTTCAAAAATGAAGTTGGATTTGTGAAGTTGGCAGAAAATGATCATACAACTTTACTTACAGAAGTAGCAGGTACAATTTATCAATCTAGTTTAAGTGCTTTAAAGACTTTTTGACAACCTAGATGAGAATGGAGCACAAAGATAAGTTGGTGCTAATTTAGTCAATGTTAGTTTACTTTTAACAACTTAAAAGGCTACATAATGAATTTCCCAGCATAGTTCAAAAGGGTATTATATACTGTTCTCAGAAAAAGACTCCATTCTATGTTGTTTTGGTCCAGGTACTGTCTGCTGTTTCTCAGCTGATATTTATACCCCTTTCCATTTGTATATTCATACTTACTGACTTTAAGAACTGTATTTTTGATGCAAAATTACATATTTCTGTCATTTGTGTTCATGCCGAGTAGAGCACTAAAAGGCAGTGATGTTCTTTCCTCATGTGTGGTCTGGGGATACTTTTAATTTTTGTGTTTCCTGTATGTTATATGTATCAGTCTTAAATCTCAGTGAATTAACTCTTAATGTTCCACTCCCACATGTGTAAGTGCATATATATACCTATATATGTGTATATATATAGGTACATATACGTACTTTATACATACAGTTGCATATGTGTATTAAGTCTGGAGTTTCTCTGCACCCCTGGAGGATAAGCGGAATTCAGGATCAGGACATGACTCATCTGCTGGAATAATGGAATTTAGCAGCGATAACAAGTCTCTGGCTTGTTCAGTATTGTCTTCCCTTAGCAATTAGTAAGTTAGTGAAAGATGTGGCAGGTACATGCTATTATACACGTGTACCTGTTCCTGAACTGAACATGTTCAGTTCCAGAGTGAAACTCTCAGTCCTATCTTAACAGTGAAGCTAAGGCCACTGCCTTTGCCAGTGAGATAAAATGCACCCAAAGATACAGTTGAAGTCAGTAGGAATATGTAAATCAAAAGGAGTATAAATACTAGCTGAGAAACAGCACTCGGTGCCTAAACCAAAACAAGGTAGAGTGGAGTTTTTATCTGTCT
Source organism: Microhierax caerulescens (assembly GCA_035590215.1). NCBI lineage: Eukaryota > Metazoa > Chordata > Aves > Falconiformes > Falconidae > Microhierax > Microhierax caerulescens. The sequence continues at coordinate 55,364,009 of JAVJGJ010000059.1, read as the reverse complement.
ATGAGTCTATACTTAAACTATGTTGTTTACAGATATTAAATAAAAATTCTCAGAGAACAGTACTGTCTGTAATTCATTGGTGTCCTTTAAAACTATCCCAGCAATTCCAACTATTCCTTGGAAAGACTCTTTAAAAGACTTTTTCAGTATTGATGAATTATCTTTTGTGCTCTGAGGAATGTGAGGTCACACCATTTTTTAATAGCGCAATAACCCATATAGGACATTTTGCAGAGCAGTGAAGACTGCTTCTGTCACGCTACCTCTTTGCAGTCCAGTATAGAGAAAAAATGGAAGAAGTTTTTATTAATACAGTGCTTTCTCTAGCAATTCATTAGTTTAATTTGTGAAGTGCCTTTAGAAAATGGTTAGTATTTTTTAACTTATATTTTAAAGAAAGGTTGAGTAGAAGACTGAGCTTTTCAGCTTACCCGACTGCTTATGCTGTTATTTGGCAATGCTTTATTATTTTAAGCAGTGCTCAATGCAGCAGTATTTCTAATATCCAGTACGGTAGAAATTGAACAGTACTTACAGTTCCAGAGAGGCTTTGGTTGTCAAATAATCCCGTAATTATTTCAAAGACTGAATCTACCAAGTATTTCTTTCTACCAAGTATTTCTTCAGTCCTTTGGACAATATGGTTCCTCATTCTTGCCTCTGAATTTGTCTTTGAATTTCTTTTAAAGGTGACAGAATATTGTATGTATGCTGTTTTACAAACTGTGAGATAATTAATAAACTCTTGTGAAAGGAGATATATGGTTTCTGTTAGTGACAGTAACTTTTGATTTTGGGAAGTTTATGGTTAAGAACTCCAAAATAACTGAAGTTGCTAGACATGAAGAGCCAAATATGTTTTAACTATAGGAAATAAAGAAGTTTGGTATGAATAATTTTTTACACATCCTAGACTAGTGAACCAGGTTTTGATCAGAATTAGACAAGCAGAGATGAGATCAGATTTTGACCTTTGTCTTTCAGTTTGACAGTCCTTCATAATAGATGAACTCATAGTACAGACACATTTAGCAAACAATCAAACCTATGTTTTCTTTATAAAGCATAACTACTGACACTCACTGGTGAGCATTCTTTGCTTATATTAGAACTACAACTGTATATTATTATTTTCACTTAACATTGCTGCTTAATAAAAATTTTTCCTAATTCAGTGTTCGGTTTTACCAACCCAGTGCATCGTTTCTTGGCCTTATGCCTGTGGTTCAGTCTCTATAGACTTACCCAGTGATGTTTATTTTGTTAGGATTTAGTTCAGAAACAGGATAGGGAGCTGAATATAACCAGAAGAAAATGGTGAAATAACTGAAGATGTTTAATGGGCTTGACTTCAGGATATACTTTTTTACCATTTCGTAGTGACTGTCATAATTGTAACTTCTGAATTGCTGCTAATTTCAGAGTATCTTTTTTGTGCCTTAAGTGCTATATTATTTCATAACAAGAAACCTATAATTCATGAAAGCAAATTAAATTTTTGTATTGATGCTTGTGCCAGAAATAAAGGTTTTAAGTCTGTAATTATGCAACACTGAAAATTATACAAGTTTGTCTCAAAAATTAGCTTAGTTACCTGGCCTTTCCACTAGTTTAATATGTATGAGTGGGAAGAAAATGAGTACGTTAAATGGTTTCTATGTGTGTCTCCATTAGATTAAATTTCAAGAAAGTAAGAAAGCAATCTGTTAAAACCAGAGAATTTCTTATTACACAGATGACCTTCAGGGCAGTACAATTTAGAATATGAAATTAATATTAAACAAAAAATCCATGTAAGATCTTCAGAACTGATGAGATAAACAAGAGAGCTGATAGCATTCTCTCCCCTCCCCAAAGTGTATTACATGTATAATTCCTTTAACAGAAGAGTACATTTACAGGGTTAATTGCAACATAGTTTAGTCTACATAGTTTTTGCAAAACATTACCAGACAGTCCCCTAAGGGCCAAACTTCCTACTAAAGGTGTTGCGGTTTGGGGAGAAGACCATGTAGTACTTTCTGGGCTGCATTTGACACAATGTGAAGAACCATATTAGCAGAAAAATGAATTTGTTTTCTGTAATACATTTCATATATTAATTCAAAACAGGCAGTATGTCAAAATTTTGTCTTGTATTCCTGCTCTGTGGATAGTATCCCGAATACACAATTTTAGAGAGATGGCTGCAAGAGAAAATACTAGAAACTCTTTTCTGCTGGGCTGCTATTGTCAGGATCTGTGTGAGAATTTCTATCAGCTCTTCATATATACTGCTGTGAGGTCATATATGTTTGACAGAAATTAAGTGTCACAAGTTTGCCTGTGATACAGCTAGTCTCCCTGGAAAATTGCTGTTTTAAAGCTGAAGCTTGCAGAAAGAAAAAAAAAATGTACAGTATTGCCTGCAGAATGTTAATCATTCTGTTTCCATTGAACAGTAGAGATCACTTCTGTAGCTGGTTTGCTTTTTTTACAAGATCTAAGTTTAGTTTATTACAGAATTACTGTTTTGCTGCTTCAAGATTGTTTGGTTTCTGCTATGCTGTAAGGTGAATTTTGACTCCATGTGTTCTGTTCCACATAAATGTTGAAGGAGAAATGCTGATGACACAAGCAGTAGAAAATCATATATGAAGTTAAATTAGCTTCTTGTAAGAGCCCATTTAGTTCTGCAACTTATATGGGAATTTGTTTGATATCAAGAGCATCTGAATGTGGTACAGTATTATAATGGTCAGTGCACGTCTGGTAAGACCAATATAAATGGAAGTTTGTCAGAGACAGAAGTTTAGAAAAAGCAGAGCTAATATGGATCTTCAGTTTGTTGTGATTTGTTAGTTATTTCCTGACAATCCATTACAAAACATGAGCATCATATAATTATGTACAAGGAATAGTGCTAAACTGTTACGACAGAAGTTTGAGGAGTTTTTTAATCACTTTTTGTCCAAGTCTTTTTAGAAATCCTGAGCTGAAAGTGACACAAACACTTGCAGTGATTTTTAAAAAACTCTTAATTTCTTGTGCTTTGCTACACCACAGAATATTTTAAGTACCAGGTGAATTTTGAAACGGTAATGAATTCTTTGGCTTCGATTTTAATTTTGATGTTTACATTATGAATGCTGATAGAAGTGGATAAGTGAATCCTGATTTTTAGCTGCAGGATTTGCAGATTTTGGTTTTATGGGTGAATGATGCATGCTATGGTCTGACCATGAGGGGGAGCTTGTATTTCATGAACAATGAAAAAAGTTACTCTTTATGCAGATAACTATTTAATTTGCTTTTGGTCCTTTGTTTTTAAGAAATATTGATTTGTTGAGGTAAATATTTTAATACAGTTAGGACTGCACTAGACAGACATGTAGTACACCTAATTAGTCATTTCCTTTAACTTTAATTTCATATAAATTACATTTAGTCTAATCTCAGTAAATTGATTTTCCTAACAGTCTGTACTAGAGGGGGGGAGAGAAATGGAAAGCAAGTCATACTGCCCATCTTCTTCTCTAGGTTATGGCCTTACTTAAGTGTAAGCTGGCATTGCCACCATAACAAAGCAGTCCAACCCCTTTTGTTGTGCTGGGGATTTGTGCAGCCACATGGTGAAGTCAGCTGTGGTTAAATTAACATATTTACCTTTTCCAGCTAATTTTTAACTTATTTAGTTTGCCAGTGCAGTTTACTGTATAGGTACATGACAGCACAAAAGATAAGGAGCCAGTGGCAGGCGTGGGGCTGGGGAGGAACAGTTTCAGCAAGGGTAATGGTTTATGAGCTTCTTAAAAGATTATGAAACCACACATTTAGCATCTATTTTAGGGTGGGTTACATTGCCCTGACTTCAGAGAGCCTAGGGAAATAGTTTAATTGAATTAATTTAGTTCACTTTAGTTCCAGATGGCTGAAGCTAAGATAAATTAATTTTGCCTCGTCAGTTATTCTTAGGTCATTTTACATGATGGAAAAACCTGAGAACTCAAAACTGCTGTATTTTGCTATTAAAACAAATGATTTATACAAAGTGAACAAAAAAGCTGCTAGTTCAAATCCATAACAGTTGCATTGAAAATGTACTGCTGTGATGTTAGATTTTCTTCTAGTCATGTGCCTTTAGTTACAGTTCCTACTAATGTGTGTAGCATGATTTTGCTGGCCTGTGTAGAAACTTGCACACAGCAAGAAGAGAAGTGTGTTCCAAAGTTGAAAGTGTCAGTGTTCTGCTGTCTTAATAATATAATTATCTGTTTCAACAAATATATATATGCTATATTGTGTGATGAATATAACCAGCAGAAAAAAAACCCCAACAGTTCTTTTGTTGATTTCATTATAAGAGCCAAGACATCTCTGTGCTGATAGTACCTACTTACCTGAAGGACTGATTCCAATAGACCTGAGCGTTGTTTATGCCTTTTGATACTATGAAGTTTTCTGCATGTAACATTTTCCAGTTCAGCTTTGTTCATTGTATGACAGTTTTCTTTGTTATAGACCCCTTAACTAGACAAATGCTGACAATGGGCAAGCGTTTTAGTGAAGATGAACAATCACTATTATGGCCTAGTATAACACCAGTTAGCATTATAAGTTTGCACTTCCAACAGATAATAGCTATTTAATACAGTTTGCTCTGGAGCTCAACATTTTATTAGTTGCATGGGAATATTAAATGCTGTGCTGTTGCCAGATCTCTTAGCTCATCTTTTTTGTGTGTCATGTGATAAGTAGAAGAGGCTAAAGTAATCTTGCAAGAGCAATAGGCTGGGATAGGGGCCTGGCTTTGGAGCACTGTACTGGAGTACCTCTCCTGCCCTTTGACTCTGCTACTCTTCAGGAAGATAATTTTGATCAGCTGTGTGGAAGGAGTCAGAAAAAAATCTTTTCAATTTGCTAAGAAGAATGTGATTTGGCTGTATAATGGCATTTTCAGCAAGGTACAGAGAGGGCAGGTAAAAGGGAAAGAATTAGGGTTTAATAGAAAGGAAGTTGGGGTAGCAGGAATAAGTAGAGGTCTGTTTGTAAGGCAAAAAGAAAATAAATCTTATGGGAGGATTTTGGCATTTACAAACCAGGTGATCCCTAGTTTGCTGTTGTGTAGTTAATGCAGTAAATCTTGAAAGCTCCTGATCTATGAATTCCACACTGACTCCAAATGCTTCTGCCATGTATCCTAATGTCAATGACTGGTAAGAGTCTAGGAGATGGCTATACACATGAATTCTCATTTCTCGTACATAATATCAATAGTGAGGTGCAAACAGCCAGTCTTTTTTCATCTCTTGCTCTGCAACAGCTAATGACTGGAAAAAGGCTGCATAATGTTTATGCGTATATATTATGTTATAACATAAGCAAAGTTTTAAACTGTAGCAAGTAATTAATTCAATTAGTAGTGTGACTGAAACATCTTCAGTTTGTCATAGTATTTTGTCTTTGCATCTTGATGTTATTATAGTTTTTATTCTCACTGTAGTTGTGTATGTGAAATATATAAAACATGCTTAACTGTGTACATACCTGGCTCTGAATCTGCTATTTAATTTCTCCTTGATCATTTATTTTGAGGTGGTTTTAACAACTGTCTGTACAGAACACATAGAGTGATCTGGTTAAAGGCCACTGAACACTGCTGCAGTATGTAAATAAAATTAGGCGTGCTGTTTACTATGTTCATTGCCTTCATTCCTCTAAAACACCCGTTATTGATCTCCACATTTGTTCTTTAATACTAAAAATGTGAAGCATGGTTCTCTGACAGCAAGGACAGCAAATGCTTTTAGATTTTCATTTAATTTCTTCTTCATATTGAGCTACCAAATTCTGAACAACAATAACTTTGATAAATGTCATTAAAATGAAACTATAAGATATTGTTTTTGTGGTTTAAAAGCAGGTAATCTCACCCACTTCTTCCTGTGACCTTGACAAACTTCTAGGTAGTATTAAAATGGATTAAAGCTAGTAAAAGAACCGAGTTTTATCACGAAGTCCTACCTAAGTTTCCATTTCAGTCTAGCACTTTGATCCTTCACTTTATCATTGTTTGTCTTGTAAGGTTTATCTTACATATGGTGTCTGTGCACAAAGTGAAGATTGCTTGGTCCAGCTGCTCCTTGGATCCTGCTTTGTGAATGAGCACGTCCTTCTTCTATATATGAGTATGGTGATGGAGAGAAACAGAACAACCTAGGCATACTGCTGATACGTGTTTGAAATAACCATATAGCTCACTGAAACGTGATAGTGGTATGTTACAGTAACAACTCACCGTAGAAAAGCCTAAGTAATATATAACTAAGTAGCACTGGAAGAACCATTGGGAAACTGGCTTGACTGTGGTTTACCTTTTGGCACAGTGTAAAGCTGACTATTTGCAGAGGAATGGAGAATAAATAGCCTCTTTTCATATGGAGAGATGAGAAGGCCTTTCCTTTTCTTACATCCGGGAGATAAAACTCACCAGCACATAAGTAGTGACTGACCCTGGTTTAGCCACCATTTTTTCGTCACAGATTGGAGATTGCTGAGGTGTTCAGGAGTCTGGATTTTGTCAGGCAGCAGCCAGGGACACTCCTCAGGCTGATACTGTCCTTCATAATGGTCTTAATTGTAGGATGATAGAGTTTAGTGCAGCCTTTGATTATATATTCCAAGCGTAACATGGTAACAAAAATATTTTTTTGATGTGTGGTGCTCACCTTTGGTGACATATAGTTGAGGTCACGATAAACACCAGCATCTGAAACAGATGGCTTTGAGTTCTTAATTTGCTTGGAAATTAATTCTTGCAAGGCTTTGCAAATGCATTATTCTCAGTGCTATCAGGAAAGGAAGAATGACCAGAAGAAGAGCTTCTTTGTAAGCCTTAAATTTCTGCTGATAGCTGACAGAACACTCCTAAAAAACTAAGAATTTAAAAATTTAAACATGGCTTACATGATAGTTATAACTGTAAATTGCCTATTGTTGGCTTTTCTTCAGCGTTAAGTGTAAAGTAAAAATTTTTTTTCAATAAAGAGACAGAATACTGTTTCTAGATGCTAAACCGTTTAATTGGGGGAACATGGTTTAGAGACAAGCAGAAATTAATAGACTAGAAGAAATTGTACATACATAGCAGTTTTCCGTATCTAATGAGATCTTGGAAGAGAAGATGGCTATGTGTATTACAGAATATGGCTCAATGCAATTTTTTCTATGAATCATTCTGTATTGATCTAGCAGTTGAATTTTTGAGCCTTTCCAGTATATAGTGGTTCTAAGTAAGTTTCATATATCACATTTCGAGTCTAGTTATGGGGAAACAGTTGTCTAATGGATTCAGCCGCATCTAGTGTAAGAGAGGCAGATGACATTCAGTAATTTTGACATCATAAAAATAAGGTACAAAGTGGTATTGCAGGGTACTTCAAATTGCATGAAAGACAGTCTGAAAGCTGTCCAGAAATTTGTTTTAAGGAAGTCAATGAGCTTGTAAAAATAGTCTTTACTTTTCTGGGGTATACTTTGAAGCTGCAAACATTGGTCAACCTGAGACCAATAAGGGAAAACACAGATCTTGTTTTATTTTTCAGTCTAGCTAGTAATGTTGATGTCTGGAAGAAAGATGGCAGATCCTCGTTTGTTAAGGCCCATGGGCATTGTGTGTCTACAGTTCTTGTCACTGGCCTCTAATTTCTTTCAGTTAATGCAATGCCTGTCATAAACTTTAACCTTTGTTTATTTGCTCAATCTTCAAATCTACTTTCATGCTGTCCTATAAGCTTGGAACTTTCCCTTGCCCATAGCATCTCTGCTTCCTTCCCCATTTCTTTTAAAGCCCTTCTTGTGGCCATTTCAAAGACCTGCATGGATATTAATACTATTACATTATCTTTTAACCTTCCTGTGCTCTCAGGAAAACATTTCCCTTTGTTTCTTTCCACCCCCCACCCCCACCCCCACCCCACTTCACCTACTTAGACATCTTTCTATTTTTATTATCTTTGAAGAAGGAAACATTGTGCTAATTATGTTCATAAATCACCTTAACCAATAAAATATCACACTTTCCTTAAGTGTCAAATAGTACAAAACCGGGGCTATCTGTACTACCAGCAGGTGTGGACAATCTCTTGAGCCTGTGATGTCTAGTAAGTCTACGCTATGACAAATCAGTGTGAGAAGTCTGATCGCAATGAAAGCACGTTGCTGTTCAGCAGTGTGAAGTGCAGCTCCCTACTGTCCCACTGTAACACACATCTATAGTGTCGTATGATCAGCCTGCCCTGTTAAGAATGCTGAATTTTAAGTCCAGTGATCAGACGCACATTGGCAAACCACTGGTCTGACGCTAAGCTCTTACTGGAGTTAGGAGGGGCACCCTCTGCGGTGCAGATCTTCACCAGCACAGATCTTAATTGCAGGGTGGGAGACGAGACACTGCTTGGCCTAAGCATGATGGCACAAAGAATTTTAGGGGAGAAAAAGGAGTGCAGTCCACACGACTGAGTCAGAATATCACAGGGTAGCATAAACCTGGTTCTTCTAAGACTAAGCCTTTGCTGGAACATCAAAGTTAGTGAGTGCCCAAATGATGCAGTTCAGAGAACCAAACACAGGAACCAGAAAATGACTTTGTTGCAGATAATTTCAGTTTTAAATAAATGTAACATTTTATTAGTTTACCAACATCAGAAAATAAGCAGGCCATTGGGTGCATGGAAATACATGCACACCATAACTAAATGATTTAAGGTGAACTTCCATATCTCAGTTTGAAGAAGCAGCAAACATTTTTTTGTAGTCCTGTGTTTTGATACGCTAATCTGTTGTTCAGCAGCATTTCTGCACACAGCTGCACAAGAGCTTAGTGGGGATTCAGTGAAATTTAGAAATATTTCTCACAGACACAATTTTAAATAGAGCAAGTAGGTGAGCTGTACTTGTGTATAGATACATAGCTGTAGATATGTAGAGTAGGTCTATAGATCTGGATACATAGTTGTGTAGATGCAGGTGCGTACGTCTACAGATCCAGGTAACAGTTATGCTTGTATATACATCAGTGGGCACAAACTGGAACAAAGGAGGGTCCCTCTGAACATCAAGAAACACTTTAACTGTGAGCATGACCAAGCACTGGCATAGATTTCCTGGAGAGGTGGTAGAGTCTTCATCCTTGGAGATACGTAAAACCCATCCAGACATAGTCCTGGGCAACCAGCTGTAGTCCTGCTTGAGCAGGGAGCTTGGACCAGATGACCTCTGGTGGTCTCAACTTCAAGCACTGTGGTAGGTTATTTTCAGCATCTGCCATAATAATGTGACTCCTATTACCATTGTGTAAGTGCTTCCGAAAAGTTTTAATCTGGTTGTCGTTTCATCATCCTGTGAGTTAGAATAAAAGATCGGGCTAATTCTTTTTTCATAAAGTGCATCAGCATCTTGTATGTGGGGAGTGAAGGCTGAAAGAGAATTTTCAAGTGGGCCTGTTTAAGAGATGGCAGTTGGGTCTTTGATTGCCTTGGCTTTTTTCAGAATCCCAACTTTTGGATATACTGTGGAGCCTAAGGTTATAAATCATATGCAGCCGAGAAAGAGAAGTGAATTTTGATCTTCAGGTCTCAAGTGAATACTCTGAGCTTATTCTAGGACTTTTCTGTTGCAAAGGAATACATAAACTTGTAAAATCTCTTCTTAAGTGTGATTTCAAAGTAGCTCACTTCAATAGTTAATAGAAAAAGAGATGGTAAGAGTAAGGACTCTGGAACAACACGTTACAGGAGCATGAACTGGCACTTATACTAGCCAACTTTATATGCTTGTATTTCTCTTCCTTGGGCCTTCCCTATTTTTTTTTTTTTCAGCCAGCTGTGCTGTTTGTTTCCCAGTGTAAAGTTTTCTTCCAGGTGGGAGAATAAAGCACTCTATCTTTTTGTTACAGTTGAACTATCAAGCCAAGAGATAATACACTTAAATGCAAATCTATCATTAGCTTAAGGGTTGATTAAATTAATGTGATGGGATTGATCACACACACACACACATTTTAATTTTCATTCAAGGTTAGTATGAGTCAGCTGGACTACAACTAGTTAAAAATTGGAAGTTATATTTGCAAAAGAAAAAAATATTTTTTGCACTTTTTCTAGTTTTCAGTAATAGAAATACCCTACTTACTGGTATTATCTTTGCCACAGGTTTTAACAAATTTATGTAAACTGTTTAAAAAAACAATTATAACAGATTTTTTTCATGTAAAGTATTTCAGCTAAAAGAAACATGGACTACAATTTTTGGAAGGCATACTGAAATTTCTTTCTGAGAAATGAAACATTACATTGGGCATATGAGTTGGGAAATAGTAAACCAGGTCCGTGTATTAGAGTTGCTTTGGTGTGGACTGTAGGCAGATAAAATTGTACATTTAAAAATAGGAAATCAGCTTGAAAGGCAACAGTGAAGCTTAAAAAACCAAACAAGAATCATCAGCCTACCTGGTATGTTCTCTAATTCTGCCACGTAAATCCAGTGCCAGAATTCAGAGCTTTCAATTTCAGATTTCTTTTGGTCTGAGTGGAAGATTACCCAAATACAGATAATAGAACTCACCATAGAATAGTGATTTTTGAAGAGAAACAATACTGTTTCAAACTCAAGTTTCCAAAACTTCCAGTAAGAGTAACACCTGAACAGTTCTAATGTAAAGTTCTTCCTATTTTGTTAGCAAAAGCAGACAGCATGGACAGCTTTCTAACAGCCATTATTTTAGTAAAGCTAAATTTGTGACCCATATTAACTGCAAATGTAGGACTATTTTCACATGAAATACTATGTACCTTTGAATTTAACTAGAAATCTCTCTGTCTTTTAGTACTCATCTTGTTTCTTCCATGTGGAGTGGCTGTGACTCTTACTACAATTGAAAGTACATTTTTAAGCATTCTATCATGTAATATCTTTGTAACTTAAATTCCCCTTCCCCCCCACCCCTCTTTAGAGAGTATGAAGAAGATATTTCAAGAAAAGGGCATCTTGGCAGGAGAAGGAAGAGCTTTTAAACCACATCTGACCTTCATGAAGTTGTCAAAATCAACACAATTACGTAAGCAGGTGAGCTCACATTTCACATAGCTCAGCAGCAATCTAGAAGAAAGTTTAATCTGGAGACAAACAAAGGAGTTGCTTATGCTATAGTATCGTATTTTCTACTTTGTAGCCAGCTGAAGAGGTAAGACTTTAAAATACTGATTTTTTAAAGAAAAAATAATCAGTACATCTGCCAAATAAACAGTAGTCCTGTACAGTAATTTAAGTTACCACTCTTGATACTCTTAGTACAGTAATACCATGGTGTGTTTTCTTGTGTGAAACTAGGCAGGACCAAAGGGTGAAAGTACTTGTTCAAAATTACAGAATTGTTATTAGGGTGTAGATTATATGCATGCAATTTGTTTGGATAGTTTTGTTTTGTTACTTTATAGGAGAAAATAGGCAAATAAAAAGTGATATTTATATTTGGATTATGCATAATAAGCAGACTGTCATTTCCCTTTATTGAGTATGCTTTGGTGAATTTCAGAGTAGTGATGAAGCACATCTATATTCTGCCTTGCAGACAGTTATTTCTTGCCTTAAAAAAAGCTTTTTAAACAAAACATACAAATACATATAGGTAGGTTATAACTGTGATAATAAATGTATAGAAGCAATACTACTCTTACCTAGTTTTTATTTCATAACAGTAATATTGTATTATTTAACATAAGGTATATCTCCATAAATATTTGTTGCTGACATTGTATAGAATGTTTTATGTGATCCTTTAACATTGACCAGGAAAATAATTTTCAGAAAAAAAAGTTATTTTTAAATAAGAATCGAAGTGCATAATATAAATATTTTAAGGTGGGGTTTTTTTTCCCTTAATAGTAAACATTAAAGAAAAATACTTTAAAACTTCATTAGAAATAATGCTAAAAAATGCTGAAGGTTCACATTGTAATTTAATATTGTGAAATCAGTTGGAAGAAGGCAGTGAGATTTGCAATACATCAAGAAACTTCAAGTGCACGCATACTTGCTCTAAAACAGAAATAAGGACTTGTTCACAGATTGTAGGTGGTACATTATAGCTATTACATTTGTAAGCTCACATAAGCTTTTGCTTGTATTAACAGTTGGTTTTTAAACACATTTTAAAAATCCACAGCTGTTCTAGAATATCAGCTGTTTAGTAATTTAATTCTTTGGTTAAAACATCTGAGACAATCAGGGTGGGGGTTTTGCCATTCTTTTTTTCAGTTGTTTTTTGCTGATTGTTTAGATTTATCTGCCTTGCATGAACTATTAGCTAGGATGAGTACTTTCTGTGTTCTGATATTCACTACTGCTGACAGAACCAGGTCAATGTCATTCCAAATCATCTTCCTTAGTCCTCCATAAGGCTGGATAATGCATAGGGTAGTCTAAATATACACTACACTTTACACAGTATAGAAAGATGCTATGTATTAAAAAATCTATAAATTCAGTCAGTCTGCTGTCGGCCATAAGCACTGGTCTTTATTATAATTTTTTGGTCTGTTGCGTTTAGTGAGATAGTTTCATGCATTTACTGAAAACAAATAAAACCATGAAACATAAAAGGAATCAGTATTTTATAGTACATTTTAATGTAATGTCTAATTGCATTTTCAGATCATAGAACAGTATGAAAAACAAGAAGGGGGAGTAGATGAAGATTACATGAGAAAGCATGTAAAAGAGCAAATAGAACTGAAGTAGTTGAGCATAGTTCACTGCTATAGCTTTATAACAATAATTTTTTTCAATATGTTTCCTTCTTTGAAGCAATACTCTGTTAAGCCACTCTCCTCGTAGTGATATCTAAATTTCACCAAAGTTACCTTTTGGGGAAAAAAAAGGAAACTCTTTTTCAAACCTTGGTATAGCTACAGGCATTTTTGAAACGTGTATATTCTGAAAAGTTTATTAACTTTCTCAAATTGCTGCTGATATTTACAAAGCAAAGAATTTGAGAATTCAAAATTAGTAAGGATCTCAAGAAATCGGCTTTCCACTTTGAAGATACAGCATTAAGCTAAAAATGGTAAATGCAAAAAACTTGGAAACAGACATTAATAAAGGATAAAAATGTGAAATAAAGTGGGTTAGAAGATCGCTATCTGGGTTACCGTACCCCATTCAGCTTCTCAGATTAAAGAACTTATTTACCTATTCATAAGTGGGAGCAACTTATTCTTCATGCTGAGTGGGACAATTCTGTGATCAAAGGGGCCACTGAAAACTTCCCAAAAATAAGGAGGTGTATTGTGCCTCTAGGTGTCCTTGTGGAAGGAGACAAAGGGATATAATTTACTTGCACATGTTTACCTATTTCCACAGTTCTTTGAATGATAAGAATCTTGGGTTAGTATCATTATCTTCCGTACAAAGAACCTAATAAAACATAATGAAAGAAGCAATTGGAGTCTTGCACTTGAAGGTAACATTTCTATTCCTGCTTCACTCACTGGTCTGCTATGTTGCCACAGGTCAGTCACAACCTCTGTTTTTCATTCGTCCAGACTGCTGTTTATTTCAGGGCATGCTGTGAGGCACGCTTGATAAATGCTGTGTGACATTTGGAGATCCTTTGATAGTGCAAGATAGTTCTGACCTTTGATAGGTCAGAACTGCAAATACTGTGAAATGGATTTTATAAGTAGAAGATGACTGACAGCTAAATAGCTCTGATGGCATCTGCTTAATTAATAAGGAGTACAGTATATCTTTAGAATGTTGTATGTATAGTTAATGAAAGAATATATTAGTGAGAAAAGTCCATTTGTATTTATAATACCTGCAAGTGTTGTACAAGGCCTGATTCACTGTTACCATTCAGCTTCAATGGTAGCATCATCAAGGTGGTAGATCCTATTTTGCAGACAGTGTTATTATGATTGCACAGGAAAGAGCAGTAACTGCATGGTTCAGGAATTTATTCCTGTATTTTTTAATGTAAATTATGTTAAACTTTTGCCACTATCCTAGTTTCATATAGAGATAATATAAGGTACGTATTTTTTAATAAAAATTCCTTCATCATGAAGAAGGAAATTCCACACTGAATCAAACCCAACGCAGTCTCCAAATTCAGATCTTTTTGATGTGCACTCATGTTCATCTTTTTGCTATCTTCAGCTAGACATACCAGATATTTATGAATGTAATTAATTTTTTCTCATGTAAATTTTCTCTCAATTTACATGACATTAATATTTTTGCCTTCTTGAAATCAAATGTGGCTGAAGATAAATTTAGTGTATTTGCTGATGTCTTTTATAGGCCGTACTGTAACCAGTTACAGCAAGTTTGGCAGTCAGATAATAAGCTATCTAATGTCTCCTCTGTCTTACTTAGATAAGGAATCTCAGGCATTTATCTTATTGCAGGAATGATTATTACTTCTATAGTACTTAGATATCATGTCTTTTCATTAATTTGTTAATTTTTGTTGCATATGCATACATCAAATACTGCGCTCAGTAAAGATCCTCTGCATGACAAGAGAAGTTAAAGGGAATCCTCCCCTTCTGGTATTATTCCTTTAATGTTAAGTTTTACTCAGTACTGGGAAATAGAATATAAAATGTGAATTTCTGTCTTAAATTCCTAGTATAGTTTTTGGTTTCCTAGATTTGTAGTTTTGCTTTTGCAAAACCCATATGGCATAGATACGTAGTTGTACTGTATAGAACCTTCTAAGAAGAGGGTGATTTTCAGTAAAACCAAAGCATTTCTGTTTATCAGTCCTCACTGGTTCTGACCTCAGGCATTCTTTTTATAAAAACTCCTGGGATCTCTGGCATTTTGCACAGAAATGCTGGTATAAGAAAAGCTGTAGAGCTCATTAAATCCCTTAGGTTTTTTGTTTATCAGCCTCTACATCAGTGGTTTTTATTGTGATAACTGTTACTTGCTGATATAGGAGTCTGAGGCACACACCTAGTTGGAATCTTTGATGTTGATACTAAAATGGCTGAAACTATCACTTTGGCACAATACAAAACAATAAACACTTTGCTTTCACAGTCTTATGAGAGCAGCAGAAATGGTTTTATGATTTTTTTACCATATTTTTTTTTAATCTGAATATCTAACAATAGGGCCAGAAAACTGGGTGACCCAACAGCTGGAAGAGGTTCTTAAATTCTCTGTCTTCCTGCGTTCATACCATACACCCATTGCAGAGATATGTAACTACAGTACTTATTTTAAACAACAAGAAGAAAGGACGTAACTGTAGAGAGTTTGTTACAAGCTAAAGGTAGTGTGAGTCATTGTTCTTTATAAATTACCAAACTCTCCTGCTGAGTATGGTAGATACAATGTCATCCATGCATTTACACATACCCATGTTACAGGACTGAGGCTGCAGAAGCCAGCACCTCGTTACACATGAACTCTTGTAAGTCCACATGGGGATCGTCAAGGTCTAGGTGAAGAAACTTTTCCACAACAGACTTGCATTTTTCCATCTGATCTACTTTTGAAGGATGATCAATACGTTTGATAGCTTTTCCATTGCGAATCAGTTCTGACACTTCTACTCCTCTTTCAATAATTTTGGCTGGCATTCCTGCCAGTGCAGCAATGTTGGCAGCATGACTAACAGTGGACAAGCCTGGTTTGATCTGGTAGAAAAATACCAACTCAGCTCCATCTTGGTGGGTCTCCATGGTCAGGTACTCCAGAAGAGGTGTGTCAGGCAGGAGTTCTAGTTGCATTAAACTGTGAAAATTAGTGGAGACAAAGACCTGCGGACACCGTGTTCCTTGACTGATCCAGTGCCTAAGGACAGCAGCCAGGAGGGCCAGGCCATCCAGTGTGTTGGTCCCTTTACCAAACTCATCAATAAGTACCAAGGACCTCTCTGTGGCATTGTTTACTGCCTTGGCAACCTGGTTAAGATCAATCATGAAAGTGGAAAGCCCTACAGAAACTGATTCCCTACTGTGAATTCTTGTGTAAATCCCATCAATTATGCCAATCTCTGCCTCTGCTGCAGGAACGTAACTGCCAATTAGAGCCATAAATACTATGAGACCTACTTGCTTTAAGTAGATGCTCTTTCCAGATGAGTTGGGCCCTGTGATGATCTTTATTCGTCTGGTAGCCTCACCACTGTTTGCAGGATTGGCCACAAAAGTCTTTGCACATAGTTCCATGAGTGGATGTCTTCCATCCTTGATGTGGAAACCATGGCGGTGAGTAAAGCGTGGCCGGCAGTAGGCGTTCTCCCGAGCCATCACTGCCAGAGCTAGTAGCACATCTAGGTGTGCAGTATACTCGATCACACTGTTAAGCACTTCAGACTTCTCCAAAATCTTTGTCTGCAGCTGATGCATAATAAGTGTTTCCTGATCTCTGATCTCACAGTGTAAGTCACCCAGCAGTCTGTCTAGCTCCTTAGTCCTATCACTTCTGTAGTGCAGTTTATCCTCTGACAAGAACATGAAGTCCAAGCCTTCAATTTCAAAGTCACTCTTATCCACCATAGTTGGTAGCCGTGGAATGGAGAGAAGAAACCCAATCAAAGGAATGTAGATCACACAACAGGAGGGAATATGATTGTCCAGGGTCTCCAGTTCTTTTCGTGCCACTTCTGTAAGGAAGTCTGACAGTCCCATCAGCTTTCGTTTCTTCGCGTCAATGGTAGGGTCCACATTGGGTTTAACAGTGAAGCGGTTCTCGGAGATGCTGCCTTCAAAGTCCACCACTTTGGTGATTAGACTAGCAATGTAGTGCAGATCATCAGTGAAGACACGTGAAATAGTCTGAAAGAGTTCAATAGTGTTGGGCAGAGAACGACATGTGTCTCTAAGGCACACTGCACTGCACGCTGTCTTATAGAGTGCTTGCCAGTCACTAACTTTTGTGTGGGAAAGAGTCATTCTTTTTAGAATAAGAGGCACGTTTTTAATATTCTTGAGGCAGCCTTGAAGAGTGAGAACTGTTTCATGGTTCTGAGCCAGCAGGAAGTAGTGGATAACATCTAGCCGTTTGTTCAGTTCTGTCAAGTTCAGAGTAGGTCGTGTGAGCCACTGCCTCAGCAGTTTTTCTCCCCATTTGCACCTGCAATGATTTAAAATTCCATATAAACTGAATCCTTCTTTTAATCCACTGGACAGCTTGTACACAGAAGGATGGATATCACTTTTAAATATCTGCAGGACACTGTAAGTATCTTGGTCCATATTCACAGTATCTGACAGCACAAACTTTCTAAAGGCCAAAATAGGAACCGCAATAGTGGTTTCTTCGAGTTCAACTCCAATCCTTCTCCTGTCTAGAAACTTAAGGAGCCCCCCGAGGGCTCGTATCATGAGTGGGCTCTCAAAAGGGATGATTGAGGACAAGTAGAGAATTTTCTCTGTTGCAGTCATATGAAATGGGATAAATGGAAATTGTCTAGATAGGATCCGTTGCTTGCTGACTTCTAGGCCAAAATCTGTGTTGGGAAACAGGACAATTTCTGGTTTTCCTGTGTCTTTATCACCAGCACTAGCTGTTAAGTTGCTCAGGAATTTGGCAATGTTCTGGTCCTGTTTTGCACTGGTCACTATGCATTGAGGATTAACTTCCTCAATTACTTTTTGCAGTAGCTTGAGGTCTTCATTATCAGGTATGTCAGGCATGAAGTAGACTGAGCAATCTTCTGTATCATAATAAGTAATTGCCAGCTGCCCTGCATACCACAAAACAGACATGTGTGTCTCAGAGTGTTCTTCGTCCTCTTGTTCAGGCCCAAGCAGTGGTGGCAAAGCACAACTCATGGCTGATGTGGCACTCATTCTGTTGGAAAAAAAAGATATTTCTATTCACAACTCATCCAAAAAATCCTGAGAAGTAACTGTAATTGGCAACAGCAGGTTAACACTCTTTCAACCCTATCAAGTGAAAAGATGCAGCCAATAACTACAGCCGCCATCTTGTTTCCGAGCCAGGTGTGACTGAGCTAACTACCAGCAATGCTGGAATACTTTTACAGTTTTTCTTTTTATCCTTTATTTTAGTAAGATATGTGTGCTCAAATACCCATAAATATAGTAATGTACATGGCCATGTATATCCACGTACGATATCATCCTCCCTCAGAGCTGCGCGACGCCCACATGCACTGACCACAGCTCCCCACAACAATGCAGCCGCACTGGCCATCGTTTCAGGGTCCACCCTGGTGTTTGTGCAGCACCACCACATAGTACCAGTTTCTATACAAGTACATAGCGTACTGCTCCTGGGGTCAACCATACTAAAGTTTCCACTGCAGAGTCCACAGTTCCTGTCAGCAACCCACTTAACCCTTTCCCACTTCTCCACTCTAGTCGCTCTAGTCACCCCAGACGGGCAGCTCGTCTAGGCTGCTGCATGTCCTTGCAGCCCGGAGTTTTATCTTTTCCCCCCTTCTCCCCTCCTCCGCGGCAGGTGCTGGGCGCTCGCAGTGCTCAGGCCTCCCCGCCGCCGCCGCTCCTGTCAGGAAGGCGCCGCGCTGTGTCGCTGAGCCCCAGCTCCGCCGCCGCCCCGCCACCCGCCCGGGCGCCCCCCGCTGCCTGCGGCCCGCAGCCCTCTCCGGCAGTAAGGCCCTGCCTTCATGCAGGGAATGGGCACCCTCGGCCTCTCCTGCGACCTTCCGGCTGAATAGGAAGCACCCCTCTCCTCGGGCCTCCAGCTCCTCCTGCCTGCCCCTGCCCCTGCCCCTGCCCCTGCCCCTGCCCCTGCCCCTGCCCCTGCCCCGGGGGCGGCTAGCTACTTCCCTCCCCGGCCTCCTCGGGCCTGCGCTGAGGGGAAGGGGATATGCTTGGTGGAAGCCCCGGAGCAGCCCAGCCCACTGCCCAGCAAGGGATGCAAAGCACCCACTCTCAAGTAGTATTTCCATGACCTGCCTTTGCACCGCCTGCCAGTGCTCCAGTAGGACCCATGTCTGTCCCTGCGGGCTGCCAGATCCCCAGTGTGTACCTCTTTCACCCTTTGTGCCTTCTGCAGTTCACTTAATGAGCTACTGAGAGCAACTGAGCTCACACAGAGCCTTGGCCTTCAGGGAGCTGGGCCTGTGGTGCTGGGAGTCGGGTGTTTTGGCTGCGGGGTCTGGTACATGGAAACTGAAGCTGCTTGCAGGAGAGTGTTGGACACTTTGCTTTGCACCTGTGTTAAGGCCTGTTGCAACTTGAGCCTGCTGGCCCCTGGTCCCACAAAGAGTGGAACGCTGCCTGGCTGCCCGCTGGCTGCAGCCATGGGGACTCGGTGCAGCTGGAGGGTTTAATGGCAGGCTGCACCTTCCCCGCCTGCACGCAGAGGAGGCGCAGAGTTAGCACAAATGACAGGGCTAACAAATGCTGTCGCCTTGGCATCCTGCCAGTCTTGCAAGAGGTCCACGTGCAATGTCTCTCCAGGCCCACATTACACAGGCACGTCCCTTGACATTATAGCATTACAGTGCTTCCTCAAGGGCAGGTGTCTTTGTCCTCCTTCCAGCACCAAACGCTTCAAAATGGCTTCTCAAGTACTTGTGTTTCTCACCCTCCCCTGATTACAGCATATCTCTATAATCAGCGTCTCTGACTTTCTCATGTAGTAACAACTCCCTTTCATTGCTGCTGCTCCAGACCCTTTCTGTTAAGAAATGAACCACGACCTTCCCATGTACCTGCATTGTTTCACCGGTTCATGTCTCATTACAAAAGTGCTCCAGAAATTGCTCCAAGTTACTAAAAATACCAATTTTCCTGTGGCTGCTTTTCCAAATATATTTCAGTAGTGCATCACAAGCATAACTCAGTTCTTGAGCCTTCAGTATTTGATTCACACCTTACTGATCTCTTTTTGACAAGCAACATCCCAACCTCTTGTAATTGGTATTTTTTTTATTGGAGTATGAGTGGTGATTTTGGTCTTTTCCTCATTTCATTCCATGAGTACTTAAGGCTTCACATTTTGACAAGTGTTCTCCTGCCTGAAAAGGTCTTCTTTTTATTACTGATTGATGTCTAAATGTAGCTCAAAAAACTGTGAGCCAAAAAAGCAAAGAATGATGACTTAACTTCAAAATAGCCTTAGTACATAAGGACTAATCTAGCCATAGAATATCAAATTTTAAATAATGACTGTGAAGATAGAATAAATGTAGATCTCCGAGGAGATTGTGTACCTGAAATGAAAAGCATCCACCACCAGATGTCAACATTTCAAAGATTAAGGAAATGGAAAGACAAATTTCTAACCTTTGTTAAATTGGACTTTAGGGGACCAAAAGTCTTGATTTAGTAAAGGGGACCAGAAGTCTCTAATAGAGAATCAAATGTGCAGGTACTTAAGCAAAGGGCTTCTGAAGTCAATAGTTTCGTACCTAAGTAAAAGCTCAGTAGACATACCAGCACTGAGCCCATCTTGCACATGAGTAGTTGTAAATAGAACACCACAAGAAATGTGTGTGATGCTTAGATGAACAGATGAAGTGTAAGGGAGGAGAGAGTATCTGTCCCCTTCAGGGGTGTCTGGTGAAGGACCTTTTCAGTGCAGAAAGGTATAATAAGAAAAGGAGGAGGCCCTAAATAACACAGAGACTCAGACTACACCAGCATATGATAAGGAAGGCAGTAGCGAGCCAAAGCTGGGCAGCCACACAGGCTGATAAGAGCATGTGGAGTGTGAGGATATTTATTTCAGTGGGATTGTCTGGTTGAGAACCTTGTGAAATGGGACGGTAAGGAAAAGGGGGAAGCCATAAACAAACTATATGGAGACACAAACCTGTCAAATGTAACACACAAAACCAAGAAACAAGCCTTATCGGTCACACTAATTGGTGGTCAAGAAGCTGCAGGGAAACCAGGACTTCGCAGCTGCTGGGTGTTGGTGGGACTGTTCAAAGGGGTGGGGGGTGTGCAGGGGAAGGGGACGAGAAGGAGCAGAAGAGGAGCGGACAGAATGGTCTGTAAAAGGGGCTGGTCCTGTGTAAAACTGGGCAAGTGGACACGCTTGTCTGACCGAGCTGGTGCGCTGGGTGCTGGCTGTTGGGGGCAAATGTCTCTTCCCCAGACTGTGTGTGTAAGGGTTGTGGGTGTTCGTTGCCAAACTTCAAGCTGGATCAGCCATCAAGTGGGGGAACTGTGCGGTGGGTAAGGGGGCCTTGTAATAGCATGCCCAGTGTTGACAGCAAGAGTAATTTCCAGTTGCATGTTCCTTGAAGAATTGCAAACCATGGAAAGTTAAAGCAGTTGTAGCATTGTGTATGTCGATTTGTATCCTAGAGGACTGAAGACAGAGGGGTAGAAAGGGGGTATAATGGCACTTTTATTTTGTTGTTTAATATCTGCACCAGACAGTGCTTAACTAAAACAGAAGATTTGGCACATTATTGTTTCAGTATTCTTTTTGCATTTTGAATTAGTTTTCCATCCTAAATATACCTCTGGTTAAAATGAAAACTATATGAATAAAATATGAAAATTCAGTCTTCTAGTAGAAAGTCTAATTAAATTTTATGTTGCTATTTAAAGGTGAAAAAAATTGATTCAAGCCTGTATGAAGATTTTAAAAGCCACTATTTTGGAGATGAAGTCTTGCACCGCCTAGATCTTTGCTCCATGCTGAAAAAAAAGCAACCAAATGGTTACTACTACTGTGAGTCTTCTATTGTTTTTGGTAAGTACATCTTCATTTTCCTGTTATATCATTCTGTCTGTAACTTACATGCCTGAAAAGCCATTTTTTCTGGAGTGTATGTTAGGCAATTCTTGTAATAATAGCCATGGAGTCTGACAGAATTATGTTCTTCAATCCTGGCTCTCCAGGAGCACTATGCAGCGCTTCTTGCTGACAGCTAAAGTTTACTTTCAACTGTCCATCCTCAGAATCCAGTTCCATTTCTCATCCTAAAAGGCGTGAGGTAAGTGAGATGTATCACTCTTCAGAGCAGCTCATCTCTCCGTTAATGGTAGAGACAGTCTGTATGATTAAGTTAGATTAGATGCAATAATTACAGATCATTAAAGCTAAGTGGAATGTCTCTGGTTGGGCAGAGATGTGACTTTACTTGGACTATATTCATATACAGGGAGAATTTCAGTGGTACGACAGATTTCATAACTGTTCAGAATACTATCAAGACTTTAGATATTTTATGGGCACTTTGCCTAGATTATTACAATACTAGAAATCACAGTTGTTTCCTCCTGCTTCATCTGAACAGAAGCTTCACATGCCTATGATTAATATTCTGGGCTTGTCTTCTCATTTCTGCCACAAGTCATGTATAGTTGGAACTTCAGGTGGTACACGTAGAACGACTAAGAGACTATGGGATGGACAATGGATTGTACAGTAAACCTTTCTCTGATGGTTAGTTCCAGTAGTTGATAGTGGATCTTGGGGCTGCTACTAGTCCTGTTAAGAACATGAGTTTAAAACACTCTGAAGTGGAGTAACTAGAGAATGTTGAGGATTTTTTCTCAAATGTAATCACACAATGAATTTAGGAATGTATTGTTTGATGTGTTAGGAATATCTTTAAAAATACCATTCCTGAACCTGCAGATCTTTAAGAGATCAGATGACGTGGGAATATGGTCAAGCAGTAATACAGAAAAATGCAGTTTTTTATATTAATTGCTTTTTTTCACCTGTCCTAATTAGGCTGATTCTTTATATATGTCATGTTAAAGGTGAGTCTCAAAAGACAGGTTTGTAGACAGGTCTTTGGCGGTCAGTTTATATTTCTTCTTCTTTGTACTGGTGCAGCTTGGGTTTTAGGTTTCTGGGTTTTGGGCTTGTTTTGTTTTTTTCTGCAGTCATGTCAAAGGTTGAATGTAGTGATGTTAGAAGACATGGGATACTGAAATTCATACTAAAAGTTCATGTGAAGATTTCACTTTGTCTTTTTTCTTTAGAAATAGAAATTTAGAAAGAGCAAAATGGTTTGGCATGTTGGCAGTGAGCAATAACTCCATCTCAACAAGAATATGGACAGTCTTATTAAAACTTAAAGCTAAGTCTTAACTGTGACCTATTTAAGGAAAAGAGAACATATGTTCTTGTATGGATCCTCTAAATAATAGGAAAGAACTGTGAAAAATCTTTTACAAGAAGCCTCAACGATAAGATGCTTACTTAAATACTGTGATAAATTTGTTCTTATATACCTTGCAATGTTTCTGAGACTTCTGTTAATAAGCAGTAATATAGAAAAAAAAATCCAGAAATCATTCTAACAAGCAAATTATTCAGTGGATCTTATGTTTCTCACTCTAAAGCATACTAGCTTTAGTAATGAAAATTTTCATGACCCAGGGATGATCGTATCCTTAGAAAGAAAGAACAAAACATGCAACATCAGGGAAATCTTCGAAGATCATTGCCATCCCAACTAGCTGAATAGAAACATCTTCACTGGAATCTTTTGAGTGGACAGTTTTAAAGGAAAGCCCTGTCTTCATCCTTAAGTAATAAGGAGTCTCAAAAATATGAAAACTTCTATTTTTTTATGAAGATACATCCTTAAGGAATAAGAAATCTCAGAAAGCCTAAATGATTTAATGATTCTGTGAAGATATGTTATTAAGGACAAAGAAATCTCAAGAATATGAAGACTTTATGAATGTAAAATGTCCATCCTCAAATTCTGCAAAACTTTTAAAGGTGCAGTGAACATGAAATAAAAGGAAAGCTTCTGATCCGGGCACCTCTTCTAGTTCCATCTAATTGTGATGGAAAGATCCAACTTGCAAAAGCTTATAATTGACAGAAATACATGTGAATAATGCATTATATTCCATTTTTTCTAAGCACATACTGGTTTTCTTTTTCATAATCATAAAAACTGTGCCTGTTTAATAGGCAAGTTATACCTGGTGCCTCACCTGCTGTTTTTCATCTGCTTTTCAAGTTCTGGATTGTTTCATTCTTAATGCTACAAAACTGACACTACGTTGGAGACAAAGGGTGTTCATGAACAGTTAGTAATATTTAAAAATTCCTGTTGTTTGGACTAGCTTTACATAAATACCACTATTAAAATTTAGTGCTGGTTCCAGGACTTTGTGTAGGGCTTTAGTGATGATGTGGTTTCTGCCTTGTGGTAACTTCTTCCCCTGTGCTGCAGCATTGCTGGTGGAAGTGCTTACTGGTCTTGAGGACCATTTGAGGATTTAGCATTAAATACTTACACAGTACTTTAGTCAGGCACTTTGCAAATGCTAATTGCTGTTAATGGTTTTGCTTGCATTTAGGGCCACCTTTCTTTAGCTTAGGTAGACCAACAAAACAAATTAAAAGCGGTACAGAAGGAAAAGGAGTAGGTTGTCTGTTTAAATCAGTGACAACACTACAGCAAAAAACAGACCAGTCAAAATCAAAGTCAGATATACATATCTATCTATGTAAATATATTATCATATTTATTACCTTGTGTTATACATGTCTCAGTTATGTTTATATTTGTCTATATAACTATATATCTGATGTCTTCTGTACATGTTTGTACATTCAATTATTATTTATGTGCATCCAAGTGCTTAGAGAAAGAAAAATTACAAGATTATTTAACATGGTATAAAATTTTTAATTGGAGTAAAATTGAGATTCCACTATTCACAAATACACTTCAAAATTATTTTGAAATATTTATCTGATTAAGGAATTTGGTAAATAACTAATTACAAGTAAAAGCTGTTTAGTAATCTATTTGGTAGATATTGACAATGTTTTTTCAAAACATTTGTCTAAATTTCTCCTTTTGAACTTGTCTTTTGACTGACATCTCAGAATGGTAAAATGAGATAGTCTTTCAGCTGTCTTTTGAATCTGATTCCCATTAAATGGTTTATAACATCAGTTAATCAACTGGTATTCAAAGCAAGAATTAGATGCTTGTTTGGCTTCAACTTAATCCTGGTATGACAATGCATAAAGAATTCATGGGAAGTATAATTTTCACAATCTGAACACCATTCTCCTCAGAATTATCTTTACGTGTGTACTACATCTGGCTTTCTTTAGCCATAGTATTTGAACAGATGTTTTCCACTGATACCACAGTAAGAAAGTGTAGTATTATTATCCCCACTTTGCTCAGTCATATTATTGACATAGAAGCATTGTGCCCAAATACATGCATTTAATTTTGTACATGTTAATATATATTTATCTAAGGCAAATAGGAGAAGGAAAACAGCTATATTTGAACAGAGTTAAAATGACTTATTTTTTAATTTCAGAGAAGAAGAAACTATATTTTAATGAATTTTTAAGAACTCATGTTGAAGTGTTTTAAAATGTGATTTGAATAGGTGTTTTAGTAACTAAAGTAGCTAGGATATTAAAATAAACACAGGAGGGAGTTAACACAGTTTTAGTAATACATCAGAAATAGTGAAATTTGAAAATTACTTAATACAGACAAAACATTGCATCCAGCTCTAGTTCTTTTTATGTGTATGTGTACTCAAGAAGTTATCTTCTTTCTCTGAAGTGCACAGAAAGTACAAAACCAGAATTTAGGTTTTTTTACTTAGTTTCAGCCAGAGTTGAGTGTTATGCATCTAATAAGATGAAAGGATCTAAAAAAGATCAGACTAATGTTAGAAACAGGGATCCATACAGAACAAAGAATTGCATACTACCATTGCTAGTAAGTGCCACAACATGTAATCAGCTTGGTAGCCACACATTTGAAAAACATGTTTAAAAATAGGAGAAGCATGGAAAAAAATGATATAAATAATGGCAAAGGTGAAACACCTGCTGAGCTCCAGCAATATGCACAGCAGTTAAACAGGCTTTGACAATATGTTACAGAGCGGCATCCACTATCTTCAGCAGAGCCAACATATCTGCAACAGATTTTCCTGCATCTGCATGGCAGACCTGCAGGGTATGTATGCAGGAGTTAAAATTTGGCGTGACAGTGCAATAATGCTGAAGCTTCATCTTCCAATTAGAGTTCAGTTTATTCTATAAAGCAAACAAAACAGCAGGCCAACAAAGTGTCCTCCTTCAGATAACCCACCTCATGGCAGCTGTTGTACATCACCTCAAATCCCAAAGAAGACCAGTAAATGCTGGAGTAAGTTGAGATTCTCAATATATACTCCTTCACCTTTATATCACGGTAAAGATGTTCAATAGACCTTCTGACCATCAAAGGGAGCATTATGTAAATCTTCTTATGTTAAATACACCATTAGCATGAAGTATCTCACTTAAATTTTCAGGATCCAGTCATGAAGTTTTTTGTAGACTTGTTTCAAAGAAAATTTGTTCGTAGTAATATGTAAAATGAGATTATGTACACATTAAAGAAAGTTATCATATTCAAAGCTGTATTCAGCTTGTAAACTGTTATGAGGTTCTCCCGAGTGGCCAGTAAGGGCATATTTATATGTCAGACTTCCCCTGTGCTATCTCTGAGGTAGAAAAACTTCAAGACGTCTGCTCCTTGGTGGAAGCCACCCAGCAGGTTGCTCTTACTTTCTGCACAGTCAGAACTCATATATCTGGAATTTGTGCCAAGCTGGAGATTAAAGTCCTATTACAGTTTCACTTAACCCTTGCAATCTAGCAGTAGCAATATGGAAATTAAAATATCAGACTACAAACATCTGTTTTATCTGGATAAAGGCATAATAGAGTAAAAGGTAATGCTTCTTGCTGCTGAAATATATCTTAAACAGATGCCTAAGTCGCAAAACATTAGTGGGTCAATTTACATTTCAGTGGAACTATGTACAAGTTTGGTGTCCAGTCAGATGTTGTCATTGAGGTACCTTCTGCAGTCTCTCTGAAATGGGAGACACCTGCAGAAAGTCATTCATCCAACCCTAAAATGTTTTGTAAGGCAAGCAAGACCTAAGAGGTGTCTAAGATAGACAAGATGTAGGTCTAAGACACACTACTTGAACAGTTAATATTTTTTAATTAGCTTGCTTGCTAATTTTATATATATGCAAATACAAAGTTTCAACTAAATGACAAAAAGATGCGTAATATTTGCATGCTTCACGTTTCTCAAAGAAAACAATAACATTATGGAAAGAACACGTTACAAACAAGTTTTATTCTTGCCGATTTCTGCTGTTAGGCTATTTGAATAATTTAAGTAACTTGTTAGTTACCTGAACTTTTAATAACCTCGAATTAGGATTCAGTGGTGCAGTTTATGCTTCCACATTACATTTTACATAGCCAGGCAGCTGCTCAACATCCATGTCTCAAAGAGCAAGATGCTCCTGATAATACCTTGTATAAGAGCTTTCCAGGCTGAAGATAAGTTTGTCAGCAATAGGTTTGGGGGACATCCACAAAGAAGAAAGAAGTGCAGAGGAAGGAAGAGCAGAAGAAAGGACTCATCTGTACCCGAAACAGAAAACCTATATGAATGATAATGTCACTCTGTGAACTCAAAATAATACTGAGAAGAAATAGAAAACTGAAAATAAGAGTTGGAAACCAATTGATAGTTGAATAGATTGTCAGCATCCCTCAGTTTGCTCTTTTTAAAAAATGCACTTACAGTGTCAAGCAAAAAATACAGTAATATTCATCATCAAGGGAGAAGAGGATTCAAATACAGTCTGCAATACGAAGTTTGCCTAGTTTGCCTGACATCTTTCTGAAGTGGCACCAGCTTTAAGAGAAAGGCTGGCATTTGTCACCTTTAGATGCTCTCCTGCTTCTTTGTCTATAGATGGTTTGACCTAAATGTGATTGATTTTATTTGTACAGCAGTTAGACATTTTCTCACATTGGAAACAGCAATAGTAACCAAGTAAATGCTGGTTTTATTGTCCAGATTCTACATCCTGCAAAATTACATGTATCATGTTGGTTTCTTTTACTCTCCTCCTTAGTTGCATGACAGTGAAACTTTCCTTCTAAAATAATGTCATTCTTTGATTTTATCTGTTATCTGTCCTTTCTTCTTGTTCTGTAATTTCAAAATACTCCTAGGTCTGTTTCTTTCACTTCTTAATTTTTCTTTCCTTGATAGTCTATTTGTAGGCTGGCTTCTACTTTCTCCACTCTGTTAGATTGTGAATAACTACTCTCGAGTTTTTTGCATATCTATGGCCCTCTTCCCAAATTTTAATTATTAATGTAGCAGTCATACTGCTTTTGGATAAAAATGTCTTGGGCAGCTTCCCGGGACTATTTCGTAACATTCAAAATTAGTAATTAATTCACTGTTTGTGTTGAGTTTGTCCACAGCCACTGCGATTTTGTGCATGCAGTAGGCTTAATAACTTTGCCTACATAAAAAGGAACAGGTGCTGTGTGCTTATCAGTAAAGTCTTTGCCTAAAGCACTATTTCTTAGCAGTCTCATGTGGTAGAATATTGACTTATAAAAATAATACTTTTGAACACAGCAAAGAAACACTCACATTTTAGTTATTTATTAAGTTAGAAACCAGGCTTTTTATAGACAGTGACTAAAAAGTAGTGATCCAGTGATTTCTTACACATGTGAGATCTTTTCCATTCACTACTGAGGCCAGAATGGTCCCCTATTTATTCCTTTTCACTAGTCCTACATTAAAACTTGATGGATATTCTCTTTAGCCATAGCAACATATCTCATTTTATATTGCTACAGTGCATAGTTTTTATATTAATTTTTAATTATTTTATTTATTTTATATTAATTTTAAAAGTTATATTAATTTTGTAATGGTAGTTATAACTTAAAAGCTCTATTGATATATTCTGTGTCGATGAGGAGGAGAACAAGCTGACAGAGGGAAATAACCAATATAAATATGGTTTGAAAGTGGAAATTTTCATTTTGGAGTAATTTATTGTTTTGAGGGCAAGTTCTAATGTCCCCAACTTTGAGATTTAATGTTGTGAATTGTGTAACAAACTTTTCATTAGAAAGTAGCAGGGAGCTTCAAAAATACGAACATGACATTTAGAATTCAATCATTCATCTCCTAATACTGAAAGTAAGTAAAACCTCATCACCTCTGTGATTATGAGGTATGTAGTATTTGCTTTATTGTACAGGGTAATTTTTGCAATTTTATTTAAAAATGCCATAATGTAATTCTATTCAGAAGGCCATTGTCCTTTTATTTTTCAAGGAAAAGGTGCTTGAAGTAGTGATGTGTTTTCATGCCAGAGCTGTTACCAGTAGCTGAAAGAAAGTGAAAATAAGATTTTCCACAAATGACTCTCAAAACTATGTGCAGACAATGGGATAAAATTGATGAAGCAAATGTCTGACAGGAAAGTACAAAAGCGTATTTGACATGAGTAAGAATGTGATTCATGACTGAAAATTTACTTGAGTATATAAAAAGACAGAACTGATTTTTCCATAGTGTAACACAGGATGCTACAAAATATTAATTAATAACATCCAGCAGCTTTTTTGTATGTTTAGTATTTCTGCTTTAAAGACATTTTTCCTCAAGCAGACTTTGGTGGCCAAACAACTAATTTATTCCTAAATTTAATATATTAAAAAAACATTGAAAATTGCAAAAAGTAAATAGACCACCTAGGAGGTGAGGAATAAATTAAATATATACTATTCTTCCATTGAATAGACAAGTAAAAGGTAATTGCTTTTAAATCTTAAAATTTTCCTAGCTAGCATGTTACTTTTGTTAATATGTATTTATCGTATAGTGTTAACATCAAATGGAAGGTATGTTTGATTTGCCATAATTAAATTAAGCTCTTCTGCAGTTCCTTTGAGGAGTGGTTTTCAGTAGTTCAAAGGACATGGAGTGAAAAGAAAACCAGTTTTCCATTGTTCAAATGCTACCATTTTCCAGTTAGTGTAGATCTGAAGAGCTTTTCCAGTGTGCTGCATGGTTACAGAGAGAGACTACTATGCTTCCTACCTGATCCCTGTGAGGTATTCTAAAATAAGATGTGGTTGCAGATCAGTAGAGATCTGTACTTCAGGGAAAATACAAAAACTGACATAAAAATGTAGTTGTTGAGGAAAAGGGCTTGTTTTGCTTAATACCACAATTTACATTCATCTATCAGAACAGTACTCAGCAATTAATAGAAACAGGTAATAATTTAATTTCCAGTAGTTTTCTTATTCTAGACTGAACATAAAATATTTTTGAAGCCCCTAGTATTTGTAAAAGTAGTTTCTTTTCAGTGGAAATACTTTCAAGATAAAAATGTAACAAATTTTAAAGAAGCTTTGTTAGTGTGGCATAGTGTCATTTCTTGTTTCCTAGAAAGCAGCAATGTGCTGTTTCTTATGGAAGCAATAGACTGTAAGAGCAAGATTACATCAACCACAAGCTAAAACATGACATTATTGTCTTTAACAACAGCCTGCCAAATTACTTGGAAGCTTTAATTTGTTCTTAAGCACATCAGAAAGGGCCACCATAATATCTGCTGAATACATAGTATGCAATCCTTGATTTTTCAAATGAAGATTAAACATTTAAGATCTGAATTAAGATTTAATGACAGGAGAGAAATCTGAACCACCCCTCTGTTTATAGGACAGTTACACAGATCTGTTGAGTATGAACAGTTGAGGGTGTCACTCAGGCACTACGGAGAACTTCTCTTGGAGGGTGAACATACAATTAAAAAAAATGTTGCCTTATTACCTTATTAGGTGAAGAGTTTTGATTTCCTCTTAGCGAAGTATGCCTGAGTCTGCATGTGGGCCCTTATTTGTCAGCTATCCAGCTGGGGACAGTCTAGCATTGTGCTTAATCCCCCTGTGCCGCAGCTTGAAAATCTACCAGTGGGTTAGAATTGAATTACTATAGGCAGAATGGTGCCAGACTTTGCAATTTACAACAATAATAAATGGCTGAGCAGTGCATAAGAAATAACTTTTTTACACTGCCTTTCATGCTATGTGAACATTCCTGCTCCATTCCACTGCAAAATTAAATGTGTTAACCATTCATGACTTAATTTATCTGGTATTACTTTAGTTGTTTTAGGTACATTGGTTGCTCATGCTGTGGAACTGACAAGGAGCATACAGGATCAGGTGGAGATGACAATGCTTAGTGAAGGCATTCCTGCTGCCTCTCAAGTGTTGGCTGCTATCTCTAGGCTGATACAGTAGTGTTTAGCTATGCACTAATTTCAACACAAGCATCAGTAGGTCAGGAGACTTGGATGCCCAAAGCTGTGGTACCAGGCCTATGCCAAACATACTCACACTCATTAGTCATGCCTACAGACAGTTGAAGTTAGGCTTCCAATTTTTTTAAGTTTCTAAACAGGTCTACGCTGTGTTTTCTAAGTCAGCGTGGATTCACAGCACCTGCATTCTGAGCAGATATCTGGGTGTATGTGGTTGGCATAATGCTGAGCTTGACAGCTGGAGCTGGTACCACAGATTCTGCTCACCTGGATTAGGGTCAGCAGTGGGTATGGGAAGAACGAGCTCCTCTTGTCCTCTCTAGACTGCAGGGTTTTACTTTAGGTGAATAACTTGATTTCTGAAGTGCTGAGACACCACAATTGACCCTTTGGCACATACTTTTGGAAACCTCTGCTTTAACTGTGTTTTGCAAAGAGCAGATTTGTCTTAAAGAATTTTGAGTAACCATCCACAGCCTACGGATTACAGCAGAAAGTAATTGCTGACTGAAGACTGTTTAAAAACATTTTTGAAATCATGTATTTAGGTAAACAGTAAAAATGTCACAATTGCATTTTAATACCCAAGTACTGTTTCCATAGCTTGCTTATTTAAAAAAAAAAAAAAACCAAAAAACATTTAAGGTGTTTTCAATCAGAAATCCTAGATGCTGGACTTCATTGCTTTAATCAAGAGAACAAACAAAAGGCTTTCTTACATGTAAAACTGTTCCCAATTGAAAACACTTGGAAAGTGGGTCAAGCTGAATAGGGAACAAAGCACTCTTATTCCAAAATAAGCATGTTCATGTATGGAATTATTCAGAAACAGCTCAATACTTTGAAATTCCCAGCCAGTGTTAATCTGTCTTATCTTTCACATGCAGGCAAGCCCTATAGTTTTCCTTCCCCATTCCTATCTATCTATTGCAAACACAAACCACACTGGATGTTAAAAATTTACATCACTTGATTAGCATGTTATACTGCCTTTGGCAGAAGAGGAGACTGGTTAGTGTATCTTTAATATTAGAAACATTATTTTCATATGAAAACAAGTAAAAGCTATCATTATTTTACATAGTAAATATACTTACGTATTCATGTACTGTTTTACAAGCATAAGTTGAATTCTTTGTGATCTTTATTATTGGTGAATTCTGTTTTCTATATATTGTAATTTCCTTTCCCGAGATATCCCAAGATGTAGAGATGCCAATTTCCAAGTATCTCAGTTAGCATCCATAGTATGGATTAGCTGGTACCTCAGTCATTTACATCTTCCAGTTATCTAGTCAGACCTTCTCAGATATATTTTTTCTCTTCAGAAATATACAGAACATCTGCCTTACCTTTCTTCATAATTCATTACCCGGATTGGTTTCAATGTACTTAGTGGTTATTTATATTCTTGAGGATATCTTTTCTTAATTTTGAAGAACACAAAATACATGAAGGCATATGAATACATGGTTCTCCAAATTGAGTGTAGAACATTATAGTACAATTCCTGCTATACAAGCATAATGAGCATGCATTTCAAAATAAACCTAAATCTGTAATTTGAAATACAGATGTGTAAATCCTAATGCCTTGGTTATTTTCAAACTATTAGAAATAATTTCCTGATGAACAATCTTCTGTGGCTTCACTGCTTCTCTGTATTATTTGGCCTTTTTTGGCTTGTACTACTAATTCACGATGCTATAATTATTCAGGTTTCTTATGAGAAACAAAGGCTAAGAAGTTGTAAAAATTGAGTTATTTCTGATTGTTTATCTGCCCTTTTGATTTTAAGCTGTCCAATCACTTTCAGTACTTTTTTTTCACATCATTCTCCATTTGGGACTTCAGTGGTACAGGGCCATTGGTGGTGAGAATGGTGGTGAGAATTGCAGTGAAATTATAAGGAAAACAACATTATTTTGGGAGACTATTACTCTGTAGTAAGGTAGATTTAAAGGGAAGAATTATACAGCAGAGTGCAATAGTAGAGTACAAAATATTTTTAATATTTTTGTATTTTTGAGATTCTACTTAGCATTCCTCTTGTCTGGACTTGTAGTTGTGTTGCAACACATGGAATTAGTCAGCTGCATATATTTCATGAGTTTGTCTTCTGTAGCGGTAGCTATTCTGACTATTGTTTTTTTTTATTTGAACACTTATGTCTTGATTGGTTTATTTAATTTAATGGAAGAATCCATAAGAGGTTGCATTCTTTCATATATATATATATACATCTTTTTGATGTAGATTTATGTCACAGCACTAGCAAAACTATCAAGCTACAACAAGGTCTTTTACCATCTCTTACCAACATACTCTTCATGCCAGTCCCTCTGCTTCCTTCTCCTGGTCTCTCCTCACCCAGGGCACACATTCTTTCTCATCTCTTCTCTCTGCTTCTTCCTCTCTTTTCCTTGGCTGCTCTCTCTTCACTGGCTGCCCAACCCCTTAACAGAACCAGCCACAGCTGCACATTATCTATATCGACCAACCCGCTGCCCCTGAAGCCAACACACAGCTGTATATTATCAATGATAATTAACCCAGCTTCATTTCTCTACAAATTTATATTTGTACAAATTCAAATCAGTGTGATTATATTAATAACTTTGTCCTATTAGTGCAATCATAGTAAGAATTCTCACTACAGACTCTCTCTTAAGGGCTGTTTTCCAAACAGATTTTGGTCCACAGTCTTTTGTGCCATAAGATATAACACAAGGGCTGAATGTATGTTATCTACCTGACCAAAAAGTGCATTTAATAGATGTATTATGTTGACAAGTCCTGCTTTTTATGTTAAAGGAGGGGTTTGTTAAATGTCTTTGTGTATAAAGAAAATTTACAAGTCCAAGAAAGGTTTTTGGTGAACAACTTTTGGAGGAATTTGGCCCCAGAATTAGATGCCTTCATTTCCAGTTGCATGCAGCATCCAGTATGTCAGAGCAGAATCAAGAAATTGCAGGCTGAGCCGAGAGCTGTGTTGAAAAAGCCAATGGGAAACACTCAGCAAAGAACTGCATCAACATCCCTCTGTCTTACTTTGATTTTTGAGATAGGCATCACATCCTACAAGAATCCAAAGCCCAGTATCCTGTGCTGATGATATACATGGGTACTTAAATCAGGGTTCACTTTTTATATTTTAAAGAGGGAATACTTATTACATACATAGTTTGGTTACAATTCCCACTCAAATTAGACATAGGGTTTTTTTCTTTCCCCAGCTTGGGGGAATTCAAGCCACTGAAGGCTGGAAAAGCCACAACCAGTAGCTTAGTATGGAAGCAGAATGGCTCACATGTGTTCTTCAAGGAGCTTCCCCAGAGCAGCAAAGAATTCAAATCTCACGGGGACAAGAAATGAGCTCCCCCTGCCCCAAGTCAAGCTCTGTCATACTGTGATTATTTCTTGGAGTGTCTAGTCTTATGGAGGTCACAGGGACAATGTTAAAGTGCCTGCTGTGGGCATAAATCAACCTTGTTACTGGTTTAGGAAAGGGAGTGTCCAGTGCCTGGATCATAAGCAGACGGAGCCCAGGCTGTTCTGAGCTGGTTCTGAACGTGACTACTACTGTTGCTGGACAACAGTAGAATATGTGGGTGTTACTCAGTTTTTGAATGCAAACATATCAGTCCTGTTTAAATGCTGTTTAGTGTTTGTCTCTTTTTTTTTGTATTCATTAGAGACAAATTCTCAGTATACAGGATTGGTACGTATATATGTTTTCCTGTGTGTGTTTGCCTGTTTGTCTATATGCACATGCATGCATGTCTACATAGCATAACTCCTGGCATTTACTTTACTGAGAGGTAGTGCAAAACATTCCTTTTAAGCAGCTCTTTTCTTACTGGAAACCTTTTAATCAATTTAGCCACAGAAGTGGGTGGTGTTTGCATGGAGGAGGTTAAGAAAAAGCACACTAGAAAAGCATTGAATAAATGTGGGTTTGGACAGCCTTTGACTATGGGACTCGTAGGGTACCTTGACATATATCAAAGCTGCTTCCTGCCATCGCACAGTAGATTCCCCATTATAAGCTTTGGGCTGAGTACAGCCCAGATATTTGTTTTCTCATGCATTGTTAGTATTCATTGAAATGCTCCTTTTCTTTGGAAATAGCTCTGAGAGTCTCATACACTGACATATTTATGAATGTCCATTTAAAGGAGCATCTTTTTTGATTGTTGCGTGTTGTTATCCTTGTATGTGACCTCATTTTTCAAGCTATGCTGTCTTTCACATTCTAGCACAAAAGCTTCATTAGCACTTAAAAAGCTCATTTAGTTAAAATAAAGAAATAAATCCTACTTCATTTCAGAGCTATGGAACAGGCTGCCCAGGGAAGGCAGTGGTATCACCATCCCTAGAAGTGCTTCAAAAAACATATAGATGTGATGCTTAGAGACATGGTTTAGTGGTGGACTTAGCAGTCCTGGGCTAACAGTTGGACTTGATGATGATCTTCAAAGTCTTTTACAACCTAAACAATTCTATGATTTATTAATTAGTATAAAACAACAATTTGAAAATCAGAGCAGATACTGAAGGTGTAACCATTGATTTATCCTGTCTCCAAAATGTATTGTCATCACCAAGGATGAAAGCAAATGTCTTTTTCCCTTCTCTAGAAGGGAAGCAGTTGTAGCTTGTACAGTACACAGAAATTTGATGGAAATAAACAGAATCCAGAGCAAAGAAAGAAACACTTTTACTTCTTTTAAAGCCTACTTATACATGAACACATTTTGTTAAAAAAATATTTTTTAGTACATTGAGGAAGGGAGAAAAAATTGTTACTTCACTTGGTGTACATTGTATCCTCCTTTTGTTCTGACAGCAAATGTAGAATCCCCTTTTTTTGACCTTCATAAATACCACTGTGTCCTTGGAGTAAAGAACTACATAGGAATACCACTCAGTTACAGTTGCAATTTGGGGTAAGGTGGACAACAAATAATGCAACACACCCATACCCACTAGTTTCCAGTGGCACACCTCTCAGGGTATCTGTTATGGGTCCCAGGTTCTCTTGCTTGTATCTGCTGTGTTGGGCACCAGTTTCTGTAGTCTGAGTCCAGCTCAGTTGCCTCACATGGGGCACTAATTGTTGCAGTACAAACAAACTAGTAGCTGCAATAAGGCTTTCACTCAGTCAGATTCTACTACCCATGCTGTTTCTCCTTCCCCCAGAAACCACCATACCCAACCCACAAGCCTCAGGGCTATTTAACTAAGTCACCGAACAAGCTACAGCTGCACGTCATCCATGTCAATCAACCCACTGCCTTCATTCCTCTACAACAGGGGTCCTCAAACTTTTTAAAGAAGGGGCCAGCACACAGATTAAGTGGCAGGCAGTCATCTGTGGCTGCTTGGTTTCCCAGCCCCCAGCCAGGGGGTTCTGTAAATACCAGGGGGCCAGACTGAGGACCCTGGGGGGCTGTATCCAGCCTGTGGCCCATAGTTTGAGGACCCCTGATCTACAAGTTACTTATGTTTTACTTGGTTAATAGAGGCATAGGCATCAGTCAAAGCTCCCAATTCTTGAATTCCTTTAAAAAATGAAAATATTTTTTTCAAAATGATACAATTTTTCTACAATAGAATAGGTGTTCATATATGACGCTAAAATTCCAGAACACAGTTCCCTCATAGTTATGAATAGTAAAACCTAAGACGGAAAGATAATAAGCGTGTTTCCAGATAAAGATACAAATAAGTCTTCTAGGCCTATTGCTAGATGGTGTTTTTTGAGAACTTTCCAGTAAATCACTTCTAGCTGTTATCTCACTTTTGACTCCATAGATTTCTAGGAGGACTTTCAGAGCATGCACTTTCAGTGTAACTTTATATTAATTGGATACCACTTCTATATCTTTTCATGGAGATATGATAGAAGATCATAATACACAAGCTTTGCTTCACTTGTTTGTACTTTACTTTTTACTTCTTCCAAGCATACACAATTCAGATTAATTGTTAATTTAATTGTTAATTAATTGTTATGCTTTTATACATAATAACTTACAAAATAACTTACTGATTTGAGTATATTTGAAAATGTGTGTATTTTAATTTTAAATCTCTAAGTACATTCTGTTTATGTTGAGTCTCTGGTGTAATGAGGTTTACAAGATTTTAATGAACTCATACTTTATCTTATCTGTAATTGGAGGCCAATGGAAAAATTAGCAGAACTATTTGTTTAAATCAGTATTAAAATTAGGAGGTGGTTGGTCTGTAGCAAAAGAATGGCTGGGTTTCAGTAGAAGTTTTTGTTAACTTTGGGGCTGGACGTGATTTTTGTGTTACTTAGGTTTTTTTCTAAGAAAGCATAAAGGGTATAACAAGAATCTGTGTGTGACTAACCAAAAGGAGTTTAGTTCACAGTCATCTGAGAAAGCAAAAGCTGGTTGGCATTCCCAGTTCTCCTTTTCTTCTTATTTAGAATGAGTTTTCTCTGCTTTGGTCTCAAGAAAACCTTGGAGCATAATGCCATGAGAAATGAGTCAGTGTTACTGCCTGTCCCAGTCTTTTAGTAGAGACTATCTGGCACTTCTCTTCACAATGATGAATCTGATAGATTCTTGCACAGGCAGCTGTAGCAGTGTAATACCTATTAAAATTACACCAACAGTTACCCAACTTTCAATCCTTTGGTGGTGTGTTTATGATGTGTTGGTAGACCATATGCTAAGGGGTCACATACAAGCAATAAATACAGATTATTTATTACACTTGCTGCAAAGATACGTTAGTAATGAATGCATTTTTTGTGCCTGTTTCTGAGAATGAACATTTCAAATTCCATGCTGGTTTTCCTTTCCTTTTGATGAACTAAAAGAGCAAGAAGAAAAATTGTAAAAGGAAAAAAGCAGCTTCTTTAAAATACAGTCAATAAGTGATTGCTAGACTTATTGTTTACAATCTTCTAGAATGTGTGGGCTAGATCCTGAAATATTTTCCATTGCCCCATTTCTGCCTTCTTGTGACTGAGAGCAGAGTTGTTCCTGAAATAAGTTTGTTTAACTGGTATACTCAGAGCAGAGCTTAACAGTTTAGCACGTTTGCCATTTGCAAAAGGTTATACTCCATGTATCAGTTTTAGCTGGCGTACGTACAGGCTTAACCTTGTACATACTGCTTTAAATTACATTGTACAGATGAAAGCCATGGTGCTGCACATAAATCAGATAATTCAAACAAGAGGGCAGCCTGAAGGGTACATACTTGATTTCTGTTTGAAACTCAGGGTAGAGGCTGCTGAATGTCTGAAAAATAGCTGTTGAAGCTGCATGAAGTGTAAAGCCAGAGATGGTTCCATAGTCCAGCCTTATCTCTGCTATTGTGTGGGCTGTCAGCCCACCTGGCCCTTTGCTGAGTAGAATGGGTTTAGATAAGCTGAAAAGATGATGTTCTCACAGGTGCACAGTGCAGGTGTGGAGTATTTTGCCTACTGCCAGTGGTCAAAGGCCTGGAAATGGTAGAGAATTAACTGCTTGAAGACTAAGCTGCT
Source organism: Microhierax caerulescens (assembly GCA_035590215.1). NCBI lineage: Eukaryota > Metazoa > Chordata > Aves > Falconiformes > Falconidae > Microhierax > Microhierax caerulescens. The sequence continues at coordinate 55,325,348 of JAVJGJ010000059.1, read as the reverse complement.
TTCTCATCTCATTGGTGTGGAGAAAGCTAAAATTCTTCTGGGCATCAATCTTGGTCACCAGTCTGACTTCCTGCATGTTTTGTATGTGTGCACCAGTCAGACACTTAAAATTGAGGATTCTCTGTACTGAACCTGGTTACCGCTCAGAGCATCCTTCTTTTTCCCTGTTCCATTCACAGACCTTCTTCCCACTGTGGTTCATCTTTTCAAAGGACTGTTGGCTGAAAGAAAAGAACGTATTTAAGGTTATATTCAAATCTAGAGATTCATTTTCTGGAAGGCTTTGAGGTGAAATATGTTATTTCAAAGGAAAGCGAGTCGCGGGTTAATTCTCTCTTTCAGAATATTTTGCTCTTTATAATCTGAACAAGGTATGTTCCTTGGTTAGCTATACAGTTTCCCAAAGCAAATGACAGCACAGGCAGATTTCAGTGAACCATCTGAAGGTGCAGCAATCTAGCAAGTGCTATCAGCTGACCACATCAAACTATTATTAATTGTATTTTTTGAAAATAAAAGTTTTACATGGATTCTTTTGCTGACTTGATGTTACTTTCCTTTTTTTCCTCTCATGAATCATGAAAAGCCTTTGATCCGATCTTAAAAACATAGCTGTCATACACAGTAACTAGCATTGGTCCCTTCATTTCTGTTCTCTAATGCTAAGTATTTATTTGCATAGCACCAAATACCATGTTTTCATTGGCATACCAGAATAATATGGCAGAAGATTCAAAAATGACCTAAAATTCTGAGGTTTTGTTCTCACTAGAAAGTCAGCACAAATAACTTATTACTAGTGATTTCCAGAACTTCAAAAGGTATAGAACATCCATCTATTCAGCATTTACTTTTTCTCCAGGCTGTAAAAATACATATTTAAGGAGCCTTCTGCTGTTGTACTCTCAAGTAACTCTTAAATAAATGAAAATTTTACAGAAAGGACTACCTTAAATCTCAATTCTGTCCTGACCTGCAGTCTTACCAGCAACTTTAACCAGCAGGAGAAAAGGAACTTTGTAATATTCTCAGAAAGTTAACAAATCTGGGCTCTGGAGTTCCAAATGTAGATGTGGGGAAAGTTGCAATACTGAAGAGTGTTGCAACAGGAATGGAAAGGGGGCTGTAATCAGGACCTCTCTGTGCAACCTTATGCCAGCTAATTTTGGGCACATTCAGTGAGCCTATTACGTGTGTTCCAAATCCCAGAAGAATTCTAGTCTAGAATGATAATGAGGAGTAATACATTAGCAATAAAATACTGACCAAGGATAGTGGCATTAGCAATTCTGATACACAAAACTGTGGTAAGGAGTCAGTGCATTTTACTGACTTTCTTGAAAAACTTTAAAGGGAAATAATAGAGGTAATCACCATTTATTTTAATTATTTTTTGCCTTTTTAAGAAGTTCATTCAATTTGCTTGTTCTAGTGGAAAATTAATTTTGATTTTTTTTTTTAACAAGAATTGTTCTTCTAGGCTATGCACAACACTCAAGAGTTCCAGAAAGCAAATTCTAACATAATGCGACAGATAATGTATGTGCATTGCAAAGAATAATTCACTGTGCTGTGTTCATATTGCAATTTATTTTAAATGTAAAAATGTTTCATGTCTCAATGGAGAACAAAGGAAGGGAGTACAAGAACAGACCTCAAGCTTCTTTTCCTTGGTAGCCACATTCTTCAAAATAAGCACTGACAAATGTTAAATGTAATCAGGAAAGTAAAGAAAATATTCAAAACAACATTTGGACAAAAAATAGAAGTCCTCTTAAAAAAAGGCAAAGAGTGTCATGATAATTTGTTGGAAATTAAAGATTACTAATTTAGACAGCAGAACCTAGTCATTAGAGCCTTGCCGCTGCCTCATCTTTCTCTTGTTTAATTTTTATACACATAAGAAAAAACTATCATTATTTTACTCTAGTAAATAAGTTGAAAGTAATGCTAGTTTTTGTATTCTCCTTAAAACTTTTCTGGTGCCCTCACAGTCAGTTTAACTCTCAGTAAACCATCATTGGACAATAATAGCTACTTACTGCTTGGCAGAATCATGGAGAGACGGGCAGGCTGTGAACATCTCTTTTCAAGCCTCATTATCTTAATTGTTCAGTTTGCCTTTGAAAGTTTAGAAGGAAAACGTATATAAATACCAAAATTTTTGCCTTGACTTAAATAGCACTTTTTTTTTTTTCACATGTGATACTTGGTAATTAAGCTAAGAGATTCAATTTCTTTTCATGATTTTGGAGAGGTTTTCCCCCACAATAATGTATCCTTCAGTTTCTGGTGCCCCTGCTTTTAGACATTCTCTTTTCCACAACAGAAGGAACTAGCTGAATATTGAATTAAATAACTGCCTGATAGGTCTCAGAGGCTTATGCTTGTAAGGTGACCCTTGGGAAGACCCTGAAATGTGAGGTGTACCTTGCCCCAGCTTTTCACATTGTCAGTTGTCTTGGGGCTTATCTACAAATCTCACATTCAAGGGGGACATGTTCTTGTATGCTGGTGTCCTCTATGAAGTCCATCTCGTACACCCACTCTCAGGGACAATCACTGCAGGAATAGATGGGATACTTTGGCACACACACACACACACACACAGATAGATATGTCCACTCTGCAAAGAAGGGTGCTGTGAGTACTCTGCAGAGCTTGAATATATTTGGGGGTTTCACCCAGAGGTGCTGTACAGCTTATTCTAAACATGGCTCTGAATGCATTCCTGAGGGTAACAATCTGAACAGTTGGCAGATTTGGTCTTGAGCCTCACCCTGAGGTTACACTTAAAATAGAAGGTAGGCATATTGGTGGCTGGCGTCCCAGCCTTTGCTGAAAAGGTACAGTGCGTTCAGCAAATAGAACTCGCAGAAATAGTGTTTTACAGTGAATAGGAGCAAGATTCACTCTCTAGAAGGCAGTGTTGTAAAACACGTACTAGTGGTGAGATTTCCCTGGAAGTATTTTAAGTGTGGTTTTAAAAAGCATAGCTAAAATAGGCACTTCTGTTTTAGAAGGCAAATGTCAACTCAGTATGATTTCTTTCTTTATAGTACATGTTTCTTGGAATATTCTTAAGCCATTGAAAAATAAGAAAATCAAATATGTTTAAATTAATTTAGTCTAGCCATTTATACTTTTTCTCCAGAAAAATGGAATTGGAATTATTGTCAGAAAGACACAATTAAAAAATTGATAGAATTGCCCCTTGCATTACAAACCAGGTATCAGAACGAAATGGGAGCAGAGTCTGCACTGTCAAACACGATAGGAAAATGTTTGCGTTTTGGGAACTCCAATAGATGGTTTGTTTATCCCTGTTTTGGGGTTTTTTTTTCTAGATGGGGATTACAATTCTGATTTGGTAGGTGCTCGCAAAACAATACGTAGAGTGATACACTGTCTTCTGCGTTCTATGTGTGTGTGTGTTTTTATATACATAGGTTTGGGAACAGCTTAGGTTCTTAGTGCAGAAATGCTTTTAAGTTGAAATGCAGATCAGCTTTTCTTCCTCACGCACTTTTTACATAATTTGCACTATAAGCATCATCTAAAAAAAGCTTTGCTAGTTTTCTTCTTAATCAGCTGAACAGTGTTCAGGAGCATTAAGAAAGCTGAAATTGGCTCTGCTTAGAAAGAATACCTTTTAGTTTCTCTTGATCTTTACCTGCTCTGAAGAGAGACATTTTCCCAAGATTCAAAATTGTAATTTCTGCTTGACGGAGACCAGTAGTTCTGTTTGCTACTGGTTTGTCCTGGCTAGTCTAGGCAACCATCCTTGATAAAGGATGGCACCTTGCTATTCCTTACCTGGAAAAATTCTACCTCTCAGGTACCCTCCAGCTTCCCTGCCTCCCAGCAAAATACATATCAGTGTCTTTTGGGGCTTGTTAATTTTTAATACTACTTCAGGTATTTAGGCCTCATATGGCTGGTGTTATTATAATTCTATATCCAGTCACACTTTGTGCCTTAAGCAGCTGAACGCTTTGCTGTTGTGCTGTAAGCTCTGTCAAAATGTACTTCATATATCTCACCAAAATTTAGAGAAGTCAAAACAGAACAAACTACAGGCCTTGAGCTAGCAAACTGCTGAAAATGTGATCAGGCCCACTTTTGTTGCTGAATGTATGCCCAAATACTTAAGATGGACCATATCCAGCTCTGGAGGTTTAAAGTGACTTCATGGTCCTTACCCTTGCAAGCTGTAGCACATACACTGATCTGGCCAGTGTTAAAAGTCCAGGGCCTTCTTTGAACCCTCTGCTTCTTTGCTGTATCCACATTTGTGCTTATATGCTTTCTTAGTTTTGGCTAAGAGATGGCTTGTAGATTTATGAAAGAGGTCTGTCACTGGTTGTGACTATTCCATAATTGCTTAATAGACATCCATAGACCGCCAGGACTGCCTCTTAAGCCACCAGCAAGAGCTACGGTTATTGCATGTTTTAGCAGAAGGATGCTTGGTTTTAAGTACAAGAGAACTTTGTGCTTCATATGCTGCTTTTCTAAACATGCTTGTCAAAAGATGACAACACCAGGAGTTTTGTATTCATTTAGGTACTACATAGACATGATCTTTCTATATAAAGGAAATTATGCCTACATGAAACTGAAAAATGTATCTTATTGCTTGGTGTATTACTTGAACATTTCTGGGTTTTTTTTAACTTTTCTTGGTGGAGAATATTTGTTTTCTTCCTTAAAATGTTGCCTGTGTTCTTGTTTTGATCCTGAGCAGAACAGAAGATACTGCTCACTCTTAGAAATAGACGCTCTGTGCTTTGTTGACTGGCTTCACTTCTGACCTGTAGTACTCATGTTTAATTCATTTACGTTGTAGAATATGGGTCACATTCTTTTCTTTTTGCTCTTGGTTGGGCTGACAGCATCGCCTCAAGTGATGCAACTACACAGCTGAAATGGATTTATGTGAATACAGAACTTAATAACTGTTACAGTTATTTTAAAAACTTCTATACCATCCTGATTTTTTGTTTCTGCTACTGAAAGATAATTCTCTAAAACGGTAGATTATTTAATTATTGTTAATAACTGAGTAGTGATGGAAAAGAATAAAAGAAATTACAACCTGGCAACCTCATTTTAATGCATTTTAGTTTTTTGGAATAGAAAGACAATTAAATTTTCATAAGGAACCAGGCCTTACAAATATGTTAAATATATTACACTTGTTCTTCTCAGATAAGCTAGCATATCTCTGTAAGAAATATGAAATATTTATAGGTTTCTCCAGTCTGAGATTCTTACATCTAGGAAAACAAACATAATTTCATGAATCAAATAGTATTCGCAATATGAAACATTAGACTTTTTTGTGGAGAATTTCTGCCACTGATTAAATTATTGGTTTTCTGGAAAGGATGTCATACAAACTGAACACTTAAAAAGTGCAGGTTAATAGTAGCAGAATTCATACCCTCATTTTGTGCTAAATGGATTCTTTTTTCAACTGTAAATATTAGTCTTTAGAATATAAACAAGAATGTTAAAAAAAATGTCATCTAAGCCTTATCATTTATTTTACTAGTGTGATAAGGAAAACAAGTGCATGCTTTATCCATCCTTCACATTAATATTAAATGTTAAGAACCATTGCTGTCACAGGCTCTCTGTTATATTCAATGGGTGCTCAAAAGGTATCAGTTATTGCAGGTATTACCAGAGGAGGTGTGCAAGATTAGGTCTTTTAACAGGAAGTATTTGTGGATTTGGTTTCTTCTGATTTTTTTTTTTTTTGGCATTCTGAATGTAAAAAAGAAATTACTTTCAAAAGCAAAGTGACTACAGCCATGAAAGGTCAGTTTTCCAGTGCACACAGATGATCTTTCAGTGAAACATGCTGGTTAACCTGGATCTCCTGGGCAGGAAATTGTGTGCAGACTTTCTAGACTGTAATCCCACAGTTTCTATGTATACCTGCATTCCTTCATTATTAGCCTAATGATAGAAGGCCTGTGGATCATGTTTTGCATATCTCTCCGTTGCAACAATAACTTTCAAAGTTGGCAGATTTCTGGTAAACAGATACAGAAGTGTGAAAATAATAAATATCTACATGTTAGCAGAAATACACATCCAGGCAGAAGAGAGAGATCTTATTATTTCCCACAATGAAGGAAAAATTGCAGTATGAACTCAACTTTTAAGAGCCATGGGGCATCCAGGGACTGTTGGCATCGTGAATGGCTTACCATGGGTCAATCAAGTCATAAATATGAATTCGTCTGACACCAAAGAGCTACTTCTCAGCCACGTATCATGTGTGTTCTTTGTTGTCTAGCAGAACAGTTTGTGATGACAGCTATTTACAGCAAAAGCTGGGATATTCACCATGTGCTTACCCTGCTAGCTAACAGCCTGTGAGCACCCCAATACTGTCTGTCCAATTCCTTTAAGATTTGATGATCCACAAGACAAAATAGGTAGGAAGCTGGGTGGTTTTGGTTCTGGTGAATGCAAGAATACTTAAACAAAATATTTATGTCTTTACATTTGGTTTTATTTACTTTGTTACTTTATTACTTTTGGTAATAATTGGTTTTATTTACTTTGTTTACTTTATTACTTTGGATGAATAGACTCCGTTTGCCAAAGCCATACAGGTTGTGCTCATTTACTGTCCTGACTCACTGCGTATAACAAACTTCCACTCTTAGGTGTGTTATTACTCGTTTATTTTCAGGTAATTAAGGACTGCGTTGAGTAATGTTGGGACTAGTACTAAACCCTGTAGGACTGCCTTTGATTATTTTTCATCTTTAATCACTAACTTACTCTTTACTGATACTGTGTCTCATTATTTTTTATTGTTACCTTAGAAGAGCCTAAGTTTATTACATCCACCAGGTGACCTTCATCACCCACACGTGTAATGCATTCCCTGTTGAGAAGGAAGGCTAGTAACCCGGGGCGAAGGTGAGCAGCTCCGTCCCGCTGCAGTCTGTAGTAAATCCCCACCAAACCCAGAGCAGAAATCCCACTTGGTTTCTCAGTAGCTCTTGCCACGGCTGCGCGCTCCTCCGGCAGCTTGGCCAGCTCCTTTTCCTTGCTTAGCCTTATAACCTCAGTTTTTGGCTCGGGGCGGGGAAAGGAGAGCCTGTGCGTGAAGTAGAAGTACTTGTTTTATAGAGAGACATACTCAATGTGTGCGTAACCGTATTCTGTGCTGTCTCAGCGCGCCTGCGGGGGGGAGCTGCGGTAGCCGGGGGCACGCAGCCACACACGCTTTCTCAAACGACCGGTGCCTTATTTAAGGTGGCCCAACGCTGCCTGATTTTTACTCGCCCTTCCCTCCTGTCGCGTAAGGACGAGGCGGGCAGGATGGCGCAGCTGTCCGTAGGACCGATCGCACGGCTGGGGGGGGGGAGCGGCGCTGCGAGCGGCCCCCGGTGCCCGCGGGCTGGGGCTGCCGGCGGCGGGGCGGGCC
>JAVJGJ010000059.1:55304497-55317792 GCA_035590215.1 Microhierax caerulescens | reverse complement strand
GCTCCACCAGTGAGAGGGCATCCTCCGCTGGCAGCTGCCGCTCACCGCCGCTCGCTCCCCGAGCGGAACGAGCGATTCCTTCACGGGGTGCAGCTGCTCTGCGGCTTTTGCTTGAGCTGCACGTAGAGAAGGCGAGGAAGAGGATAAAGCGGTAGATGCCATGGGCCAGCTCTGCTGCTTTCCTTTTTCCAGAGGGGAGGAGAAGATCGGTAAGCGGGCAGCCGTGTGCGGCGCTGCCTGCCGCCGGCTCGGGGCGGGAGAGCTGCGGGAAGCAGCCGGGCGTTCCTTGGGCGGCTTTTTTCCTTTTGGAAAATTAACCGATTGCTTTAGAGAGAAAGGATAGGGGTAGGTGGAGACGAACTGAGCAGTATTTCCACTCAGTAGATTCAGATTTCTCTGTAACAGAGATAATTACATCTGGTTTTGTTTGTGCGCGTTCTAGCAGTCCATTTCTTTGCACGAATGTAGTCAGTGTTTTAATTTTCCTCTTTAGCAAGCGTGATTTAGAGTAAGAGATGGAAAAGGGGCAAAAAGCCTGGGTGATTTAAACAAGTGCAATTTAGAGAAGAGGTGAGAAGGTTGTGATGCTGGTAGCATACACATGTTGATGGTAATGCTCATTGGAAGCAGACAGAATGGAGATTTTGTTGATGGCAATATTGACAGATGAAGGAGGCCATCAGTTCGTTTTCCATTTGGGTGTTGGTTGGGTGTGTAGTTTTAAGCTGGCCGAGTGAGGGAATAGTTGCACTTCATGTGTTCATCTGGTAGCGTCTGGAGTGACTATCAAGTATGTATCTCTGGGTTTGCTTTTAGCTGAGTAAATGTAAATTGAATTAGAGGAAGCAGTTCTGATTGCCTTATCCTTTGGTGCACTGAGTCAAGCTAGCTAATTTGGCTGGAATGTTGTTTCTGCACAATTATGTGCTGAAAATGATGTTTGTCCTAAGTTTGGTTACACAATAAAACATCTACTTGACTTTTTGCTCAGTGAAATATGTTCAACCTTTCTTCTAGGAGATGCAGCCAAATTTCTGTCACATTGTATCTGAAATCAGTTTTAAGTAAACTCACATAATTCATTAGCTGTAGGCTAGGAAATCCAGTTTTCTGATCTGGTTTATATTTTATTCTTGTTACTCAGGAAGCTGTCTAGGCATAAATAAAATGAGAGATTTTTATACCGTCAATGAGAAAATCAATGTGTATACCAATAGTGGAAGAAACATGGAAGACAACCTCAAGAAAATCAGTTGGCTGCTTTAAAATGTTTTTCCTTCATAGGTCATGGTGTGAGGGTAAATATAAATTTTGCATAGGGAAAGTGTCTAGGAATCCTTTATATTTCAAAACTTTTTTATCATGTAGCTGGTACAAGACATCTTTATGTGAAAATCAAGTAGCTAGTGCATCTCGCTTCTAATACACAGAATAGGTGAAGACAGACAGCAAATACAAATTGGTTGTAAGATTGTTCTGTTGACACAGAACAAAAGATACAAGGAAGTGATAGTTTCTTCTGCGTCCTACTTCTCTCAGTCCTCTCACTGTTTTTTTACTTTTCTTCTGGCATTAAGCGTCATGCACCAGCTTTCTTTGTATGTGCTTCTGTGAATGAATGGAGCATACACTAAATATAACATTTAGCATAGCATGACCTCAGACTGCTTGTAGTCGAAAAAATTATTCAGGAGATGTCATTGCGTGCAAAGACACAAAGGCTTTTGAAAGAGGTGGGCTTTTGGCATGTAGCAACTGAAAAGTGCAGCACAAACCCCCGAGAATGAGGAAGGGAGAAAAGGGTTGGGTATAGGATGATGGGAATCTGAAGCAAGGAGGTCTGGCTGTGGATGAGGTAAGAGGGTGGTGTCTGAAATGAGGAGGGGGAAAAAAAAATAGATGTGGCACCGTTTTACCAGTGTTTGTGGGGGGAGTAAGATAGACTGAGACATCTTAAAAAGGGAAAGATAGAGGAAGTGTGTGACAAGCATGGTGAATATGATTCGCTTTTCCCTCAGTCCAGCACTGCCTGGAGAAGAGAGAGAGGGAGAGAAAGGAGAAAGGACTTTCCTTTCAACTGATCCCTTGGCTTCCCTCCTTTTCTTCTGCCACACCTGCTTCTCCCTCTGGGTGCTGGGAAGAAGCACTGAGATGCATGGCTGTGCCTCAGCTAGACGGATGGTTTGAAGCTACGCACACGGAACAGGCAAAGGGAATTACTTTCACATCCATTTTTCATCTTCCTGTCATATCATGATGGCCTTTAAACTGATTGTGTTGGGAAATTTAACTGGGCTTTTTATTGCCACTGAATTGTTCTGGTTAGCAAACAAGCAGGTGCAAATCACAATCATGTGATTGTTGTACATGAGAAACAAAAAGTACACATAAAATAAAGGCAAGCATTTGCAGTAAATAGCAGCTCACCATGCTGCTTGACTCACTTCAGTCACGGTGAAGATGAAAACATCCAAACTTCATTATAATCTTCCTGTAAGTTTTGTTTCAGCTGAAGTTAAACACAGCTGAAAAACGCCTGTTACTGAATTGCTGAGAATTCATTACTTATTTGGCAAGGAAATGTTTCCATTTCATGTACAGTGTAGTTTCAAAAGATGTTGTGGATTATATTTCAGGTACCATTACATAGTATATATTTGTGATGTGAGGTGAAAGCTCGCTGCTTTCATGGAATGCTTTTTAAAATTTGAGTTTAGATTTATTTCACATCAAGTCTGAATTGAATTTAGCTTCAACACATTGCCTAATCTGCATTGTTTAAAAAAAAAAAAAAAAAGAGAGAGAAATTTAACCTTAGAAATTAAGATGCCTATGACTGAAATGCACTAAATACTGACAAGTGGAAGCTGAGTCATGTTAAGTTTTAACAGCCACTTGCTTACATTTTGTATCCACACACAGTATGCATTTCACATTGCTCTTTATTCTCTTCAAGTACAGGTATAACCTTGGAAAACATTTTGCCAAGTTTTATGGTTATGGTGAAATCGTAAGAGTGGTTGTTCTGGACTGATTTAAGATCCTTCTCCCCAGCATTATAGGCACAGGGTACCTAATAAAACCATTAGAAACAGGCAGGTGTAAGATGTTTCCTCAAAGTACAGCTCCAGTGCAGCAGCAGATCAAGGTTTGTGGACTTTGTGGAGCAGCATTCTTGATAATTAAAAGTCTTTAATCGGCTTTTCTTCCAAGAATTTTTCCAGTCACCTCTTGAACCCATGTAAATTTCTAGTATCTGTACTATCTTCTAGCAAGGAGCTTTACAGCTTAAATACATATTTTGTGAAGAACTTTACTAGCCGTGCCAACAAATACAGTTTAGTTTACTGAGTACTATCTAAATAAACAGTTTTTCTGCCACATTTGATAGAAATCAGTTCCCAGAACATACTCTGGAGAGCAAAGAACTGGAGCGTTGTGCAGACAAGGGAGGGAAGGAAGTGTATGTCTTCACCACTGGTTGTGGGACAGATACAAGTAAAGCATGAGTAGCCGTTATAACTTAAATGTTTAGGACCTTCACAACCTGTTCTTTCAGTTGTCTCAGTGAATGATCATGTAACCACTCTAAGGCTTTCTACAAGGATGCAGACACCCCGATTCAGCATCTCCACATGCTGCCTTTATGTATATTCATCTGTGCATCTTATGTTGATCCTTTGTTATGTTATGCGTCCTTTACTAGGCAACCCTTTTTGAATAACCAGTGGCTTAACTAGTGTTTTCTTTGGGTTTAGGTACATAAAATGAGACCATATTGATGATATTATTCTGATCTTGTGCAAGAGATCACTCAGGTTCCTATAAATTTGAAGGAACTTATGCTCATGAATGGAAAGAATAGTTTTAGAAGTTACGTAAATTTTGACAAAATTTGTGAAAATCTTGATTAAAATGTATGAAAACTTTGTTCTAAATTAGAAGTCTTAGGGTGGAAATGTGGGGTTTTTTTACATAAAACCAAACAAACCACAAACGAAAAAAACCCAACTTTATTTCTTCTCTGATTCAGAAATGTTGAATTCCAGTGAAGTTGATGGGGGGGATCAAAATTTGACTTGCTATGTGTAAGGAGAGGCTTTTGAAAGAGTGTATATTCCAAAAAAAACTAGTGTTTAGTCTAACAATTAGTTCTTTGTATTCATGAGATCATGAAGGAATTCCCTCTGTGACCTGGAGTTAGATCTCATGTTGATTTGCTTATGTCAATGATAAATAAGTGCTTTTTAATATTTTGGAAAATATCTCAAATGATCTTTAACTCCTGTTTGAAATTATCTCATTGCAAGCTTATTTCTGGTCTAAGTTGTTTGTTTATTTTAACTTCATAGCGTGACACTTTTTAACATGGCATAAAAGAAAGCATTTTATGTAATAAGCATTGTTGCTTTTCATTTTAGCTCTGTATGTCTAAGCCCATATTCCTAACCTGATAGGGAACCAAGGATTAGAGTCTTTGTTGTACTGGCCGGAAACTGTTGAAAAAAGCTGATAAATATTGTATACATACAAAAGTCCTGTGTCAGGGAGTTACTGATGTGAAATAAGACTGGTCACATCAAAATACAACGTGAAACACTACTTGCATTCTAAAAGATGTGATTTACAGCTTGAGAGGGCAGAACGTAGCAATGGAAGCACTTTTATATGTTTTGATTTAATTAGATTAAGCACTTAATTTGTTCTTTGATAGCTATTACACACTACTACTTAAGGTGCATATTGAGTGTAACACATGCAAATAGTTGTGGAAATAAGTCAACGAACACAGAACTAGGGGCTGTGCACCCTGTGACAGGAGCCAGACAAGCTCCCACATGCAGCCAGGCCAGTGACTTCAATTCAGATCCTGCTCTTTTGGGCCTGACCAAAAACTTCCCAGTGGTATCAAACTAGGGATTCGATTCTGAGGGTAAGGGAAAGTTTAGTGAATGAAACTGATTTTGAAAGTCCTGAAAATTACATTTTCAAATCAATGACTTGGTCTAATTTGCAGTTTGTTATAAGTTATCATGAATTATTTTGCATTGATGTGGCTGTAGTACAAAAGATGCATTGTCTGGCTTTCTGTCATGAGGGACAGGACAGGTTTGCCTACCACAAATAATAAGTCAATCCTCATTGTTAAACAGCCCGTGTACATTTGTCAGGCTGTCTGACTAGTTTCCAATACTGATAGCACCCAGTCCCACAGGTTGTGTGTACTTTTCACATCTGTTTTGTGATGTTGTAACTCTTAGTTGATCGGAGCGATACCTGCTCGAGTACTATAAAGACACTATCCTTTTCCCTTCTTCTTCCCTAAAGGTGAAAACACTCCTGTCAACTAAGCCTGGGGAGCCGTGATACACTCCATTCTCCAGTGCTTATATTCTTTCCTGTCTTGCCAGTCTCCCTGTGCAATGTAGATTCTTCACTCCCGTGCATGCATTCACTCATGCATACACACAAGATGTGCATAGACCAAGAGGTGCATGATGTGGATGAAAAAAAAAACTAGTTTGAAGGAAGGGTGCATTCCTCAAAATGACATTTTGGATAACAACTAGGTGGTGTTTGTCTGTTTACCTCATAGAAGTTCAGACCCCCCATGATGAGGTTGCTAAGGTTGCTTCCATTCTTTCTTGGAAGAAAAGAAAGAAAATTTAGTGGTCCCAACCAAAATTATAGGTTCAGTACTTACCATGTCAAAGTTGAAAGTTACACATCTTCCTCTTCCTGCAACCAACAACTTTAGGTTTGATGACCAAGACAATGAGCTTAACCAAGGCCTGATGACAGCCAAGACTGTTATTGGTGTTAGTGAATCATGAGTTCGCCCTACTTGTATGCCTGTTCTTGGGACTACATTGGCTATTAAAGTAATCCCTCAGTGATGAAGCTAGATTTCTAGATTGTGTATGCTAGTGAAGACACAGAGAAAGCAGAGATTTAAGGCAGATCTGGGAGAGAGAATGTGGTGTTTATATGAACTGTTAAGTTCAACATCATTGCAAGGTATCCAGGAGGGGATGATAGAAGAGCAGGCTTTTAAATAGGAGGAAGGACATTTAAAAAAGCCTTTGGCAATGGATGCCTATTTGTGGCCTCAAAAAATGGAGAATATAGTACTTTTGAAGTAGAGAATAAAAATAATGGTGACTGTGAAATTCGGGAGAGTTTAAGGTGATGTTAGATTTATCCATATGCCTTAGGTAATCCTCCTGAAATTAAAATGTCTGCATTTTGGGGTTGGCTGTTTTGGGTGGTTTTAATTTTAAAATTAATAATTGCTTTTAGAAAATAGTCCTACGTGGTATGAACACCTATTGCTGAATTTTCTCCAGTGTCTGATTTATAGTCATTTCAGGTGGCATTTGACTTTTCATTGAAAAGTGATATTATTTTTTTCTCTCTTTATATTTACATATATAAGTCCAAATTTATAACCTATCAGCATTATATGGCCCATGGACAGAAATTAGCTTATTGAATTTAAATTTTGTACCAGTTTTTATTTGAGTGTAAGGAATTTTGAAGCATAGAATAGTATAGTTTTTAAAACTAGTCTACATTTTACTATTTCATGAGTATGCAGCAGATTGTTCTGCTGTACAGTCTATTAAATTGCAGATGTTAGGCTCCCTTCTACCTTCTTGGCAGGATGTTTTGTATAAAATGAATTGCAACTAGAAATTCTGGAGATGAATAAAGTCAAATGTGATTGCCATGCCTATTAAGTTATGTTACTGATTGGGGGGGGGGAGCAGCAGTGTTTATTATATAATTTATTTAGAGATATGGCAGAACTGCTTTTTTCCTGAAAAGAAGCATGAGCAAAGACAAGGAGTCTTTGATTCATAATCAAAAAAAAGTCCAAATGTCCAGGTTAATTTGTAACTGTTCTAAAATAGTGAAAATTTTAAATTTGGTTAAAAGTATCACCTTTCTTTAACATGCACTTAAGTATGAAATTAAGATGTGTGTGGGGCTGAAGGCCGTATTTGGGAGTACTTTGGAGCACAGTGATCCACAACTACTGTGCACTGAGAAACTTGACCAAAGCCTTTGACCAAACTTGTTTGTATTAAAGGACTTGAAGAATTACATGAGAAGTTAGGAAGATATTTCATTTCATTTCATTGTAGCAAGCAGAAGAATAGGACTAGCTAATTGTTACAGGGTGACTAGTTCCATGGTAGGACAGGTACCAATGCTTCTTGATCGCAATAAGAGAAGACGAGAAAGAAAAAGAACAATAAAAATGTTTGGAAGACCCTGATGAGGCATGGAGATGAGGATGCTAAAACTGACTTCATGTTGATGGAGTTGGAACTGTAATGAACTTGATCAGTTTTCAAAAAGCGTCGGCAGAGAACCAGCCTCCAGTGATTTGTGACTGTGTAGCAAGAAGAGAATTGCCCAGACCCCAAGGGCAGGTTGCTGTTAGTGCAAGGTATTGCTTGTCTTCTGTCTTCCACTGATGCCACCAGAAGGTGGTTGCAGAAAATGGCTGCACTGATGGTTTAGACTGAAAACTTCTCCCCTGGATTTTTTGTGGTCAGTTTGTTCCTGTCTGTATCTAGACTGTCCATTAGCTTAAGTATTCAAGGGTGAATAGCTCAATGTCCATCTTACGGACAGTGTAATTGCCAAACCGTCATTTTGCATAGGTGGGAAAAAATAAATACCTTTTTGGCTATCAGATGATGCATAATATTTTGCAGAAGTATTTGCGTAGAATCCTCCTATATTGTTGAAATTGTATTTTCCATGCTGAGGCCAAGTGTGCCGTCCTCTGTTTGCATGCTACTACTTTACTGTCAGTGCCTCTGCAACTGTATTAGGTCCCAAATACATTGGGAGAGAAAGAATTATATATACTTTCTATATCTGTTTAAATGACTGGCAGAGGGGGCATAAGGAAACTCTTGTCTTTTGCTTTCACTTTCACTATGATCACAGTCCTCTTTACCCCCTGTGTGGGACTTGTGAGATCTTTGGCATGCCTGCCGCCCTGACAAGACTATCAAGGTGAAATCTGGCTGTGCTTTTGGGAACTCTGCTTGTACCTTGTGGTGGGTTGCTACAAGCTGCCATCTTTCATAGTGAGTTCTACCAAGAAATGTGTTGATCATACACAGTACTAATTAACATCACTTGTTACAAATAAATGTTGATAGAAACAAAGTTACTGTGGTGGCAGTTGTTAGATAAGCAGGACAATGATGGCTCTATGGCCATAAAACCCCATTCTCTCCTTGATGCAGGAGTGCTGACAGAAGATGTTGTTGATCTTAGGTAGCCGTCGTTGCTGCCATCCCCAGCCATGTACAGTGGTGGTGTACGCTGTGTACGCTGATCCATGGCAGAGTGGGTTACTGAGCACTCCTTTCAGGCAAAATCAGCCCAGTGATGTTAAACATTTCTGTTAATCATTGGCTGACTAACCTGCCTAAATTTGCTTGAAGTAAACTAAGGAATCCTCAGAAAGGCTGGAGCAGAGGATGATAAGCATCCTTTAGCCACAAAAAGTTGTTCCACTATATTACTGGATCTAGTAAAAAATACCCGTTGCTTCAGAAATACACGTGCTCAGTCTTGAGCAGTCTTGATACCTTGTGAACATGTGTACATATGGTGATGCTGAATTCCTGCTGCCATCAGAGGATGCTGGGGTTTCAAGGAGCTGAAGCCTTCCATGTACATGGGAAGCGTTAGCGGTGCGAGGACAGAGGACATTGACCAAAATAGGTTGATTATGGTGTCTTTCTCAACAGTCTTTATTAGTAACATTTATATTCAGATAAAGTAAAACTGTGCTATTTGGTGCAATGAAAGAAATTTAGTGTTTCTAAAGTAATAAGCTCTGTTTCTGTGCAGACTGATCCACTGATAACTTGTGGATCAGACATTAAATCATGTAGACATCAGATGGGTCAGCCTTCCCGCTAAGGTCAGCATTCTCATGACAGTGAAATGGTGTCTGTGTACCTACCCTGGACTGAGATGGAGGCAACAAGGAGGACCTATTTGGTTGTAGTCCAATGCTTTTCAGGAACTGCAGCAAGGATAGTTGGAAAGGAAAATCTTGGAGTGGTGTATCGACTATGTATCTCCCTTTTGCCCTCCCTCCTGGTTGTATTGCCTCATACAGCTGCTGCCCCACAGGATAAAGTCCTGTGCTCCTTGTTGGTTGGCTATCTTCCAAAGTCTTGTAGTGTTTATCATGCTTACGTTTCACAAGGTTAGCTTCATATTTGTATGTTTTCCCATCCTATTCTGATCTGCAAAAGCATAATTTTCTGAAAAATCCAGAAATTAGTTCATTGACAAAGAAGCGGTAGTTAGTTAGTGCCGGTCTGGGAATGTTAAAGAGCTGTGGAAGAAAATGAAACAACTGATGCAAGTTTATACCTCATCTCTGCTGTGAGGGCATTGTATGAACCATTTGTGGAGTTTTAGGTAAAATAATCTTATTTAATTATACCAGAGCAGATCCTTCACTGGTTAGTCATGTTAGTACTGCAGTGGATATGGGATTTTTTTCATTGAGTAAAGACGAGAGGCAACATTAAAATTGTTTTGTTTACAGCTGAAGGCTTCTTTGCAAATTATGGGAACTGAGCCTGCGATCTCAGTGAGCCCATACAAAGGTCACCACTGCTGGAACCGGTCAGCGTGCTTGTCAGACTAACAGAGTCTGCTAGTTGAGGGGGTTGTGAAAAATGCGCTCTTAGTTATACTATGGTTATGCAATACTTTCTGGGTGGAAATAAAATACAGTAAGAGACAGTGATCAGTACCATGCAGTATTGCTGCTATTGTATGTGCAGCATTGTAAAGGAAAGAAAAGAATAATCCTCTGTCAAGGAGAGGGACCGTCCTTAAAATATTTATTTTACTGCACATTGATGCCATTAATTATTTCTGTCACTGGTTTTCTTGCTTTTGCTCTCTGTTTTAAAATTTATGGCCAAGTAACTTTGCTACAAAGTCAGGCAGCCCACATGGGGAAGTAACGCACTGGAAACTTGCTTATGTGGAGAAGTTTCTAGCTGTGACATTAGCCAGACATTTTATTCATTGTTTCCGGAAGGTGTTTCATTCAAAGAACTGCATGAATAAACGAGCAGATTCCAAAGGAAAAGTATTATTTTCTTGATCTCCTTACTGAGCATCTTCAACTAAATTGATTGGCAAACATTTGGAGAGACAGGAAGCTTCAGTAGATACAGAGCTGAGCCTTGTATTTCTTGGGTTTTATAGATACCAGTTTGAATTCCATCCATGATAGGTCATTTCCTTGCCCTGTTGGGGGGGAGAAGGCCCAAGAATATATCCAAAACACTCCATATGGCTGCAATAGCATTCAGGTAGCCCTGGGCATTTCAGTGGGCCACCAGCTGGAGTGGCAGATTACAGCTGAAAATTGCATGTAATGTTTCAAATTGTGCTGTTGCTTGGTTCAAAAAACCCCAAACAGTAGTACAGACCAAAGAATGGTGAATACTATTTCTCATGGGGCCAAATCTTTCAAGTGTAGTTTTGTAAACCTCCAGCATAAAGTTAGAACAAAAACTGGCATAGAAATGAATAACTCTCTTACAATATGCTGTAAAAGGGTAATGGCTTGTAATCTTTTGTAAAGGTGAAATAATTGGCAGTTAAGTATTGTCTGTCAATTTGCAACACAACATAAATAAGAATACATGTTGGTTTTGCCCACAGATTTTATTTCCATATAAAAAAAAAATATATACTTTTCTGGTAGTGATAAAATCACAGATTCCCAGTTAACCAAACTGGGAATTTTAAAAATGCTTATGTTCATTAAAAATAAGGGTTTCGAGGATAATATACCATTTAGTACTGCAGTGCTTGGATGCTGTCCAAAAGGACACCTCAGTTGGAATATTAAATTAGAAGCAACAGTGTTTAGGGATTTTTTTCTAAAGATGCACGTAGAATCATGAAAGTGAGACAAATTATCTGGGGCATGAATCAAGCAGTTGTGAAAATGTCAAGTGAAACTCTTAGCAGCAGCGAGCAAGAATAGTGCTGCTTTATACCAACTGAGGACCTGGCCTGCCAAGTGTCGTGGCTGTGACAGTCCGCTGGCACTCCTCGGAGTCAAGGGCTGCAGTGAGATGGATGAGAATATCAGCTAGCCCATTTAAAAGCAGACCTTCTATAAATAATATCTGAGAGATTGGTTCAGATGGCAAGCCAACAAATTGCCAACTCCATCTGGAATCCTCTTTGTACGTACGTACATAGCAAGGGAAGGATCCTGCCTAAAGTACTGTTGTTGCAGCCCTGGGCATTCAAAATCAGGCTAGTACTCTGCTCCCACGCCTCTTGCAAGAGACTTCCAACATTATTTTTTAAAGCAAGAGTGAGCCTGGAAGGAAAATAAGATTACTTTTAAATTTTCTGCATTTACACTAGTTTGCTTAAGCAGTGTGCCTGCTGCTATCCCGTATCCTTTTGGGTTTGAAAGGGAGAGAGAATAAAGGGCAAGACATTGGAAGCATACATAAACACACCTTGGGTGAACTTGAAGATAGCAACTTCACTGATTCTCCTATATACAGATGTTCCATTTAAGAAGATGAAGTGTTTATTAGATTTCTTGTACCTTTGTAAGTACACAGGTTAAACATTATTGCTCATTAGTGGAAAATATGTTTAGTAGTCACCCCATATACAGCTAGGTGTGAGATATTACATCTTTTAAGCTGTTAAGATATTTTAACAATTATCTTAGCAACAGACTGGGCTCTCAGAGGAACTCTGCTTGCTTTACGCTGGCATACTACTGAATAGGGCAAAGGCTGAAACATTTTTTTTTATTGATTTCCAAAGGGTAAACTACAGGCTGTTGCTATCAGTTAATATTAAAAGCTGCCCTATATTCCCAGTGAACAACATCCAAACACCTTCTTCTGTATAATGGGAATCCCCTTTGTACAATTGCTCATATTCATTATTATATACTCCTTTCTTAGTTTACCGACCTTTATGTATACTTTGGCACAGTGCCTCTCAACTCAATATACAAATTGTGTCACTTGTTAACTCACCAAACAGTAGCAGGGGCAGCATGGTTCTCTGAAGTGCTGTTAAGGCCTGCCCTGAAAAGTAAAAAGCATCGGACAGTCAAAATACTTAGTTATGAATTTTACCTTTCCTTTTCTTTACTTCTGGAGATGAAATCAGCACTACAGCAGCAGGATTTCATTGTAGTGGAAGAGGAAATGGAAATTGTGGTGTTCCCGCAGCTTTACTGGAGTCACAAGCCAAATCCTGTCTTCTGGCACACTTATTACTCTAGCTACTGCTTAGTTCTTAGTTCGTATTTCTGTTTTCATTTGTGGTGGGCTGCTTTGGAGTTACAAGTCAAAACCTCTGCCAATAGAAATCCATAGAAGTAACTGTTCCATGAATGCAGAATTTGGCTCAATGTACTTCTCAGCTTTGCTGTCTACAGACACACCCTGGCTCTGCAGACCGCTCTGCATGCCTTGGGCTCCTGTGTGCTGTGTGACGGGGTGTCTGGGGATGCACCTGCACACTGGCACTGCCTTGTCCATGCCATGACCCTGGCACAGTTCTGGCGCTGGCAAAAGGGCATCTTCTGCAGCAACTCCTGGGTGCTGGCCGTGAATTACCACCAACCCAAGTCCATTCCCAGCAGGCATTTGGATGCAGCTGCATCATTTTCAAGGCTGTCGGAGCCCGACAGGGTGGACCTGAGCTTCTCTGTACTAATTGGCCTCATACCCAAAGAACAAGTACTGGCATTGTAGAACTCATCTGTGTAAGCATAGCCAGGTACCTCTGAATGAAACACTGGCTTTCGGAGGTGTTACTGTGAGGACAGGTATTTTATCAAATGTCAACACAGAACTTAAGTTGAATTCTCCTTCTCTATTCCAAAGCGATGCTTGAGCAAGTTGGTGTTACAGCCAAGTAAGAACTGGGACATGCTAAACGTGAAATACCATTCTTTGTTACTGTATGTGAAGAGCTACCCCAATTCAGATACTAATTTGCTTTGACCTATTGCATTGCTGTGTGACAAGTCCTACTGTAACCTAATCACTGAGCTCGGAGCAGAGCCATTCACAACGTAGAAACTAACATATGGAAAAAACATCTATTACAGAAATAGAACAGCCACAGTTGGGAGTGGAAAAGTGTTAATACAACCAAAATGTGATAGTTGTCTACTTCTTCCTAACCTGGTGTTTTAAATGTGCTTGGGGGGGGGGGGGGGGGGGGGGGGGGCG
>JAVJGJ010000059.1:55291266-55304397 GCA_035590215.1 Microhierax caerulescens | reverse complement strand
ACCGGGTGTTTTAAATGTGGGGCCCCCCCCCCCCCCCCCCCTTTTAGGCTGTCTTATTTGTGATGCTTAATGCTGGCTAAGTGAGTGCTTTGTTTTCTAATGGAGAGTGGTATTCCTGGAAGCAGGCAGGCATGTTTTAACGTTTATTTCAGAAACCATTAAAATACTAAAATTAAAATTATGAAATCGGGCTGCACAGCCTCTCTCAAAGACACCATGTAATTAAGAAAGAGCAAATAGGTTATTTTATTTTGTTTCATTAAAGGTTTCTAGAAATCAAAATCTGGACAAATAATCAGACTTTCAAATATGATAGTTCCATACTGACCTGGAAAGATCAGAAGGCTGTACTGAGTCCTTTTTGAAGAGAGGTGGGGGGAACAGGTTTCATCTATGGAAAAGGTTCACCTCTGGGAAAGAAATAGGGTTTGGGTTTAGGTTTTTTTCTTTTTTCTTTTTCTCCTCCAGCAAGACTGTATGCCACCAGACCTACAACCTTTTAGCACAAATGGTGTGCATGCAGTGCTAGCTAGATCTGCACTGGAGAGATCAGTGTAACTTTTGTCCTAGAAGCTTAAGAGGCACAACCATGGAGCAGAGGACGAAGTTCGGAGTAAGAGTTACATTTTCAAAAGAAAATGCTCCAAACAAAAATAGGAGCCCAGGCTGCACTTCCAGAAAATGCCTGTGGAGCTACATCTTGGGGACAGCCTATGTGCTCTGAGAGTAGAAACTAGGTATTTAGTGGGGGGAAAAAAAAGCTACAAAGCCAGAAACCAGGAAGGGGAACTGGTTAACGTGATTAAGCAACTGTTAAGATAGCATGGGATTACTTCTATTGCATCATGCAAAATAAGAATGAGACTATTTTGTATAAATTTCAGGGAGAGCTTCCTGTTGGTGACAGATGCTGGACTGCAGAGAGTCTCTATGTTTTGCAATGCTGTGACCAAGATTTTCAGACTAATGCAGACAAACAAAGCAAGCAAGCAATGCAAACAAAGGTCCTTGGTCCAGTGAGGGGTTGTCCTTTAGATGACACTGGTCGGTTACTATTTGTGGAATTGTTATAGGCAAAGTGGAAAATGAGATAGTAAAGCATACTGATACCTTGTTCAGCAGCTGATTAATGCTGTTTTAATAATGTTTTGTACCTAATAATCAGTGTCATTCCTGAAATTTGAGTGATGCTGTTTCTACAAGCTTGAAGTGTAGATTTGGCAGAGGAGACTGGGATTGAGAAGAATTTGGGGTATAAGGCTGTATATGATGCTATGGAAGTTACAATGGAGAAAGTGCTAGGACATTATCCTGCCTTAACAAAAGGAAAATGGACTGGATGCCACAAACACTGTTTAAAATTTAGATACCTTCAACTGATAAACATCTGACTTCAGACTAAGTCCTTGGGCCTTAAGTAGCTAAAAATATACTGTACCAGTGATAGATCTGGCACTGCCAAACTTTTACAATAGTTGGTGCTTTTAAACTTGTAATTCTGATGTTAACACATGCAGCTGAACTTTTGTCAGGCTCTTGACCCTGCCTGTAACTCTTATGAACCTTAGGAATTGCTGTCCAAAATTGGTACAGAGACAATTCACTCATTAGATATCTCCTCTGGATCCCAGTCCCCAAAATCTCAAAATCCACCATTAATTTTATCTTTTCTACCGATAACTTAATCTCTTTGAATATCTGCCAGTCGCAGGTGAACTTCATCTGGGCACTTGCTGGGATTCCTGTGAGTTAAATTCCTCAGGCATGGATAATTCATTTGCTGTCATGAAAGAACTTGCATCCTTTTGCTAAAAGGAGAAATGTCTTATGCCATGGTCTATTTTTGTGTTACTCATTCTGTTTCACATTACAGGAATATTTTTTTAAATGGCATTTTATTCACTTTTCCACTTTAGTACAAAGCATGAGGATTGAACAAAAACGTATTATCAGTCATGTTTACTGCAGCACTTACTGTGGCTGAGGCAAATCAGCAAATGAGTAACATCTTTTTCTGTCTTAAAAATCCATTACTATCCAGTATAGCCTAATGCTATAAAAAAGGTTTTCCTTCCTCTCATCTCTCAGCTCCCCGTTTACTTTTCACATACACATCGTTACAGAATGTGAGAGGATGTTCCAGCACAAAATGAAAAGCTTGTTCTTGTAGTTCTACAAAATAGAGCCTGTGACTAGGGTGGGTTCTAGTGATTGAACGCCCTCCTAAAGTCTGGAATTACCATTCTCTTTCTAAAATGAAGTTGGTGTAGTGTTTGCGTGTTTTGAAACACTGTTGATCCTCTGATTTAATGCAATGAATGTTACTTCCAGTTGACCCCACCTGTGTGCCCTATTTGCAGATTGTGTACGTTCTCCGTTACAATTAGACTGAAACATTTGGAAGGAGAGCCAGGTATAATAAAGACAGAGGGATTGGTGTAGCCCAGCCCAGATCATGGAGGCATTGCCTTTAATGCCTGCTTCAGCGCAAGTGAATAATAATAGTAACTCTGTTCCAAAGCAGCGCATAATTTTGCTTTGAAAGGTTAATTTCATTCCCTTGTTCCTTTTTTAGCCGTAATCTGTATAGAAGGCATGAAATATGAAGAGATTACAGGATTACGCTTTGGATAAACCCATGGTATATGGCTAGCTGTGTCCAAGTATCAGCAGTGGAATATCTGGATCGATGTGGTTCTGCACCTAGGTTGTGAGGACAGGCTAATTCTCAGACGCTCTAGGTTACTGCTTCTGGTGCCCTGCATGGTAACAGCACGTAACCCTCTGATGTATAATCTATACCTGCATTCTTGGAGTTAAATCCACATTGTGCTGTGCCGTGCGACTATTGTTTGTGTTTACCCATTTCTGGAAACCTCAAAATCATGAATGATATAATTTGCTATTGAGGGGAACAGTCTTTTTGTTAAGGCATGGTAATGAGCAATCCGTTACGTTACAGAGTGTAAGTTGGTAAAAGTTGTGAGAATTAGTTCAGTTTCTGGCATAGCAGACAATTTTTTCTGGATTGATTTAATTGAGGTGCTGCTAGAATAGGCTTTGACTCACTGAGTTTGAGGAAGTAGAAATGTGGGGGAATACAGAGAGGAAGTTACTCTTTTGCTAGAGTGCAGTGTAGGAGCTGTAGGGAACTACTCTCGTAAAAGAGGTGTTGCTATTAGGTAGGGAAATGTTGTTTATATTCTTAGGGAGTTTTGTGTTGTTTCACAAAGAAAATGCTTTTACAACTATTTGTTATTTAGCATAGGGAGAATGTGGAAGTAAGGCCCTACTGGTTTAAACAAATAAACAAAGAATTTTTTTTGAGCCCTGATTCTAGTGATGAAGCAGACTCAAGCATAAAGTTAACTTTGATTACTGGGTGTTTGTTCATCAACTTAAGATATATGCGCTATTCCTAATGAAAGTAAGATGAAAAAAAATGTTGCAGTCTAATTTTCTTTCATTTTTTCTTGTCCTTGATTATAAAGTCTGCTTATTTTATATGAAGGATTGATTGCATTAAATTTAGGTTTATGGCATGGTAATGTTTCAATTCTTTTTCATCCACAGATTTCATTTAGTGATCTCTCTTTATGCTATACTCTAGCAGCGATTTTTAAGTTCCTGTGAATTAGATTAAGTGAACTGTAGTCATACGTTCAGCATTCTTAACTGTTTAACTGCAGGTGTTCTGATTTCATATGGCTGAAGTGACCAAAAAAAACCCCATGACACAGAGCAATTCCTTATGATCAAACACATATCTGAATTTGTTGCTTACCTTACCTGAATATTGTTCTTTGGACATTGAGATTCACTTCTCTTGCAAGTGAGTATATTTGGGCTTTTAGAGATAAATTAAAGTTGAGGAAGAGCTCTTCTTGAAGAGGGTCTTGAGCAGAAGTTTTATGGGCCCAGAGCAACCATTTAAAGAGAGGTCTAAACTTTTATGAACTAATCTTTCCAAGTGTCAAAAGTACATTTCATATTTATAGACCTTTCATAAACCTGTATGTGGTAGAGCAATGAACATTTATACAGCTCTATCTCACAAAATCAGAATGAAAACTTATATCGAACTCCAGCTTCATATTCCATATTTCATATTCCATATTTCATAATTCATATTTCAAAAGAAATCATATTTAAGGTGGAGGTTATATGACAGACAAAGGGAAGGAAGAAAGAATAAAGGCAAAATGTATGGTAGATAAAGGGGATTAAGATAGGAAAGGCCATGAAAAGTATTTTTTTTATGTGACATTCCAATTGACTTACAGGTGTTACGTTACTTTCCCTAAAGCTACTAACAAACCTGGTCAGATTCTGTAGGCTTGATACATGAAATGAAAGATGGCAACAATACTATTCATGTTCAAAAATACATAACTTCGTGTTTTGCCCAAGAAGCTGATGAAGTGGGTTCAGTTCCTTCATGCAAGAACCTGGAGAAAAGGATTAGACCCATCCATTTTGACATCTTAGGATGTAGTTGCACTACCAGTACAAACTGATATAAGATGCTCCTACCAAAAGAGATGACTAACCTTATTCCACTAGATTTAGGGTCTAATTAAGAATGATTACAGAGCTGTTATAAAGAATTTGCAAATGACAGTTTTCCATAAAAATTGCACATTATTACAGTATTTTATGGACACTGTTGGACATGCTCTGGAATTGCAGTTATATCTTAATATTCTTTGGTCAAGATTTCATCTTCCTTTTGCAGTTCAAGCAGTATGCAGCTGTGTTTCACAACTCATGTTACTGCAATTGAAATAATTAAAAGAAAAGAAATGTTGATTAAAAGTTGACTTTTTTCTCCATAATTTACAAATATATTCAAAACAGTCTCTCACACAGTATGAGTTTTTCCTCAGAGAAAACAATCTGACAGCATGAGTTCGTATGGAGTCTTTTTCTGAGCTCAGGAGGAGCAACAGCACAGGATCAGCTTGTTAAGATTCACTTATTAACACTTGTTTAACACCTATCTTAAAAAAAAAAAAAAAAGGTTGCTTTTTTTAGTCAGTTTGACAGTAGCATGAAGAAGTCTCAGCCAAAATAGTGTCCCTTTGGAAGCTGTGTAGTAATAGATAAATCCTAAAGAAATTAAATTGAATTTCACAGAGAATGTGAGGATAGGAAATAGTAATGAGAGGTCAATATATATTAAAAGACATCCCTCATCACGTTTGTGAGTGAACAGTTTTTGCAGCTGACTGGTCCATAAGTAGGGACTTCAGGATTTGGCAACATGTTTGGACTCTGGCAATTAAAATCTGTGCGTGTCCTGTTTGATTAGCTGCTGCATTTCTTGGACCTCCACCTCCCTCAGTTTAGTGACCTTAGTGGGGTGATTCTTCTGCCTTCAAGACCATCCAGCTGTCTGTGGTCACTGGTGACCAATGCTGATGGGGAAGCAACCCCTGCTGTCCCCATAATGCGTTACATTATTTCTGGAGGACCACTGAAGATGAGGCACAGCTGAGTCTGTCCTCTTCCAGAATTCAGCTTTTCCCTGGGAAGCCTTGTCTCTCAGGCTCTGAAAACAGTGAAAAGGTCCACCTTGGCTATGTCCTGGAGGGAGAGGGAACTCTTCTGCTCTCCCCCGCTAGCCCTGATGGCCCAGATGTCTCCTTTTCACTGTTTCGCTTGAGCTGCTAGCACCAGGCAGAGCTGTGGGTGGTGAAGTGGGGTGAATAATTCTGCTTGGATGTTTGCTATCACAATCTGCCTGGATATTGTTGTTCTCCCATGATCAGCATGCACAGTGGATGTTTCTGTGGTTATGTAAAATCACTTTTGTAACTTGGGCTGTTTTCTTTACCTGAGTATCAGTGAGAAAACAGTAAAATTCACATTTTTTTAAACCATCTTTCCTGCAGCCATTACATTATCTTTCTTTCCTGTTCTGCTGGACTGCTTAAACTTAATTGATTTATAAGAATTAAACTACCTTGAAGGAGTCAGGAAATTTGTCAGCGTATCTCTCTTAACAGGAAAACAAAACCCGAGATATGTAACAGAACTCCCAGTATGTCAGGAGTAGTCTTTGTTACCTTATGTTTGTTTGTGTTGAAGGCTTGTGGCTCTGGCATGTCACCCTTCAGTGCTCGCAGGAGGAAGCTGTAGGTTTAGCAGAGCACAACCTGTTTCTCCACTTACAGTTAGAGGTGGTCAGAAATTCTAGATCACTCAGCTTCAAACAGTTTTTTTCTGAAACAGAACAATCTTTTGCCACGTTCACCAAGCCTGCCATCCTGCTGGCATCACTGAAACTGGTAAGAGCACCATTTTCCCTGAATAGCTGCGACACCCTTAATTTCCTTTTTATGAGAAATACCTAGTTCTGTTGGGTTTATTCCATGATGGGCCAAATCAAATAAAACTTTCCCAGCAAACTAGAAACCCATGCATTCAGTATAAAGGACAGATTGGTATTGCCTTCTTAAACAATGCTATATTTACAGAACAACATATGTAAAACTAAAGAAGTTTGTTGGATTTCTAAGAGGAGACCCAAACTACACATCCAGCAACACAAATGTCACCATGTCATAATGAGATTATAATTTCAGCCTTCCTTTCAGTGCTATTGGTGCCAGTTTCTTAAGTGACCACTCCAACTCAAGAGATATTTTGTCAAAGTCTTTCCTAATTAACGAGGAAACATTCAGAGTTGTCAACTTTCCTGTCTATGCTTATTGTGTTGATTAGATATGGGCACATGCTCGTGTTTGTGTTCATTACTTCAAAACCATGATCTTGAATGTGCTGGCTCATTCATAGTCTGTTGCAGGGGTGGGAAGCATATGGTCTGGTGCCTGGTTATAGCTTGTTATTCAATTTATTATGGACTGTGGACTTACTGTCTTTGCAGGGTGAAGGAGGATGGTATTTCTCTAATGCTATAATTCTGTTAATATATATGGCCTTTCAAATGTATCTGGAAGTCCTCACAAAGGGAAATGTTCAACACATTGGTCTGAGGCGTGGGACATTGCAGTTCAGTATGTAGGTGTGGGGAAACTCATCTGATTCCCAGGGAAGTCAATGAGATATAATTTAATTTTGAATCAGATTCTGTAGATGCGAAAGTCTAGTGTAGCAAAACCCAGGTGTTTCCACAGGCTGCAGCTGGGCATGGCAGCACCGCAGTCTGCTACATCTGCCCAAGCGTTGTGAGTAAAAATGCTGTCTTCACTCTTAGGTCTTTTTCTGCTAATATGGAGATAGTGAACCATGATAAAGGTATAACGACTGATGTCACAAACAGTGTGAATTTACATGCTACAATCTATCTGGAATTTTTTTTTTATTGGCTGGCCTTTGTTTTCTCCAATCCCATCATATGCAGAAGTGATTGTTAGTTATCTGCTGAAGGTTTTTTGGTCCATCAATAGTTAGGGTAGTTGTCTCCTTCCTTTTAGTCCTACTGTACTGCACACCAGCAAAGTTTTTGCCTCTGTATGGAGGGATTAATAATGAGTGATTTTATGATGAGGGATTATTATGAGTTGGAGCCACTGAGAAGTCACCACAGAAAGGGAGTCTTGTGAAAGTTTTGCCTGTATGCAACAGCAACTTGGTTCACTGTGTTGGTGTCAGTAAGAGGTACAGTGTAAGCAGAAAAATGAAGTTTTCCAGCCTTCAGAAGTAATTTCTTAAGTTTAGTTTTTGAAAGATTGCCCGAGTCCGTCA
This sequence comes from Microhierax caerulescens, assembly GCA_035590215.1. Taxonomy (NCBI): domain Eukaryota; kingdom Metazoa; phylum Chordata; class Aves; order Falconiformes; family Falconidae; genus Microhierax; species Microhierax caerulescens. The sequence goes on along the minus strand of JAVJGJ010000059.1, from coordinate 55,296,687 downwards.
TGGATGTTTTGTTTCTAGAGTTTGCAAAAATAGTATTAGAAAACTGATGAACCAAAAGAGTAGGCAGGCACATCTGTTATCACAGCCCTCCCCAGGGTGCAGACTGTAACCTCTACTGCCAGAGTACGGACTTCCCAGCTGGTCTTAGTCACCTATTCAAAGTATCAAGGATCTCCTTTGTAATTTGCCACAGGTTGGCATTACTTTGTTGTGATGAAACGTTGTTGAAAGTGGGGGAAAAAACCCAACCTGAAATAAAACAAAAATCAGCAGTGTGTTGAGGGCATGAGGCAAGGATTGTAGAACATTGTCTTGGAGTGCAGCTGGTAAAATGTTGTGAAACTGGCTTTTCCTGTAATAGGGATCCACTGTTGATTCCTTCAATTAAATATCTCTCAAAAAATGGACTAGTAGCATAAACGGGAGTTGGATCTCTCTGAATCTGAGATATCCACGTGGACTCTAAAACAGGCTGTGTCAGGACTGTCAAAATGCTGTACCAACACCACAAAATTTCATTTGTCCCACTGCAGTATTTCAAAATCCAGATCAGTCTTGTGAAGTGTAAGGCGGGGTTGTAGGCTTGGAGAGCAAACCTAATCCAGTAGAGAGATACAGCAGTGGATTTGAATCCAAACTTGGATTTGGTTGCAAGCATCTGGTTCATGTCCATAGTTGCTAGCAGCACACTGTAGGATCATAAAGTCCCTTTTGAATAATTCTGTGCAGTTGATAGTTACCTTTTGTAAAAAAATGGTGGTCATTTCAGGACAATGATAGACTTTGGTGTCAGTAATAAAGCACTGCTTAGTATGGTTGCATTGAGATACACTCACAGGCTATGAATTTGTTTTCATCTTTTGAAAAACGTAGAAGAGAATTCTGGGATAAGCAAAATAAAAGGTTTTTTTCTTTTCTATTTTGAGCCACATGCAGAGAAAGCAGTGGAAGTTTTTTATTCACAGGCACAGAAATGAAGTAGTGGCACAGTCCATACTGAGAGGCACAGCATAGATGCAAATTCAGCACGTGAGGTACCTCTTTTCCCTTTTCAGAGCAGAGTTTACAAGCAAAGCATTTCTGATTTTTTACACCTCTCTTTTAAATCTAAATCATTCATATCTACAATGACTTTTTACTGATATTCTGATAACCCCAATAACATAAGACAGTCTACACAATGAAGCATTTGTATGCTGCATAGGAATTGTATACATCTAGGAAGCAAGCAGCAGCTTAAGCATCATGGAGAGAGACATAAACAGGATGTATGTGTGTTAAATATTCAAGTAAATATAGATGATCAATACCTGTTGTTATTACATGACCTATTTTTGTCAATAGTCATGAATAGGAATGATACAATAGCATACAACTACCTTGCCTGCGAACCTCTGCGTTGCACAGACACTGCACAACTTCTATTTAGGGACTCTGAGAATATAAACAGAGCATGTGTGAATCATATAGCTCCATGTGCCAGTCCACCAAGGTGGCTGGGTGAATCCAAGGCCATTCTTCATACAGGGTTGTGCATGCATTTGCATTCACAGGTCAGATCCTGTGTATGTCTTTCCAGTGGGAATGCAGGGTTCGCTTAGGAGGTGCTACAGACTCGACTCCAGGCTGTTGGTGAGCCTGCAATATCTCAAAATATTAAAAATAAGCGAACAAACAAAAAAACAAACAACCCCCCAAACCATTATTCTGTAGCTATATAAGCTATACTTTTAAAATCTCATTTTAGGCAGTCTGATTGTTTTTATGCTTGAGAAATTAATTACACAGTGATCTTTACTCTTTACTTTGAAGTTTTAAATGCGATAACAGAGATACAGATTTTATACATTATATATATAACTGAGAACTGTTTTGTGGAAATGCTTAGGAGCAAAGAGCTGTGTCCATTTTTTTAGACTCCAAGAATAATACGTAATGTGCTACAAGGAAAATTACATTCTGAATAAATAAAATCACTACTGTTTTGTGGTATCTGGAGACCTCTGTGACTGATGAGTCATATTCTGCATATTAGGTACTATAGGGTCAAGTGTCAGAGTGGCTGAGTGCTGTATTTCCCATTGATTTTGTTCAGAGTTGCGTGGACGGATTGTCAGAGCTGTGTGAGTAACAGTGCCAGAGGGCTGCATTGAAAGGAGCACCAATTCATAAAAGCTGGGAGGAGATGCTGCTCATATATAGCTTAGGAGAGACTTGAACCCAGGATTTACGGATAGCGAAGGAATGTGGTAAACAGTGGGCCAGAGAACGCAGAGTATGTAGCTGTCTGAATTTTAGGAACAGTCCCTGTGCCTCCCTCAGACTCACATATTAACCTGAAATGTTTCTTCTTGGAAATGCTAAACCTGTTTTTAATGGTTTGGGGTTTTGTTTTGGTTTTTTTAAGTTTCAAGCAAACTTATTTCATTAGCTGCTTTTTAAAATATTTTTTAGAGTATTTTTCCAAACTTTTTCCAAAATGTAATGAAATGCTTTACTGAGGTCTAGTCTGATGGCTCTTTAGCTGGAGAGCACAGTTCTTCCTTCCCACAGTAACAGTGCGGAGGTTGTTCTAGAGTGGGACGCTGATATTAAAAGCTAATAAAGGTGCTGCCTTTGAAAACTGAGAGTTTTGTTTACCTCTCCCTCTCCCCCTTGAATCCCCATATGGATTACATTTTATCAGTAAAGTCACTCCTGTGTTGTGCAATCCACTAGGAAGATTAATAAAAATCTTTTATAACTATAATCTATATGTGCTGGCAAACTCGAATACATTGACATATATGAAAAAGAACAAATTTAGATAATTGAACAGTACAAAGCTTTGTGCTAAGAGCATACAGTACTATGTACTATGTTTTTCATCTTCACCTAGATGGCACAGGTGATTGTTGGCCAGAAGAAATTAAATTTGCATGTTTAATCTTCTAGACTTGAGTGGATGCTCATAGTGTTAGCCAGTGGCTTTTACTGGAGTGTTACAATAAAGATGTGCAGTGAAATATTTTTGATCTGATACACTGTATACATCTTCATGAAACTTTTGATTCAGAGCTTGAGGAGGGGGCAATTACTTTTTACAGTCAGGGAGAGGTAGCTACTAACTTAAAATCCAGCTCAGACAGAGGCTCCTGATACAATTCCAGCTGCTATCTTTCCGTGGCAATGAATTCCTTCTCTTGTCTATTGTGACGCATAGGTGAAAAACATGCAGCAGAGCCAGACGATGCAGAGCTGGTGAGCCTCAGCAAAAGGCTGGTGGAGAACGCAGTGCTGAAGGCTGTACAGCAATATTTAGAAGAAACGCAAAACAAAACCAGACAGACTGATGGAAGCCCTGTGAAAACTGAAGAAGCAGCAAGCAGCAGTAAGAATGAGAGTGATGATGATAACAGCAAGTGAGCACTGTGCAGAAAGCCTGGGAGCAAATATCCCACCAAGAATAACCACAAAAACCCGTCCCAGCTCCCCGCTGAAATTTGCTAAGTGGTGCTGAGTGACAGGCACTCTGCTTTGTGAGTCTCTTATCAAAAGTTTGTTCTGAATCGAAGGACACTTTCTACTGGTTTAATAAGTGCTTGCACTGCTGAAAATCCATTGAGTACTGGGAGGGACGGACTGTGGAAAAAAGACAAGAATGGTGAAGCAGGTGGCTCCAGTCTTCACTTGCTCTTGATACCAAGAGTCCCTTCCTTGCTTTTGAAGAGAAGCTGAACCCTTTGTGTTTGCCTTTTGGATTGTCATGAATGGCCATGGAAGAGGCCTTGCCATAAGTGGAAGTGATGCTCTTCACCCGAGGGTTTGGCACTGCCACAGGGCTGCTTACTCCATGCGAGAGCACGTGCTGTTTCCTAGTCAACAGCAGTCAATCCCAAGCTAAAAATTACCACTACAGATATTCATCACAGATACTATTACACAGTATGTAATATGACAGGAGTTTCTCCTAAATGTGATGCTGTGCTGTTCTTTACTTTTTGGTAGCATTTGTTGATGTAAATTTTATTTTTTTGACAAAGTACCTTTTTATAAAAAATAAATATGCACAAAAGGCTGAGCACTTAATACTGTCCAGACCACATGCGATCTCTTTATCCTCATACATTAATGATTCTAAGTGACATTAGTTGTTATAAAATGTATTATATTGTCTTTTTTTCCTGTAGGAAAGAGCCATGAAGCAGACTTAGTAAAGGAAGCTTTGCACAGAGAAACACAGGCCCTGTTATCCGGACTGAATCAGATAAAGGAGCTGTTATCCAGTTCAGAGATCCGCATGAAAATTAGAAAAGAACTGTTTGAAGACAGGCACAACTCTTAACAGAGAATAGAAAAGTTATATTGACTCTGGATCTCCAAATGCGTGGTTGTAAATTGCCATGATGTAAAATCTCATCAGGTCGTTTAAAGACAAAAAATATTTCTTAAAGAAATTTTCCTTTCTATTTCTTTTTTACTGGAAACATGGATGGGTATAAATGGCTCATGAGCAATCATGCTGAAATACTTGCACAGAAGGGTTATATTTCATCATGATGAAGTACAGCCACTCCTAAGCACTGCTTTGAAACATGCTTGAATGTGCAGGTATATGTCATAACTCCAAAGTGGAAAAATACTGGTTTTAAGTAAACCTGAGCAAACACTGTGCCCTTCCTTTATCATTGCAGATAATTCAGATTTTTCTCAAAGATCCCTTCCTTAGCAATGCTGTACAAATATTTAAAAATGGATGCTTTTAAGTACTTTAAAATGTGTATTTGAAAGAAAACTTTTAATTATCTGCCTTTTGGATATGTACTGGCATTTTTTGGTTAGCACTCTTTTTTTTTTAAACAGCACTTGAATACTTGTATAGATGCTGACATGTTGTTTCTGCTGATGTTTACACTAATGCAAGAATGTTTTAAATTTCAGAATAAAATTCAGGCTCCACTATCTCAATGGCAGACGTTCAATGGCTTTAATGGAGTCAGGATGCTGCAATTAAGTTTCTCATGAAAATAATGATACTTGGGATAATATTTGCCTTTTTACTTTTGTAGAACAGTGGGTTTGTCTTTTTGGTTTTGTTGTTTCCTCCATCTCTGCTTTCTCCTGCCTGATGTGGGCTGTCAGTTTGCTCTCATTGTTCCCTCCACACACCTGCAAGATTCACTGAAGCTTTGGATGTACAGCAATGCAGGAGTAGATCCAGTATTTGCATTTTTAATTAACTGTTTAAAATTGCCTGTGATCATAAAAGCTATATAACATCTGTTGTGATTGGTATCAGAATTGTGCTGTTGGAACAGCTGTGTGCATATTCTTCATTGGTCTCAAGCACTGGTAATTTAACTTATGCGTCAGAGCCTTTTTTTTTTTTTCCCTTCTCATTTAGAGAATAATATAACATAATAATATAACATAATGCTATAT
>JAVJGJ010000059.1:55260400-55287005 GCA_035590215.1 Microhierax caerulescens | reverse complement strand
CTCATTTCCACACTTGCTATTCAATTCTTATCCCTGCTTCAAAAAAAAAAAAAATGCCAGCGGCTACTGATAAAACTTGAACATGGCTGCAAGCGTAAAAAAGATGTTGTAAGTCAAAGTGTTTAGAAGAATAAAGGATGAAATGAAGCAAAGCAATAGCGTTCTCTGCATCTGGTCAGTCAAATGGTGCACACCTGTGTTTGTCAATCAGCTGTACTGGACAGGCAAATGTCCCATTTCTCAGTCGCGTTTTCCAATTAAATGCATCTGAGAGGGAAGGCTGAACAATCATGTGGCTCTGAAATAACACTCTGGCAGAGCACTGAAGTGAAGGGCTATAAGAAATAGAGCTGGATAGAGGCTAAGTCAAAGCAAAGTCAAGGAAGAGCTCAGGGAGATGATCTCTAGAGGAGCAGGAAGAAAAGAAACAAAGCGTGCATTTGAAACTCCTTTTACGTTTCAACGTTGTGCAGGTCCTCTGGACTTCTGTGTGTAGAAATCAGAGTGGGCTAAGTAGTCAAATCCTTAAATGTGCACAGACAGCTACAGAGCTTAACTGCAAGTAATCTTAAATTCTAGGCTATGCATACTGCCAGCCAGGGGAGCAGAGTTGGAAACAAACCTTCCCCCTCCAGAAACAAATGGATGACTGAATGCTTGCAAATGGCTGAATGTGATGGCTGCAGCATCAAGCTGCTGGTTGCATGACTTTATGTTTGAAAAGTACAGGAAATCGGAGTACAAATCATGGGTAAGAGGAAATATACCTATTCTTTGTACAGATAATGTCAGCAAATTTATTTAGGTTAATTACCAAAAAAGATTCACTGCAAAACCAGGCAGAACCATCAAGCAAATATGATACCTAGATAAATTAAAAACTGCTTTACCATTATGCTCTAAAATGAGATGTATCATGTATCATTTGTAGAATGATGGCTAACAAAGGGAATATGTGGAGAATGGCTAAACCAACATCCTAAATGAGTAATACTGCAAAGGTAAGGAAGACATTTCAAAAATGAAAGTATAAAAAGGAAAAAGCAGATTAAATTTTGAGTAAATCCATATATTTTTAACTTCACCCTTCCCAGCAAAACTTCAAGTGCAAGACAAGTCTCTAATATGTATAGCTCTATTAGGCTTAAACCCTAAAAAATGTGTGAGTCAAGGAAACATAACGGAAACTGCATTTAGTGGTAGATGTAGCAGACACATAGAAATAGACTCATTGCTCATCAAACTAACATTCATTGTAAATTACCTGGCATTTTTGTTATGTTTGTGTTCTGTAATTTTCCATGTAGGGATAGTAATATTTTCTCTAGAAACTAGAAAAGCTGAAATATAGAGGACACCCACCTAATCTGTACCTTAAAAGAAGGAAATGAAGTTATGCAATTTTTTCTCAACAAAACTTTCCAGTCTCTCAAACTGGAAATTAATTAATTATATACTAGACACTTCTGCATTTTTAGTATATGAGGGTTTATTGCTTTTGAAATAACACAGACAACACATTACTGGACATCACTAGATTCAGGAGTGACACAAAAGATAAGCCACAGAGAAGCCACAGATCAATTTGCGTTGTTTTGTCTTGGTGCTATCCTGTAACTTCAGACTATTGGAAGACCACTTTTATCTCTGCTAACTGTGGAGATGCTGCTATACTTGTTAAGATTCTGGGGTTTTGCTAGTGTAGCATTTCTGAACCATCAATGCAAATTAATAATGTATATACATTAATAATTTACACTAGGGAGTCTGATGGACTAACAGGGGCTGGAGGCTATGGGATCAAAGGGAAGAAGGATCTTCTCTGTATTCAATGAAGTCACCAGGGTCATGAAGAGAGACTAAAAGATGATGTATGGAGGGTCCCCTCTCTTTGTGGAGAAGAGCAATGTGCTTTACCAAGCTGGGTGAACAATTTACCCCACCAGCACAGGAAAACATGGGATGGGAAGAGGAACACAAATAGGTCCTAACTCCAAATGTGTTACAGCCTCTCTTTTAGATCAGTTTGTTTGGACATCTTTAACCAGGCACAAAGAGACTCTGCAAACAGGACACATAAAACTCAAAAGTGTAAAGTGATCATTTACTACATGGCACAAATTAAAAAGTGGGATTTGACAAACTACTAAACTAAGCATTAGCATGCTCCCAACCCCAGAGTCTCTCTGCTGGCCAGGCTGGCATCAGACAGGAGGAGAGGAGTCAGTCTGCACAGTCCCGTGGACCAGAGCCTCGCCGGTGCTGAGCAGCCTCATGCTGCCCCCTCCACCAATGCCAGTGCACCAACCGTGCAACGCCAAGGATTCCCAGCACCGTAATTTTTCATTGTTGACCTTCTGCCACAGAATCTCACATCTTTCTTAGCAACCTGAATGAGAGTTGTGCAGTGGGGGCATGTCAGAGCAGCAGGACCTTGGCTTCAGCATAGGTGAGCAGCTAACTCCCAGCTGGAGGGAGGCTCATTCCAGGAGCTGGCTTGGCTTTTACGTGAGCTGAAGGTGAAGTCACAGAAGGGGAAGAAGAGATAAGACACGTTTGTAGGTGGCCTGTAGCAGGCAGAAGAGCCAACTCCTGGCTGGACATCCATGTTGTTCCTCCCTGGAGGAGCAGGGGCAAGCACTGGTGCTGAGGAAGGCCAGCTGTGCCTCAGCGTGTGTTGGGCAGGACCACGGGCAGGCAGGGGCACTGCCAGGTGTGGGTCACCACATGGTCTGCGCGGCCTCAGCTGGCCCTTCCTGCCCCCCTTCACCCCCATGGCCGCAATGTCACCGGTGACCTAGTCACATCCACAGTTGCCATATGAGCTGTTCCCCATACCAGCAGACATTTCTGTCCAAATACTGCATTAGCTTATGCACGAGTAGATTAACATTACTATTAATATTCCAGACTCAAACTAGTCCTTGCAAGAAGAATTTGAAGATTTCACAAAAGTGTTAGCTAACATGTGATATTCATTACTCATGAAAGAAATCCGATAGCACTTGGCTCCACCAAAATGTTTGACATTTTCTCACCCTGCCTCCTTTTCTCACTCTAAAGAAATCCAAAGAGAAGATTGCTGTAGCCACAGATGGCCCCAGAGGGTTAGTCACAAAGGCATGGGAGGCATATGGCCAAAATCAAATGGAAACATAGAAGATGGACACCGAACACACAGATAAAATCTCCATATTGCATGTAGTCTTTTCTTTTCCCTGGTTTGCCTGGGAGCCATCTCGCAGTGCTCCTTGGGTGGAGGCTATGCCACATGAACATGCTCACTTTCAGCTGTTTTGTGTAATTTGCCCTTCACTATCCTTGTTACTTAGATTTGTAGGTTTGTATAAGACCAGCTAAAAAATAAACATGAGCCCAACAGAGACCTAGCACAGTCTGGTGTGAACACGCAGCAGCTGAGTTATGCTCCCCTGATATTAAAGAATCTTTGTCTCCTACCAATTCTTACCCTCGAAACCATAGAAATAAACGAAGAAGCTTTCAAAAGAAACCATTTCTTAAACCAGAGAGAGAAAAGCTTACCAATGGGTTAGCGGCTCTCCAGAGATTTTATTAATTGTATGAGTGGCACGCCAGGGCACGCAGCGAGCAGAGGCCCAGGCCTTGCCTGGCGGCTCGGTTGAGGCTCCTGCATGGCCACACGTGGGCCTGGCCTCACATTGTCACTTGCATTCCCTCCACTTTCTACTGCGGCTGCAGAAGCCTTTATCACCTAAGTTATCTGTGTGACAAGAAGGGGGTTGCCCTTACATGTGAGCACCACAAGGTGCATTACTGGAGACAAAAAGAAGGTCAGAGTGGCAGTACACCCAGAAGCTAAACAAACCTGGGCTAGGTGACTCCAAAGTTAAGAGAAACTGATTTTAAATCAAAGTAGCCTTCAGGAGGGTCTTTCATCACCCAGATTTCTGTATTGAGAGGACAGATGTAGAAGTAGAATCTCAGGCCTGAACCAGTAGATATTCATTAGGCATTTGTCTATAGACTGGGCTCTTAGCATGATGTGTAAAGTTGCCCTATTTTAATCAGACTACTTTAGAGTGTGTTTAAAAACTGAAAATGCCATTGCTACCCATCTGAGGTAAATTCGCCTAACAGTCTACATGAAAAGCATACCCAGGATGGGACATTTACATTAACAGAAATGAAAGTAGACTCAGGCCAACAGTGAATACTTCTAAATCTCTTATTCTGAACCTCTGGAATAAACACAATTAAATAATGCCAAAGTAAACCTGTGAACATATTTACAAATTCATTCCACAAGTCACGTTGTTGCTTTTTATGGGCTCAAAAATCATTATGCATAAAATTATGCAAGAATAATCAGCCCAGTTTTTATGAAAAACAAAACATTAGAGAAGAATAACTTCTTTTTTTTTTTTCAGTTTTTGACTGTTTCTTTTCCTATAGCATTTCAGTCAAATGAGAATAGGAAATCTATTCCCTGTCATAACAGGTATTACACATATCAAACTGTAGTTTACATCTGCAAACATATAATTTCAAAGCAGAATTTTTTAGTATACACTTTACTCATGTGAACATAAGAACTGAGTTAGAGCAAAGATCCATGTTGCTGGCTTGTAAGACCAGCCAGCAGTGGCTGCTAAATCAGGACAGTTGAGTGTTTCTCTTCCTGGCAGATCCTACCATTTTCCAGCAATCAACCCTTTAGGGATTTTGTGAGTGGGAGCTTGCGTCTGGAACTGGAGGCTTTGATTACCAGCCTGATTACCAAAAATTAGAATGATTTCCAAAAAGCAGAGAGGAGACATAAGAAGACAATAAGACAGTTGAAGTCTTAAGTGAATTAATGAGCTGGAGAGAAATTTGATTCTATTTAACAATAATGATTCGAGTATTATTTTTAGAGTCCTAGCCTTCCCAGAAGTAGAAGTGGGCTGCAAAATGCTGTGGCTTGGCTGGCTCACATGCCCTGCTACTATGGGCTAGGAATCTGTACCCATAGCATGCACACGGAATGGCAAAGCATATACCACACCACGGTGCCTAGCATCCTGTAGGAAGCCTTGCCCAAAGCACTGAAATACGGAGGTTAACAGCTGTCCTTTTATTGCCATGCTGAATCAGAAACGTTTGGCTGTTGTGGTACAGCAGATATTCCCAGCAACGAGCTGGTGAACAGCTCTGTTTTTCAAACAGGACACTGCAAATCCTCACCACCTGGGAAGCGCAGGGGCCATGGCCACCAGCCGAGGAGCAGTCATGCGGTTCTGCCTGGCATAGACATGGTGCCATTAGCAAGGGCTCCTTCTCACAGATAAGCAATTTAGGTAATTTACACCCTCCTAGGGCAAATGAATTTCAACTAGTCCGGAGGGTCAAATGCAATACAGTAGGCAAGATAGTTAATGTATAATAGGTTTGTGGCTGCAAAAAATAAAGTCATATTTTGAAAAAAAAATGTACTTCCTGTGCTATTAGGTCAGGAGAAATGTTGCCTGAATAATAATTACAATTTAAATTAGGCTTTTGTTTTTCCACTTGTTTTGAGGGTGAAATAGCATTGCCACAACTAGCAGAAGAGTCTCGTTCTTCTTAATCACCAAACCTGCTAATCAGAGAGAAAGTATTATTCATATTCCTTTTTCTATTATGTTCCTTTCCTATTTATGTTCTTTTAAACTATGGTCCTCAAACACCTGGCAACCGGCTGGGTACATATTATTGTTTGGTGCTTCGACAGCCTGGATCTTTTCAATATACTGAGTTACAGTAAGGGGCATCAAGGGAAGCTGGCAGGACACCAAACAAGCAGAAGGGGGCTGTCACCAGGAGAAAATCGACTTGTGGAACCTATTGCAGAATGATCTTATTAGTGGAAAATCTTTACATGGCTCAAGGGGATGAATGGGTGAGTGCTTGGAGGGGAAATGTACTGTGGATTGATATGGAAACCATATCCACTGCAGTTGGAAAGCCCCAACTGTAGAATTATTTCTGTCTTTTAAAATATGAACTTAAATTAAGTTTTTAATTCAGCTAGTCTGTAAAACTGTGAGCTTTGTTATCCTTACTCCTTGGGCTTTGGCAAGTTGCTGTAATATATGTTTGATCATACACAGGAAAAACACTGCTTCTAAACTGTGATCAGATTACAAATAAAAATATAATCATAGACTTGGTAAATTCAGGACAGCCTATTGGAGGTGATAAGATGTGCAGATCACTCTTATACACCCCAAGAGGATTTTCATGCTTCAGCAGTATATTTCCCACCACTGGCATAGAGAATTATCCTCCTTTGTCCCTTGCCCCTTAGTTCAACTAAAAGCTCCTTACTAACACAAATAACCTACTTGATATTTCTCTTTTATTTGGGAGTGTGTTTTCTCTTCTCATGTGGGAACCATTCTGTATTTTTCTATTTTTATTCTTGTTGGACATTGTTACACCTCTTTAGCTCTGGGACAGGCCCTCTGGGCTGATGTGACTAGAACTGAAGACACCATTGTCATTGCAGAAACATATACAGTCTGGCATGATGATGTTTTCTTTTATATTCTCTATTTCTTTCCTAATAATTTCTAACATTCACTTTAGCTTTTTCATCAGTTCCCTGAACTTAGCTAAGATTTTCAGAGAAATGTTCATAATGATTGCAAGACCATTTTCCTGGGTAGCAATATCTAACACAGAGACTATTTTTGTGAATGTGTAATTAGGGTAGGTTTTGCATTACTTTGTCTTTACCAGCATTGATTTTCTTCAGCCATTGCATTATTTACTGATAAATTTTCACAAAATCTTTTTACAGCTCTTGATGGATTTTGCTTTGACTACTGTGAATAATTCAATATCATCAGCAAAAAGTGTCTCCTAATTCTTCACGTTTTTTTCATGATCACTTATGAACTTTTATGGAGTTCTACAGCTATTCCATTTCCTATTACTCTCCTAATATTATACTAATAACTGCTTAGTTTCTCTAATGCACTTTGAGGAGAGACATTGTTCAAATTATTTGGTGATTAGGTCATGCTTAATTGTATATTTGTTGACATCTTCAAATAACTCCAACAGATTTTACTTTAAAAGCCATGTTGATTCATTCCCTCTGTAACGTATTTATTTTTTATTATTTCTTCCATTAATCTGCTCAGTATATAAGAGATTTATCTCCTTGTAATTCTCCAAATTTCCCCAGGGGTCTTATTAAATATTGATGCAACATTTACAAATTTTACAGTCCTTGGGATCTGAGGTAGTTTTGAGCAATGGGGTACAGTCTGGTCATTTCAAACCATCCTAGGACTGAGTCAAACAGAAATTACTCATGATCTGGTAGCTAGATTTCACCGTGTCTGTTTAGCTGCATTACTGTGGAAAATTTCAGAGGAAAAGCAGTGCCACACTGCAGGCTTAGCACCTCATCCATCTGCAGATGAGCATGCCTTTCATTTGTATCAGTTGCTTTCAACTCCAGGACTTGCAGGATTTGTTACGACTATGTATAAAGGCATGACAGAAGGTAGTAAGAACAGGCATCTGTTGCCAGTGGCCTTAATTGACTGTACAGTGCACTGCCAATGGAAAGGTTTCAGTGGTCCTTGTGTCAAAATACATGTGAAAACTGTGTTTGATCCTTTATCAATACAAGTATAACAAAAGTGGCATGGATTAGTTAATTTCACTGTATGAGAATCTCAAACAGTTGAGTGCACGTGCAACTACCTACTTCTCAATTCAACAATAACCAGAAGGAACTCAGACCATACATGGCCTTGAAACTGAACAGAAAAAAGGTATTCATTCTCTTTCAGATTAATAGTTTGGCTAACTATATAGTTTAGCCAATAAAGCTCCCAAGCAAGGTGAGCCCATGCTCACCTCAGGAGAAAAAGTGGAAATACTGGTAGAGGTCAAATCGCACGGGCTTCCCCTTCCGCCTGCCAAGGCTCATGCAGGTGAAATTATGGCAAAAACTCAGACAGCAGTTCATTGTAGGAAGGAGAAGATAGGAGATCTTCCAAGCATTTACAATAGCTTTGGTCTAGACTCATTTCCTCTTGGCTATATTTAGATTTAGGCAACTTGAGGGGTAGGAAATAAGGATCTGATATAGAGATAGAGATATAATCTAACAGAAGGAAAAACCTTGTGTGCTGAAGTTAATACTTCATACAAGAAAATTTATTTTTGGCCTTCAGAAAGAAAGCTGCTTTCAATTTTCTGTCATGCTAAAGACATTTTGCACCATCTGGATTTCTGTTCCAGTTTTCAGGCAGGAAATATTTTAATTCCTCTAGAAGCTTCATATCTTCGTTGCAGTGATCTCTAAAATTCAGTTATAACAATAATATTGCATAAGTTATGCTAAATACTGAGCATCAAATACTAGACTGATCTTTGCTTCAGAGATTCCATTTCTTTAATGTGCACGTTATGTCCTCACAAGGAGCCTATTATAGCATTTTCCCTTCTGCTAGTGCTAGAAACAGCACTAGCGTTCAGCTTGGGGCTTCATCCTGAACCTGCTAAGCATAGTGACAATACTGCTTGCTATTTTAGCACTGCAGAAAGCAATCTTGAAAGACTCAAGGTACCATTCTGAAGGATGTGGCAAGAGTTAACAGTTGCAAGAATCCAATTTAAGTAGATTTCATTTTCAAATGCAAAACTCAGCACTGGAGATCTTTGTCATATGTCAATGTAGTTTTATTGACTCGAGTTTATTCCACTTGAGGACAAGCCTACCTGAAAATGTACTTTTACGATTATGTTTTCCACAATTTCAGAGAGACAGGTCTATCCAGACAAAAGTCTTCTTGTACATTTAGACATAGTCCACAGTGTACATCTCATTTGCAAGAGTACAAATGCTTGAACTTTGGTTCACAAGATGTGTCATCTTAATATTTAAAATAAGTTTAAAAGAAATGCAACAGTCTCATGCCTCCAGATATCACAACTGCCATTGATACGTAATCTTGGAACATCCACTTAGAGATAATAGTAGGTGTTTAGATAAGCAACCAGAAAAGCACCTAGACCTTGTGCCTGGATTAGAACAAAGTTTTCCTCGTGGTTACTGGGGTTTCCTGTTTCTGTTTGGACTGAAAATACTATGAGAACAGATTAACAAACGTAACTTTGTAGCAGTTCCAGTCCTAGCAGCATCTGTGGAACAGAGAACAAAATATTAAATCCCCCAAATTATCAAGTTTTAAAAATCCCATGAAGTTTTTTGACATCAGGAATTATTTTGAAATGAAAATCTAAAGCAGAAATCTTCCTTTGAGGCATACCTGCTCACAGCTTTCTTTTGTTGGAATGATCTCTCCTCCCTCAGAGAAATGCTGAAAACACCAAGAAGAAACATAGTAACTTCACATTTTTTTCCAGCTGGGGGTCTTGTTCAGTTAAAATACGTTTACTCTCTTAAAGGTGATCAGTTGCCACTTCTTTGCAGGCTGCATAAGTCCTCTTGCAACCCTGTAAATCGAGTTTTATATGTGTACTTGTCTACAGCTCTCATTTGCAATGCCAGAGGCAATTTAATTGTTCAATAGTTTCATTAGTCCCCTATTGATTGGTTCCTTTTCCTCCTGGCTGTGCAAGGAAAGGTACATTTCCTGTTGCTATGTGCTATTTAACAAGGCCCTCTTACCGTTTCTTTGTAATTTTGATGATATTTTATGCTAATCTTGCCTAGTTGTAAATTAAAGCAGCATTTTTATTTAATGTTTTATTTAAAGCAACCTCTTAAGCAATTTTACCTGGCCCCGCAAGTTCTTTTACTCTGAAGCCTTTGTAAATCTCCCTGCCTGCCTCCCAGCATCTGTTGATCCCAGCATCTGAATGCTGGGATAGGAAGGGGGAGGCTTTCCTCACCTAACTGAAGGCATTCATTAATGCTGTCACACGCCCTTTAAGGCTACTATTTAGCATGTGCTGGAGCATATAGCACCCTAACACACCACAGGTGTTGTTAGCCAGCACATCAAGGCCTTTAAGACCTCAGAGAAGCATCTGTGATTGCCATAGGACCTTGCTGGAATCAGGTGAGAGAGCAGCCATGGGAAGCCCCCGACCTTCCTTGTTCCAGCCAGGGTGTGTTACATGCGATCACTGTGATACATTAATTTAGAAGACAGTCTTTTCTACACACCTAAGCTTGCTTTCATGCCGTAAAGCCACAGGTTATGTCCATTTCTCCAGCTGGTGCCTCCTGCTCCTAGGGCATTTGCTGCCCTCTGGGAAAAGGGCTCCTCCAGTTTGGTGCAAAGAGTCCTCGCCTTTGGAGACTGTGCACATGGCTGCATCAGGCTCCCTGTGATCACAGTGGGATGCCTCCACCTTGGGTTTTGTGTTTTGCTTCCATTCTGTGGTCTTTGGAGAGTAGGACCTTCTGTTTCCAGTTTTCAAATCAGAAATCTCCTTCACTTCAACAGTTTTTCCAAGATTGGATTGGTCTTGTTTTGTTTTGTTTTCATTGGGTTTTGAGCTTCTGAAACAGCTTAGATGACTAAAGGTCTAGAAGAACATGTTTAGGTGCTCACTAGCACAGGGGCAAAATTAAAAACCTCTTTCACCTTTTTTTTTTTTACAGTAACCCCCAACAATTTATACTATGTGTTTTATACACTTTCTTTTTAAATTGTTCATACTCATATTTAAGAGTCTTTAGGCAAGTTACTGGAGCAGTGACCTGCTGTAAAGCAGGAGCTAAACAGGGTCCCAAAGTCCATGTAGCTACTGAGGAACCAACTTGCCCCCTTAAAGGAACTGATTCCCCAAAGTCTGGACATTTCAGACACATGTCCCCTTCCCTCCCCACACTCTCTCTGGTGTTAGTGGCAAGGGACAGAGGTCTCTGGGGGTGGTGTGGCCTCAGAGGCCTCTCAGCTGTCACCAGGGAGCTTCTTTCCCCCAGGGGAGGAGATAGTGCCTGTAGCCACCCTGCTTCTGGCTGAGGGATCAGGAAGGACCCCATCAGGACCAGGCAGGCTGGACCCGGTGTTGAAAGAATGAGAACAATGAGGAAAGAGTGTTTTGTTCTACCAAACCACCTTAAATAGCTAAGGAAACATACATAGGTACACACAGTATGCCCCATTTGGTGGGGAGCCACCAAGTGCTGCAGGTTGGAATGAGCTGGTACCTACGGAATGTTGCCCACATGTCCTGCAGCTGCTGCTGCTGCCAGACACAGCCAGTCTCCACTGTGAGATGAACAGACTTTTACAGGGACACCATTCTGGGGCCAGTGGTTACTGGTGGTTGCCCCAGTCTGATATGAGAGATGCATCACAAGACAGCAGACATCTGTAGTATGTCACTGTATGGTAATTGCTAACAAATAAAAGGGCTGCGGTTGTGTGACAGCATTATGGCCTTCAGCAGTTTTACAGATTTATTGGTTTACTGGTTTTAATGAGTTACTGAGACCCATAATCCTCAATGACCTTAAATGTCTCTCAGGTGAGAAGCAAGACTGGGGCTCAAAACATACACTTTGAAAGCTGTACTAAGATTTAGGGACAGAGGACAGTTGAACTTGTTTGTAAGGAAGAAATGTTCTAAACTGCCATGTCTATGTTGTCCTCTGTCCTGGCCTGCACGGGAGAGGACTAAAAGTCATTGGCAACATGCCACTTCATCAGCACTGAATCCTTCTACAAGCATGGCTCAATTTCAGCCAGAAATATCAGATATTTCTTCTTTCAGAAGAAAAAATACGAATAAGCATTGACATTGATTTACAGTATGAAAGATAAGAAACTGAAATTTAAATTGTTACAAACATTTTTTAATCAGAAAAGTAATAAGACAGGCATGGAAAAAAGCACCAGTGGTGATGCTGTCCATTGCAAAGGCCTTTCCTGATGCTAGTGCAAAATGTCAGCTGAGTATCCACCCTGGTCCGACAGAGAAATCTTCCTGCCAAAGTCCCAGGTTCCAGCATGGAAATCCCAAGTATCACACAGTATACCACTGAGAGTTTTATATCAATATGGAAACCCCTGATCTGGCTTTTATTTCTGGTGTTTACCCATGCTTCCCAGCACTTCAGATTTGCCCACGAGGTTTGTTCTCACAGATTTCTTCTCTTTCCTCTGCGCCCTCCCACCCCTCGTGGTTCAGGGCGAGGCAGGCAGGCAGAGCTGCGCTTTGCCAACCTGTGAGCACAGGCTGGGGCACGGAGCATCCCTGCTGCCAGTGTCTGTTGTGAGAGAAGCAACAGCTCTTCCTGCTGCTGTTACTGACAAAATCATTGCCTGGTGCAAGTCACGCAGCAGGCGTCTTGAGAGAGTCCTGCTCCATCTTGGTTTTGTAATGGTCATCGCTGACATCCATGAGGCCTGAGCACTCAGCAGGGAAAAGGGGAAATCCTGCAGTAAGGTTAGAAACAGTGGGATCCTCAGGGAAGGGCTGCCGGCACCTGGCCCTTTTGGCTCAGCTTTGCAACAGTGACACAAGGGAGCAGCCTGGTATGTCCAGGGCATCTCCTTGCCATGGACCCAGAGCTGTGGACATCTACTTTCCCTGCCAGCACACAGTGTCTCTCAGCCACCATGCTGGGAGCGTGGTGGCTGCTGGGACAAGGGGACAGTGGGCTGCCCAGAAACAGGAGGCCTCCCACCTGGCTGTGACACCCCATTTCAGCTCCAGGCTTAGCCAGAAATGGCTTCATTTGGTTAAAACCTCTTTTCCATGGAAACAAAGTCACTGAGCTTGTTTTGGGACAAATTCTTCATCTTCCTTTGGGGCATCAAGCATCCCACGGAAGCCACAGCCATTCCTGGGCTAGCCAAGGGCCCTTCAGCGCTGCCCTGTGTTGCAGATCCACCACCTCCATCCCTGAATCCACTCTGCAGGGTCCCTTAGCAGTGTCTTATGCATTCAAAATGACGTGCCAGTAGTCCCCAAGAAACCAGGTGCTTGGTGGTCTCTGGGGTCCTGGGATGATACTCCTGGGCATACTTACATGCACGTTTTCAGGTGATGGCTGGGAGGGGTTACAGCCACACAGTCTTCAGCCTTTCCAGTCCTTAAAAATAATACAAATCTCTCTCCTGCAGCTTGCACAAATGGGGAAGTTTTAATGGCATCCAGAGAAAAATGGCATGCTCTTTACCTTTGTCAGAGCTCAGGTTTTTGAGTGCAAACCCTTTCCTTCAGCCCCCTGGCCCAGAGCTGGGCTGCGTGCGCCACGTTGCAGGTCTGCTTGGGGGTCCTCTAGTTTCTCTCATTCTCTCTTCCCTCCTTGAAACAAGGGCTCAAAGCCCCTGTGGAGGAAGGCTAGTAGAGGCAACATGCTCCTGGATTGCCACACACCTGGCACTGAGTACAGTGTTTAGCATCTCACAGTTGGTTTGGGAAACAGGTAACCGAGCAGAACAAATCACCAGGGCTCATTTGGCACAGGATGAACACCTGGGCTCTGAGGTAAGATGCCATTAGACCCTCAGGGGCCACAGATGGTGCGGGTTATGTTTTCCCACTACTGTCCAGTCCACATGACTGTTGGAAGTGGGATGACAAAACCAGAATTAAACTGAATAAAAAACCCAAATCATCATTTATTGGGGAGCCAGCACAGAAAGGCAGCTTGGAAACTGTTTTCTAATAGGCTGAAACAACAGTGAAAACACGATGCTGCAGTCACTGCACACAAGCACTGACTTTGTAGGAGCACTGAACTGAAAAGGACCAGCTTGTGCACAGGCAATGGGTGGCTAGAAAGGGCATTTATTGAAGCCATTCCCCATACCTTGTAGCAAATTTTAAACTGTCTGCAAAATGTCAAAACCAGCATGTATAATGTGCTGGAGAGGAGAGCAGGGGACTGTAGGCATTGCCCATGGTTTGGGTTCGCCACTGCAAGGAATACATTCAATGAAACTCCTGGACAATCACAGAAAATGGACCATACCCAAGAGAAAGGAGAAAAAGAAGCCCAGAACAGTCACCACCTCAGGAATATTTTGTGTGGGTTAGCTATGATTATGATAATTTACAACACCAAATGCCGGGTGGAACTCTTAAGTTCTGAATACACCATTTATTTGCATCAAACACATACCTTTCTTAAAGCATGTTTGAAGTTTTTACATGGGGTCTGCAGAGTGGGTGGATCTTTTTTTCTAATGCCTGAAAACTGTGAAATTCACAAAGCAATACAGAGATTAAGTAATTATCAGCATTACATGGCTGACCCCTTAAACAAATATTGTGGAAAGGAACCTCTTATAAAAGGTTGACTGCTGTAGCCAGGGTTGGTCTGGGCTTGCTGTCCCAGACTGACTTCTGATACCTTGCCACTTTGTTGATGCAGCACAAAAAAGCACTCTGTGCAGCTCTGTCCATCTGGCTTGAAATCATCATTACTCGTACATTTTGACTACATGGGTCATGTTTATGACTTAAAGAGTACTCCTACCTACCATATTGCCCTTCCTTGCAAAATTTCCTCTGTGTTTGCTCATTCTCCTTGTGCTCAGAATCAGTCTGCTTTTACATTGGCTATTTCTGCTACATGTTTTCAGTGTATTATGCCAATGCAATGCTGAAGCATGAACCCAAGGTTGCATTTCCCAAAACAGACCTGTCTGGCTGTGTTATCCGTGTTCCTCTACACACTACAGGCCTGGGGCTTTCAGCCAGGCTGCGCAAGTGCCTTGTCCCACTGCATCACTTCATCCTCCTACATGTGCATATAATGGCACAAGGAAACCTTGCTGCAGTACTTGTTTTTTTGCTAACATTAGGTGTGACAGGGACCACCAGTGGCTGCCTAGCACTTGCAGTAATATTAATGCTGGGTAGTATAACTTATGTTGCTCATTAACAGCAGAAGTACCCGAGGGAGAAAGGCACATACTGAACATGAGTTGGGAACATCAAGGTGTGTTGGAGGAAGACACTGACAGTAGGAGCGGCAAGGAAGAAATCACAACTGCATCTGAGATAGATGAAGTATCTTCTTACCTATGGGACAAAGATCGTAATCACAGGATAAAATTCAGATGTGAAAATAGCAAAATAATATGTATTCAAATGGCAAATATAAAATGCAAAAGGACATTGTGTGGAGCTTTCTGTATGGGGTAATTTGATGTCCACTCTCTTCTCCACTAAACCTATCACAGAGGAGGTGATTCTCCTTAAAGAGAGTTCACCGGTCTTTTCTTCACAAGCTGCAGGTTCCCAGGGCACTTTTGATTTAGAAAAGACATCATAAAAAAAAAATAAAATAAATCCCTAATTCATATACATGAAGATCTTCTATTCTCCTTCAGAAGAAGATCAAAAATCTATTGGCAGGCACCTTGAACTTCTCCAGCTTTGTTAATTGGTTCATTTCTACTGTGACTTTGCTCTGGAGTTTGAGTCAGGACTGCAGTTCATGTTCATCAGATGGCTTCTGCCCTCATCATGGCCCAAAGAGAAAAAAATACAGCTCAAGCCACCTTGAAAATCAGTTCCAAAAGCTGTTTTAAAAACTGTCATTTTGAATTGGAATTTTCAGTAAAGAAAATTAATATTTGTCAAGACACATCTACAGCTTTCAGAGGCCTTTTTGCTCCAGGATGTTTGCTACAGTCTTACAGTTTCCCATGTTTTTTGGTATTTCTGCTCACCACCAAGGTGGCTGCAGACAGCTGTGAATGAGGAGGAGGAGGAGGGAGGGAGAGAGCAGGGCCCAGGGGAGCCACTGTAGTTGGGAAGCTCTGTCCCTTGTCTGGGGACAAGAGACACAACTGTAAACTGACAAAAAGAAAGCCTGGTTCCAGCTCTGAAGAGGCAGCGTCTGTGGTGTGCCTTCCTCCTGAAAGGAAAGCCATGGCTGCTGCAACCTGCGTGGTGAGGATGCAGCACACCCAGAAGAGCAATTTCACACAGTGCTTGGGGGCCAGGCTGGTTGTGCTGTGTGCTACATCGTTAATTGGTCTGTGGATGCAAACCTGCAGTCTAATTACTGCTGATTTATTGCATCCATCATTTAAAATCAAAGCGTGAAAGGGGAAAAATACTTTCTTTCTGCAAGTGGGCAAGTATTGAACAACACAGATCCAGTCTCTCACCATTACTCTCTAATTGTGATATTTCTTCTGCGTCCACTACATAGGTTTAGCTCAAAGTGTTTTCTAGAGGCAGGAAATGGGACAAGTGCCTGTAAAATTTTTTTAAAAATTTTTTTGGTCCTTGTCTAGATTGCCACATGTTCCATCTTTTATTTACGCAGCATTGGAAGAAAACCCCAGCCAACATGTTCTGAAAATAAAAACATGGAATCATAGAACCATTTAGGTGTGAAAAAACCTTTAAGATCACAGAGTCCAACCATAAACCTAACACTGCCAAGTCCACCTCTAAACCATGTCCCTAAGCATCATCACATCTACACATCTTTTAAATACCTCCATGGATGATGTCTCAACCACTTCCTTGGGCAGCCTGTTCCAATGCTTGACAATCCTTTCAGTGAAATTTTTCCTAATACCCAGTCTAAACCTCCCCTGGTGCAACCTGAAGCCATTTCCTCTCTTCCCATCACTTTACTTGGGAGAAGAGACCAACACCCGCCTCACTTCAACCTCCTTTCAGGCAGTTGTAGAGAGTGATAAGGTCTCCCCCAAGTCTCCTTTTCTCCAGGCTAAAGAGCCTCAGTTCCTTCAGCTGACCTCAAAAGACTTATGCTCCAGAACTTTCACCAGCCTCATTGCCCGTCTCTGGCCTCATTGTCTTTCTTGCAGTGAGGAGCCTAAAACTGAACGTGGTATTGGAAGTGCGGCCTCACTAGTGTCAAGTACAGGGGGACAATCATTTCCCTAGTCCTGCTAGTCACAGGATCTCTGACACAGGCCAGGATGCTGTTGGCCTCCTTGGCCACTCAGGCACACTGTTGGCTCACATTCAGGTGTCTGTGAACCAGCACCCCCAGGTCCTTTTCTGCTGGGCAGCTTTCCAGCCACTCTTCCCCAAGCCTGTAGCATTGCGTGGGATTGTTGTGACCCAAATGCAGGATTTGGTTCTGCAAGTCTCAAGTGATCTGCTCACAAATAAACATTCAAGACAGAACCAAAATGTTGGTTACTGCATCCTGGTATCAGAGGACAGGGAGCAATTTCTGTAGGAGTGGCTTCAGCCTGGGTTGTGTGAGTACCCTTCAGGGATGAGTGGCTTTTCAAACACAACCCATGCACTTCAGAAGGCAGTGGAAGCTTCACGTTTTCCCCAGTGCTAACTGGGAGTGTAACACAGAGCAAAGCACTAGTGGGCTTTCTCTTCTCTCATGGATGGCACTGTAAATATTAAAGAGCACCCACTTACTCCAGACACCTCTTGCTGCTGAAGAGGAAGCAGGTGGTGGCAGCCATTGCCTTTTTTATATCTTGCCTCCTCTCCTTTGGAAGCATAAAATTTCATCCTTTTAAAAAGATGCATCTCAGTGCTTTCATCGGTGACATCAGCCTCTTCCTTCCCTCATACCATGTCACAGCAATTTCACAGCAAGTAACTGAGAAAAAAAAATGTAATAATGGCTCTAGGCTCTGCTGTGCTGAAGCAGCAATGCTATAAAGGGCTAATTGCAGATAGAAGGCCTGCTGAGTTACACATGCTGAACACGAGGCTCATTTCTTATGCCTTTCCCCCTTGTGCTTCCTTGCTGTGTTGTCTGTCTAGTCCATTCCAGCAGTGTTAAGACAAAGATTTTTGTGAAGGAACAGGTGTGGTGGGGGCAAGGGTCTTACTCTGCCCAAATCCTGCAGTGAAGGTCTCCTTTTGGTGAAATACTGCCCCTCCATTTGCTTAGGTCAGGCTGCTTGGCTTGACAACCTGCCTTTTGGCTAAATACTACATTTCAAATACAAGATTCTCAAATCTGCAGATGAAGGATATCTTTAGTTCTCACTAGTTGTTCCCACATAGAAAGTAATTTGAATTTCAATCAGGGTAGAAATGTAGTGTATATGCAACAAAGCTACTGAAGGCAGGCTGAGAAATTGTAAATGAGCTTCATTTTTGTTGCTTTCAAGTTGCTTCTGTACAATCTCCTCAGTTCTTATTTACTGTAATCAACACCCATCCGATGGCAATTTGTAGATAATTGCGCACTACAGTTTGTGCAACGTACGTAGAAAAACTGCAAGTTTCTGAAACCTGAGGTAAAACCCTGCAAATGCTTGAACTCTGGATAGAAGATGAAAAGGTCTCAGACCAGAACGCTCATTTTTCTCCAGATAAAGGTATGAGGAAGAACAAACAGGCACCAGTGGCTCCAAGCAGCTTTTTATGTCAAGATAGTTTGAAAGGCAAAAAGTTTCAAAATAAATTAAGTTTTTCAACCCCTGTGGGCTTTCTCAGGCTAAGACACATGGTTCCAGCATTTCCCACAAACAACTGGCAGACACTGGAAATGTTTTCTGCTAAGCCTCTTCCTCTTCCCCAGCCACCCCACCTCTGGGTGGATGATGGAGAAACCTAATCTGCTGTGAGAGCAAGTGTGGTGTGAGGAGAACAGGTAGCACCAGTGAGTGGGTGTTTGGGTGTTCTGGTGAGCTGAATCAACACAAGAATTTACACCAATTTGCTGAGTTGCAGATGCTGTGGAAGATGCCTCTTTTGGCATCACTGTTTCTGTCCACACTGCTTTCACTTCTTGTGCAGCTTCCTTCATGCAAAGCCAGGTTTTATTGCAGGAAGGATAACGGAGGTGGAAAATGCCTAGTGTTGAACTGGCTTTTATCTCTGGTGATACCAGGTGAGAGTGACATTAGTTTGAACTCTGCCAGGCTGAGAGCAATAAACTCACCGATGTCCCTACACTTGTGGGGAATCTCTGATCATACTTGAATAGCTCATTAACCTTGACCCAACTATTCTCCTATCACAACACTTTTTAAATGGATACAGTACTTCCTTGGAACAGGAACAATGTACTTATGTTTGTAAAACGTTATGTAAATTTATAGGGCTACCTCAGTAGTGAGCAATAATAAATGTTATCAAAGGTCAACACAGCCACCAGACTGTGTGGCTGTAAGCAGTAAGCCCAGTATGAAAAAGCTATTGGAATTATACACAGATAACTTGATCCTCTCTGGCAAGTCCAGTGAGATGCTACCCTGGGAAGAAAATGGAGCAGCCAGTGTGAAACAGCAATTTATAGGGGCTGAGCAGGATGTGCACATCTTACGCAGTGGCTGCAATTCAGCAAGGGCATCTTCCCTGTGGTTTTTGTCATTGCTGAAAACTTCAGGGGACTGAACTTGTTTAATATCTTGGGGCAGGCTGTGATCTGATTGCCTCCATGTAAAAGGTACTTAATTTCTGTGCCTAGTCTTTATCCTGGAGCACAGGTATTTGTATTTGTATTTATGAGATGACCAGGAAGAATACTTTTTGTGGCAAGCCTGAAGAATGACCAATTTAATTTTGAATAAACTGTTCTTATCAGACAGATCAGCTGTTGTCTCTGCCCTGGGCTGACAACCAGCTCCTTTTGCTGTGCAGCCAATAAAGTTTTAAAGCTTCTCTAATGCCAAAAAGCCAGATCCTTCCATAAACAAACCAAAAAAGCTAGTTTGTGAGAAGTCAAATTCCCCATGGAGGTTTAAACACTCTGCAGCTGAGATGCATATGAAAGCTGTTTTGGAATAGCTAAACACATTTAAATCCATTAAAAAGCCCCACAATTAAATTTGCACACAACTAGCAACTGCTCTGTCTCTCCTGAGTAGCAGTGGGCATAGCAGGCTGGAGAAGGTCAGGGCCATGTTTTCACCACTTTAATCCCATGTTTTCCCAGGCAGACTATGGGAAAAGGGCATTGCTGATGAAGTGTCTTGGTGGGAAATTGATGGGGAATACTCAAAGCAATGAAAGTACAGACAAAAAAAAAAAAAAAATAAAATGGCAACATGAGCTAAGTAACCTCTCCCTGAAGAGATTAACTTCTAAGCAAGAAATGCCAAGGTTCAGGCATAGCCTGGAGCTCCTGGTCTTCCTCCCAGCCCAGGGCACAAGGGTGGATGTGCTGCAGCATGCCCGTGGGGCTGGTGGGCACCAAGCACTTCAGGCAGCACAGTGCTGATAGAGGGAGAGCATTTCTGGGGTGGGGTCCTCATGGACAAGCGAAGGGGGCAGCAGGACAAGTACCAAAGAGCAGAGCTTTGCTGATGAGCCCGTGGTGCTGGTTTGGGGGCAGAAAAAGCCAGAGGATAACTGGACTCCCAAAGCTCTTCCAGCAATCGCTGCTTCTCATTAAAGGCTGATGATGGCAGAGGTGTCACTTGGCAGCTCTCTGTCTTAAGAGACAGAGTGGAAACTTTAGCTTTGCCATGCAGATTTAGGGTCCCACCTGTCCTAGGGTGCAGACGATCTGTATTGAAACAGATGGCTACTGTGGATGAATAAATTGCCAAGGGCTTGTCTGTTGGGGTTAGAAAAAGCACATCTTCCTGTAGCCACACAGAAATCCTGGGGCTGGTTAAACAGGCATTTCTGTCTGCTTCGAAACATGGGCCGGTGCCATGTGTAACGGCAGCTGTGTGTTCCCAAAACATTTCCATGCAATTAGGTTGCAGGGAGACAAAACCAGCCAGTCCAACTCGCTTTTCCTTTACTCTTCTCCAGCCTCAGGGACTTACTGTGTGCTGACAGCAGCCTCAGCAGGGATACCACCCATGAGGTTTTCAGCATTTTCTAATTGAACCTTGCTTCCTAACTCCTGGAGCAGGGAAGACATCCCCATCTCTATCCCCCCATGCCCTTTTCCTGCTAGCTTCCCCAGAAAATCAGTCAGTGGGTCACTGAACATGAGGGATTTTTTTTTAGCTTTAGGAGATATTCATAGTAAGTTATTCTGGGTTTCATTCAGGGAAAAAAAAAAGATAATTTAAACACTGTTTCAGTCTGAAAAACACTAATGAGTAAGGAAAGCTCCGTGACACAGTTTGCATTCAGAAAAATCTGTGAATTTTAAAACTTGTTTTTACAAGATCAAGATGTAATGAGTCATCTTTTTTTTGAGAAACAGGACTAATCCCACCTTGACCTATCTGTTATGTGTCAGAAAGTATTTTATGCTTTTATCCAAGGACATCAAAGTGCTGCTGCACTCTGTATGGTACACTGTATTCCCTTCAATCTCTTGAATGCCTTTTGTCCGCCTCCATTGCAAGTCCTGCTGCTCCAAGTAGATGTGAGCTGATGTGCAGAGCTGGCTGCTGAATGTGTGCCTTGTTGATGGTTTGTGTAGCAAAAATACTGTCTGGGCTTTGTGGGGTGAGCTTTTCTGTTCACACTGGCTGGGCACAGCTCCCTCCCCTCTCACTTACTTGGCTGGGCCAGACTTCATGGAGAGCGACTGGCTGCAAGAGGATGATGGAGGAATAGGGGCTGGCAGCTAGGGGTGACAGACACTCACCAGCTGGTGGCCCTTGGTGACCTGAGAGTAGCTAAAGGGAGAGAGAAGCAAAACTACTGGATGTCAGTGGTCTCACAAGCTTAGACAATTTCAAGTGCTGAAGCTTTAGCTTAGATGTTTGGTGTTTCTTTTCCCACTGTAGGAAGCAATAATACAAACCTTTGTCTTTTTACTCAGTTCTGAATTTTCAGATAGTTATAAGAGATCCTTCAAGAGCCTTTTCTTTTAACAGGATTAGATTTAAGCAGAGGGAGAATATATACCTCTTATTGGTCTCCATTTCCTGCCCACTTCTTTTTGCAGATGAGCCTAGAAGAGTTCTTTATAAATGATTGCAATGGAGTTGCTATAATGCTGGAGCACGTTCATCCACACAGCCTAAAGTGCAAATTGTTGTGGAGAAAAGATTCAGCAATGGAGGTGTTAAATTTCTTTCAGTAAACTAGAGCAATGATTATTAATCCTCCAGCTGTTCAGAAATGCTGTCAGAACATACAGTTTTAGCAGAAGAGAGAAAAGGAAGCGTGTGCTTGCATGTGTTTGTGCTATGTTGTTCCTTCGAATTCTCCAGGCATGAAATCATTACATGTCTAATGAAGTGGCAATTAGAAAAGCAACAGTCTTTATTAGTCCCTTTGGCACTCAGGATATTTCTAGATGTTCTTCATCCCATGTTTCACATACTCCACTGAAATGCAAGGTGAATTTCTGAAGTTTTTCCACTGACTTCAAAGGAATCAGTGTTACCTCCAGCGGGCTGATGGCTGGGATTGATTCTGTGCACCGGTGTCTGAGAGGCTGCGTGTTTAACTGCCTTGTGAGTGGTAATAACACTACCAGTGCAGATATGATTTGTGGAATATATTACCAAAGTAGTGTGAAAAAAACCTCTTAGGCTTTGCAAATTGATACACTAGGGCTGGGATGGGGAGGGGTCAATTTACACTTCAAAAACCAAGCTGTGCCCTTGGATATATTTGCCAGGCTCCTTCAGAAGTTAATAAGGACCGTGAAATTAAAGAAGATACATTTTATCTTAACTTTCCAACTATGCTATTTAGATGGCTAATCCCTTTCACTGTGCCTATTTTACATCTTCCACAACCCAGTTTTTCAAATGAGTTTCTGAATGTTCAGGGTGAGGGACCTTAAAGGAGAGGAGGCAGTCTGGGGTATTCTCCAACAAAAGTCTCTTAACATAATAGATACCAATAAATTAAACAGCCCTCAAATCTCCAGGTTCTTCAGAGAATGGGAAGAGGGTTTATATATCCAAAAACCTACTTTTTTTCCAGCTAAGCTACTTAATTCAGTAAAAAAAATCAACTCTTACCTACAAACATTGTCTTATCAACATGCCTAAGAGTAAATCACTTCTTGTTATGATATGACTTTTCTCTGAACTATTCCTGTTTGAAAGTCACCAGTTTTGCGTGGAGGGAAAATTTCTGTCTTTTACTGCTTACTTCCTTTTTGAAACAGTATTTTGACTGAAAACAACGAACTTCATTGTTAACAGACTGGCAAGATTTTTAACATAAACACAAACCTAAAATAAGTTTGATTTTTTAATTAATCTTCTCATATCAATCAAAAGAAAATGATGACTGAACTTTTTCTTTTTAATCTCAACCATTTCCATACAATGCAGTGATTTAGAGAGGGTGCTGGATATTTCTAAATTCATGGAATCATATGGCAGGTTATGCCCAGCTGTGAAACAGGGAGAATGGTTTTCTTTTCTCTTCTCCCAAAACTTAATTCCAGTGAAGGATTTTCAAAGCAGTAGCAGGTCTGACCTTACTGAAAAAACAATTATGGGTACTTCCTTAATCCATCTGTCTCAGGACAATTACGTTAGCTTATATTGGCATACTGAATAGAGTGATGTCAGTTTAGCTTTGTTTATACTAACTGAAAAGTCCACATTAAAAGAAATCAATTTTATGATCTCACATAAACTGCAGGAAGGTACCAAAGCAGAACCACAGTGTTACCTTTTTTCATCCTGCCTTGCTCTGGAAACAGGTGTGTGGGACATTGGCACATGTGCTATGGAGGCTTCTGTAATTCTTGGAGGGATTAGAATGGGGCAGAAAAATGAGCAGGAGCTCCGTTCCCATTGTCTTTTAAATAGACATGATCAGAGAAAACTTTTTTTTAAAGAAACTTTTACTGTTTTTTTCTTTTAGACATTTTTTACCATGATGCACCACTTATTCCTGTCCTTCCCCTCTGCCCTTGTCTGCCTTGTTTTTGGGGGGTTTGAGAAGCTGCTGCTGCCACAAACCTTGCAATGAAGAGGATGCAGAATGACTCTGAGGGTCTTCCACATGGCAAGGGAAAGCGGGAAGAAACAAGTGTGGAATGCATTCAAAGATATAGTGGGAACTATGTAAATAGTTTTGTACTGTAACAGTAAAGCACTTCTACAGTCCTTTGATACTTGAGCAACCTTCCTGGCTGCCACTCACTGCTGCTAGCTGCACCTTCCCATTAGTGTTTTTGGGAAGCTGAGTTGTCATTGCTGCCTTTTGGCTTCTCTTTCCCCTTACATACAAAGACCACCACTGTGACTATTTGCCTAGGTCCTCTCACAGTGCAGCCATCTCTGCCGAGAAACTGCATGGTGCTGAGGATCAGAGTAAGATTTTGAGTACAGCACTGATGGACTTTGTTTTGCACCACTTTCAAGCCTAAGCCAGATGAATCTGACAGCAATGATGAGGTTAGAATTTTAGGGGGCCATCCTTGGTGCCAGAAGAGAGAAATGAAATAACCAATTTTCAGCTTCTTTACTTCTAAACAAACTTGTTATTTGATATATTCCAGGACAGAAAAAAAAAAAAAAAAAAAAAAAAAAAAAAAAGATGTGCAGTAAAGATAGAAATGAGATTTCTTGATATAAAACTTGTATAAAATGGAATACTTTATTACCAGGAACAGAACAGAAGAGGAAATGTTTTGAGGTTGTTGGTTTTTTTTTGTTTTGGTTTTGTTGTTGTTGTTGTTGTTGCTTTTAGGCAGGTCAGACATTCATTCATCTTGCTGGATGCGAGTAAGAAAAGTCACCGAAGTTACATTCTATTCTAAAGTGCAACTGAGTAGGTCTGCAAATATCTTGGGGAAAAACACTTCTCATATACGCAAAAATACCTGATTTTTGATTAGCTGAGTTTCAGAAGCAACAATAGGACCCATACTAAGTTTTGGTTTCAAAGGGCTTGTTCCTACACATTGGTCCACAAAAGCATTGGGTCTAAGTGCAGTTTGCCAGCTCAGCCTGTGATCATGCAATCGACTCACAGTGATTTTCTTCTGTTCAAAAGTCAATTAAAAATTTTCAAGTCTATAAATACCCCAAGGCTAAAGGTACAGATATGTTCTAAAAAAGGAACAGTAGGAGAAGTTGGAATATATAAGATTTGTAATACAACTTTTGACACATAACCAAAAAGCACTTCAGGAATCTACCATGAACCTGGAAGAGCTTGGTGGTGCTTGTCTATAACAAGCCATGAACTGTCCTTAGTAGCACAGAAGGAAAATCATGAGGTTTTTTTTGTCAAAACAAGTGAAAGAATTCTAGTCTGTTCACATCTATTGCTTAATTAGACTCAGTAAAGCTGTTGCTTTCCCCCTAAGAAAAGACTTCCAGCAAATCCAAGTGCTACTGATTTGCTATTGTCTTGCCAAAATACTAATTCACGTTTACTTAATGTGGTATAATAGTATTCACTATTGTATCTCAGTGAAGAGATGTAAAATACATACACAGAAAGATGTGAACGAGGGCTTGCCGTCTTAGAGGAAAATACAGAATGGGATACATCTTTTTAGAAAGGCGTACCATGAAGCTTTCCTTTTAATGGTGTTGCTAATTGACAGCTCCTTTGTGGTAATAGGAACACTCTCACCTTTCAGGGTTCACATCAATATCTGTGACCATAAAGGCCATAACAATGTCTCCTTACAAATATTTTATCTATTTTTATCTGCTGTCTACTTATTAACCTGAGTTATTGAGTTATAGAATAAATTAAGGTGGCAAGGTTTCCTGGAGCAGCGTAATTTAGATTAGGTTGTTCAGAGCCTTGTGTAGTCTGGTCGTGAGTATCTCCAGGGATGGGGAGTCCACAACCCTTTTCTGCAACAGGCTGATAATCTGAATCTAAAGAGGACTAGGTAAAATTTTGTGTTGTTATTTATCATTTGCCCTCAGCTACACTCTGCCTGTTCCCATGACTTTGTGTGATGTGTAGCATTACATTAATGTGTTTTATTTTTCCTCTATGGTCCTGGAGCCCAGGGCTTGGACAAGCCACTGTGTAATGTTGGCACCCTGGAGCATCTTCACTGTTTGCTGTCCTTCTTCTCAGTCTGACGGTACATTCTTTCCTCCCCATGTTCCTGTGCTAAGCTGAGCAGTTTCAGCTAGCAGATTCAGTGCAAAGGGAGGCTGAAATTGAAACTGAACTGTGAAGCTTTTTTTCCTAGGCCATGAGAAAATATTACTTTGTTTTTGATTTCTTAATATCAGAATCTACTTTTTAGCCTTGCTGGACAGCAGGCTGCAGACCTTCAATGTCTGTTGCAGTACCAACCTTGTGGTCTGACATGCTCCAACTAGGAGGATTAGCTTCTCCTGAGAAACATTAGTATGTATTGCTGGCAACGTTTGACAGCTGTAGGAAGTAAATCTATTGTTGCTGCAGAATATTTGCTTCCTGAATGAAGTGTCAATAGATACAAAAAAATCCCTCTGTGCTTTAATAATCCCATGGTTCAGAAAAGCCACCTGGATCTTGTGATTAAAATACTGATGAGCTTGGTGAATTAATGCAGTGATGGTACAGCATTGCCTTTCAGCATTTAGCTTGACTGCTGTGTCTAGTGTATTTACAATGGGCTAATCCCCAGACTTACAAATGAAACTGAATTCCTTGGGGCAGCGTGTGTGTGATTTTTTTTTTTTAACAAGAGATATTGAATGTGATGAAAACAACTGACTGCACCTATAGACTGGGGAGGCACATGGGGCTTTTATTTACTCTCCAGGCGTGAGCAGTTTGCAGTCAGCATGGCCAGGGGGGTCCTTGTTATGTGTTATGTGTTATGTGTTATGTGTTATGTGTTATGTGTTATGTGTTATGTGTTATGTGTTATGTGTTATGTGTTATG
>JAVJGJ010000059.1:55244027-55260188 GCA_035590215.1 Microhierax caerulescens | reverse complement strand
TGTTATGTGTTATGTGTTATGTGTTATGTGTTGTGTTGTGTTATGTGTTATGTGTTATGTGTTATGTGTTATGTGTTGTGTTGTGTTGTTATGTGTTATGTGTTATGTGTTGTGTTGTGTTATGTGTTGTGTTGTGTTATGTGTTATGTGTTATGAATGCAACAGTGGAAGAAGCTTCATTACATGCAAAACTTGAATCCACAGCAGCCTGAAGCCTGTGTTGGTGTACCTGGTACAATAAAACTGACTTCCCAGGGCAGACCTGGACCTCTTCCAAGAAAGGTTTCGATAACATGGGAAATGAAAGGAAGGATAAGAAATCAAACAGCACTGAAAGCAGATTACAGAAGATAGACCATCAGATAGTGTAAATTCTGCTGGCACCATTGATATTAATGTCTCATCAGGACCTTCTCTTCCTCCAGACCCAGCTAGAACAGGATATTGATTGCTTTACAGTAAGTTCTTGTTTACTGCAGGCTAGATTCAATCACAGAGCTGAATAATAATGTGGAAGTGGAGTTAGAATTTTTCTAGAAAAATACCCCACATTTTTCCCTAGGCTCCAGTTCCACACAGTCAGTCCATAAACTATTCCATTTTTAAGGTGTAGGCCAAAGCAAAGAAATAAAGAACAGGATGTCCTTGTTTACATCAACACAATTAATCCTGGATGCAGTGTTGAAAATTACCTTAGATCTTACATAGGATGCAAATAGTTCAAAGGAAAAAAATACTGCAGCTTGTCACTACTTTGTTCTCCTCCATTCTTCCCATCTCCCACCCTCAAAGAAGTTCAGAAAACTCACTGAGATTTCTGGTGCTTGTGTCCCCGTGTGTTGCCACAAATAACCCATAAGTTTAAAAGCTGCAGAGACTAGTGCTACAACTTCAGGAGCAGCCCTGCAAAACTGGCATTGTGTCACACACATCAGCTGGCTGAAAATGCATCAGACTGTGCCTGGCAGCACGTGGCAGTTGTCAAACCCAGGATGCTGTTTGTGTGCCTGCAAGCTGTCTTCTCTATTTGCCTTTTTCACATCTGAAGGGTTGAGCAGAAACTGGAATTCAGAGCAGGGGGCTCAGGGCAATGGCCGTAGTGTAAAGCAAGGAAGCTCTTAAATGCCTCAGTTTATCCATCTTTATGTGCAGCTAGGTAAAATACTTCTGCTTCAAGGTAGTATTATAAGAACTAAAGCCAGTAAAGTATTTGTGCATTTCTGGATATGAACTGCCATTGAGAACACATTTCTTGACAGTATTCACAATCAGCGCTCATCCTTTTTTTCTGATGACAGGCTTCTGCATAATGGAAATGGTCCCAAAGCATCCTTGATAGCAGAGCATACTCTACTATGTACTACTACCCAACTTGCTGGTCCAGGCATATTTTATGCACCTGAGAAATTATATGCCATTCAATTTGTTATTTGTTTTTTCCCTCTGGAATTTTCAGTGGGAGCAGGGCACTACAAGGTTACCCAGCGTCACGCAAACAAGTTGTACTTTGTGTCAGGAACCTCTGAAGCTCAACTTTCAACAAAACATATGGATAATCCAATAAAAAAATGAAAAGAAAAGCCTTTAGAAAGGTCAATAAACTGCTTTTATGCAGCTAGGAGTAGAATTTTAACCATGATTTTTTTTTTCTTCATGAATTATTAATGTATGCCATAAAAGTAGTATAAACAGAGGACAAACAGGACACTGAGAGAATTTCAGTTCTATGTTTTCACCCAGAAATCAGAAAAAAACCCACCCTCTTCAATGATACAGCTATTAAAATAAGACCAGCTATAAAAGCTGTAAAACAGAAAGAGTTTTACTTTCTTACAGTTACCTGTAAGCAGCTGTAAGAAATGCCCAATGAGACTGAAACATGCTTGCTCCTTATGTACTAATGACAAAATTTATCATTTTACTGTCATGACCAAGAAATTAACATGAGTACTCAGGAAAGTAATCCGACACACTGTTTCTTTAAATAAATGTCTTCTTTCAAAACTACTTTTCTACAATACTGAAAGAACAGAGCTCTGCCAGAGATCAATATTTGTCTTTTTACAAATCTAACCCCTGTCATAAATACTTCTCAGGAAGGAAAAATGAAAACTTTCCTGGAAAATTGTTTCAAGGCATGTTTTCTGAACCTCAGAATTGACAGCAGTGGTCTTACTTCGCTTTGTTGTTTCCTAATAGGTTAAGTGGCACAGCTGTTAGCTTTGTCTTGGTACAAAAATTGTTTTAAAGAGGTCATGTATGAAGGACTGGGTTGTTCTGTAATGTTTCCAGGTTTGCCTGACTCTAGGGCGAAACACAAATAACTCCAACACTAACTTGGAGTAATTAATGAGGGAACTGGTCCTTGCTCGAGCAGATGAAGGATTCTGGCTCCCACGGGTAGGGTAGGGAATCTTCCCTAGGCCAGTCCTGCCCAGGAACAATCTGGCTTCCTAAGGATGCAGGATTCCTGACTCCCAGTCAGAAGAAATCCTAAACCTAGCCTGAGTAACAAACACGCTGAGGAACAGTGAGAAAAGAAGAGAACAAAAACCTTGGTTAATACTGCCAGCTCCTTCCCTCCTGTAAACTCCAGTTTATCTAAATTCCAGCAATGACTTTTGTTCTTGAGGCTATTGATTTTCCAGCACTAATCAGTACCATGCTCTTAAGACCATCCAGGCAGAGAATTACACTTGAGAAAAGAGAGAAAAGATGGGCTGTAATTGAAGGCAGACACCTTCATAACCCCTCAGGTGCTGCAGACTTGAGCAAACACCCTCAGTTATTTATCAGATTTCAGAAGACGTGAGCAAGTATGAAGGGTGCAGGTGTGGATATTTAGTGAGGCCATTATTAGTCCTCTTGGGGTTCAACCCTAAATTTGTGATCAGCTTACAGACTCATCCCTGAGGTACACCACAGGACTCAGTCTGCAAAAGCAGAAAAAAGGCTTTGGCCCCAAGCCAAGCCGAGCCAGCCTTCTTTCTAGCTCAGCCTCCCGTGCAGTGAGGTCCCCAGCTGAGGGACTGGAAGCTTTGGATTGCCTCATTCAAACAGCAGATAAAACCCCAGCCTTAAGCTGAATGACAGCCTACACACCCACCCAAAGTCACATGCAACAAACCCCCTCAGTTATTAGCATCAGCCACACTCCTGGTGGTGGTCAAAGTCCTACTAAATTAATGAAAAATTTCTGGGCTTTATGCCATTTTTTTATAACCCTCACAGAAACCATAACTTGGCACAAACTCTACTGAGAAAGAAAAGCAAAGCCCTTTCCTGCTAAGATAACCAGATGCTTCCCACCCCCTGGGCACGGCAGACTGCACCTCCAAGCCATGGCGGGGGCTGCCTCCTCCAGGGCCTGGTGGGTGATGGACAGCCCTTGCACAAAGCACAACCAAACACCTTTAGCATCTTGCAGCGAGAATAACCGTGCTTCGGTTTCCCATGAAGCTTACACAAAAAATACCCTCCGAGAGCAAAGAAAAGGGTGGGTGATGCTGCAGGCTGGGCCACGGCCAGGCATCTGGTCTGTCCAGGCTGTCACCGAGGTTCTGTTTGGTCTTAGGCTTAGGGTTAGGAGATGGAAAAAAGGAGTATAGGGGCTGTCTGAACCAGTGGACTCCAAAGCTGGGTGTGCACCCACCAAAGCTGCGCAAGACAAGCCATCGGGGCGTGGGAAGAAAATATTTTTTGTACCATTAATTAATTAAATTGTAAAATAAAGCATTTATCAAATCCTATTTTAATTTCTATTTTTGTGTATGTTTTATAATATTAATGCTATATTACTACACTTGCACAAGTATTTAATTTATAAATAAGTAAATATAAATATATTAGGGGTGTGTGCTCAAAATTCTTTTACTGCACAATCAAAAAAGCTTGGACACCACCGGTCTAATTTCCTACCAAAAAAACCCCTAGGGGCAGGAGGTCCTAAAATACTTCTTCTCTTCTAACTGCAGCCATGCTCTAGCAGCTTACATGAGGTGGAAACCCATATCATTCTTTGGGTCCTAACTTGCTGCTGCAGCTGCCACTCTACTTCTGGTCAGATGACTTCTCTTAAGATATCACCTTCTGTTTCATTCCATGTAAAAGTTTACAAATGACCTGAAGAGAGGACATCATCTGCTCCCTTTGGTTCCCCTGTGAGGTTTCCCACCTTAGCAGTGCAGGTGCAGGTGGGAGCTCCTGGCTGGCTGCTCCACTTTCTCACTCATAAAACCAACCCTGACAGTAAACATAAAATATGAGGCTCCTGGAATGGCATGAGCAGCATCCGTATTTTACAACAGATGTTATAGAAATAGACATGTGACCTACTGCTGAAAAATCCATAATATCCATAACTGGTATTGCAATAAGTCACTATTTCCATGATTGATACCCTCTGAAAGCTCTGCACCAGGTGCTGCAGAGACTGAACGGACGCTGCCGGTATGTAAGGAACACAGGAAAGAAAACTACAATGACAAAAACCACATGTCAAAACTTGAAAAACATTTGAGAAAAATTCTAGCTAACAAGAGATTAAACATTGATAAATGTATCGTTGGGGGAGCAGGACATGCTGTACAGTAAGCATCAGTATTTTCTGTGGTGATGGATGCACACAGACTGCAGCTGTGGGAGCTGCAGCAGGGAAAGCCCAGCTGCTGGGACCTGCTCGTGGACTGGGAAGCCATGGTCAGAGCTTTGCAAATCCACAGCGCCAGTGGAAAAGCAACCAACTCTTTTTATCTGTATGGATGACCATGGCAGTAGGGCTGCATAATGAAGTGCTTCTTGCAGTATTGGAATATTTTGTCTTTCTGGCCCTTTCACCACTGTTACTAATTCTTCCATCTTTTCCTACAGTGATAATGAAAGGATTAATTCAGTTTTCTGTGGTGTGTCAGTCTGTGTCAGGATTTCTCTCCCAATTGAGAAAAACTATCTAC
The DNA here is from genome assembly GCA_035590215.1 of Microhierax caerulescens. Lineage (NCBI taxonomy): Eukaryota > Metazoa > Chordata > Aves > Falconiformes > Falconidae > Microhierax > Microhierax caerulescens. The sequence goes on along the minus strand of JAVJGJ010000059.1, from coordinate 55,255,236 downwards.
AGACTTCTCTTTTGCTTCTTTCATGCCCATCAGCCCAATATTTAAATCTCTGTGAATATATTTTTGCACTGGTTCTGATGAATGCTCTCCACTTTTCTGCTCTCTGTCTGAAAAAAATACAGGTGCAATTCCAGCAACTTCAATGAAATTAAGCCATCTATGACTATTTCATGAGCTAGCTATGCAGTTTTATACTCCACATTACACTCACTCTTCATCTCACAGCTGCTGCCACGATGCAAGCATGTTGTTTATAATTTTGTTATCAGATGAATCTCCACAAGGAATCCCTGTCTTATTCCCCCTTTCTCAGCAGATAAAATGCAGATGAACTTCAGTCCCTGATTTATACACTTTATTTTCTCCATGGAGCCAGAAGAGTAGTCACATACATGAATCTCTCAAGATGATACAGAAGAATAAAAAATGTGCTGCCCAATTTCATAACGTTGAAATCTTCACTCACTATATTTAATTTGAGAAATAAGTATTTTTTATGTAGCTTTCTTCTGTTCATAATAGCAACCACAGGAACATTTCACGGTCCTGTCTAGAAAAATTAAATTAAGGCTTTTCGGTTGAAGTAGATGATGCTTACAGCACAGAAATAGACTGTTTCTAGTCAGCAGGATTAAAGGAAAGAAAAGCTCAGCAAGAATGAAGTTGCATTGCAGAATTATCTCTATCTAGGCAGCAGACTGTAATTTCCATAAACTAAAGAGAAAATTCTCATCAATATTTTGCAGGTCAAAGACCCATTTTTAAATTCCCTTATCTTCTCTTTCTTTTCCTTAATTCTCCACTGCCTCCTCTTTTGTGCTTTATTTGACAACTGAAGAACAGTGAAGCATAAAAAGACAGACTCGATTTTATAGTATGTTTAGTTGTCTGTGTAATAGTGTATTTTGCAAGTGAAAATTTAACAGAGGGGAAGGGAGGAAATACCTATTGCAAGTGATGCTCTGCAAGGGTGTTACTGTCTCTTGGTTACTTAAAATCATTGTGAGCTGTGTTATACTAAAATGGTTGGTTCTGTAGACCTCACTAGAAGAAGGAGACTTCTCCTCACTCTTCATACGGCCTCCCTTGAGCCAACACTACTTTCACCCAGCCAGCTGCTGAAAATTAACCTGCCAATAGCCGTTACAAAAGTAAAGATTAGATTTGAGCCAGACAACTTGTGGGATCCAGCTCATTGCAGGGCCTTGTGAACACTGGTACCAGTTTGAAGGACACCACAACGTGTGGTCAGCGGCAGGCTGAAAGGTGACTGAGGGAAGAAAAAACCACCTCTTTTGACATTAGCCCACCCTTAAATCAGCTTTAAGAGATGGCAGAGCAGAATCTTTACCCAAGCAACGTGAGTGCAGTCATGGAGCTTCCCTTTTAAAGCCGTGGCTTGCACTGGGTTATTTCCTATGCAACAGGTTGTAATAGGTGTCTGAGCTAACCCAGGCAATCACTCGTCTTGAATATAGCAAGAGAAGAAAATACCATTAGTGCAATACCAAAATTGTAAAATAGGGCCACTGTTCTCTCTAGTCTTTGATTCAAAATCTCAAGATGAGGAAACTAAAAAACTAAGTAGCAGCATCCTGGATGTCTCACAGCCTATGGAAGTACCAAGGCAGAGTCAGGTTTACACCTCTGCTTGAAGTAGTGGTGTGAACATGGACAACACAAGGTAGGAATCCCACAGCTTGTCAAAAAACCACTGAGATTAACCAGAAACTGTAGATGAAACTTTCCTCTCAAAGGTAAAGTTATAGGAGGAAGTCCTGGTGAAGCAGATTGCCACTGGCTCCCTTCCTTTTGCAGAGCAGCTACACAACAGGGGATGTTGTCCCTTGGCAGTGAGATACAGCACCCTCCACTGCACTGCAGGGGATCCCCAGGACGCCCAGACCCCCTCTGCATTATTTATTGTTTTTATTGTTGTTGTTATTATTATTTATTGCTACTACTATTGCTATTATTATGATGATGCTGTTTATAAACATGTCAGTCCTCAATAAATAATTAAATGATATTCTTGCTAAATTTTGAATTTCAGTATCCAATTTCAAAAGAACTAAACCAGGAACTGTTTGGCTTTTATTTTTCCATATAAAAATAATATCAAGAAATTCTATTTATTCCTTCAAGAACACTACTCCTTGTTAGGCTATTCAAGCACAGAAAACCGTAGGCCAAATACTCATGCCTTTCCAGTTGTGAATATGTAAAATAACAATACTTTTGATGGAAAAGGTGTTGCAGAATACTTACGGTGAGTGCATACTTAATATCTGAAAAACTATTTGCACACATTTGTTTTCTCCCCAATGTATATGCATGTGGACAAATATCAAAATATGTAAGAGTTAACTATAATAGATACACATATCTACATATATAATATGCTAGGAGAAATACCTATAAACAGAACATAATGAATAATGTATCTTCTACATTCTTGCTCAGTAATAACACTATTCATCCACATGCCTTGCTATCCAAATAACTTATTCAATTAATACACTATTGGCTTTTCAAGCTGGCACGTTTTCAACTAAATTAATAGCAGAGTTTATGGACTCTGCTTCATTAATCTATTTAGGGATGGTATTTAGCATCAAGGAAAAGCAAAAAAGAGAAAATCATCCAAGCAGCCTGAAAGGCTGACTATTTCTGAGTGCCTTTGTGTTTGGTTACAGCTTTGGGCAGCCACCATGCAGCCTCGTAACCCAGCTCCAGAGCAGCTGAGCAAGGGGCTGAATCTCTGCTTGCCATATTTGGGAAGCTGATGGTAAGCAAGCCTTTTTCTTTGCGCAGCTTCCCACCCTGCAGATGGTGAAGTCATGATCTAACTTAACGTCATCCCATTTTTTTGTCCCATGGCCTGTTTTTGCACATCTGTCTCCACCATGGGAGGAGGCGGAGCTGCCCAGGAGGAGCCATGGCACCACAGCTCTGCAGCAACAGGTGACTAGCACCCACCAGGGCAGGGAGCCCACAGGGACCATCACTCTATGTACCCATGTGTGCCAGGTCTCAAGGACCACACTCTCTGTGAGCCCTTAGGAAGGCAGGGGAAGACTGGTTTTGCTGCTGGTGGTGTTAAATGTAACACTGAAAAAATTAGAGGAAACGAAGATGGGAAAGCAAAACATAGTAATAGCAGGAGAGAACCATCTTTTACACTGATAGAGGCTGACTGGGGAACACCTTTGCATTTACCAGCAGTTTTTAAAGATTTAAAGTATTGTAGTGTGATTTCTATATGCTACCTGAACTTCTGCACTTCTGCACAATTTTTACACAGTGTCTGTAATGAAATTCCAACAAGGTTATCTGGGACTTTCTATGCATATTCAGCTGTGATTGACTCACAGCTCCTGGGAGGCTGGAAAAAAATACATGCATGGCAGTTTTCTTAGCTCTTCACTTAAAGCACAGTTACAGACACCTCTGCATGTTTGCATCAGTGTGATTGAAGATGAATGTAAAAAAGACTTTATTCTTATGCTAGATCTTGCCACTATAAAGAGACCACATGCTTGTTCTGCAATGAAAAGGATGACTACGTGGCATATTTGTAGGTTAAGCTTGAGGAAAAAAGGGTGTTTGATAGAGATTTACACATAGCTGTAGTAAATTCTCTTTTATTCCTGCTAATTTTGTTTCTGCTTTTGACTAAATAATAAATCCCAATTGAGTATCTGAAACCTTAAATACTGACAGGACTTCTTGCTGAGTGGAATACCAACTAAGATTGTCCATGCTGCCAAAGTGAAAAGCAACTCCTTTATGCTGCACAGCTTAATCCCCGTCAAAGCCTCCTCCTCAAAGCCCTTCTGAGGCCCATTACAGACACTGTGCTGCTCAGGCTAAGGAAATTCCACAAGGCCACATCCTTAATCAGGTGCAAACTCAGGCAAAGACCTGGAAGCCCCGGTCCCATCCCTCACTAACACACCTCCTGAGGCAGAAACAGATGCATCCTTTGGGCTGTCCACAGGGAAGCATGACTGCTGTCAGAGCAAGTCTTCACTTATTCCTGTGAGAGAACAGTGGGGCAAAATTTCAGTCCTGCCTTCTGCTTTGTTCAATTAACAGAAAGCCTTGTGCCAGCCCGGCTGTGAGCGATGTGCAGACCACCAGCCTTTCCTCCTCCACACGCAAGTTTTCCTTGGCTGACAGCTTTGACAAGAGAGCCCTGGGGTTTCAAACTGGTGAGCCTCCAGGGTCAACTTTAGTGCCTTTTAACAACCACAGAAAATTTGGCTTCAGCTTATTTTTTTTCCCCAAAGTATCACTGGCTTCCAATGCACAACTGGTATTTACTCCTGGAGAATATGTAGGTATTGAGCAGGGAAGGCAGAACAGGATCAGAAAAAGAAAGAAGATGGAAAACACAGAAGGCAGATAGCAAAGATGGAAGAGTAAAGGTCAGGACTATAGGGAGGAAGATATGAAGGAAGTTAGTGTGCTATTTAGCTCTGTAGCACTGTTGGTTGACTGGGTTGATTCAGGCAGATACACTGCTATTAAAACCTCTTCTAGTGTTTAGAGATGTCCGTGCACCATCCCCCAGAGCTTTTTTCTTTCTTGCCTGGAACAAGCCCTGTAAACATTCTCTTCTTGCACAAATGCTGCACTCGTTATCTTATGTTTTCTAGGCTGGCATAAGGCCTTTTGGACTGCAGTTTTTTCTGGAGTCAGCAGCCCCTTCTCTTTGGTGTCTGCAGAGGGGCAGAGTGAGAGAAGCAAACAGCAACAGGAGAGGTACCCAAAAGTCTTCGTAAGGCATCTGATGGTGCCCGCATTGTAGGCTGGTGAGCCTTTGAAACAAGCCTTGGCTACGCTGTGGCTCAGAGCCATTGCAAAGTATTTGGGACCTGGAGGGTTACCGAAACAGCAGAACAGCTATGTCATTGCACTGCGGCACCAAGAGGGAGAATTCAGGCTGCACCCAGGGTCCATCCCGAAGGTGCCCCAGCAGCCTGCAGGTACCTGCACTGGTGGAGCTCGGCTGGTCACATGGGAAACCTGGAGAAACTGCCTGCTAGTTTCCTGTGCTTCAAGTGCAATAGATAACTTTTTGCAAGGTTCCTAATTCTTATTCATTTGTTGTACTTTTATAGGAAATTAATTTTGTGTCCCTCCCCCTCCAAAAATATTAAAGAAAATAGCTCACACACAATAAGCCTGCCATTCTCCAGGGCTCAGCTGGTTTTTCACTTAGAAGCTGGCAATAAGGGCTGACTTAATAGCAGTGGTGCTACACCATACAAAACTGGACAGTTTACACCTTAATCTGAGACAGAGCTGATAGCTTGCTGCGCTGGGCTAGTCCTGCACCAGCCCACTCAGGACCACATCTTCTGGGCAGCCAGGATGTACCTTGCTTTTCCTGGTGGAACAGTGTAACTCTGGATTGCAAAGTACAGAAGTGTAGGTGCTACCTTGAGATCAAAAGCAGAAATACCTGCATTGTCCAGTTTTTTCTGTCATTGCCTGGAGTAGAGCCCCATGGCATCAGATAATACCTTTGAACTCCCATGTATGGCTCAAGCTGGGAGATGAAAAGTGGAACAGGCCAGCTCGAACCCACAGCTTCCCCATTTCTAATACTGAAAATATATGAGGTAATATACTGCTTCAAAGCAAGGCTTTTGAACGGCTGTAATCAGCCTGAACACCTCAGTCACACGTGTGCTCCAGTAAAGCCAATCTGTCACTGCACCTACAACAGCCCCAGCACCATGACCCCTATTTACCAAGAGCTTATCTGAAAAGGAAATAGGAATAAATCTGTCAGTCAGTCTTCCATTACCTCTCAGTATGTTCTGAGCAGGCGCTGGATGCTGCTCCCCAGTGAAGGAGGCTGTGGAAACTGATGCTGTGCAGGCACCTGGCTGGGGAGCACCCGGTGGGGTTCTGCTCCTCACCTCACCAGCTCACCCCTGAGCCCAGCACCTGGGGTGCTTCCTTCCTCTCGTGGAGACTGCTTTGCAAGTGAAATGTGCCAGGATAAATGGAATGCACTAGGAAAAATTAGCTTGTTTACAGTATGTGAGACTCTCACAGAACGTGCCCTTATGACACTGTAATCAGGCGTCCTCAAACTACAGCCCACGGGCTGGATGCGGCCCCCCATGGTGCTCAGTCCGGCCCCCCGGTATTTACAGACCTCGCTGGGGGCTGGGGGACACACACCAAGCAGCCACAGATGACTGCCTGCCACTTGATCCGCGCGCCGCCCCCCTGGTTAAAAAGTCTGAGGACCCCTGCAAGATGTAACTGCAGTTTCTGTAGTTATAGCCGAGTTAGCGTCAAATGGGGCACCTCAAAGACCAGTGTCACTGAAGCAGCGGGCTCAGCCTGGGCTCAGTGCCTGGGGGCTGTGGACTGCATTTGCTTCTGGATTTGGCTGACAGTGTTGCTGTGCAGGTGTTTCATGCCTGGCTCAAGCTCCTTTCCTTCCTGCATATCCCAACTGCTTGCCCCTGCCCTGGCATCACCTACTGCTTGGTGCTGGCACTGATCTTCTGCAGCTGCATGGTGACCCAGGTCCAGCTGAAGAAGAAGCAAGCTGGAAGTTTCCTCACCGTGCTGCTTCTCAGCGGGAGCAGCGGGTAGCCATGCCCGGCTGAGTGCATGCCTTGGTATAGAGGAAGGGGGAGCAGGGCATCCTTGTGCTGACTGCGCGGTCACAGCCAGAGGTGCAATGGTTAATGCCCCAGCCTCGAATAGCAGGGGATGGTGCAGTTTCCAGCCCAGGTAATTACATGTAAATTGGAGCAACTGGCAGAGTCCATGGCTGTGCTGGTATGTAGGGCCAAGATTCTGGCGAGGGGAAGGATATCCTGCTGAACTGCCTGTGCCATCTGTGCAGCAGAGGGCCAGGACAGCAGCCAGGGAAACCACCATGTCCACCTTGGACAGCTAAAGCCTGCCACAGATGTGTGTTGTGGCCACCTCTCTGACTTGCCTGGTAGTCACACTCACATGGCTCTGCAACATCCTTGTGGAGAGCGGGACCAAGTCAAACCCAGTGGCACTTGTTAAACTGAAGTGGGACATTTAAACTCCTCTTTGCTCTCTGACATGACTGTTTCCCTTGGACAAGCTGACTGGTTAACCTCTTTGTTTTTTCCTTTTGCTTTCTCAATTGGTTTCATTTAAATGGTCATGGAGTCAGAGACAGTAAGACCAGAAAGGCTACCATGGATTCTACCTTGACCTTCTGTAATATACAAACCACAGGACTACTCTGATTCAGTCTTCATTACACTCTTGGTCAGGAAAATTTGGCTTATACTAGATTTCAGGAAAATCTAGTATAAGCCAAATGGGGCATGAACTGACTAACAGGGCAGTGTGTGTGTGTGTGTGCACTGACCGGCCAGCTGGCATCTGTGCTAGACAGCATGAGGTGTTGCCACAGCTGCCTTCCTCTGCATAAGAGCATGAATCCACACAACGCACTGCCCAGTCGCTTGTTGTCAGGACACTTACAGACCTGTCATATCTTTGAGATTTCTATTTTCCCACTGCTTCAACTCAGTAACTTTGGTTGTAACTGGGTGAACACGCTAAAGGTATTTAAAATTTTTCTGTGTGGGAGAGGAGAAAGAAAAACAAGGGATGGAACTGAAAGATGAACAGATAGCCCAATTGCATTGACTTTGCTATCCCTAGGAAACCATGTGAAAAATACCCTGTATGTGGCCAGCTTTGTTTTCCAGGTTTTGAATTTTCTTGTTGGCTTGAAGGTGAACCATCATATCTCTGTTCCCCATAACAGCTCCCTGGCCAACATAATTTTGAATAAACTAAGTTAAACCCCTTGATTTCTTTCTCAAGAGACATGTTTTCCAGTCCCTCAGTAATTCCTGTGGCTCCTTCCTGAATCTTATCCAATTACATCAGCATCTTCCTTGAATTTGTAGGCATCAGATGGGCCAAACATCTCAGCAGCAGCCTCCCTGTGGACATGACATCAATCTCTCTGTTTCTTTCGCTTTGTGCTTTTATAATCAGGATATGGCAAAGATGACAGCCAGAGGTTTTGCTGTCGGCATTCTGAAGCTCATGTTCAGCAGATGGTGCATGAGGACGTCTAGCTTCCAGGACAGTCCTCCCCAGGACTTAACTTGCAGTCTTGGTAGAGACATACTTTCATTGCAGGCCACACGCAAATATGCATTGTTTATCTGAATCTCATTTACTGACAGATACATATTGCTCTGTATCAGGGACCTGTTTTCTTCATAACTTTAGTGCCCCTTTTGTCTTTTTAACATTTGCAAACTACTGCATGTCTCTAGGCTGTTAATGAAAAGGTTTAAATGGCATAATGCTAAAAATCGATCTCTGTGGGAACTAGTAGAAATACAACCATTAAAACAAAAATCCCCATTACATTTTGAGACCTACCAGCCATTAATCCACTTTGCGTCTTAATCAAAACGCCATGCGATACCACATCACACACCCTGCAGAGTCTGTTACACAGCCACAGTTAGCTTTTGCAATCTTGTAACATTATCAGCTGATAACAAGCTACTTTTTCATAATTGCACTTTCTTCATCATTAAATATACTGCTTTCTTTTAATTATTAGTTGACTCTCAGATCTGCTGTAGAGCATTTTACCTGGGATTACTTTCAGGCTATCAGGCTTGTAATTACATGAACTCTTCTGTTTGTCTGGCTTGAGAAAATTGGCACAATAAGGCTGATTACTTGTTTTTGTCCATGGGTGCAACAATAGATGTTTATCCAAGTTATAGTGTGACCTCAGCTGGACTGTTTTGGGAGTCTTTGAAATACAAGATGACTGCGTGAGGCATCAGCCTTTTCTTGGCTGGGAAGCTGCTGGGTTCTGGTCCACTGCATAGCTTCTTTGCCTTTCCTGGGTTGAAAAATTTTAGAAACAATGTTCCATCTTCCAAGGTCAGACAAGTCTTGTCCAGAGGGAACGGAGTAGGGGGAACCTCAGGCCTGATGCCAGGAGAGCAGGGGGAGAGCATGTGGGGAGGCTGCTAGGGCATGGGAAATATAGCTGGGGGTCCCAGAGTGGCACTGTCGCTTTTGGGGTCCCTGTGCAGGACCCAAATTCCTTGTGTCATGCTCATCACTGCTCTCTCCCTGCATGTTTATCCTTTAGGCTTCCAACTTCTTTTGGGAGGTGTAAAAGGATTGTGTGTATCTCTATACTCTGTTCCTTTGTGTCCCACCTTAGTTTTTCATTAACCAGTGCTGGAAGGGATAGAAACTACAGCTTGCTGTGCTTCTGTTTCTTAATCTGGCTTTACAGAAGAGACCTTCCATCTGCAGAAGAGTACAAGCGCTACTCAGATTTCTTGAAAAAAAACCCTTTCTCTATCTGAAGGTAGAGTGGTTGTTGCCTGCTTAAGATTTGTCTGCAATGACAATATTGCTTTTCTATTTTTACTTTTGGTTTCCTCAAAACGATTTTGATGTTCATCACAACTGCAATAGGAGGAGGCTTCACTTGAAGCCAATAGCTTTGGTGAAGCTGCAAGCCTGTATTCATTTCACTAACTGACTGTGGAGTAGAGCTGAAGCTGGTATGAATCAGGACAGCTGGTATGTCTTCGATGGACCTGTCACTGGTGACATCTGTTGTGGGTCTGACTCTGAAATGAAGGACGTGCTTGCACAAGCAAATATAGGAGAAATTGCTTTTTTCTGATTAACCCAAAACACATGGGGAATGAATGGGGTAGGTCCTTTATATAGAAAGAATCAAGAAAATTGCTGAGATAACAAATGTGCCCCTTTACACTTCACAGCCAAGTAGAAAGTAAAATCAGCTTTTTCAGTAAAACAATTTGGCACTAGAACTGGATTTTCTGGGTCCTTATAGTCATGCCTAAGACCTTGTCCCAGTTTCCTCCTTTCCCCCTCTACCCACTCCTTCAGCAGTTGCCTGAATAGCTGTAAAACAAAGACAGTACTGGAATGTATTATTTTTTTTTTTAATAAAGCAGCAATTTTAAACTCCCTACATGAATAAATAATCCATATATTGCCTGAATCTTTTATGACATGAATTCCAAAAACCAACTTAAAAAGCTTTTTCTGTTGTTTTGGAATTGGGTCAGAAAACTTGCTCAGGGAATTTTTAATGAGCTAGGCAGCCTCCCAGCTCTGGGTTACTGGATCAAACATGAATCAGGTTAGTAGGAAGCAGAATTTGTTGCTGCAGCTGAAAACTCACCCCGGGCACCTACATTGCTGTGGGCAATAGTGGCACAATAAGCACAAAGGCTCAGGGAAAAATAGAAAAGGGCCTGGAATACGAGAACTGCTGAACCACCTTTCTCTCAACACCTGCACTGTAGCCCATGCCCTAGCTTGGACCTTGCACTCCTGTGCCCTTAGTTTCTTTCAAAACCCTCCCCACTACCTCCAGCTGTAAAGGAACCACTAACCTCAGCTAGCTGACAGGTAATAAAACCCCTGCTTCTGTCAAGGGAGATTTTAACACAATTAAAATTATATCAGCAGAACTTAAACACGTATTTTTTTCTGGAGCTGTGAATCTTCACTGTTGAAAAAACTACCAGGCTTGATGTTGTCTTAACCAGTACAGAAAGCCTATTTTTGACCCTTTATCATTGCTTGGTAGATCGTGTATACACTAGCTGTGCCCAATTTTTTTTTGGCATTTTTCCAAGTAATTTTACTAAGATATACCATTCCATGCTTCCTTTCTTCCTTTCTTCCCTGTGTTTACTCTGCCCCTTTGACTTTTTCAGCTCTTCCATCCTAATTTCTCCGGTCTCTTCAGTTCTCTAAGGAAGGCACTGCTACAAGGGTCACGTTTCTTTCACCAGTTCCCTGGCTATAGCATACTGTTCTCTTACTGTCATCCCTGGCTCTTCCAGCAAACTGGCCAAACATTTTTTTTTTCTTCCTAGTTTTCAGATATTGAACATAACCAATCCCACTGCCTCTGTCGTTCACCCCCAACATTTTGATCTATCAAAATCCCAGATGTCTCATCTTAATGCTCCCGTTAATGCTCCCAGGCTGGCTCCCACAGCCCTCATGTCCCACATGGATGCACTCAAAGGACAGTGGAAAGGACATGGAGATGAGAAGAGGTCATCTCAGGCACAGCTCTGCGGCAGCATCCAGCACCCCGGCATCCCTGACAGACTTCTCATCTCATTTCCTTCCTCCTTTCCCC
>JAVJGJ010000059.1:55222860-55242224 GCA_035590215.1 Microhierax caerulescens | reverse complement strand
GGAAGGAAGGAAGGAAGGAAGGAAGGAAGGAAGGAAGGAAGGAAGGAAGGAAGGAAGGAAGGAAGGAAGGAAGGAGGCCCTAAGCACTAAGCATAAAGGCAGAGTTGTTGGTCTGGAAAAGGCAGGGTTAGAAAGATATCACTAGGAAAAATGCTGTAAAGTCTTGGCTCACTTTAAGGAACTTGTTGCACTAAGTAAACTATACTCCAAGAAAAGCAAAACGTTGTTTGGACAAGGTCTGCCCATGGCTGTTCTTTGGCACCAAACTCAGTATTATTAAAAATTAGGGGCATAAAAAATAATAGCTTATTTACAGATGCAGATGGTTAGTTACAATCAAACAGCTGTTTACAGAGACCTGGAAGTAATACAAGCCTGAAGGAGACTGCCAAAGTCACAGAACCACAGATCCCAGCAACTGGATCAGGTGGTCCTCTTCTTAAGTGCTTTGCTTTAAGCCTGGTTGTGTTCAGGACTAACCAGCCATTCCCTATCAGGCAAAATTTAAGTAAGGGACATCCATTTACAAAGGTGACATACATTTGATTTTTATTTGTGTCAGTTTGACATGCCAGATTATTGTGTCTTGAAGCATGTGGCATCAGCATTATATCTGAAGTGCTGGGAGGGGAAGAAGCTTCCTGGTGAGTATTTACCCACAAACACCCTTTTGACAATTTCTCAGGCATGAAATGGTGCAAGAGAAGACATTGGACTGGTGTTGCCCTGGGTTGCAATTCCTAATTTGTAGTTCATGTCTGCATGGGAGAAGAGAAAACTGGTTTTAGGCAGTAAGGATTAGTATTTCAGGTAAGTATTTAATAATAAGAACGTCTCTTTCCTCCGGTTTGGATCTCTGGATGCCTGCCACCCTAGCTCTGTAATACTAAGATACACAAATGAGCAACTGGTGAAACACCATGACTCAAAAGTGGAGATATCTCACTGTATTTTGACTTGCCTGACTGTTGCTTTTTACTTTGAGATTTTTTTTGCTTGAGATTGAGGACTCCAAATTTCTGTTCCCAGAAAAGGCCTTGCAATCTGATAAGCACAAGTAATTTGTTCCAGGACTGATCAGGCTAAACGTACATGTTTTGTTCTTTATGTTTCAACAATGAAGACATTGTGGTAGAGCATGGCTCCTTGCCACCCAGGAAAGAAAGAACAGAGAAAGCCAGCGCTGGTGCAGCCGTGCGGCTGAATGCTGCATCGATCAGTGCTTTCCAGGCACCCTGGGGCATGTCACTGTGCCAGACATCCATCCATACGGCACCATTAAATCCATAAATACCAACTACCCCTGGTGTGCAAAGGCAAGTCATGAGTTTTTGACAGATCAAAATGTGAGACAAGGATATTGTATTGGCTATGTCGTAGCAAAATTTTTGTTTAAGGAATTATAAGCAGTCAGTGGAATCTTCTGACACTGCCACGCTTGCCACCGCTTCCGGTGGGTCTGCAGTCCCTCATGGAGGACAGCAGGCTCCAAAACAGAAAAGTAACGACATTCAGGGATGGCATTCACAGCCAAAGCTGGGAGAGAGGGTTAGTCTTGCAGACACTTCTGTGAACATTCTTCACACATTATTCTTAGCAAGTGTTTGCAGGAGGAGAAAAAGTCTTTGTTTCTTGGAGGGAAAGGATGACTTTAGTGATTGGAAGAGATTTATGGGGTTTCCCAGGTAAATTCTTGCCATGTAAACTCAACTTTTAAAGCTCAGAAACTCTCAAACTTTTTTTTTTTTTTTGTGTGTGTGTGTGTGTGGTGGGGGTGTGGAGTGGGGGGTGGGAAGAGAATCGATGCCAAGGTTTCTTAATATAGTTCTGAGACTAAAAAATTCAAAAATTTACTCCCCAAACTTTGAGACTGAAAGACAAAAAAGCAAACACCAAGAACACCAAGATACAGCCCTTGATCACTTCCATTAAGTCTGTTGTTCATCTTTCCACCTTTCTATTTTTCCTCCTGGTGCTGACTCTGCTTTCTCACTTTCCTCAAGCCAGGCATATTCCTGCTTCATAAGAAGGAAAGAGGTGATAGAAGTGATGAAAGGTCAGACTGGGGTGAAAAGAAATGGAGAAAAGGGAAAGAAGAGGAGGATGAAAGCAAAAAGGGGCCGGAATTTGGTCTGTGTCTCCTGTGTCCCATGGACTTAGATCTCCCCTTCTCTAAGGTGCATAGGACGTGGGGATCTTCCTGGGCCATGTTGTGTAGGCCCTGCTATTACTGTGCAATGCCTCCCTCAAAGTATTCAACTGCTGCCTTTAAGTGGAATTTGAATCTTATCCCTCACTATTCTGCAGGAAAGCAAAGCAGCACTTCACAGCTTTGATGCTTAGAAATCTCTTCGTTTTTAGGTCACAGTTATAAATAGCTGGTTCCTATCTGTATATTTTTGTGACAACACTGTCCTTTAGCTTCAGTAACTCCTTTCATGGCTATATCATGTCAATATCTCATAGCCACGAGTAATGAATGCACCCAGGTCTTGGTTTTGTTAATGATAACATACAGTGCAAATGTATATTATCAGCTTTAAACTTGTGGAGCTAAATAGTAGGAGTAACATTTTGGTACTAAGTAATGAGTGTTCTATCAATGCTTTTGGGGTAAGACATCTCAAAATGCACACAATTAGTTTAAAATACCATATGGTATCATACAATTTTATGCCCTATTTTATTAAGACTCCTCCACCTGAAAATGAGAATTTTTTTTTTTGTCTGACTTCATTTGCATTTCCTCTTCCAGTCTGAGTATTTCATAGACAATGTACCCCACTCTTTAAGTCTGTTTGCATTTCTTCTATCCTTCTATCACATTATGGATGTGCCCTTCCAAAATCTCCCTACCAGTAACAGCAACAACAGCAAAGTTAAAGATTAAAAAATAGCAGATACAAAGGAGGAGGAAGATGGAGAATAAAAATATAAAAAGAATCAAACCCAAGAGATCTCTGCAATATTAATTAGGACATAGAAATGCATTAAACTCTAACAAAACATATTAGCTAAAAATCCATGAAAAAAATATCTCTGTACCCAAGAAAATGAAGACTTCAGATTCTCAGTGCAAAAGCTGTGTACCCCATTGAGGTTCCAGTTTTTAATTTAAAATACTGCATCAGGTAACAGTTGTACTCATTAAGAAATGCAAGCAGAACTTGTGCTGTTAATGGTCAGCAATTCATCATGAACTCCACTCTTTTCTGATGCCGAATTGTATTACTAAAGATCAGGCTTAACATTGGCTGAGAATGTGGACAGTAAGGAACCCCAGTATGTACTAAAGGGGGTTTCTTACCCCACAAGCTTTCATGTTTGCTGCAATGAGATGGAATTTTTAACTGTACCACAACTTATATTGCATCAGTCTTGGGGTGCCAGGGATTTTGCAATCTATCTATAAATGACAAGCAGACAGGCCCTCTGGCCTTGGAGTCCATCACTGACACCTCTATTGTACCCCTGTCCCAATCCTTCTGGTTTAGTAATTTGTCATGAGAGATCAGAGTTAAGGACATCTTTGCATAAAACCCTGCATGGATTTTGTCAGAGTGAGGAGCATAGAACTGATTATTATGTCAAGGTCTTTGAAGCCGCATGGGGTTTTTTGTTTGTTTGTTTTGCCTTTTTTTCCAGTTTTGACCTCACAATTGATTTCATAGGTTTGAAAATACAGTCAGACTAGAACTTACTGAGTAAAAAACCATTTTGAAGCCAACAGGATTTTTTTCCCGTGAATCAGTGCTGCAGGATTGGCCTGACATTAAGATCTGTGGAAATTCCAGATAGCACACTTATCTGTCCTGCCCTCCTGACAGCTATTTATACCATTTTCTCTTTCTGAAGGATCAGTAGTTTAACTTAGTAGGACATGGGGTTGGATTCTGCAAGATGTGCGTGATCCAAAGGGTATTAAAAATCCCCAACCAACCACCAAAACAACCCATCTTTAAAAGCCGTCTCTATATCATCCAAACCAGTCATGAGAATGAGTCTTCTCTGGTTATATCCTGAAACAGTGCTCATTTACCTTTCTGTAGAAAAATTATATATCCTTCTTGACCAAAGTCTGTCATTGCTAGACTTTAAGTTGTGAACTTAAATGAATGCAAAGTTTTTTCTCTCTCAATTTAAAGGAAATATGACATTACATAGATTTCAACTTCTGCTCTGACAGTGCCTTAAGAAACATTTTTAGGATTAAATATTACACAACAAAACCATCCCTGTCAGCTGTCAGTTCAACACCCTCTGTGAGCGACATGCTGCTGACTTCTTTCCCAGAAGGAACCAAGTAGCCTATGTATTTAGGAATCTGTGATATGATTCAAACACTGACTCCTCTGTTCTAAGGGACACTGATGTCTACTACAGCTGTTCAATAACCCAGACTCAGAAATCTCTTTTCTAATATGCCACATACCCTCAGCTCCCTTTTACTTGGGGTAATTAAAGGTTGAAACAGCCCAAGTGATTAAAAACTCAGTGTGACTTGTGTGGCAAGGGCACCAAAGCAGCACCTGATAGCATCTCCCGGCTCAGTTTGCTGTAGCGAGGGCTTAGCCCAGTAACTGATGGGATGACCTCCTGCACCGCTGTGCACAGGCTGGCTGGGGAAGCAGCGCGGTCACATGCCGTGTCCCAGCCAGGGCACATGGCCATTTCCACCAACTACCCAGGATAACTCGGCCCAGGTGAGTTGGCCTTGCTGTGGGTGGCTGAGATTTGAATGTTGCCAGCAGGATATTCCCCACTTTCACCTCTCAAACCAGCTTCTGGTCTCAGTTCAGTGCAAGTTTAACACAAATTAAAAAAGCAAGCCAGGATCCTGACGTGCACTGCCAAAGTTTGGTCTAAACGTGAAAAGAAGGGGTTTTCTTCTGTACTCGTAACTGTAAATCCAGGGAATTCAAGGCAAGTAGGGCTGTAATATTGAAAGCTAACATGTGAAAGAAAAGTGTGAAAAACACACAGCATGAGTGTCAAGCCTCTTAATTCAAACAAAAAGTTTAGTCAGATTCATTTTGAGTTGATAAGTCAGGAATTCAGGAGGGAAGAGGAAGTGCATTTATTAGTATGTCCCTTGTAACTAATTTATATAACTGAAAATAAAAAAGGTGTTTTGTCTTGAAAGCCTGGATTTCAGGATATTTCATCTTCAAGTAGTCTGAAAATTGCATATTCAGAACCAGGAGTGATGGAAGAGCAGTTGTCTTAACATGAACCCTTATCGATTACTAGATTAGAGTTTGTCCAAATCAGAAAAATGAAATTTTGTGCATTGTAAGTGTTGTCTTAGTTTTTAATGTTACCCACCTAAAACACTGAAAAATAAGTCAGTGAGGTGGGCCATAGGGGTGACCATAGTTCTTAAATACCCATTGGTGTTGTAACATCTGCCTTTCATGGCTGCTAACATATTTTTAAATAATGTCTCATTAAAACTGTGTAGCCCTTTTGTACTCTCAGTGTAGACACTGCCCTTGACAGGAAATTATACCTGTTCAGACAGCAGGTAGAGCAAAGAGTACATATGTGTGCTGGTGAGTAACTAACAACAAGGAGAACAAAAAATGCCCTGTATCTGAAATAAGTTGTCAGGGCAACAAATTAGTCTACTTTAGGTTTGAGGCCTTGCACAGAAAGCAAAGCAAATGGACAGGCCGCACGAAGAGTGGAAGACATCACCAGTGTTTGCACGAGGACTGCTTTAGCTGGGGTATGGAGGCTTAAACCAAGGAGCTACAAGTTACAAGGTACAAGTCATATGTTTACCGAAATGTAGGCTCAAACTAACAAGCCTTCTACTTTCAACATGGTGATAAATTGCTTCACCATGACAAAATGATATAAAATTGGAGAAAGCATGTAACGTTAAAATAAGGTGCTCTAGCTCAACATATTTTTGTTAAAAAACATCTCCACAGAATTTTCAATATTGACTGTACTCCTTCACTGTAAGAAAGCAGAACATCATATCAATTGATGTTTATATGAGCATGACTTTAATAAAGTTCTTACTAAATCTGTGCAAAAGCTGAAGTATCTGCAGAAGTTCGGGTAATTTCAAGTAATCCTGACCTGTGCTTGTCGAATAGCTTTCAATCATGTCACAAGAACAAACATGGGGAAAAACACATTTTCCCTGTCTTGTTCTTCTGCAAAATATATTCATTCATCAAGTATAAGGAGAGCTCCACGAGCAGGAGACTTCAGGGGAGATGTGCTGCTAGTTCTGCTCTCCGTCCTCTGGGACAGATGTGACTTAGGCTACACACACCTGCATTCCCTGTTTGGCACCTTTGACAGATGTATTTGGTGACCCACTGCTGCAAGACCACCTGGCAGAATCTTGGTGGCATCAGGCAAAACTTCACTCCTTTTTGCACAAACTGACCTGATGCCATAACATAGCATTTAGGTGATAGCCATCATGTATGGGGGCTGGCAAAGAGAGACCATAAAGAAAAAACATGATTAACCACGTTACAGTCCTTTAAAAAAAACACCAAGCAGAGCTGCTCATTTTCTTCAGCTCTCAAAGAGGAATCAGTGCCCTCCATCTGCTCAAGAACCTTCTGGTGGTGCTGGGAGCCTGGCTGGTGCTCTGCTTTACATGTTGGAGGAGAAGGTTTCCCATGCATATGCTGTTTGGGGTGCGCCTGTGGAGGTCCTGATAGCAGAGGTGAAGTAAGGGGTGACACTTCCAGATGTCCAAGAGCCTTTCCTATTACCAAGGTCCTCGGGCCATCAACCCCTTCAGCATGCATGGGAAGTGTGTTGGACCTGTGTGTGCTGGCCCACCCAGGGACAGGACCGCTTGCTAGCTACAACCAGATCCTTCAGCTCCATCAGCCCTCACCGTTCTGTGGCAGGGAGAGAAATAGGAGGTGGATGTCAGAGACCTGTGGGCAAGGCACATGTTCCTGCTTTGCTGCAGGAGCTGTGTAGGTGGTCCTGGTCCAGACCACAGCAAAGGTTCTGCCTGAAGGTGCACTGTATACACATTAAGGCACAAGTATACACACTAAGAAAATCTTTATTTCAAATAGCTGGTCTTCTGAGATGGTTTATGGTGTCTGATTTTTGAACATTTACATGAAAAGACAAGGGAGGGGAAGGAAAAAAAGGGGATATATTTTAACGCTGAATCTTTTTGTCTACAGAGATGAACATCAGCCATTGCCGAGCTTTGGGCTCAGGATCAAAAAAATTATTAGTTGCTTAAGTTTTCCTGCTAGAAAGACCAGAACCTTGTAGTGTGCAGAAAGCCCTCCCCCACCTGCTGGTTTGGTAGGAGAGGGAGACACACAGAACAGCCACACAACAACATAAATACATTTCTGAAAAGGCTTGTAATTAAAAATAAAAAAAAAAAGCATTGCATACTTCATCCACTGATACATTCAGATTTCTATGATTTGACACATAGTTTGAATATGTACTGATAAGTGTATTAATGAGCCAAGCTTTGACAGTAAAATATATTTCAAAGCTGGATTTCTTTGGCATAGAGTTGTTTTGTGCTGGAGATAATTAGTGCTGCCTGCTTTCCCCTTGTTCACAGAACTTTTTCCCGTGCTATAAAGATTAGTCAGAGCTCTTAAAAATCCTGATCTGTTAAATCCAACCAATAAAGAATGGTACAACATGTCAAAGAAGAGACAAAGAAAAAATAAATTTAAAAGTGATAAAGGAATCAGTAAAAAATCAATTCTGCATTTTGAGTATGAAATACCTCATAATGAATATAGATTTTGTTGACTATTTTTACTATTTTTGCCAGACTAAGAACTGTATTCAGTGTTCACCTCTGAATAAAGATGAGCAAACCAGCTTGGAAAAAGATGTGTTTGCTGCTCCAAGCATTCTCTGAATCCTAGTCCATTTACAGGATGAAACTCAAACTGCATCCAACCTGAGAGTCTGAACTTCAGCATCCATGGGAGCTTCTGGTTTAGTTTCCGTATAAACTAGATCCATGTCTCTTCTGGCATGGTGGCCCTTTCACTAATAGTGTGCGATGCTACAATAAAGGTGAGTCCTCTGCCTGTAAACTAGATGGTGCTGCAGGGTGTGATAAATGTGTACATATGTCTTTAGAGATTGGGATGGGATAGTTCTAACATCTGTTGTCTCCTCTGTAGTGATGATGAAGGCACCACACCTTCAGCGTGATTTTTCTTTATTGCAGTGTTGTGCAATGCATCAAAGACAGAAGAGTGCAAATATATCATTCCATGATTACTTTTGCCAGATAATCACTCCAAAATCATTGTCATGGATTTTTTGGTTTGTTTTTTTTTCTGCGGTGAAGACTGGAGGGGGCCTCACTTGGCTTGTCATGTAAACCCCAAACAGGTTGTGACATGATGTAAGCATACGTCAGAAACATTTCTGCAG
This sequence comes from Microhierax caerulescens, assembly GCA_035590215.1. Lineage (NCBI taxonomy): Eukaryota > Metazoa > Chordata > Aves > Falconiformes > Falconidae > Microhierax > Microhierax caerulescens. Next base: position 55,233,812 of record JAVJGJ010000059.1, on the reverse strand, counting down.
GTCCAACTGGGAGTAGGTGCCACCAACAGAAACTCAATGGCAGAAATCAGCAAGGAGCTGGGAAATCCAGTGGGAAGGTAAAAAGAACTGCTTTTTCTAAGTAACTGCATTTTTACAAGCATAAGCACCACTTTAATTTTTTAGCAATACTGCTAAACCATGTAGTTATTATTTATTAAACCATCCATCTCTTTATGGTGTGACATCGTCATGTGCAATGGAGCAGTATCTTCAGTCTGCCTAAACAGATATTATATTAATCTATAATAAGCTGACTGGGAGATATGGTTTCTTTTATCAGACTTGATTCCCCATACTTTAGAAACTTTGCTCATAATTTGAATGTGCATAATACCTTCCTTATTACAAGGTACAGCCATTTATTTTTTTGGGGGTTGGGGTCGGGGGGAAATAAACAAATAGCAGCCTTTGCTCACAGCTGAACATCCCATTAGCATTTTGTAAACTTCTAGCTATTTTCAGATTTTACGATGGGCTTTTCTTCCAGCTACATGCTATGTAATGGCTTCTCAAAGGAAAACCCAAGGTCTACTGCTGAAGTTGGCATCAGCTCAGACTGATCTTTCTCCTTTCCCTAATGCACCCTTCTTTTGTCTTCATAATGAATTCGCTGGTGGATCCTTGCATCTCTGAGTAATGCAACAAAGTAAATGAAGCCAGGCCTGACCTGTGAACAAGGGAGGTCCCTCAGGTTCACTATTCCCCATGTAAGGCCCAACCCCTGGCCCAAATGCAAGTCTCCAAGCTATTTGTCCCTGAGCAGAGAGCAAATGAGCAGGCCTCCTATGTGCACATTTCTCTGAGCATCTCCTGACTCTTTAAAGCAGACAAATAAAATCCCACTTTAGGTCACTAATACCCACAGTAATCTTTCAGGATTGCTTCTGCTTTTCAAGCAAACTGTAATGCAACAGGGAAAGATGATAACATAAGGTGACAGGACAGTTATGGCTGGAAGGGACCACAGCAGGTCTCTGGTCCAGCCTCTCTGAGCAAGCTGCACATCTGCATGAGTGTCGTCATGGTGAAACTGTTTTTCAGGATATGCCCGTTTTCTCTCAAGCTCTTGATACGCACCACAGGGAACAGCCTCTCACCCATGCTCCCAGATACTGGGAGGGCTGCTGTTAGGTCCCCCTCAAAAGTCATCTCTTCCTCAGGCTTAACCAACTCCATCCCTAACCTACCCCACACAGCATAAGTGCTGCAAACCCAGCTACCCTGGGGTCCCTCCACCTTGAACTCAGTCCAGTTTATTGATGTCTTTCTTGTCATCGTGGGTCCAAAACTGGACACTGTATCTAAAGGTGGGTCAGTAAATGCTAAGGAGAGAGAGCTAATCCCTTCTCTTAATCTCCTTTCCTGCCAGGGCACACTGCTGGCTTGTGTTGAGCTCAGTGCCACCAGGACGCCAGGGCCTTCCCCATGGAGCTTGTCCCCAGCCAGTCTGTCCCTAGCCTACATCGTTGCCAAGGGCCCTTCCTTTCCAGGTGCACACTTTATATTTGTCCTTGATGAATTTCATAAGGTTGCTGTCAGCCTGTTTTTCCTGCATGTCTAGGTGTCTCTGGGTGGCAGCTCTCCCCTTGTAGGTAGTGACGTGTTGTGGTTTAACCCCAAGTGACTAAGCACCACAGAACTGTTCACTCACTCCCCCCACAGTGGGATGGGGGAGAGGATCAGAAGAGTAAAAGTGAGAAAACTCGTGGGTTGAGATAAAGACAGTTTAATAAGTAAAACCAAAGCCGTGCACATAAGCAAAGCAAAACAAGGAATTCATTCACCACTTCCCATGGGCAGCCAGGTGCTCAGCCATCCCCAGGAAGGCTCCATCCATCATGTGTAACAGTTACTTGGGAAGACAAATGCCATAAAGCTGAATGTGTCCCCCCGCTTCCTTCTTCTTACTCCAGCATGACGTTATATAGTATGGAATATCCCTTTGGCTGGTTTAGGTCAGCTGTCCTGGCTGTGTCCTCTCCCAGTTTTCCGTGCCCCTCCAGCCCTCTTGCTGGCAGGGCCTCAGAAACTGAAGAGTCCTTGAGTTAATATAAACATCACCCAGCAACAACCAAAACCATCAGTGCGCTATCAACATCGTTCTCACACCAAATGCAAAACAGCACTGCCCCAGCTACTAAGAAGAAAATTAACTGCCCCAGCTGAACCCAGGACATGATGGTGCCCCCTGCAGATACGATGACAGTACACTCAATGACCTCCTCCAGGTGATAAAGCTGGACAGGTTCCAGGATAAATTTCTACAATTCTCCACTTGTAACCTACATCCAGGTAAAATATAACCTGTTACCTCCTGCCATTTGAGCACAATCATCCAACTGCTTTTTTATTCAGTTAGTTTTCTGTCCATCCAGATGTTCACAGCCTAATTCGGATACAAGGCCATTGTGGGAGACAGAGTTGAAAATCTCGCTAAAGTCAATGCAAATTACATTCATTGCTCTTGCCTCATCTGCGAGGCAATCAGGATGCTCAGGCATGATTTATCAGTGGTAAATCCATGCTGGCTTTTCCCAGTTATCTTCCCTTTCATGTGCCCAGAAATGTGTTCAAAACTTAAATAAGCTTACAATATAACTCTTCCTTCCACAAGGAGAATTTGTCTCTTCCTTTTTCTAATGAAGCTATCTAGGAAACCACTTTGTCCACCAGGTGCTATTGGGAAGCCCTGTTAGCAGTAGCAGCCACATTCTGATCCTTGAGCTTAATATTCCATTAATTTTGTTTTGTTTTGTTTGCAACTTGTCTGACTCTTTAAACCTCGCCCTTCAGGTTGTCTCCAGACTGAGAATGAGATGCATCCTTTTGCATGTCTTCAGCATTTCTGCAAAATCCAAGTCAAGGACTTGACAGGAACAGCTATTGTCAGGTTTTCTTCTCATGGGAACCAAGGTGTAGGATGGTAGGTGGAGGCTGGCGCACGCCCAGTTCTTGGCACATGGGTGCTCACTGTCTGGACCCTTTGGAATCCACCAACGTAGGTGTAGGTCCTGTAAAGCCAGATAGCTGAGAAAAGTCTGTACTGGTACCTGAGTGGGAGAGAGGTTCCAGAACAGTACTGTACCCCAAAGGAAAACCATCAACTCCACCTCTGGGGGGATACCAAACCCATGCACAGTGCATATACTGTTTCTTTCCTGGTGACTGACAGCAGAAAGATGGCAGACACAAGCCTTATATATTATTAATTAGTCCTTTTCAGGTGAGAAGATGGGATGTTTTAGATAAATGCAGTAAGCAAAATAAAATCTGACTTAATCTAACAGTTAACATTCAAATCTTGGCAAAACACATAGCAAGCAGTGGTGGCACAAGAGATAGAAGAACTGTAGATTTAAATAATTTCTGAAGTATGGCACCTAACAGCATAAGCAGCGTGAGCCATAACTTCAGGAGAAGGGAAGAGCACCATCTACTGAATGGAAAAGGCAGATTTTGCTTTTCTTACTCTTTCAGTAGGGGTTGCTCATTCACAGGCAACCCAGCAATTACTGGGGAGTTATGGGTCACTGGGAATGTTACTAAACCTGTATTAACAAGTGGCTGGATCATGCCAGGGAAAGGAAAGGCTTATATCCCTCTCAAACCTTGAAGGCTTTCCTAAACTCTGATATTCACAATAGCCATAAATAATGTCTGAATCCTTTCTTCACTCTGCTGTCTATTAACTACATGTTTATCTAGCTAACATAATTCATTAATCTTTTAAAATAATATAAATAAAAACACAGGCAAAAGAGGATTTAGTTAAAGATTACTCAATGATCCTATTAATGTAATAGATTCTGAGTCAACCAGGAAATCACTCATTTGGGTTGACCTTCTTTCCTGCTATTCTAATAGCAACTTCTTCCCGCATCCCCAGTACTTTTCTCTTCACTTAGATATGCTCTTAGAATAAAATAAGCCACTATTTGTATTTCTAGACTTTTTTTTTTGGTAATGGTCTTATGGATGTTATTCCTTATGTTGGATTTTTAACGCGCTTGCTAAATTTGCTTGTAATATGAGGCTACAGTAATCCACCGTCCTCCCACACTGCAGTCTGTTCTAGCCTATACCACATAAAGACTCCTTTGCTGTCACAGAGTGGGAACTATGCACCAGAGCTCCTAAAATAGATTAAAAGGGAAAAGAAAGCTACAAAGAAAAATGGAAAGACACTCTGACAGCTAGTTCTGCTCTCAGGACATACTGCATGACCACATCACCAAGTCTTTTACAAAATTGCCCCTTTACAAGGAAACCCGAGGTCAATTCACTGTTTTGATTCAATTTTTGAAAGATCTAACCTTCTTGAAGACTCACTTCTAATCCCCAGCCAGCTCACCAAACACAGCTTTATCAGTTCTGAGAAAAGGAGTAACGGGTCTTGGACCAGAGATGCAGTGATTTTATTTAAAAACTCTGGTCTGCATGTATTACTTTCATGGTGGGAAGTGCCAATCTCCATAGCACAACCATTGCCAAAGACAGCATAATCACTTTAAAAGCCCCACTTCCATGCTTCCTTAGCTTCTCGTACTTCATTACACATTCTACCAAAAAAACCCATTATGACTTCATTTACTTATGCTATTATACAAATGAAATGATACTTGACATGATACATTATTTTTCTTCTTTTACTTGGAAGTAATTTTTAAATGATACTGAAGAATTCTCAAATAGATGGTTTTGTTAGCTTTGCAAATATAACACATACCAGAAACAAAGAGTAAGAGCACATCAAAGTTCTAAGTTTCAGACATAAAATTAATGCATTTTTAAAAAAAAATTATAGAAACACATCAGGTTAAGTTTTATAGACAAACCAGGAACAAGGCCTGGTCAGCTGTTCAGTTCAAGGATGAATAGTGAATGGATTTCCCATTTCACAAAGATTGCCACAAAATCAGAACACAAGTCTAACCACAGGTAGAATAAACTCCAAGCAATCAAAATTCTCCAATAAATTAATTTAAAAACCCCTAAGATTATCAGTGATTTCATTTTGGTTTTAACAAAATATTCCAATTTTATTTTTTTCTAAGTACACAACATTTTCAAAACTGTATTTTGAAACACTCATTTTGAAAGGAAAAAAATAAATTTATGGTGAATCATTTATCTTCTTTTTTTTTTAAACCAATACAATGCAAAATACATTTGAGAAATTATCAACTTCTGACGGAGAAGCAACCTTCTTCAGAGCTGTCTGAGTGCAATTGGTTGTGATCTCCTGCTTAAATCCTGCTGGGTGCCATGCATTTCTGCAGCCCATCTCACACACAGCATCTCTGTCAGGGTGACAGCAAATGCATGCTGACTGTAGGAACATCCTTCTGTGGACAAACTCTCAGGTGATGCACAAAGCCTGTCCTTACTTATAAACAGCTGCCCATGGCTCTAGTGTCACATTTTTCTCTAGCTCACATTGACACATTTAATCTCTACAGCATGGCACGTTGTCTGAGGGATCTCTGGACACAGCAAATCCCTGCAATTATAGTGGCTTTAGGCACTGGTATCATCTGGTGTCTCTGGCTCTCAGCTTAGTACATACCATTTTATTTTTGAAAGACTATAGTATCAGGTCATGTCTCCAAGATCCTTGGAAGGAAATAGAGTGATCTTTAGGGGTTGTGAACTGCAGAAAGTCATCAAGTGAATGCAGACACCCCTTCTGACATGGCCTTCTGTAAAATCGATGAACTACATTAAGAGCAGCTGTTCTCTACTTAAATATTTAAGGTGAGAGTGAAGACAAAGCTTTGGTGTTTGGATTTTTTCAGTAACAAAATATGGAGGTGGAAGATCATATATCCTATGCTTCAACCTATGATGCTCTGTGCTTGAGTTTCACAGCAGGGTATATGCAACCTTCCACAGAAGCAGCAACTACCAGATTGCAGTTTCTGGCATATTAATCTTCAGGGAACGGTAGTAGATACAAGCCACTGAACTGCAGATTGGAGAGTTTCAGCTCATGAGATTTCCTTCTGGAGTCGACTAAGCTAGTAGGAGCACCATGAACTTCTCTGGGAGGTGCAGGTGTGGACTTGGCAACTCCTGCTGGAGCCTCAGAGAAGGATCAAGAGTTATTTTTGGAGTTATATTATTATAAGTGCAGAAGAAAATGTTTGTCTCAACTTCCCCTTCCTTTGGAAGTTCTTCAGCGGCCTTTACTTTCTTAGGCTTAGCTACAGTCTTCTGCTCACTAAATGTCCAAAGCTTCAAGCTCTTCATGCTTTATAAACCCTTGGTAGTCACAGTAGTGGCAAATAGTGGGTGTCAGATTGGCAGTTCTGTAGTATTTTTGTCTAAATGTACTTGCAGTTCTGTTTTCTTCCCTAGTTTTGCACCATTTCCTGGCTGAATGCCTAGAAATGAGTCCACAGGGGCTGTGAAAAGCTGGAGAAGAAGAAGCAAAAAAGGAGAATAAGGAAATTGTGTCTCAGGTAAGCAGCTTCAAAGGTGTTAAGGTGACAATAGCTGGTTCTAGCCAGCTAGGACTGAATACACTACCCAAGGGTAATTGCAAGATCGAAGGAGACCTAAAACTTCTAAGAGCTGAGAGGTCACCAAAGGTGCATCAATGAGAACACGGACAGGTGAGGGAAGATCAGCACAGGGGAAGTGGAGCATCTTATGGCGGTGCAGCCTGCTCCTTGCAGATGGGGTGGGCATGCCTGGGCTGTTGTAGAGAGCTTACACTTATGGAGATAAACCTAACTTTATGTAAGGGCTCTATATGTCTGGGAGTCCTAGAAGGGCATTGTATTCCTCCTTTGGAAAGTCTTCTGAGTCACTTTGTCTTTAACCATTTTCTTAGCCCCACTGAACCCTTTTTGGTACTGCTGGTGAAGCTTATGGCTAGAAATGGCTAAATCCCAGCTCCTGATCTGGGACTTGACAAGCAGCCCAGTTCCACCTCACAGAAGGTAAAGGCCCAGAGAAGGTATAGGTGGTTTCACACAGGGAAGGGGGATGGACACCTGTAATGTTCTGGTTTCCACAGTATAGGAAAGAAGGGTAATTAGCTTTGTCTTGTTCAAGCTGCCCTTTCTGTGTTGGTATCTGCATCAGCTTTCTTATGTGTGGGAAGCTAAACAGACCTCCCCCCTGTAAACTCACTAATTTTATAGTTTTCTGGATACCTGCAAGGTGCCCCTGTGCTCTCCACTCTCACAGGGAACTTCAGGTGAGTAAAACTGACTAGATGAGGGGATAGAGAGAGTAATTCCAGCACAGGGAGAGCTGAAACACACTGAAGTACAAGAAGAGAATAGAAATAAACTCTACAAATTTGATACATTTTAGAAAACCAAAGACAACTGCAATTTAACAAGTGAAAAATTCTACACAAGAAAGTAACTGCCCAAGTACAGGGTAGAAGACATTGGTTAGCAGCTGCCCTGCAGAAAACACAGCATCCTAGAGCTGATCACAGCCTGATGGCGAGTTAAAAAATAATCATAATCCTTAGGAAAAAAAGGAATATAATTCCAGAATGTAAAAAAGAGAATATCAATTACACTATAATAATACATAATTATTTTGATTTACTCAGTATTGGTGAGACCCAACTGTAGAACCAAGTCCAATTCTGGTACTTCAGAAAAGCTACTGAGCACAGGGAGAAAGTCATGATTTTTTGATAATTCATAACATGAATTATCAATGGTCTACAAAGCACAACCTACAAATAAAGTTGGAAGGAACAAAAATTGTTTGTCCTTGATAATAAAAGAAGCAGAAAGGATATGACACAAGTCTTCATGTACTTCAGAAGAGCAACTGCTAGAAGAAAGGCAATAATTTGCTCACAACATTCACTGCAGAGAAGGCAAGTAAATTGTGTCCAGGACACAAAAGATCAGCATTAAAGCATAAAATAAGGATTGTGAAGCTCTGAAATTGATATGGTAATATTTCTCACTCATATCTGTACTATATGCTCTCATTTACAGGCACAACAGGTCTCTTGAAATTTCTCCTGGAAGATTACTTCCCATCCGTTCCACTGACAGGTGTGCTAAGACTAATCATACAGACAGAAGAAATGGTCACCTCTTTCTGAGGACTTAGTGCTACCCTTCACTATGTAACTAGGTGAAGCTACATCACAGCAGTGAAGTTCTTACAGTGAGATGCTCTCCTTGCTGTTCCTTGCCACTGTCCTGATTTTGTTAAATGTGCATCCACAGACTATGCAGACACAGACACATATGGCATGCCACTGCTAATGTTGCCACTGTTCTTGAAGGTGATTGCCAAGAACAATTCAGTGAAGTAATTTGCTTACTGTGTAAAGAAAATTAACACCTTTGATGCCAAAGTCTGGAAAACGAGGGAAATACCATCACTGTTACATGTCTGTGAAAGAGGCAGCGATTAATCTATGTTGGCAGAAGTGTATACTAGGTCAGAATAGACTGAGGGTCCTCCCATTGTGACGTGGTTTGCTTTGTTTTTAAATCTCAGCTTAGCTGCAGCTGCTTTTTGTGATTAAACTGTGGCTTAAAAAAATCAGGAGCCCTTTGTTACAATCAATATTTCCTAGTTGCTAGTGACCTGAAATAATACAAATGTGATAGAACCAGCATGGTAACATCTGAGACCACCCAGGATGCAGAGGCACAGAAGACCCTCATGGTCCTGGGGATTACAGGAGGCATGGCCCCCATCCTGGGCTCTGTGCTGAACACACAGTGCCAATCTGAGCTAGAAAATGGAGATCTTTCCAAGAGTGACTAGACTTGACCAAAGCCATTCCCTTCTGGAGAAAGAGCTGAGTAGTGCCCGCTGTTATCTCAGGAGCCTGCACACACGAAACACACACGCTTCAGCAGCAGAAGTTGGTGAAGAAGGACACCCAGGTAGCCCAGCTTCTTTTTGAATCTGACTTCTTATGCACCTCATAAAGCAAGGTCTCATCTTCTTGTGTGAAACCCAGCATAGCTACCTGTTCACCACAAATAATTTTGCAAGTACAGGTTCTAGAAACCTGGCTGGTCTGGGTAGGAAGTAGCCCACAAATGTTGCTCATGTTGCAGACTGTACTCTGATTTCAAAAGCCCTGTCCATGCATAAGCAGCAATAAGGAAACAAGACAACCCTAGAAAGTGCTATTGAAGCAGTGCACTGGCCTCAGCAAAGCCAGCAGGACCATGTCACCAGCAGTGCTAGCAGCTGGGGCACATTCGTGTCTCACATTCTGCAGAGTTTGCAAGTGATGAAGGCATGACTTTATGAGACAGCAAGGAGCTGAATCTGAAGTGACAGCAGTTAACACAAGTGATCCCAGAAAGACTATGTTTGCCTTCTAGAGAAGGAAAAAGATTCTTCATGAGGAAAGGATCCTTAAATACCCTATTGTATTTTGAGGACCCTCCGGAAGATGTATATCTTATAGGAGGGTATTAGGTGAAAAAGCTATAGCAGTCAGCTGGTAAAGAAATGTAGCTTCTCCATGAATGCATCTCAGCAGTATTGCAAAGCAGGAAGAGTAGGCTGTGTTCAGCCAGCAAATCCACCCTTAAAGCAAGCTTTTGTCCTCTTCATATATTATTTGTAAGCCCTGTGCAAAGCCTGCACAAGACTATGCATTATGAATAATAAAGGCAGCTTGAAAATTAACTATTTTTTAAGACATACAATTTGCATATATCACTGTGTTTTGCTGGACATCAGAAAAGAGAAATCAGCGTGGAATTTCAGGTCTGAAATGCTAGCTGAGACAAACAATATATCAAATGAGTTTTAAATATTAATTTCTAAGTTTACAAAGGAGTAAAGTATGAAATGACACTGCTCTGCAGTACCATGTGGTATCTAGTGTCCATCCATACTGGAAGAGAGAGGAAAAATCTTTCAGTCTCTGAGGACAGAGGATGCTTTTCATAGGACAAGTGCTATAGACCAGGAAAGCTGAAGCTCTAAAAACACTTTAGACAGGCTAGCACTGAAGAAAGTTGTATAGGCCAGTTACCCTGCTCACAAGCTACAATACCTGAGCATCAGAGAACATCACATTTGCAAAATAAAATTACACAGCTCAATGCTTTACCTTGGTTTTAAATTCTGTCTTCAAGTAAGTAGATACTTTGACCTTTAATTCCCCCCTATTGATGCAGCTGGAATGTCTAATTCCAGAGCATGCCTTTCTGTGGGGGTGGAAAGTCTAAAAACCTGTGTACTTGACTTTCACAACAACCAGCACTCCTGAACCTATTTTCCTAGCTATTCAGGGGGCTTGGGAGATGCCCCTGAATTGCTGTACAGACTAAGTTGAAAGCTGTTAAATCAGGAACTGAGAGGAAGCAACCCATTTTTGTAGAAGGGGAAGCAGGCGGAAGTTGGGAGCAGGTACAGGTAACCTGGGAGGAATACAGACACACTGTCTGAGCCTGCAGAGATCTGGTTAGGAAAGCCAAAGCCCAGCTGGAATTAAATCAGGTGAGGGATGCCAAAGACAACAAAAAAAGCTTCTTTAAGTACATAAGTGGTAAAAGGAATAGAGGAAAAATGTGGGTCCACCGCTGAATGAGACAGAGTGACAAAGGACATGGAAAAGGCTGATGCCTTTTTCACCTGAGTTGTTGCTGCTAAGACCAACCTTTGCATAACTAAGGAGCCAAAGTCCAGGGAGAAAGTCTGGAGCAAGGAAGATGTACCCTTGGTAGTAGAGGCTCGGGTCAGAGAATACTTAAGTAAACTGGACAAACATAAGTTCACAGGACCTGGTGGGATTCATCCAGCTGAGGAAGCTGGCCAATGCCATCTCAAGGCCAATCCTGATAATTGTTATCAATCATGGTGACAGGGAGAAGCCCCTGAAGACTGGAGGAAAGTAAAGGACAACCTTATCTTCAAGAAGGGCAAGAAGGAGGACCCAGAGAACTACAGGCTGGTCAACCTCACCTCAC
>JAVJGJ010000059.1:55203437-55222760 GCA_035590215.1 Microhierax caerulescens | reverse complement strand
AAGGAGGACCCAGAGAACTACAGGCTGGTCAACCTCACCTCAGTCTCTGGGAAGGTCATGGAACAGCTAACGCTGGAAACCGTTTCCAGGCACATTAAGGACAAGAAAATCATCAGTAGTAGTCAGCCTGAATTCACCAAGAGGAAATCATACTTGACCAACTTCATAAACTTCTATGATGACATGACTGGCCTGATAGATGTGGGGAGAGCAGTGGATATTGCCTACCTGGACTTCAGTAAGGCTTTTGACACTGTCTTCTGTAAGATCGTCATAGAGGAGCTGTTGATGTATGGGTCAATACTGGGTCAAATCCATTCAACATCTACATTTATGATCTGGATGATGGGGCAGAATGTACCCTCAGCAAGTTTGCTGATGACACCAAATTGGGAGGAGTGGCTGATAACGTCAGAAGGCTGTGCTGCCAGCCAGAGGGACCTCTACAAACTGGAGAAATGGGCTGACAGGAACCTCATGAAGTTCAGCAAATGCAAGTACAAAGTCCTGCACCTGGGTAGTATCAGCCCCATGCACAAGCATACGCTGGGGGTCACCCAGCTGGAAAGCAGCTTGGCAGAAAACGGACCTCAGGGTCCTGGTGGACAACAAGTTGAACACCAGTCAGCAATGTGTCCTTGGGGCAAAGAAGGCTAATGTTATTCTGAACTGCATTAGGAGGAGTGTTGTCAGCAGGTCAAGGGAGGTGATCCTTCCCCTCTACATGGTACCTTGTGAAGCCACACCTGGACTGCTGGATCTGATTCTGGGCTTCTCAGTACAAAAGAGACAAGGATATACTGGAGCCAGTCAAGTGAATAGCCCCAAAGATGGTTAAGGGTCTGGAATATCTCTTCAGGAAGGAAAGGCTGAGAGAGCTGGGACTGGCCAGCCTGGAGAAGTCTCAGGGGGATCTTACCAATGTGTACAAGTACATGAAGGGAGGATGCAAAAAGGACAGAGCCAGGCTCTTTTCACTGGTGCCCAGTGACAGGACAAGAAGCACAAGGAAAACAAACTGAAACACAAGAGATTTTATGTGAACATCAGGAAGTGCTTTTTACTGTGAGGGTGCCAAACACTGGCATAGGTTACCCTGAGAGGTTGTGGAAACTCCATCATTGAAGATATTCAAAAGCTGTCTGGATAGTCCTGGGAAACCAGATCTAGGTGACCCTGCCTGAGCAGGGAGTTGGACCAGATAAACTTCAGAGGTCACTTCAAACCTCAACCCTTTTGAGATTCTGCGATTCTGTAGCTCATGCTAGGTTGGAATGCTCTCTGCTGTGATAATGTAGTGGGGGAGCACACCTGAACCCTGAGGATATCACTAAAATGTACTCCTGCTCTCTGCATGTCTGTATTAATGGTTTTGAGATGTTTCTTACAGACCAAAACCCTCTGACAGACTTGTAACTTGAGTTAGTTCTCAGTAATATGCCTTTTAAAAAAAGTATTTTCCTGTAAAATTGGAATACCATTGAATTTTGCATTTAAAAATTAGATTGTGTACAGCTGAAGTTGGTAGTACAGCTACCCAGGAACTTGATTTTTATCTGTTTTCTAATGCAGTGAATACACTGTATTGCAGATCTATCTTTGGTTATTCATAAAACACATTATTATGGGTGAGTTGGGTGGTATTACTCAATGTAGCATACTTGCTTTAAGTATTGATTTCTTCTTCTTGTGTTTACACTGGGTGTGAAACTCAAACTGTTTCTTCAGAACAAAAAGCCTTCAAGAAGCTGAAGGATTTGCTGCTTTAAATTTCCACAGACATCAGTGAAAGTCTCTTGCACCTTCCAGAGTATAGCCCTTAGCAGGTCTTCATGTTCCTTTCTGCTAATCCCTCTAACAAAGGCATTGAATCCTAAAATATGCATGCAAAAATCCATTGCAGAACAGGTTTTGAACAACTCTTTCACACTAAATGTTAACAGATGTGAGTGATTGAATAACAATTTTCACCCAGCAGAAGAAGTATCAGAGCTGCAACTGAACTTGTGACCTCTGAAAAAGTCTCCACAGTTTGGCTATCACCAAATGATTAGCCAAACATTCCCCCTTTCCTTCCATAACACCTGATGGAATGATTGTGGTAGCAGCAGCTGTGACAATTACAGAAAATGGAAGCCACACCACATCATTGCTAATTCCACTGCAGTGCCTGTACTCTCAGCCAGAGGTTTCCCTTCATTCTGTAAGCTAAAAATCACCCAATAGCTAACAAATAATTACAGCCTTGCTAGTATCCCCTAAATGGTGAAATAATTTTAACTGAAATCCCTGTTATCATTGTTTCATTTAAGGCTTGTGACCAAGTGTCATCTGAAAGGGCGAGGCAAAATGCCAGGTTACTAAAGGCAGTGTTTGAATGAAGTAGTATGTCATTGTGTATACAGAGAAGTTCATTCAGATTGTCAACTAAATATGTTTTTAATAATGCTCTCAGAGCACTTAGAGTCAAGTTGTTTTTTGAGAACTCCCTTTGCCATTCTACCAAATGAATTTTATATTTTGGAAATGAGTCAGATTTCTATTTATCTGGAAATAATGTGGAAGAGGCCAATATACTTGAATTAATGCACGAGATTTCTGCTTACTGACTCCAACCTCTAAAGCCCATTCCAGTTGCTTTTGGTGCACCTGCCCAATCAGATTTTTTTCAGTCACTGAAATGTTTTTTTGTCCAAACATTAGCCTGGCTGGGTTTGGGCTGCCCCTGCAGGTATTTCTGTGAGCTTCTGGAAAGGCTCAGGCCACTTGTTTTTCACAGCAGCACAGGTTAATGCAAACCATGTGCCTCTGGCTCATGTAGTCTGTTGCAAGAACTTTTCAACCGTGCTCTTTATCTCTGAGATTTCTGCTGAGAAATACACGCTCCTTGTCTTTAGTGGTGAATAGAACCAGTTTTAGGTCACAACAGAGGAAACAGAGAACATATACCAAACACATGTATGAAAGCATCCCCCTGTGGTGTGAGCACAAAGGAAAAAACAAGAAGGCACTAAAAAATGTGAACAAAGGCAGAACAGTAAGGAGCAACTTCAGTATTGTTGTCCTTGTTAAGGACTCGATCAACTCCACTATTTACCTGCAGCCAGACTCCTTCGCTTTCAAGTAGAGTCAATGTTGCTGTTTAAATTGCCACTCACCGTATTTTGTACTATATGTTGGCAATTTATATGTGAAGTTATATTACTCTACACTTGGGTTAAGTAAATTAGAACTTTAATTCAAATTTAATTTTAAAGTACCCTTCAGATAACAGCAAGCTTTACTTAGAGTAACACCCCATTTACCATATATCAAACACAACCATCTAAAAATAATCCTTATTAAGTTTACATGTACTTCAAACATCTGTAGGCCATCATTCTGTAGGAGATATTTGTCTCTGCAAAGAGGAAATCAATGCATTTGTCTCACATAATACCTTCCGAATGGCCATGCCCACAGTCCACTGAAACCAACAGCCTGAGGGCTACTGAGTATGGTGGTCTCTGGATTGGGCCTCTAGCTACTGAAGTCTGATTAATCTGTTGGAAGAACATTTGAGCCCCCTGAAAGCTGCTTTGATAAAATCTTTTTCAAAATCAAACCATCATCTATACCACTTCGTAGTTTGCATTTGACTTCTGCACTTCTCATCACCATGACAACATAGTGATGTGACCCATCATAGATTCTTATAAAAATTCATAGCAAAGTATTTTATCAGCTTGTTAATTCTGAACTAAACCTTTCTGAACAAAGAGAACAGCAAGGCTTCTGTTTGCTAAACTGAAGTGCAAATGCGCAGGGTTTCCAAGGTTCACGGTAACTAGAAGTCTTAACAACACTTTCAGGGAAAAAATGATTATCAGTTTGAACTACTTTTGTGTTCAGAGAGAGGAGTGATGAGATGGTTTTACTATTTCTTTTTTTTTTCTTTCATTCTAAAATCATTGCTTTTAGTAGTTATGCTTTCTTCTATCAAAAATATAAAAAAAGTACTACATGACAACCCATTGGAAAATATCCATCAGTTTAAAAGACAAACATGCAATTAAATGATTAATGGATTTAAAATGTGATTTAACTAGAATTATGAAGTTTTAAAAACTCTGAGATAGATTATTATTTTCTTCCCTAAAGCCCTATGTGTATTGTGGTATAAGAATAATATTCTGTTTACTTATCTGTAGATTTATATAATAAAGAGGGCACATTCCTAACAAGGAGACCAACTTCACAGATAGATTTACCTACCTCCTTGTCCCCAAAATGCATATGCTCTTAAAATCCTTCATCACTGCAACTTTCAAAGTACTTCACATTCCTAGGTTTTGGTGCTCCCTCTAACAAGCTCCTCAGATTCCTGCTTGCAGCCTTGAAGCCCCACAAAATCCCTTTCTCAGGCAGGTCACTTCCTTCCTTGCCTCTGCTCTGGGTCCTGCTGGAGTTGGTGCAGAGTGCCCAATCACACTGTCACATCTGGTGAACAAAAGCAATGGCAGAGCTGTGACCCTGTCCTATTTACACTACCTTAGCCACTGATTAGAAGTCTCACGTGAGACAGGAAGACCAGTTATTCTCTTTGTTGTTTGCATGGTGTTAGACCTACATGGATAACACAGCTGTGTGATACTCTGGGGTAAAGCTCCTCAAGCCTTCTCGTTTGAACTCTATAATTTTGCACTGGATAAGGAACAATAAGTATGACTCATCAGCTCTTCTAGATAGCTCCCTTCTTATTTGCTGTATTTTATTGAACTAGGCCTTAGATATTTAATTATCCCTGTGAGTTTAATAAGGAATTACATGGCCTAGAGAGAAACATGACTGAAAATTAGATGTTGCAATGTCCTGTTGCTCAGGAATACTTGTAAGTGCCCACCTCTGCTGATCCGGGTTCTTACACAGAGCTGCTCTTAAAAGTATGATCCTGCTTCTTTCCTAAAGGCTCATGAAAGCCACATGAATCTGGATGTTGGATCAGACATGAAAGCCTCAAGAATTTCAGGAGGGGTTTGGCCTAAAACATTCCTTCAACATCCTTGAATCATCAGCCCTTGCAATAATGAGTTACGGAAAACCTCAGCTAGAGGGCAGGGAAAAATCTCAAAATTTAGTCTGGTAATTCACAGATTTACAGAAGAATTCAGGTTGGAGGTCACCTAGTCCAATCTCCTGCAGAAAGCCTAGCTATTTGTCATGTAATTGCAACACCAGCACCAGGAAGAAGATCCTAAGGCATACCTGTCCTTCACAGGGAAGTCTGGAGGTCCCTCCGTTGCTGGGGTACCCACATGGACCAGCCATCCAATTTGCCTGTGTCGGCCTAGTCCTAAAGCACTGAAATGGTTGGATTCTGTGTCACTCTGGCACCAGCAATAGCGCTTTAGGGCCCCACCTGGGTAGTCTGCATGAATCCTACTTGCCACGTTACTCTACTACTTTTTATAACCAAGCCCACAGGCCCAACAAAGAGCTGTGCCTGGACTCACCTGCGAATCACCTTGAAGTTGGTATTAAAGTATTAAACTGGAATACAATATTGGGTAAAAATGGATTTATATTAAAGATCAGTGAGGAAACAGTTGGGCTATCTGACTGTTTGGCTCCAGCTGTTGTTTAGTAAAGAGAACGGAAAATAAAGAGCAGGTTCTGCAGATGTAAGCCTCCAGCTATTCGTTGTTCTTCCTATTTTTCTCTCATTTTTGTTTCCTCAAAAAATGTTGTAATACATCCTCAGTGCTGTGATTTCAACACATGTGGACTTATATAGCATGGTAGCTAATAAGCAGGAATGTCGAGATTTTACCCAAAGCATTCCCATTTCTGGCTGCTAAAATGCACGTCCCAATACTGAGCAGAACAGGAGAGCCCATAACAAGCTGTAGTCACAAAAAGACCCAAATCCTAAATCACACCTTATATTCAGGCAAAACCCCATATCTAATATTTGTCTTGAGAGTTCAGAGTTTTCCTATTGGAAACTCTTGACTGGGGATTTACACAGATCTGAGACTTCTTAAATCTGTACCTGAAGTGCTGGATTCAAATCCCACTTTGGTTCACAGGAATCTTTCTGCAGAGGTTAACCCCAGGTGCACAGGAGCGGACCATCATCACGCCAGGGAATATAGGATGAGAAGAACGGATACAGCTTTCCTGTGCTTGTCTCACTTGCTGCTATGATTTCCTGTGGGTAGAGAGAGGTATATCAGAAACTAGATTAAAAATCACGATTCCCTTAAAATAGTATTTCTAAAAGAGACAGGGTATCTGGTACAAACAGAAGAGAAAAGTGGGTAGAAATGAGTAATGTCAGTCTGGCTACCTACAACAAGGATTGCTGCCTGATATTAAGGAGCAGTGCAGAGCCTGAATCTGTAGGTGCTGAATGCACTGTACATCTCGTCAAGAGCCTATGAAAAGGGGAAGGCTCAACAGAGATCCTATGGCTGTCTGCAGCTGCCTGGTCAGAGGATCTGAGAAGACAGAAGACATGAGAAATTCCTGTCAGGTATTAGTAAAACCATTTTTGCCATGAGGGCAGTCCTATAGTAGAATAGGTCCCAAGGATGCTGGGGAACCTCCATCCCTGGAGACCTGATTGGACACAGCCCTGAGAAAGGTGATCTGACTAGACCTGCTCTAAGCAATGGTCAGAGTAGGTGGAACCTCAGGAGATCCCACCTAAATTATTCTGTGATTTTCTGAATTTGTGATTGAAGATACAGAATCTGGCAGGGATAAGCCTCCAGTCTTTTTTCACTCATTGTTATCATCCCTCTCTGGATATGTTGAACATGCAAGTAATTTTCAGTGTCCACACATATAAACAATCTAGACAAGGTCATACTTTATTTCTTTTAAATATGGTCAGTGGAATTAACCAGAAAACTCCTTTATTTATGAACTTTTGTACAGTGCTCCTGCAGATAACCTTAGGATGTCAATCCAGACTTTTTTTTTTTTGAGGGGGGGAAAAAGAATCTCTTTGCCAGACCCAGACCTGGAGCCTGATACAGATCTCATTAATCACAATACATTTGGTTTCTCCTTAATTTCAGTGGCTTTTTGCCTTAGGACTTTCGGGAGGTAATTTCAACACAGATGTACTCAAAATGTTGATGGAAGATCATTACATTATGAACAAATTCCTGGTTATACACCAATATCCATTCCCATTTACATGCCGTGGTACAGGATTTTGCCTCTTTTGCCTGTTACTTGTAGGTAGTTGTTAGGAGCCTAAAGAAAATAAATTATACTGAACATGATAAAGCTGTCAGACTTTTGAGGTCTGCTTATTGTCCATATGGGCATGCTGCAAAAAACTGATATAGAAGTAGGCATCAATACAGAGAAGGCTTGTGCTCATTCCTCCCACAGCCTGTACCTTGAAGGACTCTCTGCCCCTGAAAGGGCTGTGGTACTTGTGCTTCACTGAAGTCTCTCTTCATGGTTATGAGCCGCAGCCAAGATGATGCAGATGACACACAAAGCTTCATGCTCTCATCTGTTCCCATTCTAAATTAATAAAACCTTAGTTATAAGAGCAGGGGAGCTGTAACTATTTTTGAACAAATCAAAATACTCCATCATATGTTTTGTGCTTTTTTCTAAGCAATTCGCTTTTTTTACTTCCTCATTAATGCTTTTCTCTGAAGATGCTAATGACTCATTCAGTAATGAGGCTATTGCTTTTAGTTAATCAGTGTGTTAGCAGTCACTGCTGGTGTCAAAATGAAACCAACCTCCTTGTCTCCTGTCGAGTATAAATCATACAATGAATGTTAAGCAGTGAA
This sequence comes from Microhierax caerulescens, assembly GCA_035590215.1. Lineage (NCBI taxonomy): Eukaryota > Metazoa > Chordata > Aves > Falconiformes > Falconidae > Microhierax > Microhierax caerulescens. The sequence goes on along the minus strand of JAVJGJ010000059.1, from coordinate 55,214,958 downwards.
AGCATTCACGACAGGTGTGTTGTAAGGTAGCTTTTACTCAGATACCTTCCTGTTGCAACCATCATACCAAATCTATCATGTACTATTAACGTATGTTCTCCATAAACAATAAATTCTGCTGCATTTTCTTCTCATATGCAGAGGGGAACAGTTACACAATTAGAAAGGAGTCTAACCCTCTATAAAACGAAAATATAAATTTCTCAGTTTAATAATTTATCTAAATATTATATAGAGCAAGCAAGGAAATAAGCTACAGTAGAAACTTTGGAGGAATTACCCACTTACATACCAGTATTGCCAAACTTTGATTACTGGAACTAGGTATCCTGATCTTGATATTCTTGGGTTTTTACTACAGTTTAGGTATAAATTTTTGCAATAATCTTATCTTTTATAAAGAGGAGAAGAGTATTTGCTTCAGATTGCAAGAGGCCCAGATAACCCTCCTCTCAATTTTGAAGTTTTCTTACTTCGGCAGGCTGTGATGAGGATAACTGACAGGTACTGACACCTTTTACTGTCAATGCAGACAGTGGCTGTGAAACAAAACCACGTCAGTGTAAAGCTGACTAACTTTTACCATTTGGTTTGCTTGTTATTAATTCTATAGGTAGATTGGGAAAAAATCATTGATAGCAGGGTGCAAAAGGAGGCTCACATTAAACATTGAAAGTACAGAGACACCCAGTGTCAAGGCAAAAATGGATATAAGTGGTAGCCATAGCACTGCTCTGGTGCTCCCCAAGCTCTGTGCTACACCCTTCAAGGGAAAGGAGTAGTTTGAGGAGAAGGAAGAGGATTGTGTGGGAGGTTCAGGGAAGGAACCATTGCATTTGCAACGCCAAATCTGATATGTGCCTAGAAGGAAGGACTGCAAGTTGCTGTTGCTCTGGAAGGAGGGTGTACACACAACAATTTGAAAAATACATTCAGCATCTCTTTGTAAAGCATGCACAAGAATTTCAGAGAAGTGCATTTCCAGTCTACTCACAAAGCACACCAGGTATAAATGCTGACTGCTTTCCTTTTCTTGTGTTTTCCAAGTCATTTAAAGTTGAACCTTAAAGTAAGAAAAGTAAATCTAGCCTGAAAAGTAAATCCTGCATTTTATAACAGGTTGGATTAGTTTCAGACTCTATATGTTGCCCCTATCAATTTGCTATTCTGAGTACTGCTTGTTACCAGTTACTTATTTCAGATTGTATTTTTGGTTTTACCCTCTGCTGCTATATTTTGGACACTTTGGCTAGACTTCTCATACATGTCTTCTCCCATTGAAATCTCCTTATTTTGACCCCAAGCTGAGACAGCAAGACAGGTTGCCCATGACTAAGGTTATTGAGCTGGAGAATACAGAAACCTTTTAATATGTTTTTAATTTTAATCACTATCTCCTATTAGAGTCAGTGGAAAGACTCCTATGAACTTCATTATCATTATCAGATTGGGTCTTTACTGAGCACCTGTAGAGGAATGAAGCTGGGTTAATTATCACTGATAATTTACAGCTGTGGGCTGGCTTCAGGGGCAGCGGGTTGGCTGATGTGGATAATGTGCAGCTGTGGCTGGTTCTGTTAAGAGGTTGGGCAGCCAGTGAAGAGAGAACAGCCAAGGAAGAGAGAGGAAGAAGAAGCAGAAGAGAGAGAGAGTATGAGTGTGCCTGGGATGAGGAGAGCCTAGGAGAAGGCAGCAGAGGGACTGATATGAAGAGTATGTTGGTGTGAGACGGTAAAAGACCTTGTTGCAGCCAGCTAGTTTGGAGAGTGCTGCGACAAGCACCTACCTTGAAAATGATGAAGACAGAAGCTCTCTAGCTAACATAAGCATAAAAGAAATGTAGTGGAAATAGGTCAGGATCAACACTGCTGAATGTTTCTCCTGCAAGAAATGATAATATATATTTTGTTTTAGTTTTAAAAGAGAGACATAAAAAAAAATAATAGATTAGAATTCCTCTGTCTTCATTATTTTTGGTTGGCCTGCAGTAGAAGGTGCAATGAAAGATTATAGGAAGATCCCCTTGAGTTTTCTAGGACAATTAGCTGGTTACAATTTTTACTGAGTTTAACTCTTAGTCCTTATACAGTATTTGGTCAAACATGCAAAGCATCCCTCCTGACAACACCTTTGTAGAACAGGGGTGTATGAGACAAGATCACAGCTTCAGAGAAAGAGTAAACAATGTAAGCTATCTCTTCTGAGTTTTGATTTAGTGCCTTAATGCAAGATGATCCACCTCCTCCAATCTGTAGCACAAAAGCTTTCACAGTGAAGCTACTGTCTTCCTATCAGACTTGATGCCATTTAGATGCACACCACTGGCAAAGCATGGAATAGTCTTACCACCCAGATATTGAAGGAGAGCCTTAGCATTTTATGTAAGTAAGGTTAATGCAATAAAAATTCCAAACTTACGTGATGCTTTCAACAGAAGGCACTAGAAAATTAAAGCTCTTTGGGGAAGAAGGCAAGCAAAAAGTGAGAACCTGATCTCAAGTGTACTGAGTAAACAAATATATGTATATATATGTATAGGGGTTTTATTGTAAGAAAGGGTAAATCACTTTTTATCACTCAATTCTGTCTGAACTTCCATAGAAAATCTCTTTTCATAACTAGCCTTTGGTCTTATTGAATCTTTGAAAACTAAAAAAAGCTAACACTGGGGGTCTTGTTGACAGAGCAACCTCTTAAACAAGCAGAGCCTTTTGAACGGCCTTTAAAAATACATATATATGCTCCCTGCAACAAAGCAAGTCTTATACATTATTGGGTCCCTTTAGAATAGTTAAAAATATCTATTTAGAAAGAAGAGCCATTATGAGGATCGTGTGGGACACATTCCTCATCAATTCCTTTTTCTTTATTCAGCTACAGTATTTATAGGAACATATGGGTCACTAAAGCTTTATTTCCCTAGCATGTTACATGTTTTCACACACAGCTCCAATGTCATCTGCCTTTGCTGGACCTTATGAATAAATAGGTGGAATTCTGCCCCTCTGCACCTGTGTGTGTGAAGTGATGGGGTTTTCCAGCTCAAACAGGAATGGAACCATCAGAGCATTTGCTGTCAACTCCCAAGCAGCGCTGAAAGCCTCACAGCTTTTCCTCACCACCAGATTATGGTGCAGTCAGTCAGTCAATCAATCTCTTTCATTTGAGGTGAAAGCTGTGAGTATTAGGACAATAACATAAAAGATTGATTCCCATCTTTGGCTTATAGCGATACAATTCCTGATGAATTCAAACTAGAAAATTCACAGCTAATTAACTTACTAGGTAGCTGCTTGTTGACATAATTTGCTCTGATTGTGATCTAAATTATTCAAGGATAAAAATAAAGCAGTTTCCTACTTACATTTTCTTAAAACTGAACTGGTACCACTGCTTTTTTTGTCCTACTCCTCCCTACCAAAAGCCAAACAATGGCTTCTACTGAAAAAATGTTGCATCACAGAGAACGTTGCATGGCAAAATGATCTCCCCAGGCAGGTTTAAGAGGGGTTGACCTTGCTCAGATGAGGGAAATGCACAGAAATCATTGTTAAAGAACGAGTTTTGTGTAAACAAACTTGCTAAACTCTTCAGCCTGTTCTCAAACCACATAGATAGTAACCATTAATTAGTCCAAGGACACTTGCCATGTTTGTAGTTGCCCATTAGCTAAAGGCAAGGGCTGTGGGCAATGTGCTGGTAAGGTTCAAGACTCATGGGACGTGGCAGAATCAAAGCAAAGGAAGGGATCACAGGGAGGTATTGGGATCCAGAGGCTCAGGAGGCCAAACCCAGGCTTTTTGTAAGGGTTTCAGAAGGGGCACAGAGTGAGAGTGGACCAGGTGTACAAATGCAGGGATTTAGGTCCACAGGTGAATAGTTAGGAACTACCTGTCCTCCCCCACTCATGGAAGAAAACAGCTTTAATTAAGCCAGAACAAATATCTTAGATGAAAACAACATAAACAATTTGAAGATTCATTCAACTAAAACAAAACAAGTGCATAATTAAACTCCTTAAAATTTCATTGTTGCCTTTTGCTTCCCTTCTATACCAAACCCTATTGTTTTTAATGAAACATCAAACCATTCTAGTTCAACAGCATTAATGTGAAACACTTTGATAGTTTCAAACCAAGGATTTGTTTACATGTTCCTTTTTTTTACTGTGGAGGCATTTTACAGATCTGTGTTGCGAGCAGAGAGAGTATGAGCAGAACTGATCCATTTATATATCAGTCTTCTGAGGTTCATCTGGAGTTGTTTCTGAAGGTGCTACTATACTATAGCACTGAGTGCTATACAGAAGTGTATATATGCCATCCAAGTAGATATGGAAAGGAACTAGACAAGACTCATTAATTTTTAGTACACAGGACCCTATGAACACAGCTTTCAACCACAAATTCTTAAAGTGTAGATTATGAACGCTGAGAGGATATAGCAAGGAAAAGAGCATGATTTGGTTTATTGTTTCTTAAAGTCTGGTTTTAAGTTTCTGTCTCTTTGATGAGCCAGCAGCAGTCCTGGACAAGAGGACACAGGTAAATACTTTACCCTCACAAGTCTAGTATTAATGTATTCAAAAATATAGATAAAATGTAAATATGTATTTATTCATACTGTCCTGCACAACAACACTGTAGAATATACAGATTTTAAGGATCTTGTATTTATATATTAAATTATTGACACGTATCAAATTATTAAATATTTTATTTATTATTATTATTACATTATTTAAGTACAAGTATGTAATATTTAAATAGGATTTCAGTTCTACTAAGTTTATGATTTGATTCCCCCTGGTAGAAGCCTACCTTGAAAACTCAGACTTCGGTCCATCTGTTAGTGGGGAAAAAGGCCACCCTTCCAGAGATTGCTTTTGCTATTTTGGCACCATCTTGTGGCATGCTATATTACCACAAGGTCTTCAAAATCCAGAAATTTCTCTTGCCCTCCAAAATCTTTAATCTGCCTTCCACAGCTTTGCTGTTGACCAGGAACTGAAGTGTTTGCAGAAGTGGGAAATGCAGCTGTAGCAGAAAAGGCTCGTGACACAAACCATACTGCGTTTGTCAGAGCAAAAGGTGAAAGGTCTTAGTTCACATAGGGGATATCACAGGGCAGGGAAGGTGTGCTGGGTTAAACCTGGACAATAGAGGCTGAGTGCAGCACCACGGCTGCGCTGCTCTGCAGGATTAGGCAATGTCCGACCCTAAGCATACAATGACTGACCCTAAGGGTAGCAGATGACAGGGACATGAACAGACCCTACCTCTGCATCTGCTGCAGCACAGTTTTGCCTGTCCTGTACTGCCGCGGTGACACGGAGTTTCAGCCTGACCCTCAGGGTTAGATCTGCGAGGAACAGCAGTGGGTGGGCAGCCAGCACCAAACCTGGCTCTTTTTAAGCCTCCCTGAGGTGGGCTGTCACACCAGATCAGATCCCCTGGTGCCATCTCACCGGGCTTGTCTTAGGTTGGGGAGAGTGGTAGGCACTACCTATCCCTCTGCGTGTGACTCTTATAGACGTGTTTCTGCCTGATAACAGCCCACTGGGCCTGAGAAATTATTTAGGCTACACAGACCGAGCATTGTTCAGGTGAGCTGCAGACTGACCCACAGCATCTCCAGTGCACTGCAAGGTCTGCTGTACTCACATTGCTGTCCTGACCCCCAGCCACCACAGAGAAGGTCTCTGCACAGCAAGAAAACACCGGAGTGCATCTTACCTTCCTGTCTGTTTCATTTTAAACCACATTTACCAAAAGCCATCTTCTGCTTTTGCTTTTTTTTTTAAAAAAAAAATTTCATTGTGATTTTATGTCCTAATCAAAGACCTGTGAATCCCCCCCAGTGCTACTGCAGAATTTTAGGAGCTGGAAAAATTATGATAGTCTTTCCCTAGCTGACAAGTAATGAAGGAACATCACTGATCTTTATTGCTAAATAAAACCAAGAAAACTAACTGATTAGTATAAAATCTTGTACACTTTTTTATCTTTAATGTAGAATTTGCATCTGTATCACAATTTGAATGCTGTTCAGTACATGCGTCTGAACTTCTTTCTTTGTAATTGGGTTGTCTGAGCAAACTCCAGGTTTGCATTTGTTACTTTCGTAGGTTTGTTTGGTTTTTTTTTAATTCTCTCTAGAGTATGATTTAGTCTAATACACAAAATTACAATTCTGCATATTACTGAATACCTTGCAACACTTCTGCTTTACTAGAATTGATTCCTTGGCTACAGCACTACTTGGTGTAAAAGGTGAATGCTCAAGGCTGAATGAGTGATCTTTGGAACATATACAATGAAAACATGACTAAATAACCATCTATAGTCTGCTGGGAGTTTATATGAGTGGTACAGCACTTGGAAAGAGCATGCATTCTGAAATGGAGTCTGTACCCAGTTTCATTCTTTTAAAATACTCTTAGTGAGGCAAAATACAGTTCACCTGGAAGCCAGGAATTTTTATTGAAGTAGCAGCATCATAATTTTGATGAAGGTTGTAATACTAGTATAAATAATTACATTTAGATTCCTCCTTCTCAGGAAGTTACAAATTAATCTTCTATAATTGCTATTCAAGGATTTTAGCTAAAAGTGTGAACAGCAGGGGACTATTTTACAGCATTCCCAGCAGCATAAGCAAAGGTCTTGAGAGGTACTCTGTAGACATCTGAAGGAAAAGTAAATGTCATAATCTGCAGATTTCTGTATCTTTGAAGATCTAGGCCTTCAGAGCACCTAATGCAGCAGTATTGTTGTGCCTAAAAGCCCTGCTGAGGGGAATTAAAGCTCTGTTTCATAAGTTACTGAGAACAGATATATTAAGCAAGAGAGTTTCTGTCCCAGAGAACTTTAGGTCTCTTATGTGATGAGGCGCAATAGAAAAACAAACACACTAAATATGTAGGGAATTTGGCCAATGTAAAATGATCACATTTAGTATGAGCATCAGCTGAAGCTCAAAGATAGTTTAATATCTCATTTGAAAACTGAGGGGAATAGCAAAGCTGAGTGTAATTTTTTCTGTGTGACTACTGGGACTTCTAAGGCATCAGTATGTTATCTGTCTTCCTGCATATACTCCTGAACCTCCACGCAAAGTTTGCGTGACACCACTCAAACCTTTTTCCCCTTCACTGCCTGCTGATAAAAGCAACTGCTGGTTTGAAAGCAGTAACTTTGGCAAGACTCTGCTGCACTCAGCAAATGAGCTCTTCTTCTGAATGTTCAGAAGAAAAATGGAAATGCCTTTGTTATGAAAGGGAGGGGAGGAAAGGAGGAAGAGGAGAGCTAACATGATAGAAGAGAAAATTTCTCTGCATCAGTTTCTGGTAACAAATTCCTGTCAATACCTGTTTCTGAACTGGTGACAGTGGGATGAGAAGGCAACTTGGCAAACACTGGGAAAATCAAGTCCTACCTTTTCATGCAATCAGAAGATAAGTTTATCAGGTCACTGCGGTCTTGCATATTTGCATGTGGGAAAAACGCAGGCTCTAGCAGCCTGAAGTATTTGATGTTTGCTGTTACTGACACAACTGTTGCTTCTGGTTCTCGGTTACGGCTGCATAAACTCAATAAGATAATCTGAAGTGTTGATGAGATTAGCTGTAGTATATTAAGTTAAGCACACTACTCCAAGCTTAGGATCTGTATGTATAAACCTATGGTAATTGGATTTACACACACTTCTAAGTGAAAGCCCAGGTTCCCCACATCTCAGTAGGGTGCTGAAAGCAGGGCTGTATTCCTGCCGTCACCTATTTGTCTGGATTTTGTGTCCTCAGAGCATCAGGCTCCTGAAAGAAGAGCTCAGCGCACCACTGTTGCAGGGGTTGCTGGGCATGGGCACCCTGTCCTAGCTTCCTCCTCACACACCTACCAGACCTGCCTGAGGCCTGTTGCACTGGCAAGGGTCACAATGGTGACACGGAGGGGCATCCCAATACTCAGTGCATGGAGCGTAAGCAGTACTGCAGCAGCTGTCTGTGGCTGCCTGGGGACCAGGATGGACCATCAGTGTTCAGCCCAGGGCCTGACACACCTCATGGGGCAGTGGAGCGGGGGGAAGGAGAAAGAGAAGGGAAGGGGAAAAGGATGGGGAAGAGCCCTCATCCCACCTTTGACTTGAAGAAGTAACTGCATAAGTTTACCTTCTCTTTCTCTAGGGCTCAGCTGGCAAATCCTTGCCCAGAAAAAATGCTGGCTTAAGAAACAGTGACAGTGCAACCTAAAGAGTTATCCCTGCTATGCCTTATGTTCAGGTGGAGTAAACCTCCCCTGCACAGCTCCTCCCACAACATACATTTACAATGAGAAGTCAAGAAGGACTATTATTATCCATAAAAGTGTATTTTCATGTTGAAAGAAAACTAGATGTCCATGTGCCTGGTTTGGTGGCAGCAGGAGCTGTCACACCACGTCCCCATGCTTGATACCAGGCAGGGATTACAGAGACATGTTAAGTCACAGCCTACCTGTCCTTATAGTTCATATCTGATCTCTTGCCTGTCCTAGTCACTGGACTCCTGGTAATATCACATGAGTACAATTTACAAGACAAACAGCTTGATATACAGCTGAGTAAATGATGAGTCCAATTTTTCCTCATTTACAGCTGTGATGTTGCTTCACTACTTTGTAAACAAGGACGTGGCAGAAGTTTAAAAATGCCTTGGCACAACATGTGGAAGGACAAGTGCAGAAACCTCGCTGCGAGGCAGAAGAGCTTAATGAGGGGCACCACGTATCAGCCAATGTATAAGCGATGGAGTTGCACCACTAACGCACACGCTTGGCTGAACAACACAAGCTCTGCTATAAACAAGTTCTTAGTTCTCTTGTGGACTAATACTTCCTGACAATTTCAAATTGAGGAGCTTGACTAATTTACTACAGGGATGAATTTAATTGTTTGGCTGTAGGGAGATTGTCAATAGTCTTCCCATACCTCTGTTAATGTGTTGGGGTATTTTTTGTCCTCCCTGTGTCACCTGGCTGCAGGATGAACTCCAGCCATCATGCTGCTCTGCTTGCTGAGAGAGGCTCCTTGTCATGTCATAGCCCACGTCCAGGGAAGATGGCATATGTCATGGGGTGATAACTAAGATTGTGGACAGTGATTCAACAGGAAACATGACCCACTCAGAGAAACAAGGGGTGTGTGGCACAGCTCTTAAACAACTATATATATATAGGATAAATATGATCCTGTACCTTGAATGCTTATGTCTCTATCTGAAAATTCCTTTTCTATCCTCTTTTCTCTGGGGAAACCTTCCACTTCAACCTTAACAATCATTCTATATTTTGACCTGGGATTCCTGAATTGTGGCAGATTTGGTATGAGGTGCCTGAACTATTATTTCAGATCTTAGAGCTGCTGCCCAAACAACTGAAAATTTTCTGTAACACACAGAAACCAGGGCATTGATGACAGTGACAATAGTGACAGCACAGGTACACAACAAGTTTGGGAACCACCACAGAAGACAACATGGACAGTGCCAGGCTCAAGGGAAAGGATGCTTTTAGTAGTTTAGTTCATGATTTTTCCTGTTATTTCCCTATGGCCATCACATGGTCTTAGTTGTTGCTGTGTATAAATGAATACTTCACAGCCTCCATACCCCAACCAGGAGGTAGGAAAGCCTTATTTGCCACATTTTACTGAAGGACAATAAAGGCACAGTGAATCTCAGAGCTTTGTCTAAGGTCACTTGGGAAGACTGTGTCAGAGAAGAAGAATGAACTAGGTTCTTGCAGTCCCTTCTTGTACCTCAGCCATGAGCCCATCATTCTTTGGTAGTTTTGTCAGCATTTTATAATTTCTTAAATACTCCTACTCTGTGATGTTTCATCCTAATGCTTTCTTAATGCTGTCCTACTTTTCTGTCTTTTAGTTTGTCTAATTTCAGAGAGAAAGACAGTTTCTGCCAAGGAAACCTATAAATCACTTTATATAGCTCGTAACAGTACTGAAAAATCTGTTTGGGATTTATGTCACTGCAAATGAAATATGCCATTTCAAGCTGCCTTTTATGTTTTATTAAGTAAGTTCAAAATGTTCCTTAAAACAAGCTTTGTCAGCTTGTCATCTACTAGACTGTAAGAAATAATTTGCTGACAGATCACAGAAGCTGGATTTTTATTGTGTCCAATCCATTTCAAAGGGTTTTCTTTTCTCTGCCAGGGTTGACATAGGATACCACTTCAAGAAGTATCACGTGCTCCTAAAGGCCATCTCTGTTTTTAATTTATGCAGCTATCCATCCTGCACTTTCCTGAAGATAGCTGAAAACCATATGCTCCAAAGACTTAATCTGAAAAAATAGGTATATACACAAACACAAGTTAAATGTTAAGGGCTGATGTGATGCATATTTGAAAAGTTTAAAAAATTACATTTGTGTCACGAAACCTTCTTTGGGCATTTGCTCACCTGCAGCTGGCTATTGAAAAATGTGGTGGCAGGGGTGCATGAACCAGTGCCAGAAGGCAGCCAAATCCTAAATCCATATCCTACCGAAGTGTGGAGGAGCCCATGCAGGAGTCTGGCAAGAGCTGCTGCAGCCCACCAACACTCTTTGAGGGCCAGTGATGCTCTCACTCACCACCCTCAGCATCCCCTACCCCTAAGCTGCTCACACCAGGCAGAGGAGGCAGAGGCCGAGGGCGCGCTGCCAGGTTGCCATGAACACCATGGCTTGTCCCTCGGGTGGGCTAGGGCCAGGCGATTCACCACGACTCTGGCACCCCCGGGATGCCACCGCGTCGCTGCAGGAGGACGAGCAGGCAGGGTGGTGGCTGGAGAGACTGGGCAGAGAAAGCAGGGGAGGGAAGGGAAAGAGCAGTGCGTGGGGCACACAAAAAGTGGCAAACCACTGAGGCAGCTGGTGGCTTCTTCTGGGAAGCAGCTGCGGGGTGTCACCATGGGCAGAGTGGAGCTGAGCCATGGGCTGCTGTGTTTGGGCCTGACATGTGCCTGCTGTGAGGCCTGTGCCCTCTCTGCACATCTCTGCATGTGATCAACCAGGCCCCGCGGTTAAGATGGTTCCTCAGCTGGAACCCCTGCACAGCGTTGGTCCAGTAGCCAAAGGGTGTTCCCCAGTTCCCCAGCATGACTGCTCTGTAATAAATGAAGCTTCCTTCATGCAGTAGAAGCTAGGGAACCCTTTGTAGAATAATTTAGGTTGGAAAAGTCCATTGAGATCATCTAGGCCAACCGTCAACCCAGGACACACAACAGCACAGTCCACCACTAAACTGTGTCCTTAAGCACCACATCTACATGCTTTTTAAACACCTCCAGGCACAGCGATTCCACCACCTCCCTGGGCAGCCTGTTCCAATGCCTGACCACTCTTTCCATGAAGAAATTTTTCCTAATATCCAATCTAAACCTCCCCTGGTGCAACTAGAGGCTGTTTCCTCTTGTCCTGGCGCGAGCTATCTGGGAGAAGAGACCCACCCCCACCTGCCTACAACCTCCTTACAGGCAGCTG
>JAVJGJ010000059.1:55191132-55203337 GCA_035590215.1 Microhierax caerulescens | reverse complement strand
TTCCTCTTGTCCTGGCGCGAGCTATCTGGGAGAAGAGACCCACCCCCACCTGCCTACAACCTCCTTACAGGCAGCTGTGGAGAGCAATAAGGTCCCCCCTGAGCCTCCTCCTCTCCAGGCTGAAGAACCCCAGCACCTTCAGCTGCTCCTCAGAAGATTTGTGCTCCAGACCCTTCGGCAGCTTCATTGTTCTTCTGTGGACACACTCAGGCACCAATGCGTCCCACTTGCAGTGAGGGCCTCAAAACTGAACACAGGATTTGAGGTGCAGCCTCAGCAGTGCTGAGTACAGGGGGACGATCGCTTCCCTTGTCCTGCTGGCTGCACTATTTCACATACAAGCCAGGATGCTGTTGGCATCTGTCCTCAAACTTCTGTAATGCAAAATGAATTCTGAAGACAGGAAAAAAAACAAAACAAAAATGTGACTCAGACAGAATTCAGAAAGCACAGAAAAGAAAACAAGAAACAGAACTTCAGAAAAAGTACAGGTTTTCTTCCTCATCTACTCAGTACTTTGCTTATTTACTTTTTGATCTTCTGCCCCCTGACTTGTCAATACAAGGCAGTTTTCATCTTTCTTCTCTCAGCAGCATATTTCTCCAGTCATTGACTTGCCATTAAAACTCTGGTTTACCTGAAAGAAACAACAAGGCATTCTCAGCGGGAGAGACTTGCACGAGCCTCTCAGCTGCTACCATTCACCTCTACCAATGCTCACAGTCATCTCCTAACACACTTGCACTTCCCATCCTTCTGCGAGGGAAAGATTCTGCAGGAGTCTAGGAAGGAGCGGGCAGGGTAGGGGAGATGGAAACCTTCCCTGGCTAGCCACCCCCTTGAACGCCTGTGAGACTGTCTTGTGGAGGAAAAAAACACCCAAAGCACCACGAGGGAAGCGTAGAGCAGAGGCGCCGTTTGCCCTCAGAAACTACTGTACACGGGCTACCTACACACAGCCGAGAGAGCTGTTTCATCAGTCCCTGGGGGTCTTTGGCAATGGTGCTGCAGGACAAGCTTCGACCCAGGGGAAGTCAGTCCAGGCTGTGGGCTGAGGTGAGCGCCCAGGCACCAAGGATGTTTCCTCACCAAGCACCACCGAGTCTGCCACAGAAACTGCGAGGACAAAAAACAGACTGTGTCTCAGGCACAACCTGAGTGGGAAGAAAGGAATGGGAACCCTGGTCTTGGAGAATCCAGGGCCAAAGTGCAATTCAGGACCAAATAGATACCTGAACCGCCAAGAAGCCCATCTACAATACTAGCTGGCTGACACTGATGAGAGGGAGTAGAGGCTTTGCAGGCTGCCTCCTTCAATGCCTGCTTTGCGAGTGTCCTCAGCCATCCTCTTCTACCAGCCACCTTCCAAGCCAAACTCTGGTGCTCAGGGTTTCCTTCTCACCAGGCTTTCTGAGGTTTTGCTTGGCCTTCTGACGCCAGGCCATTACAGAGCCCTGTTAGTGAGATGCCAACAGAGGTGAACAGTGCGAGGGAACAAGCAGCTTGGTTCATAGCGAGGCGTTGCACAACCACAGCTCTTTGGCCAGCTCCATGCATGCTCCCTTGCTCGGGAGTGCCTTGGAGCTTACATCGCAATTCCCATGCAGAGCACTACCAGTTCTGGCCACATCTAGACCTCACATCTTCCCAGTCACAGCAGCCAAGTATAGAAGGACAAAGTGCGGCCACTGAGTTCTCTTTTAGACCCTCTTTATACTTCCTTTATACTTTATACTTCCTTTCCTTCCTCATGACCTCTTTAGTTGGCAGAAGCACCTACCAGGTCTCCCAGGTTCCTCTGCCTTCCTCAGAGAGGAAAGTTGCTCCCTGCTTTAATGAACCAATTGTCATACCTGTGGCGGTTTGACCCTGGCTGAAAGCCAGGCGCCCACCAAAACCACTCTGTCACTCCCCTCCTCAACCGCACAGGGGAGAGAAAATGTAACGAAAGGCTCGTGGATTGAGATAAGGACAGGGAGATCACACAGCAGTTACCGTCACGGGCAAAACAGACTCGACTTGGGGAAATTAGTTTAATGGATTACCATTCAAATCAGGAAAACACTTCCCTCCTGCCCTTCCCTTCTTCCTGGGCTTCACTTAATTCCTAATTTCTCTGTCTCTTTCCCCAAGCAGTGCAGAGGGGCAGGGAAGGAGGTTGTGGTTGGTTTGTTCATCACACATCATCGTTTCTGCTGCTCCTTCTTCCTCACACCCTTCCCCTGCTGCAGTGTGAGATCCCTCCCACAGGAGACAGTGCTCCATGAACTTCTCCAGTGTGAGTCCTTCCCACGGGCTGCATTTCTTCACACACTGCACCAGCGTGGGTCCCTTCCACGGGGTGCAGTCCTTCAGAAAGAGACTGCTCTGGCATGGGGTCCTCCATGGGCTGCAGGTGGCTATCTGCTCCACCATTAACCTCCGTGTGCTGAGGGCAACAGCGTGCCTCACCACGGCATTCATCACAGACTGCAAGGGGAACAAACCTCTGCTCCGGTGCCTGGAGCACCTCCTCCCTTTCTGCAAAGCTGTTGCTCTCACAGATTCTCACTCCTCTCTTCTGCTGGCACAGATATATATATATATATATTTATTAATTATTTATTTTTATTTTATTTTATTTTTTTTTCCCTTCTTAATATTCTATCCGAGATGCACTACCACAATTATTAATGGAGTTGGCCTTTGCTGGCAGCGGTCTGCCTCGGAGCCAGCTGCTTTGGCTCTGCTGGATGTGGGGGAACATTCTGGTATCTTCTCACAGAAGCTACTCCTGTACCAATTTCATCTACCGAAACCTTGCCATGCAAACCAACTACGTGCAATGATGGCAAAGTTTCCCTGGTCTTCACTATGATTTGACAGAGGACAGAAAGGTACATGTCTGAGTAACCATTCTGTTTTAAGATTTTCTTACATGAGCCAAAATGTTGGCAAGGTACATAGAGCAGGGTCTCTTCTAAGGGCTATACCAATATTTTGGGATAAAAAAGTAGCAGTTCCTCCTGTGCATGACAGCTTGAATACACTTCATACAATCCCTAATGTAAATAATGTCCAGATGAGAATATGTGTATAAAAATCTGTTTCACAGCTTGCAGTACTACAGATTCTGCTTGCACACTGGCTGGGAATATTATCAAGCCAATATCTTCTTGAATGTTGTTTTCATGCACCAAGAGAAAAAGAGAATATAATTATAGCACCCTGCTATTTTTATTTTGGCTAGAGTACTCATTTTGCAAAGAAGAAACTGATGGCCCAAACTGCCTCTGAAAGAGGTGAGAGCACCATCAACAAGCACAATAAAACTCTTTGCAAGCTGGGAGGTTGGGCTGTTGCCACAGCTGATGTGATAGCCCATCTCTCAGAAAGCTATGGAAAATAAAATTACATGGTGACATTCCTTTGCAGGTGGCAAATATCCTAATCACACTTAAGTGTTAGGGTGACTGAGGAAAAAAAAACACCACCTACATTTCTATCCAAGCTATGTGGCAAATATGGTTCATTGCATTTTCCAGCATTCTCAAGGTTTTTTTTAGATTTCCTCTGAAAATAACAATGAGACATTATAGTGAATGTGCTTATTATTTTCTTGATTATTATAATTTCTCTTGTTCTCTTTTAAAGACAAAAAGTCCCATGTCTTCACCAAATGGTTACTTCTATTTGCAATATGCATGCTCAGCTCTTGGCTGCCTCACATGTTTTCAGGGATGAGTAGCTCACAACAGGGGGAGGCTGAATCTGGTACAAGTCATGGCCAGTGGCCACTGAGGTTATGCAGATGAGAGCTGTGATGACAGCAGTGAAAGTGGGAGCATGGAAAATTGACAGAAATGGGATAATGCCAGCATGGAGACTGTGGAAGATGAAGAAACTACACTGCACCAGTTCATGACAGGGCAACCCTTCATGGGCTGGTCTGAAATCTCTCAGTTTCCTCTCTGGGTGAGAGAGGAGAAACTTCAGAGGTGCAGCAGCCAAACGCAGTGGTGCTCAGGAAGGCAGGCGTGGAAAGATGCTCTGTGTCCCCACTCTGCGTGGCCCTCCCCCCATGGGCTTGTTCAGTTGTGCTCTGCATCTGGGGTGGAGCTTCCCATAAACACTGAAGCACAGGAGTTTTTCTCTGAAATATGGCAATGCAGTGTGGGGAATAATGAAAATCCTCTGGTCTTGATTTGTCTGGTCATGGTTTAACCCCAGCCAGCAACCAAGTACCACACAACCACTCACTCACTCCCCCTCACCCAGAGGGATGGGGAGGAGGATCGGAAAGGAATGTAAAACTCAGGGGTTGAGATAAGAACAAATTAATAGGTAAAGCAAAAGCCATGCACGCAAGCAAATCAAGGAATTCACTCACCACTCCCCATGGGCAGGCAGGTGTTCGGCCATCCCCAGGAAGGCAGGGCTCCAGCATGCGTAACAGTTACTCAGGAAGACAAGCGCCATGATGCCAGATGTCCCCCCCTTCCTTCTTCTTCCCCCAGTTTATATAGTCAGCATGACATCATATAGTACGGAATATCCCTTTGAATAGCTTGGGTCACCTGTCCTGGCCATGTCCCCTCCCAATTTCCCATGCCCCTCCAGCCCTCTTTCTGGCAGGGCTCAAGAAACCGCAAAGTCCTCGATTTAGTATAAACATCACCCAGCAACAGCTAAAAACATCAGCACATCATCAACATTTTTCTCAAGTCATAGCCAAAACACAGCACTGTACTAACTACTAAGAAGAAAATTAACTATATCCCAGCTGAAACCAGGACAGTCTGTCTTTTCCTTCAGAAAATGCTGAGTGAAAAAAAAAAGATGATAGAAAAATCCCCAAGGAAATCGCAAAAAGAATTTGAAGTAGTTGCAGAGTGCAGATGTGACAGTTTTTATCAGTCAAAGGTTATCCATCCTTTTAAAGCAAATGCCTTTGTCTACAGTAAAATGAAGCTGGAGGGGTTGCGGGGAGAGGAAGAATTGACCTAAATTATAAATAGCGACATGAGATAGGATGTATTCTGTAAGTTTTGTCCTTCAATGATACTCAGCTGCCCCCAGCACTGTACATCATGGAAACACGTATTTCTTTAATACTGCTGAAGTATCATTTTAGTCATATGAAAGCCTGTGAATTAACAGTCTAAGAAAACAGTAAAACAAGTACTACCTTGCAAGAGGCTCAAGGACAAGAAAGCAGTAACTGCTGCTGCTGGGTTTCTGCATTTTTTTTTTCCTGTGGGTGGAAAGAAAAACAAATTCCTTCTTATGCTAACTTCATCCTGTTTCAGGTGCCATAATGAGCATCCAGTTGAAGCTGTGAGCTGGAATAATTGGAGCTCCTCTTTCAAAGGGACAGGTAACCATCATCTCTGGCTTTTGTCAGATCAGTCTAGAAACACTTTTGTTCAGACTGTGCAAGGCTACAAATGATGGAAGCTGCCACTGACTGTGACCCTTCTTCATAGCTCTTCATTCTTTTTGTGCGAAAAAAGGAGCTTAATGGAAAATATGGAAAACTCTTAGCCATATTTTTTCTAATTGGGAGGAAAAGGACTTTCCATAAATGTTGCTTTAAGGACTGACATTTTTTGTCTTGGTTTTGAACTTAACATTTTTGGAAAAGCAGAAGTTAATTTTGTCCGGTGTTTGGAGCGATTGTGCCCCTCAGCAGTGTCTCAGCTCACCCCCCTCTTTTGGCCTATTTCTCCAAACTGCAAATTTTGCAGAGCTCAAAACCAGCTGTTAAAATGTGTAAAACTGAGTCTAAATATTAAAAGGTGACTTTTTATTAAGAAAAAGGGGGGGAGTTAGGATGAAATTACTACGGTCGTTCTTTTGCATCTGTAGCATGGGAGCTTTACTCATCCTAATGCTATCTTGAAATGTAGAGACTGGCACGCAGCTGACAACACAATGAAATAAACTTATTTGAGGCTCCTTCTTTAACTATATACAGCACATACAGTGCTTCTGACATGTTAAATTTGAGGCCCACAGGACTCCAGACCATAATGCCATGTCCAGGTGCTGTTCAGACTTCCTCATTTGTTCTTTTAATTATAGAGCTGGAAGGCTCAGAAAGCCTTTATTGTGCATGTTGATTTGCACACTGTCAAAATTCAGCTTGACCTGCAACATGTGAGACCTCAGCACCCTCCAGCCTGCACCAAGAGCGAGGGGTCTCTGAGGGACAAGCAGGGTCAGGTCAACAACCAGGAGGTAGCAGGAGAGGTGAAATCCTCCATCCTGTCCTCAAGAGGGCCAGGATACTTCCAAGGCCTCACAGGCCTTAATCTGAGATCACAGGTGGGAAACACTGTAAGGACCCTGTTTTCAGCTGCTCTAAGCATTTGCACTCAACATCTCTGAAAAAGGTATTTCTGTAGAAAAACGTGCTTGTCCAGCCAAGCTCTCATAAGGAAAGCAGGTATAAAGCCATCAAAGAGGAGATGACGTGGCTGCTGCGTGACCTGCAGTTCCACAGTGTGGGTGCATCCAGACCTGGAGACTCATTACCAGTATGGGCTTGGTCCTTTGCATTTCAACCAGCAACACCAGTCTGTGCCAGGGCTTAGTTAGATGAGAACTGCACCCCAAATCTTTCTTTTCAACATCACAGTTTTCCCCATCACTGATCTACTTCTAAAGCTACCAAGTAGCCATTCAACACTCCATTTCATGCTGATAGCCCTACATTAGCATGTTCAACACAAGTTGCATCCGATGCCTGCAGCATGGAGGCTGAGAGACACTCACAATGCTGAACCTCCTCCAGGCCCTGGTGCCTGCCCAGACTTTCCCATGTGGGGTCCCAGTTGGGATCTGCTCCCATAGGGGAAAAGGTTTTTTAATCTTCATGAGGTGTTTCTGCAATTAGGGAGCAGGGGACTCAGTGGGGGCAAGAACAAGTAGAAAAGGTGGGAAGGGAGAAGTGGAAGACAGTATTGCTGCTGAACTCTTTTGTGATGTATTTTAACGTGGCTTTTGCTCCCAAAGCAATGCTAATTCTTCAGTGGTAGAGAGGATACATTCTCTCTCTTTCCCCTTTTTATCCATAGTCAGAGCACTACCATTAAGAGGCTATATGCCAGCTAAAGGCAGATGACAATCTGCGTCTACTGCCGTGCATGGAGTCAATCTGCACTCTAATCATTTCATCTACTCTTTTAAAGGAAGCAAGTAAAAAAAGGGGAATTTAGTCCTGTAAGGGTCCTTAAAGGTTGGTTCACTGGGGCTTGATAATACAAATAAAGCAACAGAAAAGATCCTGATGTGATAAGCTATGGCCAGGTCTCCTTTCTGCTAAATTATGTCTTAGCAGAAATAACGTCAAGGAAGGAAGGAGCCTACAGGGATTTTTCTTAGAGAATTCAACCTTTTAACCCTTCTGAGAACATCAGCAGTTTCCGTTCCCATCTGTTTATCTGGTCCTCACCCCTTAAGGTCCTCCTCCATTTGCCAACCACCACCATAAGGTCATTCAAAGATAGTACACATGCATCCTGCTTTTGCAGCACTTACAGGAAAACTGATATGCTAATAAGAAAACCCAACAAATCATCATTTTTTTTTTTCTCAGCTATATTATTTTTTCTCTTTCTACATACTTTCATTTATAGGTTGTAAGTTCTTCAGTGCAGGGACTGGCTCATTCAGGAGCGCATTTTGTGCTCTTTACTTAGATGGTATTTAATAAATAATGGCATGCCTATGTTATAGCTGCAGTGGGAATCAACTGAATTTCTCAACTCCATTGCAATCATACAGATATTGCTATGCTGTCATTTCACATTGAACATGCTAATTGTATTTTATACAACTTTTGGTAGAACTTTACTAATTTGAAATATACCTGCCACTGCTTTCAAGAGCAGCATTGGGAAAATGTGCTTAAAAAAAATTAAGAAATGTCACAACAGCTACATTCTTCACATTAGTGTGGAACAGGCCTCTGCAAGTCTTGTATCTCAGTACGAGTATTATACAGAAGGACTATCAAGCTGCTCTGTCAGCTCACTTGTCACTGTTTGTAGCCATCTATACGTAATGATGTGAATCATGGAACTCACCGACACTTGTATGTCCTCTCCTGGCTTGTTTTGCTGTATTTAACGTGCCCTAGAGATCACTGGGTATTACCTCCTATCTGCACTAGACTGGATGGTATTCATACAATCCAGCATCCAGCACCTAGTTTGGCCAGCCAGTCTCCCTTGCCTCGATGAGCAGTAAATGGCAAGAGGCAGGCTCTTTCCCAGAGGCCAGCTGAGAGCAAGAACCAAACCACAGAGGCTTGCAACCATCTTTCCTCTGGCTCCAGGTAGACCCCAACATTACTCACCGTCCTGACTGCCTCCAATAGAACACCACCCAACTAACCAACTCACTCTCATTTGTCTGTCTCACCCCTTATGTCCAGTACTGGAGAGGATGAATGGATGCTGTAACGGCTAATCCAAGACTGAGGTCACCTGCAGCCTTGTTTTATCACGGATTTTCCAGGGAATGCAATGCAAGCTCTGACCTATCCTGCCACAGATAGAACAATACTACTCCCAGTCCCCTTCCACGTTACAGACATGTATTAAGGAGGTGGAGGGGGGACCACAAAAATATAAAGCATATGAATTTTGGTTCAAATGTGTGATGAAGAAAATGCCTCTGAAAGACAGTAATTGTGAGAATGGCTCTTTGTTGATGTGCAGGCTGATTTGCCTTGGCTCAGCCTACAGTGAACGAGGATCACCTTGCATTTGTGAGCTTACAGCACAACAGCTGTGTTTAAGCCCACAGGAAGGGCTTACTGCAATTTAGTACTTTTACAGATGCAACTCTAACAAAAGCCAGTACCTTTACTACAATGATAGGATTCTTTTCTTTTTAAATTTCTTTCTTGAATCCTAACATCATGCAAGTGCAATTTGCTATCACATCAACATTTATGCTTTCACTTTCCAAACATAAATTTCATCCCCTTAAGCCTTCACCACAATAAACAATTCTGACACAAAGCTTTACGTTACTCTACATAGCTCTTCTCCTGAGCAAAAGTCATTAAAGGAGTACCACCTTAAATCTGGAACGTCAAACTTCCAATTTATTTATAGAACAATGATATGAAATGATCAGAGACCTGCAAAATGTGGATGAAATTATATACCTAGGAAGTATTTAATTATGTTGGAGTTTTTTCCCTGTGCCTGCATGGCCTCCCTCAGTCTCTCCTTCTTCATGCAGCTCAGCTTCAAAAATGTCCCATGCAGCACTGATGTGGGGGTAATTAGGTGTGGAGACATTTCAGCCTTTTAATTATAATTAAAAGTTAAACTATAAAGCAGCCCGGGCCCACTCAGTGCTCTAACAGGGTTAGGGGAGAACTACAGATCCTCTGCTTTTGATTGCTGACAGGAATCCACTGCGCTCCTCTTAGCAGAACAGACAGGATTCCCTCACATTGCAGGAGAAAAATATTAGAAGTGCCCTCTTACCTTTAAAACAACTTACTCCTATTAAACCTGACATCAGATGCACACCAGTGAGTCACAAAGCAGTCTGTGTGGAACACTAATGAGATGAAGACCAGACCTACACAGCACCACAGTTCACAAGCTCTTATACAGAACAGACATACAAGGGAGGGAAGCACAGACCAAAAAGAAAAAGACCTTTGCTTCAATTCAAATTATTAGAAGAAAAGATGCAGAAGCACAGTGGTGTCTCTTTGACCATGGCTCACAGCAGTGTATGTGAAGAAACAGGGGGGTTGAATGGGAATCCTTCCATGTTGGGTTTCTAGATGCTAAACCAGAAAAAGAAGTTTGTGCCTTACTGCACTTAATTTGCTGAAGGAAGAAAGGCACAGTGGAAGCCAAAAACCATTCACCACCTTTTGGAGTTACAGAAGTCACTGTAAATTAAATATTGTGTGATGATTTTACTTTGCCACTCATTCAGTGTTGTAAGACTATTTTCAGCAGTAGGCATGGTGGAGGTACACTTGTCTTGTAGAGTCACAGGAATAAGTGAATTCAGCAGTAAAAGCAGACATTTACAACAATATCCTTGTTTGGTGCACCTTCAGAAAAGGCTGCATGATTTTACCTATAGCCTGCCAAGCTGCAAGTACTCATTTGTGTCCTAAAACATCTTAGTACTAAAAATCAAAGTAAAATATCTATTGCTTATTTTCTGAGGTGATCAAGTACAAAAATCTCTCATCAACTGTGTTACATGAATCAAGTGATTGGCTTTTTTTTTTTTTTTTTTAAAAAAAAGAAATCTATGACAAATTGGAAAGATTTAAAATCTTTGTATTTGTTTGGAAGATTTTGCAAATCTTTAGCTCTAGGAAGTCCTCCAGTAAACTTATTTATGAGGAAGAGAAATAACAAAGCATATTTTAAACATCAAGTCAACAGTGTAATATAGCTTCTAAGTTGTTAAATCTTGGATCAAAGTGTTGGTAGATCCAAGGAAGATCGGACTGTTCAGGATGTTCCATTATAAACAGAGTCAGCTGAAGATCAGATTAATTTTTTTTAAGAAATCTCCCTCTGGTGTTGAAAAGGGAATTCAAATTTCTTTCTAATCATCTGTTGACTCAGCCAGCCATATTATAGAATCATAGCAATTTAGGCTGGAAAAGACTTCTGAGATCATCAAGTCCAACTGTTAACCCAGGACTGTTAACAGGACAATAGCAGTACAGGAAACTGAAGGGCTCATCATGAACAAAAGAAACCACCTGAGCATAGTTCTGATAGAAACATGGACAACAACAGCTACTAGAATGTTTTGCTCCGAAGTTCACTGTTGTCCAGAAATTTGGCCTAATCTCTTGCTATGCCCAGGTAGAATGTTCAATTATTTTTAGCTTAATAGACTGTTCCAAGTCTTACTAAATAAATATTCTCTGTAAAAGTCAGATGAGTTGCAGGAAGCGTTATATTGTGTCTATTCTGGCTACCTGCAATTTGGAATACAAAAAAACCAAAACCAAAAACAACCAACGACCACAAAACAAAACCCAAACCCAAGACCTTAGACTTCCGTTTCCCCTCACTATTCACAGCTGCTGCAAGTTCCAGCAGAGTGCCAAATCCAGTACTTTAAATTGTAAAAACCAGCCATATGACATCCATAATCAATTATAAACACATCTGAAATTACACTAGAATTTTGTCTTACTGTGCTAGTACTTTAGAAAGTGAATTTGGTTAGGTGAATTTTAAAGGGCGTTATTATATCACTCATTAATTTTTAGATCAGAACTGCTGAAGATGCAAGCATAGATTTTAGCAGAAGAAATACCTTGTTCCAAGGTAACCTCCTCCAAATCAGGGTTAAGCACCTCCAGAAACACGGTGAGTTTTGCAGAGAACAAGCATGCATGCTCAGAGGAAGAGACAGTCTTCCCTTTGCATTCTGTAATACATAAACCACATAAATCACTAATTCTACCAGGTAAGCAAGGGCTCAGTCCTGATTCACAGCACTATTGGGGGGATATAGAGCCTTTAAGCTCTGAGTCAAAGGTTCAAATGTAGTTCAGTACTGATGAAACAAGTTTTTCAATGATTTGCTAGTGCCAGCCCAGCTGTGGCAAATCACCTGCACAAAGTGCAAGGCCAGCGTATTACAATCAACTTCTTAACTGCATAAGTGGTAAAAACACAAAGCTGAATGAGGCAGCTGTTTCTGCACAACACTGCTGCCTGCCATTGCACTAAAGAAGTTAATTTCCCAGTCCTACCAGAGAAAGGAAAAAAAAACCCGATTTGCTTCTGAAGACAGATATCTAACTTCCTCAATACTATCAATGAAATTCCGGTGACTAAACCCAGGTACTAGAACATTAAAAGAGATACTCTGGGTCCCACATCAAGCACCAAAACTATTTAAATATGAAATAAGACAATTCAGACAAATACCTGTGGCGTTAGGATTAGCTCAGAACATACAGGCAGAACAGCTATGAAACATGCTGTTTCTACAGGCTTTTCTATTTGTGTACTCCAAAAACTATTTAAGAAGAGAAGAAGTTTCACTGCTGACAGAAGTCGGCAAAGCCGTGACCAGACTTCTGCTTCTCAGGTCTGCCCCAGAAAGTCTATGGCAGAGGTCCTCAAACTACAGCCCATGGGCCAGATATAGTCCCCCAGGGACCCCAACCTGGCCCCCTGGTATTTACAGACACCACCCCCCC
>JAVJGJ010000059.1:55177955-55191032 GCA_035590215.1 Microhierax caerulescens | reverse complement strand
ACCCGGGCCCCCTGGTATTTACAGACACCACCCCCCCCGCCACCCCCTGCTGGGGGTTGTGGGGGGAACCAAGCAGCCGCAGATGACTGTCTGCCACTTAATCCGCGGTGCTGGCACCCTGGTTAAAAAGGACCCCTGGCCTATGGGAAGGCCTGTACAGAAAGGTCACTGGATCTTTGGGGACCAACTATGTTCAGCAAGCCAATGCATTTGAGTCACATGACGCTGGAATGGAATACAAGACCTTTTAAAGCAAACATACAGCATATGATACGCAAACATGTTTTTCTGTCAGACTACATTCATTGAAAAGCACTCACAGTTCTCTGTTACTCAAATCACATTTGGTAGAGTTTAGGATCCAAGTACAATACAAATGACAGCAGTTTCCAGCAATCCAGGTTTGCTGTCCAATAAGAAACAGAGAAAAAAATTTCCTCCCATTGAATCAACAACTCCTTTTCATAACTTAAAATTTTTAGAGATGTAAACCAGACCTGACCCTTACTAATCGGGACTCTATTTGTAACAGGTTAAAACTGGCATTATTGTAAATCTGATGGAGAACTTTGGACATGGAAGTACACTTGCTCTGGTCAATCCTTATTTTTAAGGTAATGGGTATAGAAAACAAATAAGCTTAACAATACTAATGCAGTCTTTTAAAGTGTTTTTTTTTTAATTTAAAGTTTGTCAAACAAGGTATTTACAAAACATTGAGCCTTTCAATTCTTTATCAAAACCTGCTGAACACAGTACACATAAAACTTAAAGTAGAATATTCTACAAATCTAAAATAAGATATCAATAAAATTCAAGTGATTGACTTAAAAACTACACCACTTCCCAAACAGGAAAGATAAAATATGAACCAGCAGAGCTTGAACTGGATATGCAAACTTCCAATAGATTCATTAGGGACAGTCTCTGAATAGTAATCTAACAGACTAGTAATTGATGCTAGATCAAACCCATTGGTCATCTGTTGAACGTAAACTGTACACACAAAATTTACAAATATTTTCAAAAGCTCACTCTTAGTCTTTGGAAATATGCTATAATTAATTCAATACAATTGATGCAATCTCTCTGTCTAGGAGCTTTTCTGTATAAGGGTGTAACTTGTCTGCCCAAAAGACAAAAAAGAATTCAAATTCTTCTGCGGGACAAAAAGATCAGAAATTTTTAATAAGGATGAAGCCAAATTTAAAAAGGCCATACACGGAGTGTCCTTTCATATCACAAACAGGAAGAATCCAGATGACTCAAATCAGGATAGGGAGCAGGATGCTGTAAAATCTTCAGAAATCCATGTATTTTGCTTGCAGAGAACCTTTACTCAGTGCTTTCAGAGAAAGGCAATATATACCTCACCTAGTGCAAGAAGACTGGCATAGGTATAGAGTTAGACAGCTTCATTACGCAAAAGAAAATGAAGCAGAAATCTGTATGTGGTTCTCCTTCCTTTTATACAGCATATGAGATTTCAGATCAGATGCTGTTTCACCTTGGTCAGTAACAGAAGGGAGCCTTCACATCAAGGCCAGCCAAACACTTCATTTCACTGTGTTACTGGCAAAGCAACGTTAACAGGCACTTGGCTAGGCTGTTGTGCTGGTGACCCATTACTGAGAGGTTGTTGTGGAACAGCAGCTGGTTCCATTTTGCTGATGTGTGTTATGAAGCGTAACCGAAGCTTCAAGGCTGGTCTTAAATTACAAATTATTTTCTCAACCTGATTGAAAAAAAGAATAAATAAATAAATAAATAAATAAATGTGCTTGGTAAAACAGAAGTATTTTGACTTATGTCACTACTGTACACAAACATCACATTAGGACAGTGAAAAAAGGAAAATATATAGTAAATAGTATTATTTATGTCAATAATTTATTTACCACGTTAACCTTTGGACCTCCTCTGATAACTAACCTTAAAAAAAAACCTCTCTGGTGTTACATTTATATACCAAAGCTTTGCAAGACAATTCACAAAACTGACACTTTTAAAAGTGCCTACTGTTATAAACTTTAACTAGGTGACTGATTTTTACTCAACATGGATGCATTTTTGCTTCTGTCATATGTCAAGTTATATTAATGAATCAGTTATCAGGTAAAAACTTAAAATTATAGATTGAAATGAGGAAAAGTTATGAAACATCCCATAGCTTTATTTGTAGCGATTGTTTTAATAATAGTACTTAAAGCACCCTCAAGCTACATTTTAAATTTCAGACTACAGAAATTAATCTTGAAATCTGAGATACCTACTACTCTACTGAATCTGAAGCTTTAAAATGTATAGAAGTGCACAAACTTCCTAATTTGCATATAATGACTAGTCAACCGTTAAACATTTTGTTGGACTGCTACCTACGAGAATAGGTTATTAAAAGATTAAACTGCTACATGGGGGGAAAGATAATTAAAGTATCAATATCTACTGTTTACTTACTTGGTCTTTCACACTGTCACCTGTAAACATATACTTCATATGATACAAGAAGTCACATATAGGATTCATGTAGTTCAGGTGTGAGCTGTACTGATCTGCATTTAGGAGCATCTCATAAAATGCCACTCCAATCTGTTTGCACAGACACAAGAAGCACCCCAGATGAAAACAGGTTTTAAAATTCTTTAGCGCAGAAATACAGTTAATCAGTGCAACAAATATATATACTGCTTTCTAAGTATCTGTGATTCCTAACTATTTTCTTACAAGGACAAATGGGCAGGTCTAACTCATCCCATTATGCCCAATTAAATGATCCCATTTTCCCAAGTTAACTTCCAGTGAGTGCAATGATGGTATTTTGGTACATGCTACATGATTAGCGCTTAAATATCATTGACTACAATATGGTTTAAGCAAGTGCCTACCAATTTTACAAAAGTACATCTTAGTAAATAAACAGAAAAAAGTTTAGCACAAGATTTGAGTTTTCTAGAGAGCAGACATTACAGTTCAGCTGTAATGTCTGTGGAGTCTAGATACAAGCATTCAGCTTGTATCTAGACTCCAGCAAGATCTTCTACAAACGCATACGATGCACTCTCTACAAAGAGCTTACCACTACAGTGTTCAAATATACTTAAGGAAGTGTTGTGTGCAAACATATGTATGCCTATGACCATTTAAAGATGGCACTGTGAAAACCTGAATTTTGTGGCTGGTCACTTAAGTCACAGGACAGCTGCTACCTACTCTGAGGGTAGCAACTTCTTGTGATTTCCTCACACTGAAATCAATTCCTTGCAAAGAAAAAGGAGTGGTATGGGAATGTTAAAAGGCATGGAAAGATGATGCTTTTTAACTTTTTTTTGTGTTTTGGTTCAATTTCTGACAGAGGAAGGAAGAAACCAGTCAAAGCAATAGTTACTAGCAATTTATAGTACTATAAAGGAATCTATAAAGCCCCAACAGTACTTTCTGTTCTTTACCAATACTTTTACTTAAGCACTTCTTTAAGAAAAAAACTTTTTTGCGGTTACTTTTGTTGTAGCTTTAAGACCAAAAAACCCAGGCAAAACCCATAGAAAAAAAAGTAACACCACAGATAACAAGATTTCTAAAGAATTAGATACATATTTTTTGTTTCATACTTCCAAAGTATACTTACAAAGAACTAGAAAAGGCTGTAACTTGGATAAAACTGGAGGAAATATGTAAACAAGTAAACAGAAACACTGCCATAAGATTACTTAATTAGCTGATCAGTTTCATACAGTATCCTGCATTCATGACATAGCCAAAAACATGGGAACAAAGACTTCTCCCACTGTGTATGCATCCCTACACTTTTTTACTTCTTCACAAAACAATGTATGCAAACCAAGTATTTTAGAAAGAACTGGAGGGTGGGGAGAGTTGCAGCACGGGAGCTCATGGGGACCCAAGAAAATGAATATCGAAGTCCCCTGCACGGACATTGGTAACTGGGAATGAAAGAGTAATCAGTAGTGGAGATAGACCTATGTTATGATGGTCAGACTCTGGAGGGAGACAAGTTGCATACTTGACATGCATGCTTTATGTACGTTTACCAACAGCACAGATATTTAAAGACATAGAATCCCAAGTTAAGCTCTTCTTTCCAGAAGGGTCTCTGCTACATGCCATTCTTCGGCTCATCTGCCTACTGGCCATGTCCATCGCTTTTCTTCTCTCCTAACCTTATCCACATTGATATGTATGTAAGAAACAGCCTGTGCTGCTCCATCCTCACAATTCAGCTCTTGCATACTTCCTTCCTCTGCATAGAAGCTTTTAAAACAGAAAGTCTGATGCATGCAGTCTGACAGCCAAAGAAAGCATGCATTGCTTGCTATTTTTGAGGCTGTATTTCTTTTTTTGTAAAAAAAGAAATCTGTTTTATCCTTGAACCAAGCTGACAAGATATCAGTTAACTGGATAGCTGGATACCAACTCAGCAATTCAGATCCTTGAAAATACTGTTTAATTTGTATAGAATTTAATTCTGAATGTTTATGAAAGACCTCTATCAGATTCTGCTTTGTAATATAATTGCAAAGCTGAAATAATATATACTGTATAAAGTATGCCAAGAGCTACACTTTACCTCTATCATGCATCGTGTCCTCTCCTGCTGAAACCGTTGTAGAAAAGGACCAACAAGGTGGTAAACGTAGAGTAACTGGAACTCTGTCTTCACTATGGGTATCAACACTTCTGTGAGGAACCTGCAGTATTTCAGGACACTTAATACTTCAAATGGACTTTTTCCCCTACCCCAAATTCTAGCCAAAACATCACATTCTCTCTCACAGATTTGGGCCTTCATTTTAGAAAATACTGTGTAGCTCTGCAAATATCAGTTATTTCAAATATTATTTATTTCAGTGAAGCTCCAGAACATTTCCAGGCAATGATTCTAAGCTCACTAGAATACTATGCACAGTCAAAAAGCTGTCCTCTGACATTTTAACACTAGCATTAAATCAAGGTTCAGGATTGATTGAGGAATACATCATACCACCTTCATTTTGTTCAGTTATTTTAAAACTGAAATTTAAAATTTAAATATTTAGTAACTGAAGTCTGTAAGTTCTGTCATTAACACAGCACTGGCAAAAGTCTAATCTTCTAATGCAGTGGTATTTTTTGCTTGCTTTAATGATTAAGTGGACCACTACCACATCCTTCAGTCAGCAAAGCATCTCAACTTGCAGTACAGGGTACTTGCTAGAATTAAGGATATGTTTACTATTATAGTTTATGCTTTAGAAATATGCTACAGTCAATGGTTTAAGAAAAATTTAAATTAATAAAAGCATAAAAGCTAATAAAGATTAAAAAGGCTCATTAAAGGTAGTCACACTCTAGATAAATGCCCCAAACCTTACAGGTAACAAGAATTATGCCAGTGGAAGAGTGAGCTGGAAAAAAAACTTGTGAATCTATCTGGTGAGTTCTGGAGCTCCCCTGTACATATTTGCTGGTCTGATGCTACAGGTACAGCTTTGTTATCTATAATATGCATGGAATTTAAAAGAAAAATTAAATCATCAAACATCATTACACCTACTTAGGAATGAGAGAAAGCTGTCCAATGCTAGAATGATGCCAGACAGCATGTGCCAAAGCCAAAGTGTAGCTACAACTCATCTCAGAATAAGACTGGTGACATGCTGTGAAGTCAAACAGCTGGAATGGGTAACCAACCCACTCTGTCTCTGACGTCAAGCTGGGACTGTTGATAACGCTCACAATGCGATCATGGAGAACAATCCAGTATGGCTCCTGGTAAAAACAGGAAGTTGGAAATGTTTCTGAAAAGAACACCACCTAAGACAATGCTTCCTCAACTCTTTTTTTACTATTTTTTTTCTAATTTTTTTACTATCTTTTTTCAATACTACTATTTCATTTCTAAAATGTTTTAAACTACATGGTGGCTTATAACCCTGACAAACATGAAAATGAAGAAGCACAATACAGAAAGCATCCGTGTTAGTGGATGTAGCACACTAAAGGTGTGGCACTATCAAAACATATTTCATTAATTTAATTATTTAGGTAGCTAACATAAAGGTCTCTAAAAGAAGCAGAGCAAAGGCAAAAAAACTTAATGGAAGGAGACTGAGAATTTTCTGAGTGAAGGCATAAACAGACGTGATAGAAAAAGGAAGATGGAAAATCCAACATGGAAAAAGGAAACAACAAAAAGATACAAAAGCCCAAGAACAGAGATAAAGATGTAAGGAAACAAGAATGGTAGTCAGCAGTACTATAAAAATAATAAGGATTAAATCCTTATTGTTTTTTTCCATGTTTGGTTTCTTCCAAGAAAAGGAATAATTTTGTTGCGGAAGAGAAGTCACAAAGAAAGGATAACTGTTGCACATAAAAGCAACAGGTAACAGGATCAAAATTACTCAGGCAGTCCTAGTCAGGTACCAAGAGATACACAAACTCTAATACTGCACACATTTGCTTTTGAACTCTTAGGCACATCTCACTGATGTGATTTACGAGATACAGGATGTGCAAGAGCAAGCATTAATAGAAAATTAGTTTTGCAACAGAACCCTTACAGATCTTTTTAGTTCATAGCTCCAGTTCTCAATACTACAAACTTGGCACTTAACTATGTTTTTAAATAGGAGTGATTTACCTCTTTTGATCCTAGCCTCAAATCCTAACAGAAAACCTGGTCAATTTTTCCATGCTGGAGGAGTAGATGTTTCTCAAACATGCAAGCAGCCTTCTGAATAGCTCTATGCAGATTCTACAGATGTTGGCTGTAAGTTCTTACAATATACTGTATAAAGATAATAGATCTTACACGGAAGAGGATTTTTTTAGTTTTAAAATACAACATATTGACTCACTGGTAGGGCTGTGATAATTAGTCCAATCGCATTCATCCAAGCTGTGATATTCTCTCTTGGCACCAGGGGCTGACTAGAGACAGAGAAAAAGAAAACAAATGCTCTGAAATTCACAATTGCACTTTGTGCTTCTGGTGCACCTAAAGACCCAATGCAAAGAATACTTCTCAAGTTGAGATAACCATAAAACCACATACAGGTACTTAGGAGAGCCAACAGACAGTATAAATGCCACTCTGATGTTGCTTGCAAAACTTTGTTCAGGCATGATTTTCGGTTAGTAGCATGTTTTCTTCAAAAGCTGTTATCACCTTGATCTTCCTACCAAACAGGTTTCACTGCTCAAGGGTTGCTTGTCCCTTTATTGACTTCCTCCCTCCATGTGCTCCAAATAGAGCTAGCAATAATACATTACTAAGCTGAATGAAGCTGAAATCAAACAATTTCAGTTTGTCATTGCTCAAAGATGGCATCTGATCACTGCAAGAATATTAGGTTCTTTCACTTCAGTTCTTTTCACAGTGGCTGAACAAGAAACAGGTCAAATTAATGCATCATGACAAAAGACTAGCCTTGGCACGCCACTGTTTCAAAGTACCTCTGATTTTACATTAGCGTCAGGAGGATTCAGAGTCCTGCCAATGCTTCCTGCCTCTTCCTTTGATTCAAAGATGCTGTGATATCAACTGATGAAATGTCCTCCTCCCAGCACAGCTGGATGGAAAACAGACTTTTTCCAGCCTCTCTGCCACTGAACACACTGAGTAAGTTCTTAGTGTATGTGAGGTCTTCCCTCTATCTTTTAAGGTCATCAAGCGGAATCAACTGCTCCTGAAGCACACAATCCACTACAGCACAGAAGTCCAACACAAGATTTTTCTGCTTGATCCCTATAGCCTTGTTTGTCCTTAAAAACACTTTTCTCTTTAAACTTAAAAGTATTTATACTTAATTAAAACCTTATAAAAACCCTAAGAAAATGAGTATCACAGAGTACCTTAGCAATCTCTAATTATGCATCATATATTGCAGAAAACAATTTCAGAGAGCCACATACCTCTTCAGCACAACATTCAGTAGTGCATTGCCTACATCCTTCCCTGGAACTGCCAGTGCCATAAGCTCAACACACGTAACATGGAGAGCATGGGCAGCTGGGTTAGGAAACTCGTTGAATCTCCAGTCACAATTTGGAAACGGACCGGGTGATTTGCCTGCCATAGGTGACTGATTAAGGAAAAAAAAAGCTGCCCCAACATAGACTAGTGTAAGAAGCACACTGCTTAAATATATATATATATATTTATATACATATATCACTCATACTAAGTAAAATTGAAAGGTAAGTTACCGAGAGCAAATAAAACAACCGCATTTCATACAACTAGAGGCATATGGACAAAAGTATGAATATAAGGCAAGGACACTGAATCACTGAAGGACTGCATACATACATAGCTATAAATATACGACACACACAAGGTCATGCAGAGGATAAATTTCTCCAATTAAGAGGTGGAACAAAACAACACCAACCATCTCATTCACCATCTGCTTCCAAGACAAGAAAATAAAAATAACAAGAATTTTCTACTTTGCATAATCTGAAACCATTAATTTGCTTCAGTATAAGATCTTCTAGCAGACTTCTAGGGTGATATTTTAAGCAAAATGAGCACCTGCTTCGTCTCCAAAAATATTCTACTTTGCCAACCAAGACTAACTCATTTGAGCTACAGATAGAAATGATCTCAAAACACAGTTAACATTCGCATAAGCAACCCTGCAACCTCACAAAAGCAGGGTTTTATGTAATTTTAGCTTTCTTTAGAGAGACCTAACGAACTTCTTTGAAGTTACACATAAAAGAAAGGCAAATTCAGGAAGTGGAGTGAAGAAAGACATATCCAGAAAGTTGGCCAACTCCCATAACACTGACCCAGAAAGAAGACAACATCCAGGGAGATTCTACTAGTACTATTCTCTAGAATATAGCTGCATGGGTTCACCAGCTATTTACACAGGAAATGACATCAGCTGTAATCATAACTGTAAAAACTAAAAGGCAGCAATTAAGAAAATGTAAGTTTGTGTTAGAAATATAACTTCTAGTTTCTCCCTTCTAAAAACTAGAATCTCAGCAGCTGCTAACAGCACATATACTGATCTTCAACTAGACACAGCTAGTTATATACCATCTTAAATGTGGCACTGCTTACAATATTTTTTTCTTAGTAATACTGATAATGGCATTAGAAAAAAGTAACCTGATTTTCTACATGGTTTTAATACTCATACTTTGAATCAAGCTGATTTTATGTAGCAATTAGAATTCAATTCAGAATGCATAAACATCGGTATTTGTACTTGTAAGTGATGCATGAAAAGTGAAATATTTATACAGCTGTACTGTACTTTGTTTTTGCAATATCTTTTAAGATGTTTTTACTAGTGCTGCACAGTCCTCGTGTAGAAAATAAAGTACACTGAAGTCATCTAATATGAACTTAGACTGATACATGCAGCTAAAGATGCACTCCAAGCTTTATTTCACATCTGAACAGACAGAAATTGAGAGCTTTGTATTTTGATGAAATGAAGCTATATGACATTGGCACAGCTTAACGTGAACTTGAAGAAGGATATTGTCTACTAGTCTTCCAATGAGCTTGCAATAGTAAGTGTCATCAGGAATCCATGGATTGTCTTCTCGGGCATTCATAGCACATTTGAGGTAAGTATCACTTAGACACCAGCCTAATGGGCGATTATCTTTGAGAGAGCCAATTATGGCATGAACAAGTTTTCTCTTGAGATTTGTGCGCTCTCTAAGATGCCTCTCATAATAGTGAAGAGTGTTGTACAGGTAAGTCACTGGACGGTCTGCCAAGAAGAAAAGGAAAACAACAAACCCCAGAAATAACGTCTAGCAGCACTATTATGTTTATGGTGGCAAACATAAAATTAAAATAAGAGCTCTAGAGGATTACACTGCATGTATTTAAAAACTGCACATGGAATTGATTCATGTTCATTATTTCACCATACACTGATTTTCCTTTGTCTTGTACATATACTTTAATATGTATGCAGAAGGGTAGAAGTCAAGTAAAAGAAGTCAGTATGACTAACAGATCATATCCTAATGATAATACTAATATATCTGTAAATTAAACAGTCTAAATCATCTCTTCATATAACAAATAGGAAGAATCCAGGAATTAATTCACAGTAAAGAAAGAACATTGTAAATTGTCTGGGCAAAACATAGCAATGACATCTATACAAAAACTTATAGTAAGTGCAGTTATAGAAGCGTTAAAAAAAATCAGGTTATTTGAATCTTAAACAAGGATTGATGAAGGAACTGCTTTTTAGCTGTTTCAGTCTTGGTATCAGAAAGATTGTTAGGACACAGGTCCACATACTTACTACTAGAAGGTTATGAAAGGGAAATTTGTGAAGGAAGCATGAATTAGTAAAAGCTACCTGAATAAAAGCAAATTCACTGTTAGTAGGCTGAAATTCACTGTTGTGAAGCAACTGTACTTCTCTACATGCAGGGCTTAGAAAATAGGAAAAGAAAAAACCTGCTGTGCTAGTAGATGATTATCATGAAGGAGGAGAGAATGATCGCAATAGGAATAAAAGTATATATTCACAAATAACTTACCATGGAATTTGTATAAACCTCCCAGATGATCCAATAAAGTTTCTAGTGATTTGGACACTGGAAGCAATTCCAGGAATCTATGGATTACAATGTCAAACACTGGCAGAAAGCGCAGGCATACATTTCCAAAATAAATTGGTAGGTACTGGGGCTGGATCTGAACTGGGGGATTGACTTGCTCTGCCAAGCCTTCAAAATACAGCTTTTCAGGATATTTCTGGAGGGAAAGAAATCCAACAAAATCAAAAGCTCTTTCTTTAAAAGCAGTGCATTAAACATTCAGCATCTACATTACTTTAAAAAGACACTTAATAACCCTCATTAATCATACATGAATGCAGTGAGACCATTTCACTGTAAAGTTTACTGAAGAAAATTCAACTCTAAGTGAAATTATTTGGTTATTAGACTAGTAGATAACTTTTGCAGAAAAAAGAAAAACAAAGTTTCACCACCACTCAAAGCGGGTATAAGAGAACATTAAGCATCCCAAAGCAAAGCTGAAAGCAGCCAGCGCTTAAGTGTACTTGTCAACAACTTTTAAGAGAAAACTTAGGGGAAATCAGCACTACTGAAAGTTTCTGCATCATATACTGAATCAGAACACTGAGAAATAATATGCATGCAATAACTCCCTGGGAATGAATTGGAGTGTACACAAATGCCAGATGACTACAGCTGAAGGCTGAACTCACAAGGTTTTACCTGTGACTGAAATTTCTATATGCCACAATGCCTCCAGTAACTGTACAGCCATGTCAGAGCACTTCCCAGGCTAATATAATCTGCCTTCCTGCTACCCTTACACTTTTAGACACTGTACAGCTAAAGCAGAGGGCTAATACAGACCAAAGAGCTTCTGGATCAGAACTAGATTGTATGTGTTTAGCCACATGAGAGTTTGCTTCTGCCTGTTTCATCTCAGTGTTTATTTATCTTTTGACAGAA
The DNA here is from genome assembly GCA_035590215.1 of Microhierax caerulescens. Classification (NCBI taxonomy): domain Eukaryota; kingdom Metazoa; phylum Chordata; class Aves; order Falconiformes; family Falconidae; genus Microhierax; species Microhierax caerulescens. Next base: position 55,179,554 of record JAVJGJ010000059.1, on the reverse strand, counting down.
CACTCCATTGGTATTTACATTCTTTCCCAGGCAGCAGAAGCCACCATGTTTACAGCAGCATTAAAATCTCAGCACTTCTCTAACGTAACAGGATATCATGTTCCTGCCACACAGGAGATGGAACAAACTTTAATCATTACAAGAAAATGTCAGTTCAACTATTGTTATAGTCATAAAACCACAGAAGGAAATACCCTCTCCCTGATGCACAAAACCTGTTCTAAATGAATTTCATCAGCAAACCCAAGAAATTTTAGAAAGATGAGTTTTAGATGAGGAAGAATGAATCTCCAGACAACTTTTCAGCTGCTTCTGTCTTTGAATATCACTGTATTATAATTTTAACATTATTACATAATCAGTGATTATTTTTTTAATACATATCAGCCCAAATAAGTTACAACTTACTAAGTAACTTCAAAAATTGACAGAGCTGTCTTGTCATTTACAAGATAAAAGACTGTGGCTGATCTCAACACCACAGAAAGTATTAGAGTAAAGGAATTTTATTAGTTTTGTTACCTTGTGATAACTCATATGCTTCGTATGCCAGTCATTCTGCAGCCAGTGCTCCGGAGAATTCTCCTTCACAAAATCACTCACTCTGTTTCGAAAATCGTTAGGCTTCAATAACAGTAATTGAATTATGAAGTAACAGACTTGAGCTTCATTTCCTTCATGACTACGCATAGCCTTAAACAAAATGGATCAGAAAACATGGAATTACAGTTGATGCTGCTGTCAACTTTATGACCTTTTTGGCTAGCAAACTCGGCTGCACATCTGGTTCAGCCACACGCAAATTCACACTGAACATACAGTCTTTCAACTCTAAGTTTCAAGTGAAATCACAGAACAGAGGCAGGTTCAATCATCTATGAAACGTATCCATCATATTTTTTTACTCCACAGGCAGAAAGTCTTACAAACTCCCCAGCAATATCACACTCTCCAAGGATTCAGGCTCTCTTTTATCTGTCAGTTCTTTTACCGAAAAAAAACCCACCCTGATTAATGATAATTAAGTTAAGATTGCTTCAAAATTCTGGCCATCTGACATGTTTAGACTTCAGTTTGAAAACCAAACTAAAATTCAAACAACCAGCCTTATATTTTAAAATCTCATTTTAATGTATGTAAAGTATAATTACTGAAGGAAACCTTAATTCTCTCTAGGTGAACTCTGCTTTATATCGTAGGATAACCTGGAAAGACAGAGAATACCATTTCTCTCTTACTTTTCTGATGCAACAGGCTGAACTCTAAGCAAAGGATGCATACTCTAATGGATACAACATTTTCCATTTGCTTCTGAACCATGGTATGCCACAGCCCTTCTACATTTTCAGGATGCAGAAATCATAAAATCATAGAATCGTTTAGGTTGGAAAAGACCTTTAAGATCAGAGTCCCTCTGATAACATAGAATTGCCAAGTCTACCGCTAAACCCTGGCCCTAAGTGCCACATCTACACCTCCAGGGATGGTGACTCAACCACTCCTCTGGGCAGCCTGTTCCAACGCCTGACCACTCTTTCCATGAAGAAATTTTTCCTAATATCCAATCTAAACCTCCCCTGGTGCAACTAGAGGCTGTTT
>JAVJGJ010000059.1:55151033-55174217 GCA_035590215.1 Microhierax caerulescens | reverse complement strand
TGATATTCTCTTAAACAGTATTTTAGAGAAATGGCTTGACCACAGATTTCACTTAGATGTTATCTCACAGTACTGCTATTACCTGTCACATGTGTTGCCCTTGCTAGAGTTAAGATCAAAGCCCTGTTGAGTTCCTCTGATTCTGCTGAAAGAACTGTTTTGGGATCACTGAGGAATCGTGTAAACTGTGGTTGGACTTCTGAGCTGCCCAAAGCTGTGATTAGCCTTAGAGCAGTACTCTCAACACTGAAAGAAGGAAACAGTCCAGTTAGCAAATAATGCTTATACTGCTGCTTCTAAGATTAAAAAAATACCTATTTTTCGTTTATCTTCTGCTTCAAATAATACAAAAATAATTTTTTTTAAAGCGATGTTCTTAACTGTTTGGAAAAGTTTACTTTTTCCACTGTTTAATAAATTTGTTATCAACTATTTAACTACTTTATATTCAAATAAACCTCTCAAAAGCTGATTTAGTGAAAATTCCAGGTGCAGTGCCCCTGAAAAAGGGCCTCGAGTCTCTCAAATTTAGAGCCCCCCGCCTTTTTGCTATCTTTTGAACATTGTCATCTAAACAAGGATACACAGATAAACAAATATATGCTACAGATTAAAAAGGCACAAATAATGCATGGGAAGTGTCAAAGCTAACTATCACCTTGAAGCAGGCAGCGCTAAATTGTCCTCATTAAAGAAGTGAGGAAGTACCGCCTTTGATTAAAAGCAGTTTATTTTCTAGTGCTTTAGTTGGAAGTGCTTTTTACACCAGGTAGTTTGAAGTAATTTCAAAGACTTTCATAATATTGTGGTTTTGAAATGCCAGAGCCATAGGTTAAATTTACTCCAGTCTAATTGCATGCAGTACTTACCAAAAGTCACTGCTTAACATCCATATATCAGAGACTAAGATGACAGAAAAAAGTTTAGGTGAACAAAAAGAGCAAGACCTTGAATTTAAAGAGAAACTTGTCTTTACTTGTTCTCTATATTCTTGATAAAGGAAAACCAGCCAAGCAATTTGAATTTGGACTAAAAAATTACTATGTAATTAGACTTCCTTGACATGAACTGATAATAATGAGGTTGCTCTGTCTCCATCACATAGCCTCGCAAGAAGTATTCTACTCTTGTGAGTGAATGGATGCTCTTTTCCTCAACTTTTCTACAAGATTCTACATACAAACTGAATCTCATACCCTTCAACTTTGTTAACAGTAAGCTAAATTCAAAGCTCTTTCCTATAATTTTCTGCATATCAACTCTAGATCTTCTTTAATCAGCTTTCCTATCTTGTATCCAAATTAGTCATGGTTTTATGCATGGTTTACACTGATCTAAGACCATACGATGGAAGCAGCAATACTTTTTTCTCCATTCAGGTTCACATATAGCCACCAAAGGTTTGCTCCAACTCCTTTAAAGCTACAGGGTAAATCAGATTATTTCTCTGATCTTACTGAAATTTAGCTTCACTAAAGAATTAAGTGGAACCAGCTTAACTCTTGAAATTGAATTAAACATCCTTTACAGGAGTAAGCAAGTGCAGTCAGACTGGCAGACAAGTCAATCACTGTGACTACAAGTAGCAGACATTGCCCTTTATCTCCAGTGCAAGAAGCTCAACAATTTTCCAACACTGCCTTGACATGACTGTTCAGGTGTGCATTCCTGTGTTTTGACCCTTGACACTGCTGCCATGTGTGTGGAAGAGGCTGCCTCATGCAACTCCGCAGAGTACTATTACTAATATCTGAAATGTGACCTGCTGAGATACAATTTAGCCAAAAAACAACTGAGCCACAGAACTAAGACTGAGAAGTACTTAGGTCCCATTTAAATGTAGTTCTCACACAGCTTTCCACATATGAGGAAGGAGGAATCTGATACTATAGTTAAATATGGTAATCATCACTCACCACAGATGAAGCTGGTTCTGATTAGTCTGCGGCACGGCAGCTAAGGAATGAAGATGGCTGAGCAGCTGAACTCTGTAATGAGGCTGGATGTGGTGCATCCGATAGCTGAACATTTCCAGCAGAGTGTGCAAAATACCCCACGCATGAGACTTGAACACTGTTGGCAGGAGCTGACCTTATGAAAATGAGTTTGTAAAGTAAGTTTTCCAAGTGATTACACTTCAAAATACAAAGTTTTGTACAGAATACACTGTGGATAGACAGTTATATTAGGCTGCAACTCAGATACTTGATTTGAAAACTGTGTTAACTCCAAAAAGGGTGTGTGCAAGTGCTGTTTGAAGATGCTGTGAATGTGTAGAGCTCAGTAACTTTTTACATGAACATATAAAGCAGCCATGCAAATTATTTTAACAAGTGCAATTAAGTATCATTTGCATCTCATTAAGTAACTTTGCTTATCATTTTCCATTAAGCACATTTTTGCACAACACAGCATAACTAGGAAGGTCCTGACAATAGAAGTGAAGGCATAAAGGAACAGCAGCACACTCATTTGAAAATTACTGTAGCATTACGATAATTATTACAATTTCTTTTATATTAAAATAATTTATACATGTATTCAACATGTTGCATCATTAGACCTTAATTTTTACTATGGACTCTAGTTGCCAGTGAAAGAAAATGCTACTGAAAAAAAGGAAGGGGAAAAAAAAAAAAAGAGAAGAGAAAACCAAGGTTTTCTTCCTTACTGATAAAGCCTTTGATGCCCAAGGACTCTATTTCCATATAAACCAAGAGGCGACTATAGGTTTCCACAAGAGCAGGAGCCAAGGCCACACTAGATTTTGCATGTGCCAACTTGATTACCCTTGTAGCTATGCTATGAATCAGGCTGAGGAGAGAAAGTATTTTTCAATTGAAAACAATAACTTGAAAGTTAAGAAATTTATTAAGTACAACTGATCTATATATGACACGTCCAGAGACAGAAAAGCTTTCCTGATAACAATTATCTACACACAGATTCACAGGTTAAATAAAAAAGCTAGCTGCATACTGTACCTCATTTTGGCATGAACAGTGAGTGAGTCCAATAGGTTCATTGGCAAGGGGGTAATAGACCCTGATGCCATACAGTTAGTCCCTGGAAGAGGTATTCTCATGTTGCCATTTCCATAAATAGTCTCTACCAGTACACCCATTGGCAAAGTGAAACACTCTGAATTGGTTGAGTAAGCGTTGCACAACAAGGCAATCTTGTAGTCGTTCATCTGTAAACTTTTATTTCTTAAACTCTGTTGCAAAAACCTGAGTGCCAAAGAGATGAAACATTAGGTAGAAAGAAACAAGAAAAAGAACACACATGCATTCCGCGAGTACAGTCCCAGTAACCCCACTCAAAAATCCATTGTGAAATCGTAGAAAACCCCAAATATTTACTAATTGCACCACATCAAAATTACTATCTTATGTCACAGTTTCACTATGTTACAATTTTCCTATATCAGAGAAACACCTCAGCAGAAAAATAAACTTTAAAAATCACCTTTCCAGACAAAATTTTACCCAATGTACTGGTTACCACACTTACATACCGCAGCATCATAAAACAAAACTGTCAAATTACTTTCAGGTGCTCCCTCAGTAAAAAAGATTTATTACTCCGTGAAGTAGTATATTATTTCCATTAGCTGTATGATAACAGCATTTCACCTTTTAGGAAGTATTTTGACTTTGAGCTTTCTTTTTGAATTACTTTTATTCCTTTGATAACCCTTAGACGGTACGCTATCACACAATACATTCTGAATACAGACAGACTTGGAGCTTTCTATTCCATTACGTCTTAAGACAAATAAAAATACAATGAAACCCCCCAAACTCACTCATGGTGAAGTTTAAGAGAATGAGGAATGGGAATCTGTAACTTGGAGTTGTCACTATGGGCCTTCCGATTCAGATGAATCCAAATACAGGTCATTGCAAAAGCATGAGTTGACTGGGGTTTGTTAATATCAGGTACAGGAATACACTAAAGAAAGAACACATGAATGTGAATTGCATATATTAATGAACAAAAACCCAACTTAGATAGCCAGAATTCACAAAGTCAATTTTCTTTTTTTCTGACTTGCAACACCATAAGCAAAGTTTTTACAGAAGAGATTCTACCCTCATCTGTGTGCGCAACTATAAATCAAGAGCTCTGGAAGACACCTGGACCTCAGTAATTTGAAAAAAAACCAAACCAAACAAATAATTTAAGACCTCAGCAAATGGAAGCTCACCCTTAGAGTATCCAAATTCAAGACATACATAGTTGCAAAGCAGATACTTTTACCCTCAGCTTCACACTTACACATGATTCCTAAATCAGTTATGGTATGTGCTTCTATAGTAGGTAGTCAGTGGTTCGCCAATATTTTCTGAAAAATCTAACTTGTCTAGCATCACCATCATACTTAAAGATTAATACACTTCCTATGAAAAGGAACAGAGACACCCCAAAACTCAAAAGGTTTTGGCTACAGACTCAGATATGTTACTGCCACCGGAAAAGGCACACTGGCTCTCTCCTTTGCCCAACATCCACATTTCTTTCCCTTTCCAGTAGGTACAGTTCCTACTGCACAGGCACCACTGGCAGCACAAATGAGACAGCAGCATAACACATAATCAAGGGAACACATAATCAAGCATAACACATAATCAAGGGAACAGTGAGACAGATCCCCTTAAGAGCAAGAGCCATAGATAACTTTTAAACTGCTTATTAAATTGAATCCTCAGAAATGCCCTAGTTCCACAAATATTTTAAACAAGTATAACTCAGAGCCCACCACAAGTGCAAAAGTATAGTCCTGTCACTCTTCCCATATTTTATGCTGAGAAAAGGAACTACAAGCTCATGAAACAAATTGTACTGAAGAATTTCTGTGGGTCAAAACTAACTTAAGAGGTGGGAAAATTGCTACATATCAGTTTGGTACACCAAACATTTGTGTTTATATATCTACTGACCCAAAAGAGAAGGCAATATGACAACAGCAAGCAATCAGGACTTCATGCTGACAATGCTGTCACAATGGACGTTTAAGAACCTCCTCTAACTCCCTCTTCCTCAGGAACCTTTGTTCTAGAGGAATGTACAAAACACGACGAGGATTTGATTTGCTACCACAGAATGAATTTTAAGGAACCATCAATACAAAACCGATTTAAAGTGTCTTGTTCAGTTCTTTGCACCTTAAAGTGTGTCACAGTGTATTATTCTGTTACAGTTACAGATTTAACAATAAAATCCTGTATTATTCTTCAACAGTATCCTCAGTGCCTTAACAAGCTCCTCCAAACCTTAGTCAAACCAAAATTAAGGAAAAGATGAGTTAACCAAAGTCTTTTTTGCCCCTAAAACCATTGCACAAATGTGGTTACTGGAAAAACACAGCTAGAAAATCCTGAAAGTCTTCATTTAATTATGAAAACTCTCTGTCCAACTATGCAGTAACTGCTGTAAGACTCAAGAATAACCATAATATTGGCATATGGGTCTCAAGTTGTATTAAAAATAAAGCTTTTAATTTCAGAGAGAAAACTTACTTCTTTCTCAGGATACAGGAGATCAAAAAGCTTCATAACTGGGAGGAAATCTGCCAGTGCATTCTTCTGGATGCTGCCAGAGATGAACTGGAGTAGCACCCACATCAGATGGTCTCTTCCTTTAATGAGACCACGGCCTGCCAACTGTCAAAAATACTCAGTAACAGACAAATATTGCATGCAGAAGAAAAATCGCTGCAAAGATTCCTATGAAAGTAGAAGGGCAGACTAAAACAGTTCCAGCCAAAACTACTGGGAATTATGTAACAGGACTTAGGCAGAAATGCATGTCATATTTTCAGAAAGATGGCAAACAGATACATTAGTTGAAACACAGAAACAGACTCTGGGAGGGCTGCAACAATTACTGGTAAGATTTAAAATGTATTTACCTCTTGAGGATCACAGTTTTGAAAAATTACCAATTCTTAAATATCAGACTTAAATTGTCATCTTATAGCCCAGTACAGTATTGTCATTGCTAGCAGGCCGCCAGGGTCTACATTAGCTCTATAAAGAAAGTCTCAATCAGAACAACTTGGGCTTGCTTCATCTGGGCCCACCTGGGTTTATTTTTTTGTAGTTAACTTCTTTATCTGTAACAATTCTCTATTAACCAGTACTCTATAACCTTAGCTATCTTGCTTTAGGTTTAGATCATATTTATGCAACTGTTTTGTATAGCGTCTATTAGTTCAATGTTTCATTAACAGTAATTAAAGGAATGCAACCCTGGTAAAACTAATTTCAGAGATAACTACACAAGCAGAGAACTAGAATGCCTCACAAGTGAAACATGACATATATAGTAAATTTTGATGTAACATGGAACTGTGGACAAACGAAGATGGAACAATGTGTAATGCATGTTAGAAATTGTATCTAAATAGCTACAAGCTGATCCTATAGTGAGGAGAAAGAATACCCCTTTCCTACCATCGATGCCATACTTTCAGTGAAGAGCTCAGGATGTTCCTGACTTACTGTAGCCCCTCCTCGCCTTTCTTATGGAGGACTGGCACCACCCCCCTTAGAAGTCAAAAGCACCGAACACCAGAGAAAAGGGTCAATGCTAGGAAGTGTATAGTTTTAATGGAATTATTAATAGGAAGTAATAATAACTTTGGACTGCATCTGCCAGTATCACTGTAATCGGACATGTGATCTTTGAGTAAACTGATTAGAGAAACAAGTTCTTGCATCCATTTACATGGCATGTTTCATTAGCTCACAAACTGAACAGGGCATTTGGTTTGTTTGAAGCTTGGCTGTAAACTGAATGCAACAGCACAGTACCCTGATCTGAATTATGCCAGTTTATCTCCTTATTCTAGTTACTAGCACATTTTGAATCAAAATGCAATGTAACATCCTGTAACTGCATATACTAGAAACAGATCTAGCTCACAGCAATGCAACTTGAGAATTTGACTTACTTCTACAAAGCAGAACAATCAAAAATTTAATTCTTACATATAAGGTACTTCTTGCAGGGGTGAGTGACTTTTTTAAAAACGTTTTTTGTTTTGTTTTTAAAATCTCTTACCACCTGGAAGTGATACAAACAATTTACCTTTTGATGGAGTGACAGGACCATATGAGGAAAACTTGCAAACTGAAAGAGCACAAAGAAAATGAGCTGGCTGGAGAGATGCTGCCACAGAAGCTGACTGGTTCCACCATCATCAAACTTCTCTTCAGTCTCAGACCGTTCCATGGCATACACCACAAGATCCACCAGCTGGTCCTCCAGCACAGGGCAGCGCTGCTTGTGCTGTAAGGCAGAGATCAGATACAGTATTCCAAAAGCCTTGCCATTGACTTCAGAATTTCTACAGTTGCAGTTACAGTACAGTATTTTGACAGAAGGCTGGGAAGCATGAAATGAAGTCTGAACTTAAGTTAAGGGTAAGCCAGTGTATTAAAGCTGCACTATGTTACAGGCCACAATGATTTTTACATTTTATCATACACTACATAATTCTCTATTCAGTTCCAAAACACAGATCGTCAATGCGCAAATAAAATCTGGGGGTTTTGCTTTTGTTTTTTAATAAATTCATGCAGAATGTTATTTCTCTGATCTTACATTCATGGAAAACAAAGTCCATTCTTCTAATGCACTGGTGGGGGTTCTTTCATTTGTTTTGGGGTTTATTTGTTGGCGTTTTTCCCCCTTCCTTCTTTTCTCCTTTAAGTCAATTTCAAAAGTAGGAATCATCATACAGAAGATATATAAATTATACCACCAAACCCAGAGGCAATATCCCAATACATGATAGAGGTGTTTAATGACTATTCTTTTTCACTCTCATTTTGGGCTCCCCTACAACCAGCAGCAGAATCAAGATTTGGTTAATACCCCTATAATTAGGTGCTGTCCTCCTGACACAGTACCACCTGGTACAACATCACAGACTTGAAAATTAATCTGATAGAAGTGGTAAATTCTACATCCTGTGAATAGAAGAGAAATTATGTTTCATAGTGACGAGCTCTTCAGATGTTAGATTTAGACTGCCACAATCTCCACAGTGAGCTATGCAAACACAGGAATCATTTAAAATACACACCTTCCATGATGACTTTTAATAACAATCAAGTAAGGAATGCATTCTATATTCAGATACATAAGTGAGTACAGATGTATGTAAAGCAGGCCTGCTACCAGTGATTTGAACTCAGATTATAAACCTTCAATCTAAGACCATAAAGTACAATGTCACATATCACAAGTTCTTTAGTGTGGGGCTAGTGTATTTTATTTTGGTTTGGTTTGGTTTTTTACACCTGATGCCTGTAACATAATGCAGCCTTAAAGAAAACATTATTACTTTAATGATACAAAAGAAAAGGAACTGAGCTGCTCAAACACTAATCATGAAAATGCAGTATCCCTTTCTAGAGGCAAAAAGGTGTATGTAAAAAAGTTTAAAAAGATTGCCCAAATGCTCATATAACATTTTAGGGATGCCTTAGATGAGTTCTTTGACTTACTAGCCAGGCAGCCTAAAAAACCCCTTTTAATTAATAAAGAAAGAAGTAATAGAAGAAAGAGATGCTGAAAGGAGATGCTTGTTCTACCTTCATCGATGGTAGTCTTTTGCTATGAAAAAAAAGAGATTCTCTTCAATTAAAAATAAAACGCAAGAATGGGAAGAGTTGACAAAATATAGTGAACAGCATCCCCTGTTGCATGCTGTTTGCCAGCTCAAAACTGCAGAAATTCCAGCTGTGCTTTCTTGACACATGCTTAACACAAACCTCTAACTAAACCAAAAAGCATTGATTACAGTCTCACCTTCTCTTCCAGTACACAATGCCATTATCACAGATCAACCACATTACAGGCTTACAGAGAGCAGTATTAACACCACCAGTTGAGAATACTTTGGGTTTTTTGTGGTTCGTTTTTTTCCCCCTCCCAAAGCAACTAATTATGAAGCAGAGCAGGGTGCAACAGACAACACTACAGACTAGTTTATAATCCAGCATGCAAAACTACTACGTACAGGGCTTGAAATTTAGGTTTGCTAAGCAATGGGTTAATGTCCAAAAGCCTAATCATGTTAGGCTATATTAATTTAGAATAAAGTTATTCAAAGAATACAACAGGAAAATATTACTGTTAAAAAGAAAGCCAGAATTTCCAGTAGGTATTTTCACTATTCTGAGTGATTCTAAGATTGAAAAAAGTTTAGGAGCCAGGAAATGAAAAATATAAATTCACTCTTTAATTCTGAAAATCATCCTTTTATTGCTATAAAAAACAATTTTCAAAAGGAAATATAGCAGTAATTCACATTCCATCTTCATTAATTTAATTTTCTGGCATTTTTTTTTTCTGTATTTTCAGTGAATATACATTTTTGCATAAATTTTGTAGGTATAGTTTTGGAGCAAAAATAGAATACTGTGCTGCATAAGAATTTGCAGGATTGGGGCCTTGTTTTAGTAACTGCTCATAACTGCAAGAACATCTCAGCATATACTGAGATGAATAAAAATTAGGTGAGAGCTGTTTCCCCTCACAAACAAGCAGGAGTTCATGTTTTGGTATGGCTTAAACAAAACAAAAACAAACAACAAAAAAACCCCACATACTGTTTTGGATTATATATGAAAACATATAGCATTCAAAACCACTACTTTTTTTTCCTAAAGAGAACATTACTCAATTTTTTGTAATTTGATTATATAAATACATACTCTCCATTTTGCCCTGAAAATAATATTTAAACATCTGACAAATACATAATCTCAATGAAAGTATTTTTAACCCATACAGTAATAAAGGGGCATGGGGTGGGGAGGGGGAAGTGCTACCATGAAAACTTGAAACTAAAATTTTTCGAGATCAGCCCTCTGGTGGATTAGTGGTACTTTTTTTAAGTGGATCAATGCTTCACTTGGGTTTGGAGTGGGTTTTTTTTGGTTGGTTGGGGTATTTTGGGGGGAGTATTTAACATGTTAAAAGTGTTCCCTGAAAGAAAAATATATTAAGAAGTCAGTAAGGCTAGCTGCAAGCTATTACAGTTTTTGAATATTTTAAGTAAACAACATTTAGCTAAAAGATATTTAATAAATACCTAAGTTAAGAAATGGATTCATAAGACCAAACTGCAGAGCCCAAGATCCCTGCAAGAATAAACACTCTCAAAAAGCCCAATTCAATATGTGCGAGTTAAATGCTTGAAGTAGTTACTACAAGACAGAACTGTATCTGCTCCCTCACTTCCATTTTCCAAAACTGTACGCTACCAAGACACAAAACATTAAAGCTTGCTGTTTATATTATGCCTGATTCTATTCCTACCAAATTCAGTGGCCACTCTCAAGCTTTCTTCACTAAAAAACAAAAAAAATACGGAGTAAGTTTCAACAAGGAGATAGCACTCAAGTGTTCTAAACACTCTTACAGTCAGAAGTATATAAAAAATAACCACACCCCTTTAATTAAAGTGCATTGTTGTGTTAACACTAGTAATACTGGATGGTAAGTTTCCAGCATGAACCTAAAATATTTTTAAAATCAAAGTGAAAGTCAGTTTTTTGAATATTGCACTATGTCATTCCTCTCAACAATTCTGCTTACACAATGCATGGATAGACATGAAATAACATCTTCCCCAAGGAAACTATACTGGTTTGTAACTAGGAGAGAATACAACTACACTTCCACCTGAACAGAGTATGGCATAAATAATTTCCTACTCAAACTGCAGATCACCACTGCTGGTTTAAAAGGTGATCAGCCAAATATAGTATTTAAAGAGAAAAATGATTAATATAATCGCTGCTTATTAAAAGTTTGTATACCTTATAGAAACAAGACACCTGAAAATTACCTCCTCTTTCAAATATTTCCCAACCCAGAGAAATCAAAGTTTAACGAAGTTTTTCATCGTTTAGAGGACTGCAATACAATCCTGATTGCAATTATGCAAGCAAAAATGGCATTTTATCTTCATGCAAGTCTGTACATACAGCAAAGGTAAAGATATAAACCAAAATGTTCAAAGGGACTTTGTGTCCTTAAGACATTACTAAAGCTCAATTTTAAGAACCAACTGTAGGACTCCTAAGTTGAATCATACTTTGGCAGCGGTGCATTGAGACACTTTGAAGTGTTTATCACTTTCCAAAGAAACCAGTCACATACCTGAACAAATTATTTAAAAGATAATTAAGTACTGGGACTATCACCCCAGCTCTAACAGCAGAATATAAATTGACAGAATCACAAAATCCTTTAGGTTGGAAAAGACCCTTAAGATAAGAGTCCAACCGTAAACCATAATAACATACATAATAAAATACAATTTAAATCTCTGCTTCCCACAGACCAGTTCAAAAAGGTATACAAGAGAAGGTACTGTCCCACACAGAAGTTAACAGCAGCAAAAAATAAAAATCCCCAGACTCCAACAGAAGAAACGTTTTCAAGCCCGTATTACTACATCTGGACTTAAAGCTGTAAGTTTGATGAAGGTGGAGGAAAACCACATCCCACAACAAAATCCCACAGTAAAACTTAGAAACCTGAAAGGAACATAGGAATCTATAAACTTATCAAATTTTACTCTCTTCATTTTTCTCTCAGCAAAATTCACAGGACAGCTGGATTTTTACTTTTTTTTTTTTTTAATTTTATTTACACAACTCAAGAGATGGCTTAAGTGAAGAGTTTTCTAACATAGATCAGCTTAGTTAAGATTGAACCAGAAGACTTCATTGTTCATCTTCAAGAATATTTGAGAACTAGAACAAATTTGGCCGAACCATACCTAGATTGTGATGCCAAAAGATTCAAATGAAGGCTCCAATCCTGCAACTGGATCTGTGTAAATAGTTGACAGGGCATACAAGCAGCTTCACATAAATCATTAATGATCATAAATATATAATGATCATTGCTTTGAGGTGTTTCTGTATTTATTTTGAAAGAAACTTGGCACTATTTGCATTTCTAAGTGTCTTGTATTATACTGACAATTCATTTCTGCAGGTTAGTTCAGTTCTAATAATAAAAATATAGAATTATCAGCCATTTTACTGAAAGCATCGATATAGTTACACAACTTGTGAAAAGCATGCAACTACTTTTTGTCAGGTGACTACGATAACAAATTAATTTATAGCATGAAGTTAATTTGTACCTAACAGTGAGTAAAATTTTAATGTTTTACATATTTTTAAACAGAGTATATTAATGTTTAAATGGAACACTAACCTCCTGTTCTATACCACTACACCACCCTACTCTGTATTTATATTTTTAACTAACAAATTTTCAACAGCCCAAACATCTTTATGCTGGTGTAACTGCAGTAGCACAGCTATAGTTCATGTTCTGTCAGCATTTCCTTTATAAGCTACATTCTTCAAGTTTGTTCCTTGGCCATAAAAATTCATGCCAGGTTGAAACTTTGTGTAGGAATTCTATACTAGGAAACAAATTTTAAGAAGTATGGTTTAATATATTTCATTATTTCATTTAGATTTTCTTGTTACTTTTAGAGAACAGTAAAGTAGGAGTTAAAACCCAGCATTTTTAATATCAATGTTTTTTGACCTGAAGGCACAGACCATACATACGTAGTTGGAAGAATAAAATAGGTTCAAGATATTTTTTTTCTAGATCTTGTATTATTTACCAGCTACAAGATGCATAGATACAAGATGCAGTAGTTGATTAACTGAATGTAAACACAGAAATAGACACAGAATACAAATACTACTCATTTCAACACTAAACCTAGCAGCTCATTTCCAAGGTTTAACATTCCAGCTGCTTTAAGTCTCAAATACAAAAGACTGTCATATACAACACGGAGTACTGTTTGCAAAGATGTAGGAATCTGCGCATTCAAAAACACTGTCCCAATCCAGAAAGAGCACTGGTGTATTTCACTTACAATGGGAAATATACACAAGGTTTCAGGATCATGTAAATTTTATAGTCAAGTTACAAACCTGAAAAAAGTTTCTTGAATGGAAACACTGACACAACCTTCACTATAGTATTGCAAACAGCAACGCTATTTTATAAATCTTGAATATGTTTTTTTTTTTTTTAAAGTAGGTGTGGAATTGATTATTGTAACAAGGGATCAACTGTAAATATAATACCCATATTTCAAATTTCAAGTGGAAATTCACTTGGTTGATTTGCTCAGGTGTTTATTAATTTGTTTACACAAGTAGTCAAATTTTAAGGTACTACTTTTCACATGGTATTCTGCACTACATTTCTTTCACCTAGCCTGGAGAATATTAGAATTGCCTGTTGGGAAGTTTGTTTACAGAGGCTTCCTGCTGATAAGAAAATTCCACTAGTAAAGTTTTTTGGATTTTTATGTAAAAAATTATGTATTTGCAGCTTAATTTTACAATCAAGTGCAGTGGATGTTTTTCCACCTGCAAAAGGAAAGAAATTTTGAACTAAGAATCTCTCCTGATCTGAAAATTCCAGCAGATAAAGTAAAAATTCTTATGACTGGTAAGGTAAATGGTAGCAGTCCATTCTAACAAAAATTTTAGGACCAAAGGACCACAGACTGTCAGCTTTATACTACATCTCTCGTATCTCTAGAGATTTGTAGTGAGAATTTGTCCTTGACTAATGGTCCTGCCAATTTCAAGCCCTGACTGTACATGTATTCTCTAACTAGAATCAGTGGCTACAAAGCGGCCAGCGTATCGTTAGTCACAATACAACAGTAAGGTTGTGAACATACCTGAGCAATGTTCAAGGTCTAGAGCATTGGAGGATGGGCAGGACAAGACAGGACAGAACAAAAATAAAGGAAGAAAAAAAGAAAAGACAAAACAGTGACTATGAGGCCAGCCTCAAGGTTCCCCAAGTCAGACTAAGCCCTCCCATTCTAAGGTATAAAAAGAAAAAAAAAAAACCCAACACCAAAACCCAGCTTCTCACTATTCTAATACTATAACATGCCAATATAACAGAGTACAACAATGCTTTAAAAACTAATGAACAATAACCATTTTTATTGTTTGAGCTAGCAGTCTCCTACTGTCTGTCAAAGGTGTACTTGAGGCTGGCCTTATAGGAAAAAAAAGCAATGCCAAAAAAAAAATCATATTTTAAATCTCCACTTTTCAATTTAACATTCGTAAAGCAATATACAAATGATAGGAACAACAGTGTCCAATTAACCTAATATGATCTCATAAAAAAATAAAAACAAAATAATAAAAAAAAAATCACTCTCTGGACCTAAACTGTTTTGCTTAGTTAGCTATAGCAAAGAAAAGAGAAAAAGAATAGTGCAGATTCTGTGCAGAATTAAATCACGTGTTACAGCATAGTACAGTACCTGCTTATTCAGACCTAGCATATTGCAGACCATATCCCTTGAATACGGTTGTTCCAGCACGTATCGCAACAAAGCAGTCTGTGGCTCAAACAGATCCTTGAAAAAAAAAAAGCAATCACACACAAACATATATTGCCTCAAGATTACTTTTAATACTGAGTTTACGTTTAACTGAGTTAAACAATGCAATAATGAATGTTTAATTTATGCTGATAGGTATTATCTGGCAGATCTTTTTGGTCTCTGATACCCAAAAGTATGGAGGAAATAATCACAGCTCTTAAGAAGTGACACATTTTATGGGGACCAAGCAGAACATTCTTCATCCAATCAAAAAATGGCACATGTTTTGAAACAGACTTGGAATACTAGAAGACTGTCGAGAACTCAAAGGAAGCCAGGAAAGACAACTGGGAAGCACATGACCAAGAAGCATAAAAATCATGAGTAGCATGAAAACGGCAGATACAGACAACTGCTCACTGTATCTTCCAATAGCTGAACCACTTTAAAGAAAAATGCTATCTGGAGCTAAGTTCAACACAAACAGAAGGAGCCGATTCCTTATGCAACATAAAGTTGAAATGCGGAACTCCTTGTCAAAGGGAGGATGCTAAAAGCTTACATGGGCTGAAGAGGAGACTGAACAAATATTTGAAGAGGAAGGTTTAGTAAATATACAAAAAGCAAATCTGCTGCAGGGAACACCCAAAATGATAATGGCTATACAGTGTGAACACTATATATGTCATTAGATATACTATCTATATTCTTCCTTAGATACCTAGTATACCAGAATATGTGATGCTGTACAACGTGGATTTTTGTCCTGATCCTTTACAATTTTTAAATTCTTTTGTTACAGCACTATTTCACACTCAAAGTTTTAAGTTTAAATAAGCTAACTTAAATATTTAAGTTTGAATTGTGAAATTACGTTTCCTATAGAATAACAAAGTTCACAGAAAAGAAGTAATTACCTTCCCATTCTCTTACATCTTCCCACTGCTAAACTAATTTTCCAGTCAACTCTTTGCTCTCACTTGCTCTTTCACATGCACACACCCACAAAGCACATTAAAAATCTCATGTTCTTCTGCATTCTGGGCGCAGGTTATACCACACACTACTGTAAAGTTCCTTTGCATATAGCTTGCAATCACTTATGTATTTAATATAGTGAAAACATCTATGGCTTCAATGTCAGCCTAGCTGGAACAACTAGATATTAACAATTGAAATTATTTTTTTTCCCTCTAATGACATAAAAGTTTTGTATTTATTGAATATAACATGCTTAAGAAACTTAATAAGGCATACCTTATCATATGGTAAGAGACCTTTCAAAGGAAAGCGAAGGGTTGTAGGATCCAGCTTCCATGAGTTACACATGGCACCTGAGTTATTTACCACAGGAAGAAGACTACAGCGACCTACATGCAATGAAACATAAATCCTAAAACAGTGAAACTGGCCTATTGTTTAATCATTCTGATACAAAAACTAGTCTCAGTCACTTTTATGCTCTCTTGTAAATTTCCAGTTTAAAGCTTTTTACCATAGGAATGCTTCAGGCTGATTTTATTTTCCTAATTTTCAACTAATGAAATATCTAAGGAGTAAAATCCCCATTTATTCAGATTGGGTACCCAAAAATGAAAGTATTTGCAAATATTCACCTAACAGTGCCCTTTTAGGTTACCAGAAGACTGTTCCATTGCCATCGCTTGACCTAGGGATTTAATTTTGCTTCACTGACCCTTCCTGCAATGAAAATGGTACTACTAACCTAAGTATATAAGCAACTCTTTTGATTTTCCTTCATCCACCATGGAAGACAAACTGTGGGCAGGATTCTGATCAGCAAACTAGTCAAATACAAGTGTCTGTACCCCAGTTAGTCAGTGGAGATCTAGTCAATTCAGTCAATGTAGGCCAATGTGATTCAGCTGATCACACATGACAAGTTTTTTGCAGGGTAAATTTAGACTTGTTGGCCAGTGTAGATTAGGTACCTGGGATTTATTTCAGCTGCTTAAACCTAAACATTTGATATGAGCCCTTAGCACACCTGCCTACCAGCATCTAAATTTAGGTGCCTCAACTTTGACCCAAACTTCACTGTCAGTTCAAATTCCAGAGCTTCTATTGTCCAGACTAGCCATATTAGTATCAGACAAAACAAGTAAATACTTCTTTCTTCCCTTCAACCTTATCTATACAGGTCATTTACACTGGCAAGACATGTAAAAATTTGTGCGTGATCCCTGTGACTCATACGCATAAAAGCTATGCCACCCTTTCAACAGAAGAATAACCACATGCTTCTGAAACACAAAATTCTTTGGAGCACTACATATGAATATATACTCTCAATGTCTGCACTGAAGAAGCTCAGTTGCAATAATCCTTGCTCAGACCCAAGAAATTCTGCAGCTGTTATTCTCAAAGCAAACAGAAGACATTTTTGAAGAAAAATGCAATGGGCATCACAATTAGAACAGCCAAATTTGATTCTTCAGTTTTCTAGCAATAAACAAAGAAGTATTTCTTTCACAGAAAAGGTGAACCTGTACTCTCTAGGGCTAGGAAATGTTCACACGAAGCCTGCGACAACAGCGATAAGACTGAGCAGCTATAAAAGCTTCAATGGAAACTGAAGTCAGAAAACGGTCTGTGACTAACACACTAGTGGATCTGTATTAACTCAAAATCCTTGAGCAAAGAAAAGCTACAATTTCCTTAATGTCTACTGTAGTTAGAAACTACATGGCCGTGTAACAAGCAGTACACTTCCACTACCAACTGTAGTAAAAAACTATTTTGATCTCATCACAATGAATTATCCTCTTCAAAGCAAAAAAAAAAAAAAAAAAAAAATATGGAGAAGCAAGTCTGAGAACAAACCGACACACTTAAAGATACTACATGAAACATAACCTCTGAATCATTTTGCTTAGATAAATACATGCCCCAAATGGTATAAGAACCAAAATAGTCAAAATAAATTAATTTATTTTGAAGAGATTAATGAAGTCATTCTCTTACCACAAATGGAATTTATTCTTGCTGTAGGTCTGAAGGTATCCACAAAATCCGATACTAAATTACCTAGTAACTGGGTGAGGAGAGAGGAAAAAATAAGTTAAAGGTTTAAGTTCCAGATACTGATAAGGACTATTTAAGACTTAAAAACAGTTTACACATTTTAATAAAACATATGGGAATCTACTACAATAACTAGCTTCCTACACATTTCAATATGCCGGAAAAAATCATCCAGAACCTAAACCCACAAAAGTAAAAATGTGACCTTATAAAGAAAGGACAGGAAGGACTCTTAGTTTGCACCTGAGTAAAAGTTTATATAATAACTGTTTCTCCTACGCATACTGTATTATTTCAGTGCACACCATTTAGTAACAGATGATTTAAGAAAAACTTTACAATTTCTGTTCAGAACAAATCTCTGTTTGTGTCTGAGTAACAATTCCACAAAAACAAAGGACCTAGATTAGCACACTCTGGATTAAATCTTGGGTCAAAAAGCCAGTAACAGTCTTCCCATTAATTCCAGGGAGTCAAAATTTTACCCTTTTGCCAACACCTAGTTATTTCAACAGAATACAAAACTAGTAACTGGATCAACATTACATTCTTTCTGGAAACAATGATCATTTTCATTGCACCAGAGCCCCAAATATTTTTGCTAACTGAATTCAACAAAAAGAAAACACTGGTCAGCTATTTAAAGTCACAGAGAAAGCACAAACTTATAGGTAAGCATGACCTACATTTCCAAATATATTCAACAAAACCAACTCAGTGCTTCAAGAGTTTCAAACATCAGGCCAAAAGTCAAAACTATGTCATCAATTTCATGCAAGAACACAAGGAGCTGCTGCTGCAATCACATCAAGCCTGTATCTTAATTTACATGCCTAAACACAGAGCACAGGAGATTTAAGATCTTCATTTAAACTTTGTTTTTAAAAAATCAAAGTATTTTTGTATTGTGTGGAACAAAGCTCCAGAGTACATGATCTGATATCTTATCATTACCCAATGGGGAAGTTTTCCTTCAGGATACAGTTTTCTGATTTCTGTTACTGCAAAGTAGGCAGGTAACAAACATGCATTTCTTTCCAAAATGTAGGCTACCACCTAAAATAAAAAAAATACACCAGTGTAAAAGACTTTGGATAAAGTAAACAAAGGAATAGCCTGTCTACTAGTCTGTGGCAGCCCGTTATTTTAAAATACTTTTTCTTAAGTTGTATTCTGATAATACTACATTAGTTTCAAACCTGTTTTCCATTGTACAGGTGTAAGTTGTACTGTTTAAGCCTAAGTAAAACTATGCCTCTATGTCTGCCTACAAAGTATTGAAAACAATTACTATTTTTAGTCTCTAAGGACAAAAATAAAGAAATTAATCTTGATACTATACCTCATACATCTTAACTTAGGTCAGTCAAACATTGGGCCTGGCTCTCCTGTTAGGGATTTTAGTGCTTATCTACAATATCCCCAAAAATCTGTTTACTGTATAAAATAGAATTACAGAAAAGAATTAAGAGCACAAACAGTAAGTCTTCGCACTGAACTGTACCAACTCTGAAAGAGAGCCATCCCAGCTACTAGAAATTCACCAATAACAAAAGAATGAGGCCTATCTTCCTCTGCAGGGATAATATTCAAAGTTCAGATAGTTACCTCTCTGGCTGCTAAAAGTTGCTGTACAACAGCTGAGCTCACAGTGTTTGGAATTGTTAAGATTTTCTCTAGGATCACTTTCAACAGATCACGCACACCCTATAAGAAAGCATTCAAAATTAATGTTCCCAGATCCTCTTTATTTTCCGGGCAGAAACGTTACACAAGCAATATAGTCAGACAGTATTTTGACAGACAAATTAGTTGTTTGTTGCTTAGTGTCAGAAGACAGGCTTCCACTGAGAATGTGAATGCTAATGACTTTAAACTCCTTACAAAACTTCTCCATTTTAGGATGTCCCAGATGAGAAAGTACTGTTGAAATTTTTATGTGCATCCAGAGACATCCAACCTACAATCCAGCCTACTAGTGTAGGCTGACCAATATACAATGCTGTTGCTTATGGTTTTTGCTCTAACATGCTCATCAATGCTGGTGAGATGATTCTCTGCAAGACATATATGCTTTCCTACTCTTTCTTTCAGGACCTTTTTCCTATGTAGCAACAGGGGTCAGAGCAGATGACAGAACTTCAGCCTTAGTGCTTCATAGTAGTACTTTCCCATGTATGCTACTTCTGCAACTGCGTTAGGGTTACTTAGCTTGTAACTGAAATGAGGGATGAAAGATGACTGTGTAATTGAGAAGAAAGATTACTGTGTAATAGAGAAAAGAGTAGGAAGAGTTACATTGTCCATACAGAACTACCCATGAAGGTAAAGCTCAACTATGAAAAAGCATTAAAAGTGGTCTCAGTGAATTATTTTTCTTTCATAATCAAAGCAGACTTTGAAACACTGAATGTGTCTGACAAAATCATACAAACAAAGCCAGAATATACCATGTCTTAGCACAAAGAAAGGAATGGGTGAAAGATACCTTGTAGTCTACACCACCAATAATCTTCCGGACCAATTTAAATGTTAATGCCCACAACTGTGTCCTTTCCCACTCAAGCGTATCAGAGTTTATCAGAGATTCACAAACCATCCTAGCAAAAGGAGACAACGTAAGAATGAATGACAGATAATAAGCACATGTTATCCAGCAATCATTTTACAATGCCTTTGTAAAATACCACCCAATATTACAACTTGTATGCATCCCATCGATTCACTCCGACACAGCTTACCTGGGTGGCAAAAGTCCGGTTTCTACCGCCATAGCTAAACAGTCATAAAGAAAAGAGATTCTTTTAGGACTATGCTGGCTATGAATGAATCTTACAATCCACTGGACACACTGTTCATGGGATTCCTGAAAAAACAGTAGAGGGGAGAAAGAATACAGGTAGTGAAACAAACTGCATAAATTGTACAGTATCCTACCATGAAGAAATGAAACAAATAAAAGAACAAGATTATAATGGTTAAAGCTGTCCAGTTGTCCCACATGCAGTTATTTATACAAGTCTTTTGGTCTGATTTTTAAGAAGTCCTGTCATCCAGTATTGGTAACACCTCCTAGGTGAAACATCGATTTCTATAGTTAACTTTGGTTTTCACATATAAGTTAGCACAGACTACAATAAAATAGAATTTTTCTACATTATCCCTTCCTTTTCACAGTTACAATCAAATTCAATGAAAACCAAGATGACCAGGTCTCCAATCACAGAACAGTACCTAGAGGTACCTAACTCTTGGAAGGTAATTTTTGAACATAAAAAAATATTTTCTTTTTTTTTTTCCCTACCTACTCATTTCTTCCAGAAATCTTGAAACAAACTACTTTTTTTTTGTTTATTTCTTTACTGTTATATTTCCATTTGCTTATATTTATTTGCACTACACACCAGCCTCTGATGAACAATTACATAATTTTGTAAACATCAAAACTAATCCTTTTTCTTGCAAAGTCTTCCTATATTCTTTACTGCACCAAATCTGAAACTAGATTCTGAATGACCAGACACAGAACTCACAGCTTGAGTGTTTGTCTACTGGACAAGGCATCACTATATTAAAAGAAGTACCTAAAGTACACATAAGCAACAAATTAAATGTTAACCTGGGAAAGACTGCTCCAGAACTGTCTAAAAGCACCCAGGCAGCTGATCAGTTTGGTTCTCTCATCTTCAGGAGTGTCCATAAACATACTAATGTAAAAAGAACATTAGTTATTAGTAGTACCCAATGAAAGAGCACAAGCAGAAAAATACATTTATACAGAAATTCTTGCACAAATAAACTAGTATTAAACTCACCCAGGAAAAGCTTCTTCAATTACTTCTGTTTTCTGTAAGACAAAAACCCCGAGTGAGCTATTGTAAAAAGGTTTTCTTTGAGTATCACACCACCAGGATGAAGTGCAACAGAGTAAATTGCACTGTTACAGGACTGTATCAGAGAAAGACATATTCCTTCTGCTATGCTAGACTCTTTCAAAGCTGAGGTTGCTTTGTTTTCATATGGAAAATAAATATACCTTGTGAATCCAGATTAACGCTCTTTGTTTTGTGGTTTGTTTCTTTTTCTTCTAAATGCCAAGAGATGAATTTACTTTGTAAAACTGGATAAATTGTTAAGATTCTGTTATTGCAGGTCTTTTTGCATACTTGGAAAAAATTAATGGTTTTGAATATCATTGTTTTTATTCTACTTATGTTCCATGACACTCACACAAATCAATCACATACAGTTACTTTCTTATCTGAGTTTAGATAAATTCCATTGAGTGATTAGACAGTCTTGTACTAGGTGAAAGATTATACATGAATATCCAATTTCCCCCTTATAAAACATTCCTTTTTTTAAAACTGCAATTTGGTCAAAGGCTTCTACATCATTATTCTAAAACATCAGCAAACAGGTTCTGGAAAATACTACCCTACATCTTTTTCTAACTTCTGTAAGTATTTCATATTATACTCAGATGTGATCTATAACTGACCACTATGTATTTTCATTTTTATATTGTAGAAATATCAGCATGTTAACAAAATAGTCTTTCTGGTATACTTTTCAATCATACATCCTAGAACTGCCTGTCACTCCTATGCACAGCTTTCCCATGAAGCAAAAGAGAAATCAAGTCAACTGTTCTGCGTAGAAACTTAGGTAAGGTTAGCTGCTGTCCACCAAGTTGGTAACAGCAGCAGTGAAAGTAACTACTTGCTATTTTCTCGGTTCTGGCTTCAAAAATTCAAAATTTTGTAAGGATTTTTTTGTTGTTTTGTTAGGGTTTGGTTTTTTTTTTTTTTGTTCCCTAAAAATTCTAGGCAAATAACATTGCTTAAATACAGGCAATGTGACAGCACACTCAAATCACAATGTTAAACACCATGAAAACATAGTCCAAATGACAGTGCCAAAACAAGAAAACAATCTGGTATGGGCAATTAATATGCTACAAGCCACTTAACACCATTCAAAGAAAAGTACATCGTGCATTTTTTAATACAAACATAAAACAGAAAGAAAAAAACAACCTTCCCTCTATTGAAATTCATCATATGGACATCTTTTTCAATTTCACTTCTCTACAAGACCTACATATTCTTTACAGTTCAGATAATTTGATTGGCCTCTTCTGTCTGAAGTGTCAGTCAGGCTCCTGTTCAGGACTTTTTATCAACTACTGTCACCCCACTGTTTCTGACCATGAAGTACTCAAATCTACCAATAAATTCACTCATTTGTGCTCTATAAAACAATGATCTAATTACCCAATGACTCAGGTTCAGAAGGGGAAAGTCCTGTTTAACTAATCTGATATCCTTCTATGATAAGGTCACCTGCCTCAAGGATAAGGGGAAAACAGTGGATGTATTTTTTCTGGATTTTAGTAAGGCTTTTGATACCGTCCCTCACAGCACCCTTCCAGACAAGTTGTCCAGCCATGGGATGAGCACTGTGTGTACTGTGTGAAGAACTGGCTGAAGGGCAAAGCTCAAAGAATTGTAGTAAATGGGGCTGCATCTGGCTGGCAACTAGTCGCCAGTGGTACTCCTCTGGGCTCAACTCTAGGGCCAGTCCTGTTCAACACCTTTATTGATAATCTGGATGAAGGAGTTGAATGAACCATTAGCAAGTTTGCTGATGATACTAAACTGGGAGGTGCTGTTGACTTTCTCAAAGGACAAAATGCCTTGCAGAGGGAT
>JAVJGJ010000059.1:55140747-55150933 GCA_035590215.1 Microhierax caerulescens | reverse complement strand
TGCTGTTGACTTTCTCAAAGGACAAAATGCCTTGCAGAGGGATCTAGACAGACTGAAGCACTGAGCAATCATCAGTGGCATGAAATTTAATAACAACAAGTGCTGGATCCTGCTCCCAGGACAGAGTAATGCCAGGCAAAAGTACAGATCAGGAGAGGAGTAGCTGGAGAGCAGCCCTTCAGAAAGGAAACTGGGGGTGCTGGTCACAACAGCAGGCTCTGTGTGAGTCACAGTGTGCCCTGGCACCCAAGAGGACAAACCACATCCTGGGGTGCATCAAATACAGTATAACCAGCAGATCAAGAGAAGTGATTATCCTGCTGCATTCAGCATTGGTGCAGCCTCTCATCGAGTACTGTGTGAAGTTCTGGGCCCCACAATTTAAGATGGACGTAAAGGTCCCTGAAAGCTGCCAGAGGAAGGCAACAAAGTTGTCAACAGGACTGGAAGGAATGTACTGTGAGGTGCAGCTGAGGTCTCTGGGTTTGTCTGGTTTAGAAAGGAGGCTGAGGGGCAATCTCATTGCTCTCTGCCGCTTCCCAAGGAAGCAAAGTGGAGAGAGCGATGCTGATCTCTTCTTCCTGGCATCCAGTGACAGGACACATGGGAACAGTTCAAAGCTGAGCCAGGGGAGGTTTAGACTGGGCATTAGAAGCATTTTTTTACTGAGAGAGTGGTCAAACACCGGAGAAGGCTTCCTAGAGGTGGTTGATGCCCTCATCAGTGTTTGGACTTAATAACAGGCTTTATTTAATTTTTGGTCAGCCCTGAACTGGTCAGGCAGTTGGACTGATGATTGTTGTAGGTCCATTCCAACTGAAGTACTCTAATAAACTACTGAACTATGCTTCATTTTGGAGATAGCATGGTGTGGGTGTATTTCCATGACCTGCTCATTATGCTGCCTCCTCAAGACATTCATCTTCTCATAGCCTCCTTCGAAGCACCTCCTTAAACTGCTTATTCTACAGAATACGCCAGCACACTATAATTTGGCTTTGGGTAAGCAATCTGCCTCTCACTGTTTTATTCCCAGTTCTACTCTGCGTCAGCTTCTTCATAAAAACTGAGCCGAGCGAGGATGTCGGCTCTGAGAAACCACCTCCTCCAGGCATCCCCCCGGGCGTACGTCGCGACGGGCCCGCCGGCGGTAGAGCACAGGGGGCCGCCAGGCCCCGGCCAGCCCGGCCTGCCCGCAACGCTCCCCCTCGTCCCCGCGGCGGCACTCCGGGGACAGACTCACCACCACCTCCTCGAAGATGCTCTGTAACTGCGTCTCCATAGGCACCATGGGGATCGCCATAGTGCCAGGCCGCTCCGCGACCGGCCCCCGAGCGCCGGGCCCCGCCGGGCCCTTTGTCAGGCGGAGACGGCCGCGGCGCGATCTCCCCCGCCGGAAGCTCCGTCCCTGGTGCCGCTCCCCGGGAAGCGGCTGCTCCGCCTGGCCGTTCCGGCGGTGACAGCGTTCCGGGCGGCGCCGCCCGCCTCTGCCCGCCCGGTGCGGGGCTCGGGGGCCGCGGGCACGGCCCCTCCGCCTGCGCCTGGCCGGGACAAAGAGGGAGCAGAGTCCGAGAGGGAAAAGCGACAGCCCTGTGAAATTTGGGAGGGATTTTTTTACGAAAATACTTGCTTAGGCTTCTTTGGATTTTGAATAATCTGTTCTTAGAATAATTTGACAAAATACATGTTCTGGTTCTTACAGTAAGGATCCCTTACTTATTATGGGACTATAGTTTGCTGTAATTACTATAAAGTCAGTATTATTCCCATAAAAAGTCATAAAGGTGGAGTAAACTGAAAAGGCATTTGTCTGAAAACACCTGAGGGTACTTCACGCATGTGCAGTGGGTTTTAGGTGACAAATGTAACATGTAAACTCAAAAGAGTTTTACAGTTTTGTGTCTCTTTTGACACTGACACTGTAGTTTCTGAGCTGTCTGTGACTGTTTGGCCATGAACTGAAGTTCAGCGAGTGCTGGCAACTAGGTACAAATTTAGGTGTACAATATTAAAACAAGAGCTGATCATCCCAAATTCTAGCTGATAGATGAAAGCCTCCGAGCATCAGGAAATTAACATTTCCAGGCTTGGAGCTGAGTGGAAAATGACCAGGTGTACCCACAGGGGAAAAGTTCAGGTGAAATTGGATAGAGATTATTTGTTGTAAACATAAACAGCTTTTGTGTAAACAAGCCTAGAAGAATACATAACAAACAATGAGAAATGTTATCAATAAATTTTAAAAGTACTCCAGGAAATTGTGGTATGTGGAATGCTGGCACCTGCCCAGGCAGTGGGGGTATGTGCTGTAGCCAACAGGCAGCCCTACACATGGCTGAAGTCGGTGTATTCTTATCAGTAATGGGAAGTACCTGGATGGGAAACAAATAACGGTTACCTATATCTTATTTACATACATATACGTGTCTGAATGATCATTGGAAACAGAGAGGATATAACTGGAGGTCTGTTTGTACAAGCTTGTGTTGCTCTTAGAATTGGGTTGCTGTCAGTCTTAAAGCAAAGCTATTTATTCTGTAAGAAATTTTCATTATACTCCTCACTGTGTGCTTATTTAAAGTGTGTTGCAGTATGATCAAACATGCCCTTGGATGTCCCATCAACATCTAGTGTCAGTATTTGCCCACCCTGGGTGGACCACCTCACATTTTATCAAAATGGCAATGCTCAGGATAGGTATATACTCTAATTCTATGCCAAGCTTAGATTAGGATCCATTCCCATAGTGACACATAATGGGACTGGAAAATGAGCCTGAAAGAGGTTTAGTCATCATTATGTCTTATCCTTATTTTCAGGTCCAGTTTACTGTTATTACTTTTTTTCTGCCCCACTGCTCTGTCACACCCACAGGCTAACAGCCATTCCTAACTGTGCCTTGGGCTCCAGATCTTGATCCAGCCTCAGTAGGTACCAAACCACAATCTGTCCACAACTCCATGCCTAGTACAACTTTATCTTGATTTTAGGTCATTAACCAACATTCATTCTAAACTGTACTTACCATGCCAGGCCAAATCTAACTGGTTACCTTTATTAGACAGAGTTGGTCTAACCATAACTTGAGTCCTGGTTGACAGTTTGGCCCAAATACTATGCCCAGTTTTGAGTTTTAAAACTGGACCATG
Source organism: Microhierax caerulescens (assembly GCA_035590215.1). NCBI lineage: Eukaryota > Metazoa > Chordata > Aves > Falconiformes > Falconidae > Microhierax > Microhierax caerulescens. The sequence continues at coordinate 55,147,784 of JAVJGJ010000059.1, read as the reverse complement.
TGATAGCCTTGAACTCCCTAAGAGGTCACAACGGTGATTTATCTCCTAAATTAACCCCTTGTCTAACCAAACTGAACAACCTATGGTCATACCTTGGGCAAAGAATCTGGTCACTGGTGTGGAGCTGAGGGCCAGGGGTGCCACTCAGAGCAGGCCAGGCCTAAGTCATGGTCACCCTGCTTTCCCTAAGGGAACCAAGTGTCCAAGAGGAGGAACAATACATACCTTACACACAAGGACTGCACCCAGATGTCTCTGCCAAGGCATGAAGCTGTGTCAGACTCTGTGTATTAGCTAACACAAAATCGCAAGACAAACAAGGAAGAAAAGCAGCATTTGCATGAGGAAGAAATGACCCTCTTCATCTAGAGACAGAAAAGGAAATGCATTTTTCAAAATGACTGTAAATATCATGTTACTCTGGCAAAAAAACCTTCATCAAAATGACCATTTGTTTAGGGATGATAAACATTTGTGAGAAAAATGGTTAAGCTCTGGGTTTTTTTCCCTAAATGAGTGCCATTCATTTTAGAAGAAGGATGATAAATGAGTATAAAGGTGTCTTTTAACAGGTGATATGTAAGGCCTGTCTAGTTCTTGTTGGCCTTAGAGGACTTTCAGCTGCTATAACACACCGCTACGCAGAAATGTCTCTCCTGGTTTTCCCAAGGTGCTTGTTAACATCTATATGTCAGAGATGTCTGTCTTGCCCATGTTCTACAAAACTGTCTTTTGATTTCTGGAAGTGCCAGGTGAACTGAGGACTGCAATTTGACTATAGGGGAATGGCTTTGTCTGTACCTTAGCCCTACATTTGTACAGTGTCGGACTGTATGCAAAGCAATCACTTATATTTACAATTCAGTAACTGAGAACAGAAAGGATAATTGGTAATTATTTCCTTCTTCCCTGTTATTTTCTTTACCCTTAAGGACTGATCATATGGATTGCTTTTTTTATGTGAATTGTCTTTTACTAGGGGTGAAAAGAAGTATTTTAAAACATGTTAAATCTTTAAACGGATCTTTAAACAGAAAAGTCTGGGTTCTTGGTCAGTGTTCATGAAGTTTAATATTCATATTCTATCAGTGTTAAATTTCACATGAATTCATCATGTGGGTAGTAATGTCTGTGAAATTAGAGCAATGATTAGGTAAAACTATCAAAATCAAATATATGAGTTCACATGCCGTTCCACTTGCTAAATCTTTTTTTACCCATGGGAGCAGAAATTCATCCTGGGTGCCTACACTGATGATTCGCTCTCTCAAAGGTCACACTTGCTATTTCTATAAATCTATGTATTTGTTTTGGCTTAGATGGAGTTAATTTTCTTCATGGTAGCTTGTATGGTGATATGTTCTGGATTGGTGATGAAAACAGTGTTGATAACTTCCACCCCACCCCACGAAGGGCAGAGTTTACACAGCCTTGAGGCTTTCTCTGACAGTAGGCTGGGAGTGCACAAAAGGTTGAGAGAGGGTACAGCTGACAGCTGACCCAAACTGACCAAAGAGATGCCCCACACCATATGACATTGTGCTCACCAGTAAAATCTTGGCAGAGGGAAAAGGAGAAAGGGGGGGAACAGTCAGAGTAATAGTGTTTGTCTTTCCAAGTAACCATTATGCATGGTGGAGCCCTGCTTTCCTGTAAATGGTTGAACACCTGCCTGCTGACGGAAAGTGGTGATGAATTCCTGATTTTGTTTTGCTTGCATGAACAGCTTTGCTCTGCCTATAAAACTATCTTTATCTCAACTCATAAATTTTCTCACTTTTAGCGTTCTGATTCTCCCCAACACCCCACTGCAGGAGCTGCCTACTGGGGTTAACCCACAAGAGTGGATTTTGGCACCCAGTGTGGGACCAGAGGAGTTTGAGGAGACAGATTTAATCGGAATGCACTAGACTGGATTTATAGCTGATCCAGCTGTCTAGTTCCTGCACTTTCCAAGGCACTTGCTTGCTTCTAGTGATTGTTAGTGGCTGCTATTTGCTGTAGTACCTACAGTCTTACTTTGCTTTGCTGTGCCTGGGAACATTTCAATACCAGCACTGACCTTATGCCTGGGCTGGCATATAGCCAGGGCATTGCTGCTGTTCCTGTACTGCTGTAGTGGGCATGCTGTAACTACAGCCTGAACTCCAATTGAAAAGGACTGTGACCTTTGAGTAACACATGAGCACATGTGAGTGTGTACAGGTCCACAGTGAAACACCTGAATCATAGAATCATTTAGGCCAGAAAAAAGCTTTAAGATCATAGAGCACAACTATAAACCTAACACTGCCAAGTCCACCACTAAACCATAGCCCTAAGTGCCACACCATCTTTTAAATACCTCCAGGGATGGTGACTCAACCACTCCCCTAGGCAGCCCATTCCAATGCTTAACAGCCCTTTTGGTGAATAAAGTTTTCCTAAAATCCAGTGTAAACCTCCCCTGGCTATCACTTGTTACTTTGCAGAAAAGACCAACACCCACCTTGCTCCATCCTCCTTTCAGGTAGTTGTAGAGAGAGATAAAGTCACCCTTGAGCTATTGAAGTCAGAGCCTAACTAAATCTGCCTTGCACAGGGCACCAATTGTTGCAGCACAAACTAGTAGATTACAACAAGGCTTTACTATTGGTCAGATTCTACTGTCTGTACTGTATCTGCTTCCTCCAGAGGTCAAACCACACTGCTACTCCTCCTCTACCCAACCCCCTCCTCCCCTTTCCTCCGGGCTATTTAACCACTCAGTGGGAACAGCTACAGCTGCACATCGTCCATGTCAATCAACCCACTGCCTTCATCCCTCTACACTGAGCCTCTTCCCCTCAAGGCTAAAGAGCCTCAGTTTCCTCAGATGCTTCTTAGAAGGCTTGTGCTCCAGACCCTTCACCAGCTTCATTGCAGTTCTTGGGACACCCTCCAGCACCTCTGCGTCCTACTTGTAGTGAGGTGCCCAAAACTGAACACAGGATTTGAGGTGCAGCCTTGTCAGTGCTGAGTACAGGGGATAATCCCTTCTCTTGTTACTGCTGGCCACGGTATTTCAGATATAAGCCAGGATGCTGTTGGCCTACTTGGGCACCTGGATATGCTGCAGGCTTGTATTCAGCCTGTGGCCCCAGGTCTTTTTCTGCTGGGCAGCTTTCCAGCCAAGGGAAGGGACTGCAGCCCGTGGATAAGCCCATACTAGAGCATGGGCAGGGGGAGTAGTTCATTGTGCTATTAAACCTTATAGCCTGGTTCAAAGGGACCAGGCATGGCATCTGTAATGGGTCTAACTTTAAAATGTTGTAACAAGTAGAGTTGCGTATTATAGGAAACAATACAACAGAAACTTCCTAAACAGAAGACAAGGCTCACAAGAAGCCCTGCAAGTGTGACCCAACCTGAATAGGTTTTGGCAGCCAGTAACTCCACACTGCACACTGCCTCTCCTGTCCTGAGGAACCACCATAACAGATGGAACCCTGGTCATGGAAGAAGTGAATTCAGTGGACATTTTTGGGACATTTTACAGAGGTGGCTCATAGACCAAGGCAATTATGTCTGTCTATATAGCAAGGCCGGGTGGGGTGCGGGGTAGGTGGGCAGGGAGGTTGTTAATGAGCATGTATTGAATAATACAGGACCTAATCACGACACAATGTTATAGAATAAAAGGTAGAGATTGTACTGGTTTGGGCTGCAATGGAGTTAATTTTCTTCATACCAGCTCATACAGTAGCATGGTTTGGATTTTTTTTTAGTAATTATAAGTATTATAATTTTATTTATTATAAATTGCATCTCACGTGGTGCTCAATTTTAGAATCAGGTCGAAATTTGAGTAGTTACACTTGCACAGCCCTAGTAGTCTATGAAGGTACATTTTTATAACAATTGTTCAATTAACCACCAAACTGAAAAACAGATTTCAAATTCTACTTACAAAAAAAATATTTTTTATTGAATTTGATTTGGCTGTATACCATTTGTTTTTAATGAGTACATCTATCACTATTGAAAAAAACATGTAACAAGCTGAAAGAAATATGTGACAAAGATGGATTGAAACTAAACAGGAGGAATCCTCTGACACTAAATAAGGGAAGGGACCTAAAAACACAGACGTGACACAGAGCAGGAGTTAAGAAACTGTCTACTTTCATATTGGTTTTGTTTAATATATTTAGCACTTTCTTTGAAGATAACAAATACTTTGGATGACAAGCTTTTAACCAAATAGTTGAGTACCTGAATTTGTGTCATTTTTGCATTTTATTGTGTAGCAATGTATTACATAATCTCAGTTAAGAGTTTACCTAATGCAGTCCTTATCTTGAAACACGACAGTTTCTCTCTACACAGATAATGCTTTCTAGCCTTTGACCTTTCTGAGTAATTTTCCTGATTACTTTGGCTTCCTGCAAACCTATCAATGATGCAAAAGCTAGGATCTCATAAAAAGTGCATGAACAAAGTACATACATACTTGAAGCAGGAGTAGCATCTTAGTCACAGCTAACCCAGCAGGGGAGGCTGAGGAACACAGCGTACGTGCAGCTGAGAGGCAGATCTCAGCAAAATGGAGCTTCAGGATGATAATACTAACTATCAAAGCAGACGTTTGGATGAAGTGTCTTTAAAACAAACAGAATATGTGAAGAAAAAAACCCTGCTGAAATACAAAGCTATCTGTGCTGTAAGTAGATGCTGTTCTTCAGGGCTGCTAGTTTAACAATTCTCAAATCTGCAAGACTTTTAGAAGTTTCATTGTATTAATATGATCATTCACGTTAGCTTAGTAATTGGTGCTCAGAGTTTTACTGCATGAATGTACTACCTTCACTGGCAGTTTTCTAAAGTTCTTCTGGTACTTATCAAGCAAATTTGTTTGTTTCTGACAGTTAACTGTGCTTTTTGTTTTACTATAACAACCTGACAGTTCTTTTGCACAGCAAAGACATTGCTTCAATCCTTTATTTTATACATTTGTTTTAAATTGATGTACTTGTGGTCAAAGCAGCCACGGTTCCTTTTTGCTTACTATTTATCTTTGGATTCATCATTAACAAAACAGTAGGAAAGTTGTTGGTGAAGAACACTTGGGAAGCAAGGCATGGGAAAAGACTAATGAACCATTTCGTACAGTTTTGTCAGTCCCACAAGTCAAATAATCATGGTTAACTCTTTCCTTCTTCCTCAGGGCTTTAAGAGTCCTTGTAAATAATAATGTGTAGGGGGGTTGTTATGTTTTTTAAATCTTTTGTTGTAGCAAATAACACAGTTTTAGGCTTCTGTTTGTGACTACAAAAGAAACAAATATACATATATATATAATATGTATGTGTATAAGTTTGCATGAGATATTGCAGCTGTAAATTGGAATTTAAAGAAAATGACAGGTACTGGGTTTAGAAAGACTCAAAACTTAATTTTTAGAACACCCTATGAAAAAAATGAATTAGGTTATGACACTCTTCAGCTTTAGGTCATCAGAACAATTTCACATAGTAGAACTTTCTATTTAATGCTGCATTGTGCAAGGATTGCATAAAATACGAAGGAAATACTGGAAGCTGAGAACAAAAGAGAAGATAAATTAACAGACATTTTTCCTTAAGTCTTCAGTAAAAATAAATTAATCATGAGAAACAATGTGGGAAAAATGCCTAACTAGGAAGGAAAGTAAATTATAGTTTCAAGAGGCACTTGGAAGAATAAAGTGAGAAACCAAAGTGTCCTAAAACATATTAATTCTTTCTGCCTATATGAAAAAACAAAATTTAAACATTGTAGGTGTAAACTTAGTATTCTACAGCATTTTTGATAAACAATATGCATGAAGTACTTCCTTGGCAACTTTTTTTCCTGAAAGCTTAGGCAGAGAATTATTACAAATAGTAGTCACACTGTCTAGTAAGTCCTCCAGAGAGCAGAGCATATGCATTAGGAATAATTTTTTAATGAATAAGTATCCATAGTCCTGAATTGATGCATAGAAGTTAGCTGTGGAAACTCTGAGGATTTGAGTAGGTGTTACCAATGTTATTTCACCTCAAGGATGAATGTTCCAAATTCCAGAGTCTTTCTGTAAATGCTATAATAAAGGCAGCATCTCATCTGTATACCTGTTATAAGTTTTTGGGGTTTACTTCATCTCCCTCTTTGCTTGCAGTGGTGGGAATGTTTCCTGCTGTAATAGCTGTACTTTCAATTTAGTGTTGTCTGCCTATTTAAATTTACAAATGTGAGTTTTAGTGAAAATGAAAGGTAAAACTATAGTGAACTTTCAGGTGAAGAATGCGTGCCATGGTGATTTGGCTTATCTGTACTCAGTGACAAGACCTGTTAGGTCGCCATGGCAGTGTTATCCTCCCTGCCCAGAAAGAATGGTCACTGTTCTAGCCCAAATGTACCTCCTGATTCTGTCCTTGCTGAATTGACATAGGATTAAATTGCTGCCATCACATCTGGGGCCTTTCTTCAGGGTTCTTCAGCATTACTGCCACTTTGGACAATCTTTCCCAATGCACTTATTCCTTCTGTCTCTCTTACCCACTTCTCTCAGCAGTTCCATTTCCATTCCTACTTTTGGGATATTTCTCTTGCACAAAAATCAGGGAATGAGCAGCTGGAAGAAAGTAAAAGTGTGAGAGAGAAGGTGCGAAGGAAGTAACTTTGGCATTGCTGGTGTTTGGTGTTGCTTGGGAAAAAATTAGTGACATGAGCTGGCGAGGGTGGGAAGCAAGGGGGAAACAGGCAATTCTTGGGCACAGTCGCAAGGAGCATAGCAGCAGGAGGAGAAAGTGTGGGGTCTGGAAGGAGCCCCTCTGACTGTATCTGTCCGGAGGAAGAGGTATGTGCTACGCCATGCCCACAGTTCAGTCTCTTGGTTGTCCCTGTTAGAGAGCTAGTTGGGAGTGTGACACATTCCTGACTTTCTGGCTCATATGCTTTCTGGCTTCCTGGTGTATGGGAAGGAATTCTGTGCACTTGGACTCTCCCGGTGTGGAGCTGCTCCATGGCTAAGCTGTACACCCGTACCTCAGAACTTA
>JAVJGJ010000059.1:55090303-55140647 GCA_035590215.1 Microhierax caerulescens | reverse complement strand
CACCCGTACCTCAGAACTGAGCAGTACCCCCCTATTCTGCTACACTTCTGCCCAGCACCTGCAAGACAGGCTGGGTGGTAGCAAAGAGCACAGGGTGTTTTTGTGAGCAGGGACGGGCAAAAAGTAACAGGACAGTGTATGTGCACTTGGGTATTTTCCTACCCACACATACAGTTTTTCTGAGCTCCTTGTAATTGCTGTAGTCTTAGTTACAAGGCTCCAATACAGTAATACTGAGCATGAGGGTAACCCTCTCTTATTTCTACTTTATTTTGAATCTTAGTATTTGCTAGTGCCTGGTGGTTCCTGGAAATGGCAGGAGACAAAAGAAGGCTCTGAGGGAAAAATGGAAAGTAAACTGGGGTGGTTGATGGTGATTTTCTGTGATAAGCATTATCTGTCCCATTGTTGCCTTAGTGAAAAGTACGTACACTGTGAAATACTCTGAGAGGGTTGTCACTTTTCACTGCACCTTTCAGCCAGCATACATCGCCATTCATCTTGAATGTCTATTAAGCTGATAGAGGCCTCCTCAGCTCTTGCCTAGTCTCTCAAAGGTTCTGCTACTTTCTGTTATGGGGTTTCCTTGGGTTATTTGCTCTTTCCAGTTTCCTTTAACGTTGCTAATGGGGTGACTTATGAGAAACTGGCATGTGTATTGAAATGTGACACTTGCAGCCTCAGTCCAGCTGAGTCGCTTAAGAAATCCCTGTGAGCATTTCAGGGAAAGGTAAATAAAATGAATTACCATCTCTTTACACAGATAAAGAATCTACAAAACAGGTTAAATATATTGACTGCTTCCTACTGTCTTTTCCTGAGCAAATACTTCCCCGATTACAACACGGGACTGGCCACAGGTTAAAAGTGCAGTATTGAGGTGTTGGCTTGTAAGGAGTTCACAAGATTATCATTCTTTTGCCTCCTCTATCTTCAGGCACAGAATGTCTCCAATTTTTTGATGAACAAGTTCACAGAAATTATTAGTTCATAAGAAATCATATGTTCATAAAAATGATAACCACACAGTTAATTTCCAATAGACATAATAGTTTATCACAATTGTGAACTTTAATTTTCCTGTGTCTGTGTGACAGGTTCTGCTGTATGCTTTGGTGGTTGTATCCCTGGGACTAGGTTTAGGACTAGGACTGAAGCGTGGAGAGCAGGAGCAAGGTATGTTTATGATACTTTCAGCATAATTACCACCAAAACTGGTGAAGATCTGGTAAAGGTCTTCAGCAGCTATTTCACAGAGCATATAAATGCTCTGTGAAAACTTACCAGCCTTGAAAATAAATTTCTTGCATTTTTGAAGTTGGATTGGATAGAAACTGTACACTCACAATCTATACTTGGAAAAACCTGTCCTAAAGTACTGAGTGCCTTGCTTCTTCTAGAAGGGTCAAACTTAGTCCACAACAGATATGGAAATTTTGTTTTATTAATACTTCTAGGAAATTTGAGATAAGAGTTATCTTATTACGTATAATATCTTGCAGTTATTTAAGCAGTATATTTTGTAGAAGAAATATCATTGGACTAACTTCGGGACTCATGCTGTGGGTACATTTGGCATAGTTCAGGTGGCTGATGTAAAAACTGATCATGAATTTTCTCTGAAAACTTCAATTCAGTAAAGCTATGATATAAAGGGGATAATGGTTTGATTTGGTGGAATGTTATTTTTTAGTTAGAGAAACAAAGTAGCATTTTGATGTTAGGGAGTCAAGTCAAATCAGAACAAACACACCACATGGTGAATTAAACAAAACACTCCCTTTAGAAGCAAAACAATAGTAATGTCATAGTGGAGGAGTTCAAGGAAGTGGAGAATTTCAAGGAAGCAGAGTCTCTTTCTCATTCCTAATCAACACATATATCAACACATTGAACTTGTTCACCTACTTATTCATCAAGTCTTAGTTCCTGAGATCTTTCAATACTATGGGCCTAGCAAATAAGGTGAGATGGAACTGTAGTTGATTTTTGATGTTTTATTACAACTTCCTGTGTAAAATATGTAGATACCCACAACTTGGAGTCTTCACTGACATTTACCTGAGGAACTTGGTCATAGTTGTAGTAATTGAAAGATGGAAACAAATTAGCATGTTAGCATTTTGGTGCCTCTGCAGATGCTGCAGAGCAACCCTAAATAGGGACTGACTAACATTATTTGCTACTTTCATAACCAGACCTACTTGGGAAAGATGAATTAGCCAAACATACACTGCAGAGTGGGAGATGAAGCCTCAGCCCTGAGCAACATGCACCTTTGTGCAGTTGTATTTGCTACGAGGGCAGTAGGAAAGAGTGGTGTTGTTCAGGAGCAAAAGGAGTTATGGTCAAGACAGGTGCTGGGGGCTTGTGGTCTCAGGAGAAGGGGCCTGGATAGGAGTCAGGAGGGCCTGGAATTCTGTGTGTTTTAAAATTAGCACACAGTTTGGATTTGGTGATAGTACAATTTATTCTTTTTATATACTCAATGTGAATTTCCTTATAGCTCCTGTAGTGGTACTAACTACTCCAAATAAAAGTTAATGAAATACTAAATTCCTGACCTTGCACAGTTATGTAAATATTGTAAAGAAATTAATAGTATGGGTTGCAAATTATGAAGGTTGTGAACAGTTCCATTACAGACAGAGGAAAAGGTTATTATTTTTGTATTTTTTCTGACTTTAACTCACCATTCTGTATTATTTTAAATCAGGTAGACCATCTGAACAGCTCTGAGTTGTTCAAATGCCAATGGATAGAAGAAAAATTTAATCAAGTACTCTAAACTTCAGCCATAAAAGCACAGAAAAGCTCTTTGCCTATGTTTAGGTACATTTCTGAAAAATTGTAGTTCTTTCTTGACAGAACAGACACCAGTCATAAAACTTGTAGCACTCAATTAGTTCTCTTCATCTCTACTTTTGACAGATCCATTTCTGCTCACTATATATATTGTTTGTTATTCTAATTATTTGCAAAACTTTCTTGCATTGAACAATAGTTGTTGTAAGCACTTAGAGCACAAGTTCAACATGAGAACTTTCTACCTATGAAACAAACTGGCTTTCTTGAAAAAAGTAATTTTAGCTCTACGTGGGTTCTACACAGTGGATATTAAAGCCCAAATTTTGTAGCCAGTACACCCTACAAAAGCATGAACCTTTTGGCAACTATAATAGAATTGCACCAGCAAACATGAGTAGTTATACCTATCCTTGTCTAATGGTGTGAGTGTACAAGAAAGCTGGAAATGTAGGTGCTCACAGTGGTTCAAACAGTATTTCTGCAGTACAGAGAAGGCAGACACAAGGCTCATCCTGGTGGAGGCTGGTGTGGAGCTGTGCGTGATCTTTGGAGATTTGGCATTTTCCTAAAGTGTCCTCAGGAGAGCCAGAGCTCTCCTTTTGCCTTGCATGAATGTATCAGTACTGTGGTGAGGAAATACATGTCTCCATTTCCAGCACAAGGCCCCTCACTTGGAGCCTTTTCTTTCTTTTGATCAAAACAACCAAACCTGCAGATTTCTAAGGCATCTTGTAATGATTAAGTGGGAGAGGTATGGTCAGAGTCCCAAGTGCACTAGTAAGGCATATTATGGGCCTTGCCCAACCCCCCAGGGCTGCCCCCATGGCCTAGAACACTGATAGCCACATCAGTCCCTGCCCCAGAAATGCTGTAGGAGGGCTGGTCTCCAGGTCCCCACAGCCATGCCCTGCATGGCCATGGATCCCACTGAGCCAGGCCCACCCACAGGCCAACAGCCTGGCCTTGGCCTGTCCCTGTCCCCAGGGGAGTGCCCAGTACCTGGAGTGGGCTGCCCTGGTCCCCCCAGCTGGCTGCCCCACTGTGGTGGGATGGGTCCTGGCTCCCAGGCTATGCTCAGCCACTGCTGGGGAGCCCCCATGGCTCTGGGTGCCCAGCCCTGAGGGAACCTCCATCCCACACAGCTCCCTGCCATGTATTTTAGGGAGCATCCGAAGTGGGAGTAATTCTTCCTCTTGCATCCTGGACCCAGAAATGAGCAGGGGATGTACCAGCTTCCCCCTCCTCATGCTTGGAGGGGGGCACACCTAGACATTGTCTCCTGTGCCACTGGTCCTGGGGAGACCTGCTGCAGGAACAGCACTGCCACAGGCTCTGGGCAAGTGTGGCCCAAACAGCCACCAGGACCTTCAATGTCCAGAGGACTTCCTACAGCTTTCATTTCACCTTGCTGACCCGTGTGCTAGTGGGCATTGGAAAATGACTTGGGAAACAGATTTGGGAAATGGTTCAGCACATTTCTTGCTGCAGCCTGTGTCCGTGATCCACTTAGTTGACATCTCTGTGACAGAGCTGTCCAACCACTCAGAACCACTGCCTTCTCCTTACAGTCAGCTGCAGACACAAGTGCAATGAACCGCACAGGAGAGAGGTACCTGGCTGCCAGTGTGACAGTGGCTGCAAGGAGCGTCGGGACTGCTGCTGGGACTACGAGGACACCTGCGTGGAGCCAAGTATTCCCCTACTTGCAGTAGGGAGCAGTGCTCCCTAGTTTTCATTTTATTTTGAGTTTGGGTTTTTTTCATGAGATATTAATACAAAAAAGATGCATTCTTGTATTTATGCAGATATATGGAAGCTATGTCACATTCCCTCAGGGAGGAAAGGACATGGTGGTGTCAGGTTGTTTCTGCACTCAGGTGCCTAGAGGGCCATGACTTGGTGACCTAGCAGGACACAAAATCTTCCTGTGTATTTCTCAAATCAGATCCCTGTACATTTTTTCCCCATGGATAACCAAAGTATTTGCAGTATATATCAGAATATCACAGGCTACCTTTGACCAGGTCCCTGAAACAATGCTGCTATGCCAACACCTCTTTCCTTTCGAAAAACAAGGAATGGGTGTTTCCCGGTCAGGTGCACTCTCCAGGCTCATGGAGTGCTTGGTGGGGGCCTGGGACTGGAGTAGTGCACTTGTCTTCCAGGGGAGAGCCTGGCTCTGCATCAAACTCCAGTTACTCTGCTTTCCTAGCAGCTGCTTGGATGTTTCTTCACCTTTGTTGCTTTTTCTGCCTGCTTCAGCCCTTACTTCTATTTTTTTTTTTTTCTGTCTGCTGGGAATCACATGCAAGAGCAGGAAAAAGATCTGCTTTGTTCTCTTTCTCTTCTTTAGGAGAAATATGGGTTTGATGGTTTGATTTTTTTTTTTTTTATTATCTTCCTGGAAAGGTGGAAGGCATTGAAGGGGAATAAAGTAAATTATTCTATGACTCTGCATTACCATTCCATGGCCACAGAAATAGACTTTATGTGTTAAACAAAATCTTGAGCTTTCCTTTCAGACAAAACTGCTAAAGCAACTCAAGCAGGACATATAAAATTATAGTTCAACCAAAACTCTTGGGTTTTTTTTGTTGTTGTTTGTTTTTTTTTCTTTACTTGTTTGGGAGATTTCCACACAAAGGAGTTTACATGAGGTCCTGTTAGTCAAATCATAACCCTTTTCTTGCAATTTTCAGCCCAGTCTTGGAGGTGCACTAATTTCCGTTGTGGTGAGACACGGATACCTGGAAGTTACTGTTCTTGTTCGGATGATTGCTTGCAGAAAAAAGACTGCTGTGTAAACTACAACAGTGTTTGCAAAGGTAAATCAAAAGACAAAAAGATTTATGTATATAAATCTTCCTGTGAAATAAATAGATGGGTAAACATGGCAAATATAGAGGTAGACGCATTTGTTTCTCAAGATTAGAGTTTTACAGTGACATTTTTGAGAATGAAGATATTTTAAGGTGAAGCTTTTTGTACTTTTGACTGGGAAATAGATAGTTTTGGGAGAACAATGTGAATATGTGTCATTCCTAAGAAACACAGAATGTTTGAATATTGCAGTGGTATACCAAATGTGGGGCTTTTGGATTGTTTCCTTTTTTTTTTTTAATAGATGGAGACAGGTTTTCTGCTTCAAAGTTCATGAGATCCAAAGTACATATCATAGTAATCATTCCTAATTTAAAATATCCCGTCCTTTTTATTAGAAATTAATTTTCAGATAGGGTTTCTTATATCTTACTTATGTGTGAATATCTTTGTGTTTCATGCAGGCTCTGGCTAAACACGTAAAGACTAGCAGTGGTAAAATCAGATTACAGGGATGACACACGAGGAGCATACCAGTGGCATAAAATGTGGTCTCTGTTATCAGAATTCCTTTATATGGTGAGGTGGCAGAGATTTAAGGCAGCTCCTGCAAAATTGTGTTTGTCACCTAAATGCAAATTAAAAAGCATTCAGGAGTTTGATTAGGTGCTAAGCTGGTTGAATTTATGTAGTTAAGGTCACTATACATCCCTGCCTTTGGCTGCTTAGTGGGAGAAAAGCTTTCTGTGTGAGCTGAGAACTTCAACAGCCACTGCTTCTCTTTGTATTTTTTCCTTTTCAGATGTTTTCCTTCTTTCTTCTCTTATTGACCTCCTTTATTTCTTCCAAAGAGATAGGCAAACATCATGAGTATAGCTGTGAAGCAGATGGAGAATATTCAAAGGAGAACAGAAAGAATTACTTGAAATTTGAAAGCCATGGTCAACAAGGAAAGATTGAAGGAGTTTGGGCTCTTTACAGGAAAAAAAAAAAAAGCTACAAAGAGTGCTGGCAATCATCTCTACATGCAGAAGTGGTATTTGCAAATAGAGAAGGCAGTAGTCCAGTGTGGACGGGATACAGTTTAAATGTTTTCTGTTTAAAACCAGCTAAAACTTAGGCTAAGGTTTCATAGTGATTCCTTCTTTCGTTTGTTTGCTTGTCTGTCTGGTATATGTGCTTTGTTTTTAACTTAATATTGTAAGCATTAGCCATTTCCAGGTTTGATTAACTATTAGGTTGCACTAAATGATTTCTAAAGATATCTTTAGCCCTGTGTTTCTATAATTCTGTATCAAAGCAGAAAGTGTACCAAGAACAACTCTAAAAAGATCAACTAGGAAACTGTTGTTTGTTTGGGGTTTTTTAATGCTGACTCAGTATTTTCTTTTGTTCTTTTAGATGAAATACCTTGGGCAGAAGAACCATGTATATCACTTGAAACACCTCAGTGTCCAGCTGGGTAGGATAAAACAATTTTGTCAACTTAGCAAATAAAATCATTGTGATGGTCAGAAATACGCCAGTGGCTTTAAGCAGGTCTTAATGAGGTGTTCATATTTACTGAGAATAAGGTTTCTGCCCTGAGAAATATTCTATAGTAACAGTTTGTGGCTAGCAACATTTTTTGTTTCTAAAACCTTTTTCATTTTGTTGCTCATTAATTTATCATTTACGGTTTAGAGCAGAGTACAAATCCAGACTGAAAGTCAGCTTGAAAAGACCTGGAAAAATTGTGGGAGTGATCTCAAGGTTCATGTATCACAAAATGTTCATAGTCCATTTTATGTTACCATATTAACATCTTATAAATCACCTTATGCAAACTTTAATAACTGTTAGAATCTGTGATTGCAGTCCTTTATCTAAGTAACAGGATTTGTTTGTTTTCTTTACTTGAATTATCTGCCAAAAGAAAGGTGTGGAAGAAGGAAGGTATGAAATTAGACGAATGTCTACAAACACTGTAATATGGTAATTCTGACATCTACCTGTAGGTATTTTGCTATTTGTGCAGTATTGCAGAATCATAGATAGGGACTAGGCAGAAACATAATTTAAAAGTTGTTATTAAAGAAAAAATTATTATTTTCTGGTTCAGTTATGGTATTTGTGATGTTATCCATTATTCTATCAATTTTACTGCAAATTTAGTTTAATTATAACAGTAGTACCTGTAGTATTGTGGCCTCTTCATAGGTTCCTGCATGAGCCTCTCTACATAGCTATAGAAATACACTTTTTAAGTTAACAAATAGCTTGCTGATTTCATGGGCTACAACTTGGAAATTAGCAGAGGAGACCTTCTTTAAGGGCTCTAAACATTGCTATATAAACTCCATTTAATTTCAGGTTCAAATCAGGAAGTTGTTTTATACAAACATTAATGCCAGTGTACTCATACGTTTTGGAAAGACCATTGTGAAAGAAACAAACTGGGATGGTGATTATTGTCTGATGTGAATATATAACTTTTTTTTTTTAATAGATAACACTTGAAGTATTACTTGAAAAAATGGTTTGGAGTCAGTTATCACTAATTGCATTTTATCAACCATTTTCTCCCCCAGTATTTTCCAGGCTTATAATTCCTATAAATTACAGATGGTTTTGTTTTTTTTTTGATACTACATGTAGTGGAACCTACTTCAAACTACATTTTAAATTTAATTGTATGTTTACAATTTTTATGTTTCTTTGTATGATTCTGAAGAGATTATGAAATATATAACAATAATTAACTAAAAGACTGAATTTGCAAAATCAGGTGCCTTGATCCCACTGATTTTGTTACTTGGTGTTGTGAAAAAAGTTGCTATAGCACCAGCACTTCATAACTGCTGATGTGTTTTTCTTTAAAAGTCCTTTTAGATTGCTTAAGAGAAAGTAAGTTTAATAACTTTGAAGTGTATTTGCACAGCTGGCACCTCCTAGTTAGAATTTTTATAACAAGAATTTAAACAGTGTTCTAGAGATCAGCTGCAGCTTGTGCCTATTTTATCATATCTACTATATGAAGTCAGATTTGAGGCTTTTATCTTTATATACGTGAAGTCTCACCATAAGCAAACTAGCAGTTGCTGCATTCTTTTCGTAGCTTTGAGTTCAGTTTGTCAGTGTCTTTGAGGAAAAGAAGTGTTCTCCAGCTCAGTGAGAGCTGGGTGACATGAGAGGTATAATCTGCAAAGAACATGGACTACTTAGTGATGTCTTCACAAAAGAAATGTGGTAAAGTAAGGGATTAGCAGAAATCTGGCATTGCGAATAGATTATGTTTCTCAGCACTGAGGCTAATTGACCCTAACTGCTTGCTGGGTGACTGCTGTATTTTTATAGTCATTGTGCAGCTGCCCTGAAAGACTTTTTAAGATGAATTAAGGAACAAGAGACAGAATTCAACCCATCACTATGTACAGAGGCACTCTGGCTGCCCTGAACTCTGGGTCTGTATTTGGATGCTAGTCAGCAGCATTTGTATTTATTTTTATTGTAATTAAAAGATTAACAAAATCCGATTTCTTTTTGTAGGTTCTAGATATACTGACTAGCTTGTATTTTATTCCTCCAGTAGTTTATTTTTTTCCCGGGAGTATTGTGTATTTGCTCTCAAAATTGAACTATTTGTTTATCTTACACTGTGATATTAATTCTGGGAAGTACATTAAAAGTCTGGATCCTGCTTTTATAAGTACAATTTATATTGTTAAATATCTTAACAAGTCACAAACTGTCTAAACTCCTTTACGATGACAAACTCATATTTTCTTGTAGGTTTGATCTGCCACCACTTATCCTTTTTTCAATGGATGGGTTTAGAGCAGAATATTTGCAAACTTGGAGCTCTTTGCTGCCAAATATTCAAAAACTCAGTAAGTTACTAAGAGTGCTTTTCTATTGTGACTATTTTCTTTAAAAGTCTGTATGCAACCTCTCCAGTCCCTTTTGTCTGTTCACGCATGTATGTTGCTCAGCAATAAGAAAATCACAAATCAGGTCTCTCCCTCATCAGTTGTGTATTTTCATTACTATATGTTGACATTAATTTTTGTATTTGAGTGCACAGCAAACATGACTTTTTAAAAAGAGACTTCCAATACTGGTCATCAGCTTTTCATGAAAGAAATAGTTTGAAATATCCATTCACATACAATATAAGACTGGAAAAAGCTTCCAGAGAAGGATTTCCTGCATTCTCTGTACTCCATTGAAAAATTCTAGATGATAAGGAGATCATCAAGAAAAAATGCATTGGGTTATTGGGAAATTTTCCGCAAAGATGCACTATGTCAAAGTCAAATATTTTAAGAACATAGAGTCATAGAATCACAGAATGGTTTGGGTTGGAAGGGATCGTCTAGTTCCAACCCCCCTGCCATGGGCAGGGACACCTTCCACTAGAGCAGGTTGCCCAAAGCCCCATCCAGCCTGGCCTGGAACACTGCCAGGGATGGGGCATCTACAACTTCTCTGGGCAACCTGTTCCAGTGTCTCACCACCCTCACAGTAAATAATTTCTTCCTAATATCTATATTAGATATCAAATAATATATATTAACAGGATATTAAAGAGAAGCTACAATTTTATCTGTGAATATTATTATATTAGACTTCAATGCAATGTAATTTACATATTGGTGGAATTTAATATATTGATATGATTGCAGTAAGGTACAAGTAACTGTTTCTAAGTATTTCTGTATCTTGGGAGAAAAAGTAAGTTGAGGGTCTTTAGCTTGTATTGTAAAGGGCTCTAAAAAGTGAGACCAATTATTGCACTGTTAAAATGTCCTGAATATTTTAGAGCTCAGCTCTCAAGATACTTTGTATCTGGAAAAAAATATGTTGCATATTTATTTTTTTCTTCTCAGCAGTAATAGTCTAAATTGGGACCGTTTGTATCTGTTCTGAATGTATCATATTGTGTTTCTATTGTGCTCATTTGAAAACTTCACATGGTTGTTATGAAGTACTACATTTTACTGAATAACTAACAATCTTGTTTGTGGATAATGAGAGTGTCCATAAGCCTGAACTTGAAGCAATGTGCAAACCTGACTTCTTGTGCAAAGATTTTATTCTTTGATGTCATTCTGACTTTGGAAGAAACTTGAATCAGTGAAGAAATCATGCTCACAGAAGTCAGTGTTAAGTTCCAGTCTTTTGAAACAAATTAAAAGGAAATGCCAAATTGACAAAAGGCATGAAAATCTTGCTATGTTTATTTATCCAAGAAATCCTTTCAAACACAAAGAAATGTAATTCAGCATTACTCATATTTGTAGTCAATTTTAACAGTTGATTATATATATTCATGCTAATAATTCTCAGAAATTGACAGTGGAAAGGAAAGGGAAATTCCTCTGTTTGCAAAAGAAAAAATGTGACATTTATTTGTAGCATAAAATATTTTCTTTCTATTAAGTCCATTAACCTAGGATTTTCAGTAGAGCTAATCAAGCTAGTTGTTCTAGAATATGTACATTATGAATGTAGCTCCTTTACCCTTCAAGAGAAATCCATCAAAAATTATGTTAATTTTCTCATTTATTTGTCCATTTTCCAGCCCTTCTTTAAACACTCTTTAAGCCTTTTTTTTTGTCTATACTACACCAGAACATACTACTATGTAAAAACTACTTTTTTTCTGTGCTACCAGAACAGTTTTGTTGTTTCGGCCTTTCATTGTGTAGTTGAGCTTCCTTAGTTAAAATCAGTTTCTGTTCTTTGACTGGAATGCTGTACATCAAAGTATAAAGTGTGTTTGAGCATAGTCATCTGACTCAGCTTAATACAGAACTGTTTTCCCACGTGAGTTAGATTAAAAAAAAATGGCATTAAGACATCTTCCAGTTTTCACATGTTTGTTTTGTGGATACTGGATTTAGATGTTACAGATGTTTGGGCATGGTAAGTGCCTTAGATTGCTGAAAAGTGGTACAGTGTTTGGAGATAAAGGTGTAGGACACCTGGGGTGGGATTCACTCCAGAGAAGGACACCTACATTTAGATACATTCTTGGAGGTGTCTGCATGTGAGATGTGTACACCTACAATGTTCATTGTAGTCAGCGTGTTTATGGTTAGTACAGTCTGTACAGCACAGTGCATGAGCCTAGAGAGCAAGGCAGCTCAACCGACAGAGAGAGGGTGCTACAGAACAAATTGTTGTCTTAACCTATGTTTCTAAGACTTCAGACTGCTGTGGCATCCTAGGTGGCCTTCAGCAGCTGTGTCAGGAGGACACAGATCTTGCCATGATCTTGCATCAAAACTGCCAACTTTCATGCAGATATCTTGGATATCTGAGAGTGTCTTAAGTGGCACTGGACTCGGTGCTTGAGCAACTGAGTCCTTCCCATGCACCTGGTCATTGCACAGCTCTGCAGAATATCTTGCCTGGAGTGACCTGAGGCTTCCGTCTTATTGCATAAACTTACATGTCTAGTGCCATTTTGAATCTCAGAAATATCTGAGACACTCATTTGGGTTGGCAGACAGGATTTAGGAGCAGCATCTGAAGGCCACGCAGGGTCATTACAAATGTCACAAATGTCCCTAAGCATCTAGGCTTTTAGGCAGCTGAATTGAGTGTCCAGGGTCCACTGACTGCAGTGGGATGGTAGGCCTGGGTCACAAGAAGACACCAGAATGTATGCGTCTTCATTTGGAGTCACACTTCTCCTCTAATACCACATGAACTGTGGTGATTTTTTTGTTAGTTTTTTTAAGACTGTTAGTTCTAAATTAAAAAAAAAAAAGCAAATTTATATTAATTCCATGATTTGTTGCAGAAACATGTGGCACACATTCAAAATATATGAGAGCTGTTTACCCCACAAAAACCTTCCCAAACCACTATACTATTGTCACAGTAAGTGAGAATTTTCTATTTTTAGTTTTCATTACTTGGATGACAGAAATAATTTTGTGGTGCCAATCTGTTTGTGGGACATGGGAACTTAAGCTATAGGAGTAAAAAACGAGAGGAATATGCTGAGATAGTACACACAGGTGTGATCTATGTGGCTATATATGTATGCTATCTGATTCCGGCCTGTGAAATGGTTAATCCTGATCTTTGACAGTTTAATTGGATATGAGTGAGCATGTGTGAGGACACAGCCATTTGATAGAAGTGTGTGTTAGGGTGGGTTTGGGAGCTGATATATAGCCACAACGCATATGGTACTTAATCTATAGCACATCAGGTTTTAATTGGGCTGGGGAGCAAATGGAGAAAATCAAGGGATCTTGACAGGCACTCAATTCATTAACAGGAATCTGATGATCTGTGTGAGTTAGGAAAGCATGTTCAGTTTCTGTGATAAAACAGCCCTAAAAATAATTACAACATTGCAATAGTGTGCTTTGCAACATAGTTTAGGCTCCATTTGATTTCAAGACTCAGCAGGTTTTTTTGTTTATTTTCATTTTACAGGGACTGTATCCAGAATCTCATGGTATTATTGATAACAACATGTATGATGTACACTTGAACAAGCATTTCTCACTTTCAGGAACAGAAAAATTCAAACCTTCATGGTGGAAGGGGCAACCAGTAGGTTTATTTCTCATCAGTACAAAATATAAAAAATACACATGTAGTATATAGTGTATTTACTTAGTTTACATTTATATATTTATTTACATGTGTCTGTATGTGTATATATCTCTGTGTGTGTCTATGTAGTCGTGTTTACAGTATACTCACATGCCCAGGTTTTGGTGTTATGGTTTCATGAAGGATTCCATCAGGTTTGTAAGAGAACCACAGCTGCACTCTTTAAAATGAATAGAAATTTTCCCTCTTATAATAAAGTCATATAACTAGAATCCATATATTTAGGACAGAATAGAATAATTTCAGTTGGAAGGGACCTACAATGATCATCTAGTCCAATTGCCTAACCAATTCAGTGCTGACCAAAAGTTAATGCATGTCATTAAGGGCATTGTCCAAATGCTTCTTAAAAAAGGATTGGGACATTGGCCATCTCTATAGGAAGCTGTTTCCTTTACCCTCTTCATAAAGAAATGCTTCCTAATGCCAAGTCTGAACATCCCTGACACAGCTTTGAACCATTTTTCCATCTTCATGATCCATTTCACTGGCATTTAGTATAGGAAAAAAGATTACTACTTCTTGCCAATTACAGAAATACCTATGATTTTTTCCTATGCTGAGAATACCCAAAAAATGGCAACATCCTGGCTTCTGTGCTACTGATTTCTCTTCAGAATCGTGTATGTAGAAAACAAACTGCTAATGAGATATGGTCATTAAGCAACTGTGTGATGTGTGAAAGAAAGAGAGATGCATGCTTGCAGCCCATATTTCTGATGCAATTATGTGTTTTTACTTTGGTGATCTGAGGCCCTCCAGCAGTGTAAATGCCATAAAATAATTTGTTTGTATCTTTACCCTAGATCTGGCTGACAGCGATGTACCAAAATTTGAAAGCAGGCACCTTCTTTTGGCCAGGCTCTGATGTTCCAATTAATGGAACATACCCTAACTTGTACAGGGTATTCAACGGGTAAGTTTTTACAGGGCTTGTAGTAGATTCCTGCAAATTACTCCCAAAATCCAAATTGCTGTACAACAGTTGAAGAAAATTAAATTTAAGGTTTTTAAACAACAGTCTGAGAGATACATGCCATGTCACATCATCCTGGTTTTGCCATGGAACTACCAATAATAGCTGAAATTTTCAAAACCATTTAGGGGACTGACAATGAGAAAGTCAAAAGGTTACTGTATATTCTGCTCTCCTAGACAGTTTTGAAAGTTTCAGCCAACTGCAAACCTTTGATCTCCCACTAGGAAAGCATCCTGTAACTGATTAGTAGCCACTGCTAAGCTATACCAAGGGCTACCATATTTCCACACATAAAATATAGCCCTTTAAAAATACTTGTACCTGAGAATAAGATTTCAGATAACATATACCCTAAGATAATGAACACAAACTTGGAAGCCATGGCAAGAGGATATAAGAGGCAGAAACTAATGGCAAAGAGGATGCAGGACAAGGAAGCCACTGAAGACTGAAGGAAGATGGGCTCTAGATCAATTCCCTCTGGTCTTGCTTGGGTGTGTGATAATGTGCACACTGTTGCTGAATCATAGTTCTGTATGTTTTCTCTAGTTAATTCACAGGTCACACATGAAAATATAGCAATTACCTACATAGTATTTTTTTTCTTATGGACAGCATAATTATTTCTACATTTTCACAATGATTTTAGTAAAGGTCCATGATTCTTCACATTTACGAAGATAATCGAAAGCAATTGTATAACTGTAAGTCTCTATAGTTAACAAAGGATTTGCACTGATGTGTGGGATTGATACTCAGAAAACATGCGAGTAGTGTAGGTAACTAACATAAAGCTTGTGTGTGACTTGGGGGGAAAGCAAAGTTATTAGTGGGTGAATTCCTTCACAGGAGACAAAGCATGGTTTCACGAAGATTTTGCTGAAGACATTACTTGCTTTTAAACTATAAAAGTCCAAGGTTTATACTTGCTGGAAAGAATAAAAATTATTCTGAATTGTACTTCAGGCTTATGTCCAGAACTTGAGATCTTTTTCATATGCATTTAATTATAGATATATAAGTATGCCACCAATGTCACATTTGTGTTTGCAAAATAAGGATCTGTCTAATCTACCATTAAAAGTGAGTTATATTTAATAAAAAATGAGAGTAATAAAACTGATTGGTGGTACCTTTTTTAGATGCACCATTCTTGAAATGCCAATCTGTGACTTTACTATAAGACTAGAGAGTGGATGCTTTCTTTGTATCTTGGAATTAGAAGGGCTTATCAGAAAAGCCTTGTTAACATCATTATCTTTTCTCCCCCCCCAGTTCGGTTACATATGAAGAGAGAATTTCAGGAATATTGAAATGGCTTGATTATACCAAATCTGAAAGGTAACACTGGTTGTAAGACTGTCACTTGGAAAGGTTTTAATGCTTAGCCATTGAAATTTCTATTGGTGTTTGTGAAATATGGAATCTTCCTCACCATCTCAAATGGTAATTTGCTGAACTTAAGCCTGTTGTATAGCTAATCAGTTTTAAGATAGGATTGTAGATACAAAAGATGAAAAAGTGAACACATATCTGAATGGGATGTACTGTTGTATGTTTTATTGTTGTGTCTTTTTCATGACGCATGGTCTAGAGGAACAGAACATTTAGTTTATAGTTTAAATGTATGAATGAGAGACTTTATATGAAAGATATTGCACAAGAAAGGTTAAATATCTGAAAGTAATTGCAGGCAGTAATTCAGGATGAAAGGTAGATGTCACCACTGACTCAAATTTGTGATGTTAACAAGTGAAATCTTTTATATGGTGATTTAACAAATTCCTAATGTGTTTACAGTTAGGAGATGCTCTTTAGAACCTCACTTCTTAATCAGGAAGAGATCCTTTAGGTGGTAGTTCTGCTTATATCTCAGAAAGGAACAGCTTGCTCTCCTGAGGTCTTGAAATTTTTCAGTGATTTCTGAATACCAAATAAAGTCACTGGATACTGTTTCTGAAATTGTAACTTCAAATAGTCCATGTTGATAAATTACAAAACACAGAGAAAACTGAATTATTGCATTTTCTGTATGGGCTTTTATTAAGTTTTAAAGAAGTTATTAATAATTCCCTTTTAAGTATCATTTATTCTTTCTTTTCTAATGAAAGTGTTCTTTTGAAATGTTATCTCCAAATTCTCATAATATACCATTCTTATTTATTTCTAACTTGAGGCCTGATTTCTATACTTTATATATTGACGAACCAGATTCTTCTGGACATTCATTTGGACCAGTTAGTGGTGGTGTAAGTAGGTTTTGTGTTTTTCTTAGCCTAAATTGCCCTAAAAATGGTGCTGTACTGTGAACTTGGAGAGTAGATCAAAAATTACTGTGACTGTTTTATGATATTTTATTAAGAACTCTTGCTTGTGGTTGAGCCCATTTTTATGATTCCAACACTGTGTGAATCAAAAGAGGTGTAAACCAAACAGACCAGCAGAGAATAATTTCAGATCATATGATTAGCTTTAATATTAATGGTTATATTTAGACTGAACTTCAAGGTTATTGCCAAGAGGTATTTGGAAACATGTGGCCTGGCAAATCCTCAAAACTGTCTTTCATTTATTCCTAACACTGTACTTCAATGTTTGTTAATTTGTAACTCAAAAATAGTACATTTTTTCTTGCACGCAGGAAAAAATTCAGTCTTTAAGGAGCTTAGGACTCCTCATATCGCCTCACCTCCTTCTTGGAATGATCTTGTTTAATATATTTGAAAATGGTCTTCAGCAAAAGGCCTTGTTGCAGTGGACAAGGACAGAAAAACTGATCTTTATTGGATAGCTTTAGGCTCCCTAACTGGAAAGGGAGCTCCATGTCTTTTGGTACATAAAGGACTTAAAAACCCATTACTGTATGTGCAATTGTATTATGTGCACACAAAACATTCAAGAGAATGCAGCAGAGTTAGGGGGACAAGAAGGGTGCAGGTGCTCAGACATGGAGTCCTCAGATTTAGTCAGCTGTCGTTCTTGCTGTAGGACTTACAGGGAGACTGTAAGTCAGCTGTGCCATCTTAGGGAAGAGCCATCCTCTGTGAATGGCTGTAGGGTGGGCTGTGCTGAATTTCTCCTGTATTACTTCAGTGGTGGTTAATGGTTTTCTGTAGGAAGTTTAAAGAGAATGTATATATAAGAGAAGGGCACCATGCTTTCTTGGGTGCCCTGCTGGTCTTACAGATAATACATGTGTGTAAATATTTTTGAATCACTGCTTCTTGTTCATAAAATTACTTGTTCATACTATAATAAAAATTGTATGTAATGTTATAAATCTGATATTTTATATAAATTTTGGAGTGAGGAACAAATTTGATCTTACTATGTTGATTTTTTTTTGTTTCAATAAACATTTTTTAAAGCTCAATTTTTCTATGGTAATAGGAAAAACCTAATTGTCACTCTTTTTAAGCCACATATTCTGTGGTAGAGTAGTGGAATTCTGTGCATCTATATTCTAGTAGTGATGGAAAAAGAAAAGAAGAAGCAATATTAAGAAACTGAAAACTGACAGAAAAGCTCATTGTATTTAAGCAAGAACTTGAAATCAGAAAGAAAAGTTCTAATGAAACTGGTTTATCTCACAGGTAATCAAAGCCTTACAGCTAGCAGATCAAGCACTGGGGATGCTAATGGATGGACTTAAACAAAGAAACCTGCACAAATGTGTAAACCTCATTGTTTTAGCTGATCATGGTATATAGTTATTTTTTCAATTTAATTTTACTGAGTCATTGTTTTCTTCCTCTGTGTAATATGTATGCTTAATAGTTTTAATCTATTTTGTAATTCACTTTTATCTTCCTCGCCATATATTGTATATAAAAAATAACTGTTTCTATGTTGTCCTCTAGGGATGGAGATGACCTACTGCAGACAGTTAGAATATATGACTAATTACTTCAAACAGATTGACTTCTACATATATGCTGGGCCTGCCGCTCGCATTCGAGCAAGGAATGTTCCAAAGGACTATTTTACCTGTAAGTGTGAACCAATTCTGGGATTGCACACTCAATATAACAGGAAATAAATAAATAGGGAAAATGGATAATAAGTACTAATCAACAGAGTAAACAGCTTTCCATTTCCCTTAACCTGGCTTAAACATCCATGGAAGTTGGGGTTTTTTTTGCAAGAATGACCTCTTTAGATGACATTGAAGATTAGAAAAACTTGTTGCAGACGCTGACATTTTCTTGGCATGTGGAAAGTTGAAGTAAAGCTAGTTTTATTGTTTTGAACTGGAACTTCAGGTCTTTTGTAAGTGCATTGCTCTTCATAAATCTTTTGTGCAACATTGGCAGAATCAGTCTTTTTGAAGCAATGACTATTCCCAACTCTGTACAAAGTTACAGAATCTGAATCTTAGCACAGTGGAATCTAAGCCTTAGTTGAACCCTTTGGCTAGTATCAAAAGAACAGAAAATTGAAACCATGTGAGCTGACTCTGACTCAGAATAGATACTGTGGTACAAGACTGAGAAAAAAACCCCAAACCCAAAACATCCCAAAACTTCCTAAATCAGGGAAATAAATGGAAAGAGGTAAAGCATGGAATCTCTCTATTTAGTGAGCATATATATATATTTCATAGAATATTCTAAAAGGTGTAATTTCTGCAGATCTCAAATAAGAGCTAGGATCCCATTGTATGTTTTACTTACCTTTTCTAATTGTATTTATATTTGTAGGCACAATATTTATAGAGCGTAAATCAGACTTTCCTTGGTTTACATAGAAGACAGTCTAAGTCAGACAGTAGCAGAGTAATAAGCAGAGGAGGGAATAATGATGTTTTCTGTATGTCTTAATATAATTGTTGCCTCATTTCCTCTAATGGTCTTACTTTTTCTGAAAGAATTTTCCTTCTGTAAAGTGCTCAGATTTTTTTTTTTTTTTTAGAAAGCTAATATCAAAAGGTTAAAGTCACTTTTTGAAAATGTAGAAGGTGAAAGTACTAAGACAGACTGGATTTTTCTCTGTGACTGCTACTGGAATTGGAATACAGGACAAGTGCTCCAAGTCCAGTTTAATGTAAAAAATCTTATACTTCCAAAAGAGGTTAGGTAGGAAAAGAAAATTTGGTTCTGATCATGTGTCAGCTTTAGGTGTAGGCAGTCAGTACCATGGCAGTTTTCTACAGTCTGTCTTGATGTACCCAAAGTACTAGATATTTCCACAGGATACCACACTTATAGACAGTTACCCTTGGAAACATAGCATTCCTACCCCTTTATGGTTATGGTTACCATAATCTTCACAGGATAATAAAAAAATTCAATTTTACAGACAAAAGCATGTTGAAATTTTTCTCATGAGGCTTTGGACCTTCTGCTGTCTAAATGTATGTTAATTTCTCTTTTTAACAGTTGACTCGGAAGGAACTGTTAAAAACCTCACAGTGAGTAATATTTTATAATTTTTCCATGTAGTTCCTCTTAATATGAATCTGATCAGAAAGCACAATTTGTGAAAAAACGAGGCTACAGTGACAGTTTAAATAGTATCTTGATTCCAGTGTACAATTGCAAGCAGTTCTGGAAGGTGTTCAAAGATGGTGCACAAAAGTTTGCCATGGGGAATCTCTGTTCAGAGAAAAAGAGTCTTCTGTACTTCATTTTGAAAAAGAAGAAGCGGCTGACTTCACGTGGAGAAAGTAGAGTATATCTTCATTATAGAACAGAATACAACACAGAGATGCTTTAGGTAATAGGCATCTGGTAGCTCTGGACCACGAGTGTTGCAACCACACTATATTAAAGCAACTTTACCACAAAACAGATAATGACACTGTAGAGCACGTTGCCACAGGGTGTTGTAGAGGCTAGAAATATAAATAGGAAGGAAGGATTTTAGACAAATTAATGGAGGACAGGCCTGTAAGGGCTATTAAATGTGATCCACGAGCAACCTCTGACTTAAGAAGCCTAGAGAAAACTGAGCAGGTGCAAGAAAGAAGGTTCATTCAATACTTCAGTTGTTCTTACAAACTTTCTCTAAGTATGTGATTCTAGAAATTCTGGAGATTTGAATGGAAACAGAGGACTAGGCAAGATTAACCTTTGGCCTGAGGCACTATGACTATTTGAGGATCTTTATGACATTTCACTTAGGTAATCACAGAACTTTTAGGTATGCTGTACTACCACTGGGCCTCATACCAGTAGTTCTGCTTGGATCTCTGCCATGTTGTATGGATGTAGACTTCAGGGCCGGTGCAAGCTTGTTGGTGTCTCCCGTGTAGACCATTGCTCCTTGTGGGTACACTCCATGACAGCTGAGCTCTGAAGGGTGCAAACAAGGGAGTGCAGAACAGAGGGCAAAACAAGGAAGACCAAGCCTATTTCTTTTATGGAAAGGTGATAATGCATTTTTTTTTTCTTATACTTTTTTAGATAGATAATTCACTGGCTCTTTTTTTTCTTTTTCAGTGTTCAAGATATACACTATTACTTGAGGGATGAATGTGGTGGGCAAACTAAAATGCTTGTAGGAAAGCTGTCTTTTTAATTTATTTGCATTTATGATTTACAGTGAGTTAAACATTTAAACTGCTTGCTCTCTGTGTATTGTCATAATTTTCCCTTCTTTCCTTCATTGCCATTTTTCTTCTATTCCATGACTAGTCCTAGTTCAAGCAGTAGACGGATGTTCTGATAGTTTTAGAATAAATCCTATCAGCTTGGAAAAATTCTGAGCTGTTTCAGCTGGGTATATTTCTGAATATACCACCACTAGAGGTCTTCCTTTAACCTGTTGAACAGCTCAGTTGTGCAATATTGCATGTAGCTTTTGCCTGCCACTGAAGTCCAAAAGGCAGTGATTTTTTACTTTTTTTTTAATTATTTTTATTTTTTTCCCCTTGATTCTGAATACCTAGAACACATCCTTTATTCCCCAGCACCCAAAGCAGAGGTCAGAGTAGTATATCAGTGGTTGGGAATAGCAGAAGGAGCTTTTTCAGTATTACGTTCCCTACTCCATCGTGTGACGTGGAGCCTGTCACATTCAAGAGTGTGTGTGAGGGGAATAGCACAATTTGCATGTTCTCAACTCTAGTTGAAACTGCAACTGCTAATAGTTACAGAGATGTAACATCTGTGTCTTACAGGAATAGCCTACCATCAGGATACTTCCTCTTCCGTTTTCTGCTCATAAACAGTGTATTTTGTCCCTTTCATGTTAGAGTTTTGGGCAGAGAAGGGAGTTGTATATTAATTGCTAATCATAAAGTCATAACGTATGTTGATTTCCTCCATTTTCCTTTTCATTATATTATCATTTGTAGAATGACTTCTCCTGGGCTAGCAAACCCATTGAATCCTTATTTTTCATGTTCCTGGATTCCACTGTGCTTCTTCGATGACTGTCCAGGCACACTTACTCTCATTTCACATTAATGTCATTCTGTACAGAATATACAATTCTTGTACTTAGAGGTGAAGATGTCAGATCAGACTCCAAGTATGCTATAGTCTGGACTGTCAGTGTGGTAAAACATTTTTTTTGGGGGGTGTGGTTTACCCAGCTTTGTAGCAGCTCTTCCCTCAGCATTTTGGATGTTCTGTGTTGTCCCAGTGCTGGATTCCTGATCAGGAGCAACACTTCATGCTTGCAGCCAGCTGGAATGGCTACTGATGGCCACATGTAGTTAATCTTTGCAGTATCTCATATGGTTGTCATTAGGCTCTCAATGCCAAACTCATTCATGGCACTCCTGCTAACACAATAGTTACAATAACACTTTAAATGTGGATGTGAAAGCTAAGGCTTTTAGATAACAGCTGAGCACTGAACATTTACATGGCATAAGAGTATATGTTCAGCCTTGAAACGAAAACCCTAGACTGTGCTAAGTTATGTGTACTTTGTTTTCTTTGTTATTTTGTGAATGGTAAAGTATAAAAGGTGGCAGAAATAAGATGCTCAGGAAATTTCTCTTGTAAAGTGTAATCTTATATACTAGATGCCAGTGACCTTAGTATGGACATACAGACTAAACATTACTACTAAATATCTTTCACCTTTAGGAGTAGTTTTACCACAGTATTTGTGAACTTGCTATACATATTATAGCAGTATATTTTCAAACTGTTCCAAAAAAAAGCTACTTTTCCCCTCCATTGCTTCTTGGGCCAAAAATGAGATCTGCAGGCTATCCAAGAACCTATCCGTGAATAATGTGCTTTCTGCTTACATTCCTGTCACTAAGATGTTTGTGATAATGTTGAATGGTGGGGTTTTTTGATGCCAAGCAAAACTCATGACTGACCTCTTTCCTTCTGCACAGTGCAAAAGATCCCCTCAGCACTTCAAGCCTTATCTGACGCCTGACTTGCCAAAACGATTCCACTATGCTAACAATATTCGTATTGATAAAGTTCATCTTTTGGTGGATCGACAGTGGCTGGCTGTGAGGTAACATAATTTATGTGACTGTTACCTTATCTTTTTCATCCCATTCTCATCCTTTTAATTTCCTTCAGATGCCTCATTTCATATTTTGTTTTAGACTTGTTACATTTCCATGTTCTTATGTTTAAAATCTTATTATTTGTAAGAACACACCTTATACATAAAGCCAAGAACACATTATTAGTGTGATTCAAATCTTAAGTCTAATAAAAGAAACATCATCACTCCAGATCAAAGTTTTACAGAAAAAAAAGGGATAAAAAAGAAAATAAATGAATACCACACACAAAACGTCTCAAAAATAATGCAATTAAAATTGTTATACAAAGCCTTCCCAGTATCTAGCCCTTTTCCTGGTGTTGCAGTCACTCTTCCACCACTTCTGGGTCCTAAGGTTGATGGCTTCAGTGTGGTGTGATGTATGTATATACAGCCAGTAATCAGCATTATGAGTCCTTCGTCAGGAGAATATGATGATTTTTCTTCTTGCTCCGTGATCCAAACGGAGTTCTTCCTATATGTATGCTAATGCTACAGCTTGCTTATTCTTCACTGGCCTGCAAGTTAGCATTACACCTCAGTTCACTAGATATGATGCATTCTACATGTGTTAGATATTTGTTCTTTATTCTCTTTCTTACCTCTAAGTCTGGTTTTGCTTAGTTCCAGCTCTGTATTTCCTTAATTGATCATCAGTGAGCTGGTGTTAGCCTTGGGGTCTCACAGAATAACTAGTTGTTACTGCTGTCTGTACAACAACTATGTCTTTGCTGTGCAAAGATAAGCTGATAACAAGTTAAACATAACCACCTTGTCATTACAAAAGATTGCTGTAGGAGCTAATCAATAAAAAAATAGCAAGTCAAGAGCAGTTCAGAGAAGCCTTAGTCCTTTGAGGCTTTGAAAACTCAATGCAAAGCCTGTGGTGTTAGTAGCAATACTGTATATACTGAGCTACAGCGTTGCAGTAGGAGAAGCATGGGGTGACTTGGAATTTCAAGACTATTCAAATAATAGAAAATGCCTGATCAGTATATGACTTGTTTGTTTTGATGCAACTGAATAATTATCTTGGACATATAAAAATAGATTCCCACTGAAAAATCTCATATTCATGCTTTTAAAAATTGTGCTTAGATGTTCTTTTGCCTCTGAAAACAGGATACATGTGCTTGACAGCTGTGCATTGGATCAGTATGGGATGACTATCTCTTTGTCTTTCCATGTATCTCAGCAACGGGTAAATTAAAACGTTAGTCATTATAAGTCAGACTATTCTGACGTTATTAATTCTATAACACACATATCCACATCTCTCCTTCACCCTTTAGAACCCGTGATGAAAATGCACTGTCTTGTAAGGCAAAATCATTTGCAGTCTTATTTATATTGTTCCACAGAGGCTAACAGTGGAGTTCTCCCATTAGAAGTTTTCTATTATAAAGCAGGTGCCACAGAACATAACTGAGGAAATCTTCCTAAACAGATTAGATTTACTCTGCAACTTGTAGCTAGGTGAAAGCTTCAGTTCAAAAATAGCGATTTTTTTCAGTTTATTTTTTAAACATTGATTCACTGTACACTCAGTAGCTACCTAGAACTATTTATTTCTGTCTAGGTATCTGTTACAGGGGAAGAGCTCTTCATATATGTGAACACTGAATGAGCAAAAAGTACTACTATATAATGCCAGAGTCAGTTCTTAAGACATGATCCCAAGTCCAGTGAGTCAGCATGACTTTTATTAACTGGTTCTCTTTGTGCCATTTTTATTTACACTATTTAATGGTTTTTCCTTAGGGATGGAAGTTACACATTTTGTGATAGGGGTAACCATGGCTATAACAATGAGTTTAAAAGTATGGAGGTAAGATGATTTTTATTCAAGTCTTGCACCTTCTTATATAGAGAATCATAATGTGCTAGGTGAACCATCAGAATAGAATAGACGATAGTTATTGCAGTTTACTATTTCTTCTGTGTCACCCAGACGTGTAAACTGCAGACAAATACTGGGGCCAAATATTCATATTTCCATTCATTGATGTGTATGAGGCTGGCTTCCTTGGGATCCTGTAGTAAAACTCGTTTGGGCTCACTCTAGGTCCATGGAGCCAGATAGACCACAGTAAACTAAGGATAGTATGTTTAGCTATGAGACGCTGAATTATTTCATTCTTTCATTCTTCTACTAAGCAATGACTGAAAAATCTCTGTAGGCTCTGCAAGTTCAGTTGAGCACCTGAAAGCCTGTGTGCTCAAATAAACTCAATCTCACATTCTCTGCTTCCTCTTACAAGAGAAAAGAAATCATTAGTATAACCTGTATGTTAGTATAGCCTGTATTGCAGTTTCATCTAATTTTCACTTCTGGTTACAATGAGAGTATTATGTGGTCTTGAGCTTTTGGTTTTTCATATACTTTTTGATATGAACCTTTAAGTAAGGTCAAGCATGCCACTACTAGTCCCATATCCTGTGCCTGAGAATCAGATTCCTCTATATCTTCACAACTATATTTAAACCGTATGCCAATATACTGATTAGAATGGTGCTGAATGTTTGTATGCAAAGAAAAGGTAAATTTTGGTTACTGTAGAAACCTTAATCATAGATAACTTTATGCTGGTGGCACAATGACTGAAGGAGATTTTTTTCTTTATAAAGGAGCAAAATGTCTTCATGTTGTCCTTTTAAGATAAATTAAAAATTGCTTTTCTATTATGGGAATATAAGAATATTCTTTTAGAACAGATCACTGTCCTGTTTCGTTGTGTTTCCCGTATCTTACAGCAGGCAGCTCAGGAGGCTTATAAATACTGTAAGTAGTTATCAGTGTTCTGTCATAGTGCTTGCAGACCTCAGCAAGGCCTGCCCAGCACTGCATTGTACCATTGGTGGTACTGATGCAGGTCTCTGCTGAGCTTGGGATGGGTCTCTGAAGTTCCCTGCTCCTTGCTTTAGCCATGGCTATAGGCTCTTCAGCAACCCAAAGGCTTTTGAAAATGCAGTGTGTATTAAAACAAACTCTACCCACCACCACCAATGCTTTTATTTCTGTCTCAATATTAGCCTTTAGATAGGATCTGCCTGTGTCATAACTCTTCACTTCTTGAAATGGCATTGTTACGAGCTGTTGCAATGAAAACATAAAAATGTATGAACTTGAAACATAACAAACAATTTTTGTAAGTAGGCATCCAAGTATTAAAGAACATATCCCCTCCCTGATTCGTTATAATAGTTCAGTGTATCCTGAGAACTGAATTTATGGTTTGCATTTTTCTTCAAATTATATGCAATGGCAAAATTTTCCTTCTTTACCAGAACAATCCTGTATTTTAGATTTTATGACTGTGACAATACTTTCTTGTACCAGTGTCACTGTTTCTGTAAAGTGCAACTGAATTGTTTTTTGATTCCTTTAGATAACAACTTTTGTTTTATTACAATCTAGGCTATATTCTTAGCATATGGCCCAAGCTTTAAAGAGAAAGTAGAAGTGGATGCTTTTGAAAACATTGAGGTTTACAACCTTATGTGTGGTGAGTAGAAACAATCCAGTACTTTAGATATTAAACCAATAGCATTTTCAAATACCAGTGAGCTAAAAGAAGAGTAACTAAAAATTAAGTTAATTCATTCAGAAGCTAGTTTTTTCACACAAAACACTGAAGTTCTGTGCTTTTGTCTTCTGTACAGTGGTAAAAGTTTAACTGCCAAAATATATTCTGATTTGAAGGTTGTTTCTGATTGCAAAAGGATTCCACTAAAGAAACAGAAACCCATGGGCTTGCTGTTGAAATTATGCCTGTGGGATAGGAATCTTGTAGTGAGTTATCATTCTGGTTCATAACTTAAGATGGACCATTGCAGTCCCAGCAGTGAGCATTAGGAAGCATGTGCCTCAGAAAATATGGATTAAGGCATTGCGCAAAAATGCAACAGGCTAATACGCTTCGCTATATGATGAATTTGCAGTCATATTTGTACTCTGCATTAAATCATCTAACCTTATGAATATTATGGCCTTGTATAAAAAAAACCCAAACAAATGTTAATATTCAAATGCATAATTACCAAATCTTGATGCAGTGGAAGATAGCAATAAACTTTCATCCCTAGAAAATTGCAAGTTGATGGTAGCAGTTACCATAATAGTTTAGATAATGGAATAAGCTATTTCTTCTATAGTTAGAACGAATGCATAGGATATGCATAGAATTGCAAAGATAACGACTTTTTAAAATGCTATTTTAGTCTTCAAATATGTTTTCAATTTCAAATGTTTAAACAGATTTGCTTCATATAACACCAGCACCAAACAATGGAACACATGGCAGCTTGAATCACCTCTTAAAAAAACCTCTTTACATTCCTTCACATGCAAAAGAAGAATCATCTCCTTCTTCATGTCCAGTTTCCCATCTGATTCCTGTACATGACCTGGGATGCACATGCCCGGGTGTAAGTAGGGGCTTCTGTTTTTTTTAATCGTCTTTGTCAAGTGTATTGTCTTTTCTTTGTTTTTCTAAACTATGAATTCATTCTGAATGATTGTCATGTTTTACAGATAGTAAATAATTCAGTACTAAACGAGAGGTTAAATCTGACCACAGAAGAAAGTAAGTAGCAAGAAATTAAATGAACAGCAATATTTTTAAATCTATGCCCAGTTTAGATTTTACATTATTAGTTTCAGTGGGAATTTTGGCAATGTTAATTACAATTTAAAGTGAAGTAGGAAAGCCAAGTCAGAAGCATAACTTTTTTTCTTTTTTCTTTGCATTTCTTTAAAAATTGCTAACTGATACTGTAATAGCAACGTTTACGCATAGGAATTGGATCTGATTCCCATTAAAATCTCAGAAAAAAACCCACACAGGTTTCAGTGGTCTTTGGAAAAAGCCTGAGCACTTACAGGCTATATGGTATAACACTTGTTCCCCACCTTGTAACCTTAACTTTGCCTTGTGTGCTTTTTTATGGGCTTTCTGGAAATCTTAGCAAGTGTTATAATGCTTCCTGGCCAAATAAGATGCAAATTTCACTTTACTGGCAAGATAAGTTCAAAAGATTTATATGGGTATTAAATTGCATAAAACCAAGAACTTGCAAGTCTGATACTTACACTGACTTTTTTTACATTAAACAACATAAACCCTATTTTTTACATTTATTTCACTCGAACTAAAAGCTTAAAGAAACATACACCCATGTTTACTGTAGGTTTTATTTGTATTTGTTAATGTTTTAATTTATATTTTTTCTCTACTCCCTTAAACTTTTGTGCCACACAGAATGTTATAGAGGAATGAATCAATAATTATTGTTTAAATTCTAGTACAGAAGGCAAACTTGTATCATTTGCCATATGGGAGACCCAAAGTTCTCCAGGAGAAAAATATCTACTGCCTCCTTTCTCATCATCAGTATGTGAGTGGATACAGCTATGACATCTGGATGCCACTGTGGACTGCATACACTGTGAATAAGCCTGTAGGTTATCAAATATCCATACTATTCTTAAATATGTAATATAATGGATTGAAAATGTGGTTCATTCATCAGGTATCCTGGTTAAGGACTGATTGATATCATGTGACTAAGGCCCTTTTATCTGAAAAAGAAAAAATGTCTTTGATATGTTTTAAATTTCAACTATCTTAATATGGTGTCTAAAAAGTAGGAATGGCCACCTGTTGTGGACACAAAAAATATAAAAGAATAGAGCTACTTACTGGTGAGCTGTTTCCATTAAGCTTGTTCTGTAAAAGGGATAAGCTGTCAGGGCAGTACTCCAACTTGCGTGTCATTCCTGAGGAAAAGCAGGCTGTGATTTCCAAAATCAGCAACTTTTAAGCTTTCCTGTGAATATTATGATCTTTCTGCACTTAACAAACCTTTGTGCAGCTCTCCAAGTTTGTACTAATGCATATTTCTCTGTGTTCTGTTTATTTGCTCTCTATCATGCTATATCATTTCTGAAAAATATAATTATAGCTGAATGAACCTCTGAGAGTGCACAAGTATGTGGCTCTGGAACAAATCTAATTTTCAGGGTCAGTAAACTATTGGATATTCATGGGTTTAATTCCTCCTATAATTTTGACCCTTTTTCCAAGTTGCCCTGAAGAAATGACTTTTACATTGATTTTTCTGTCTGAAAGGAACTGTTGTTGATGTCTACATAATTTCTTAATTTATTACTATAAATATGGGGAAATTATTTTAATCACATACCTGCTGCTAGAATGTCAATATTTCAGAAAGTTTTATTCCATCCTTTCTACTGATTTTTCACAATCTGAACGAAGGATCACGATTCCCACCCTAAGTAGGCTTAAAGTCACGTGAAACAAATGTCCATGTCAACAAAGATTTGTTTTACTTTATCATGTTTGAAGATCTGCTCTTATACCTTACTATGAAAGTGAATTACTTACGAAACCAGTTAATTGTGAGCAGATTTTTTTCTGATTTTGCTTTAAATGGATTAAAAAGTCTTGCCAGAGCTGGAGTCTTTTTAGTATTTCAGCACCAGCAGCAAAAATCTCAAAAAAAGCAAATAACTTTTCAGACATTTTCCTTTGTTGGAAACCAAATTCTTTATTGGAAAAGAAGTGTATAAATAAAGTTCTTGCCCAATATAACATCTAAATCAACAGAAATGCATATTTGTGGGAGTTTCTTATAGTGGTTTATGCAACATTGTGGGAAGCAGCAAATGATTGAAACTGAAGTACTGGAGTTTATAGTTCACAGCAGACTCTAATACAATGATGTATGTTTTCTATAGAAAGAATAGGAAAGAATAAATTTCCTCTGTAATACTCTCACTGTCACAATGGTGAGAGGCTGTCAGTGTCAGAGCTCACTCACTGACTTACCTTATACAGTAAGCTGACATCATGATTTTTTTTTTTACAGCATATACTATTCAGGAGAAAAAAACTTCATAAATTATAACAGCAGTGGAAGTACAGAGGGGTAGAGCTGGCTACAATACTTGGGAATGACAGAAAATTGCAATTTCTACAGAATTTTTATTTCATCCTAGGTTATTTATGATGTGAATATAGTCTGTGCAGTGATTTACATGATTTGTAAGGTGGGGCATTTATCGTCATTAGGTAGCTATAAAGAAGGACTTAAACAATAAAATAGATCATGCAGGCTGGAGTTCTGCTGGTTTTGTGTGATTTCAAAGTTCTGAAACTGAAACTGAAAGCCCACACAGATTTACTGTATCTGCATGTGATAGCAGAATCAGGGTTATTATGAATAGTATATAGTTACAGTTCTTAAATAAATTATGTCAGGTAGAGTTTTGGTTACTTACTATTCTCAGTCAAAGGAAAATTTAAGATTGAAGGACATTTATTTTCTTGAGGTTCTATATTCATCTGCCAGGGAGGAAGGCAGATTATCTTGTAAAAAGATAGTCCCTCCACCTGCCTGCAGACACTTGTGGAATTTAAACAGCCTTGCTGTGTAGAATCACTAAAGTTTACTATAAAATTATATTAAAATGTGTAACTATCCTGCAATGGGATGAAACCAGCAATAGGACTTGTAGAAAACACTGGGATTTTTGGAACTAAAGCTCAGTGCACTGGAGATTATGGGAGGTTTTGGTTTTGCAGTTTAGTATTTTTTCTTCTTGACTACTGAAAAAAGATTCCTGGAGGTGG
Organism: Microhierax caerulescens; assembly: GCA_035590215.1. Classification (NCBI taxonomy): domain Eukaryota; kingdom Metazoa; phylum Chordata; class Aves; order Falconiformes; family Falconidae; genus Microhierax; species Microhierax caerulescens. Next base: position 55,110,302 of record JAVJGJ010000059.1, on the reverse strand, counting down.
CTGAAGTTGACATGACAGACCACAGCAGGTGCTGAAAGTCTGTAATGCAAATAGTTCATGCTTCTTGACATTAATTACTAGCTCGTCAAAAGACAATAACCTGCATCAGAAAAGGTCATGCATGATGTGATAGGCAAAACCATTTTTCAGTTGTAACTGTTTCTTTCAAAAGACATTATGGTTCTTTGACCTGAAAGACAAGGAGACAAAAGGCTAAAGCTGTTGAATTGGTGATGAATGTTTTTTTCTGAGTGATGTTTTGAGGCAGTTGCTATCACTGTCAAGATCTCATTTCTTAATAAATGAGCCCTTTCAACACCTTCTTTGAGAATCATTCTATTCTTGTTGACAAATGATAAAAAATACCTTATTCCTCTATTTTGAGGAAAAGAAACAGAGAGGCTGTAGCGGAGTGAGTGTTCACAGAGCATTAGCAATATGTCTTGCAATGTGGGGTTGCATTAACTGTTGATCTCATTGTATTACAAGATGACACAGACAGCCATTATCATCTCTCAACAGCTTTTGATATTGTTTACTTTATGACTTGTAGATACTTGAGAAAACAAGCTGAAATAGTCTTGAGTGGTTGCTTTTTCATTTTTTTTTTGAGAGTTTGTAGGTTCATTTTTTTCTTCGCTTGGAGAATTTTTTCCTGTAATGTCCAATGGAAATAGCCATGAGCAGCCTTCATCTCCTAAACATATGGGAGTGTTTGTGAAAATACAGGTTATATGATGTATTACATATGTGATGGACAGCCAGCTCTAAAACACTGTCCTCTGGCCTTGACAGTTGGATTGGAGCTCATAGATCACATACTTAGTTTCAGGAAATGTGAATGTTTGTCCTCATCATTTCAAATTGAAGAAATGTGAATGCTATTAATAACCCAGATTCATTTTATAAGCCAAAAATAGATTCCCTGCTGTATTTGGATAACATTAAGTGTGAGCGTGGTATTTAGTGAGAAGAATGAAGCTTTCGTCAGGACAGTTCTTGGCATATTTACTTAGACCTTTGTTACTTTGTTACTTTGAATCAGGTTTCCCTTCAGATACCATAAAGAATTCATTGTTGAATATCACAGCTCAATTATTAAGTTTAAAATATTGGTTTCTTCAGTGACCCTGATCCATTAATCCTGCCTTATTGATTTGGACACTAGAAAGAACAAATTGCTCAAATGAATTGGATGTCGGTTTGTATTGGGATTTACATTTGGTTGACAATGACAGCTTGTCTGCTTAGGTGTCTTTTGTCTTTTATATTTCATTCCATGTGGTGTATATATATTTTCCATTAATATACAACTTGACCATAATATGGTCATCTACAAGAATTCGTATAGAAGTAAGTAAAGAAATTAAATCAAGGGGTATGAAGATGCATGAGAAGAAAGTTTGAGTTCTTTATTTCTGCTCAATTTTACCCAATCAAAATAAACAATTTACTGTAAATCAATGTTTAACTATCGTTTATAAAGGTATAAGGCAAATAAATACATCCCATTCTTACCAAAATGAAAATAAATTACATGTAAATAAGTATGAAAAGGAAAATGCAGTTAAACACGGAAAAGGATATTCTGATATTTCATTTAACATTATTGCAAAATTATGGTAGAGGCTACAAAAAATGTTATAGAAAAAAAAGTAAAGGTTATAGAAAAAATTATACTAATCAGAATCACTTTTGGCCAGATCTTAGCTAGTGTGTATGTTAACATGTCTCATTGAAGTAAGTGAAGCTAACTGGTAAAATGTACTGAATTTATTATGAATTTGTTTAACATTCACTCTTCAGCAGCGCACACTCTTATTATGGAGACAGCATCCTCAGATGCTAAGATGAGGTGATAGTGTCATCTTTATACACTAGCTGCTTTTCAGGAGGATGTGACATCAAGTTTGTGTTTCCAGAAGTATGTAAAATTGATGAATGAGCCAAACTTGTCACCTGTTTTTGCCTAAGGTATACTCTTATTTTGCTACTACAATTTTACATACTGCATAAGGACTTCCCTGAATTACCTAAAAACAGAAGTAGAGGAAAAACACTAGGCAGAAAACATCAGCGTCTATTACTTGCATTGACCTGATTCACTATGAAAATAGAAGATTCAATGAAGTCTGTTCTAGAAAGTTATAACCATACACAGCATTGGGTTAGCCACAGCCGTGGGTGTAATATTTTTTTTTTCCCTTTTCACAGGAAAACGCATCTCTTCCTCCCACTGTTTCAGACTGTCTGCGGGCTGATGTTAGAATCCCTGTTGCTCAGAGCCAAAATTGTTCCGACTACTCAGAAGAGCTGACCTTCACCCGCAGTTTCCTCTATCCTCCCAGTGAGCATGGTTCTTTTTATAGCTAGAGCTTAGAAAGTCTTAATCAGCTGGATGTGGGTTTATGTTTAAACATATACCCAAACACCAAAACAAACTTCTTTGGATCAGCGTATAGGGCAGAAAAAGCTTTCCAGTGTTTGCAGACTGACCAAAAGCAGGGCAACTTGTATCTAAATATTTTCAGTTTAGAACATTCAAGTTTTTTGTTAAAAAATGGGACAACTTGACTGTGATGAAAACTGGTTGGAAAGTTGTAAAGGGTTGGAGTGAGTGGCTGTACCTCTTCCTCTGTATGAATATGCATTTCCTGTTGTCAATTTTGCTAATTGCTTTATTGAAGAGATTCTACAAACAAACGTGAAAATATGTTTGCAGTAGGAACATACACTCAAGCTCAGATGTAAAATGTATTTGAATTACATGTAACTGCAATGTATAGTGACATGAATCAAGTTTGTCTTTGTATAGTATTTCATTAATTTACACTTTGTTCTTTTACACAGACTACAGTTCATCTGCTGTTGAACAATATGATGCCTTACTTACCAGCAATATTGTTCCCATGTATGGAGCTTTCAGAGGTAGGTTGCAAAGCTTTGATTAATTTTGATTAATTTTCTGTAATTATATTTCTGGATTTGATAAAGTTATGACAAAGAAACATTAATGCATGTCTGCAGTATATCCAGATCTTATGCAAATATATTTAAAACTTTTTAAAAGCAGATATCTGAAATTTCAAAATGCACTTATGTAAGTTAATTTTTTTGCATAGTCCTGTCTGACCTCTGCTTAGGTGTACCTGTTCATGTTTGAATTTTGTCTTCATCTTCTGTGTGCTGACCTAACATGAAATGCTAGCTATGAACCTCTCATGAAAATATCCCCTTGGGGAAATGCTTAAACTGAATGAAAATAGCACTTTTTCTTTCCTCTTGCAAGGTGAAGATAAGAGGAAGTTTGTAAACAATGCCCTGATACAGTGGCTGTTTCATCAAACAGGAACTCAAACTAGAAAATATTAATCTTGGAATATTAATTTCAGGCAGGTGTTTCTATTCCAGTAGTGCAGTAAGCTACTGTCACGGTTTAACCCTGGCCAGCAACCAAGCCCCACACAGCCACTCGTTCATTCCCCCTCACCCAAAGGGATGGGGAGGAGAATTGGAAAGGAATGTAAAACTTGAAGGTTAAGAACAATTTAATAGGTAAAGCAAAAACCACTCACACAAGCAAAGCAAATCAAGGAATTCATTCACCACTTCCCATGGGCAGGCAGCTGTTCGGCCATCCCCAGGAAGGCAGGGCTCCAGCTTGCGTAACAGTTACTCAGGATGACAAATGCCATAATGCCAGATGTCCCCCCCTTCCTTCTTCTTCCACCAGCTTTGTATACTCAGCATGACGTCATATGCTATGGAATATCTCTTTGGCTAGTTCAGGTCATCTGGCCTGGCTGTGTGCCCTCCCAATTTCTTGTTCCCCTCCAGCCCTTTTACTGGCAGGGCCTGAGAAACTGAAAAGTCCTTGACTTAGTATAAATATTACCCAGCAACAACTAAAACCATCAGTGCGCTATCAACATTGTTCTCTCACCAAATCCAAAACACAGCACTGCACCAGCTACTAAGAAGAAAATTAACTGCCCCAGCTGAAACCAGGACAGCTACTTTAACTCTTTTCATCCAGCCTGACACACATTTGTTTATAATCACTGATAAATTTTCAGCAACTGCGTATCATCCTGTTTTACTCTTAGGCCTAGGCTAATTTTCTTAGACAAAGGATAAAAAGAGGTATTGCATAAAGAAAAAGCTGGAGGAAAAGCACCTTTCTAATGCATTCAGATCTCATTTACTCATTCACTCATGTCATATAAAAACAGAGATCCAAAAAAGGCTAAGTAGCTTTAATCATCCAAGTACATCAGACATTATGAAAAATCCATTTCTTCAAGGAAAACTCTACAAGATAATTAAACTTACAGAAAGTTACTCTAGACCATAAGCAAGAGGGAGATGCCCTTAACCCCCAAACCCCACCTGTTTTTTAGAAATTTTTTTTTTCCATAGTGGCTGTAAATATCTGAATAGTCTCACTGGCTTATATCCTACAAACTGTATTTTCTCAAATATCATCTGTGAAATAAGCCAAATTGTCTAGTGACATTTGACAAGAGTTCTGTAGACTTAGACTGAGTCTCAGGTAGCGAATATTCCTCTCACAAAGCCGTTATCTCAGTTCCTACTAATTGGCATAGTTGCAAGTGCTGGCAGATAGGCCAGAAATGAATGACCTCTCAGTTCTATAATTGTAGTTTCAGCTTCAAATTGAATGCATTATCTCCAGAAGTGCAATGGGCCTTGCAGAGCTATAATAACATTTACCGTGCCTCTTCAGTGGTGAGTGAGTATGTCCCTTCTGATGAAATGCAAATTTTGTGTAACAAGCTAATTTTGCAGGTCGTTCAGCTTGAAACTTTTTATTATTCATCTATAGCGGAAAAGAAAATATGTTATTTTTCTTTAGAGGTTTATTATAATTTACTTCAAATTATGTAAAATATGCTTGTATTTTCTTTTAATGACAGACATGTGGGACTATTTCCATAATGTGCTTCTTCAGGTGTATGCTAGAGAAAGGAATGGAGTAAATGTTATCAGTGGACCAGTGTTTGATTACAATTATGATGGCCATTTTGATACTCTTGGTGAAATTAAGCAGTAAGTACATGGAAAAGCCAGAAGTCAAACTCCAGTTATTTCCCACTGCATTTCCACACAAACAATCTTCTACGCAAAAAGACTAAGAAACCAGTATCATGGAGAATTAAGTATTCCCTTTATAATACTACATCCACTGTTGCTCATACAACAGCAAATAATCTTGCAAACAGATACAGAACTGCAGAAGTTGAAGTTCCAGTGAAGAGAAAAAAGCTTTGCAGTTACATGTGTATCATCTATCTGTACATGCACAGATACAGACCAGTAATTTGTTTCCCAAACGTATGCCTAGATTTCTGGCCCTCTGTAATAGAAATACTGGGAGAATATGTGGCATCTAAATATGCAGACGTGCTTAAGCATAATTTTCTCACTTTCATGCTGTGCTCACTCACCTGTTTGTTGTTCCTCCCTGTTGTCTCAAATGAATGTGTTTTATCAAAGATCAGGTTTCTGGTTTTGCCTTCACTGAATCATATAACCAGGAATGTAAAATGTAACGTTCCTGAGTGGTATCTTTGCTTAGCTATGGCTTACACCAGCTACGTTTAAGCAAGCTCTGGTAGCATAACAAAATATGTTTAAAAATTCATCTGTGTGTAGAAACAGATGTAAGAGGAGACTTACATTTAAGAAAAAAATCTATAAAATAGAAATATAAAATATAAAGAACAATTATTTATGTTAGTGAATGAGGACAGGAGGAGGAAAAAACAGAATAAGAACAGATTGTTCCAAATATAGGGGAAATGCCTTGTGGCAGTAAGAACACTTATGTAGTAGAAAAGTGCTGGGAAATCTGCATAGCTGAATCTGTCACTGGAGATGTTTTATTCAAGGCTAGACCACATCTGTCAAAAATGGTTTGAGAGTAGGAAAATCAGCTCTGCCACAAAGTAGGAGGGTGGAAGGGAGGAGAGACTAGAACTTCCTTCCAAGCAGAGTGCTGTAATAGCCAGTTGGCCACAGAATGTTGTCTACAGTTTGGAATAAGCATGTTTTGTTCAACGTGGTTAGTCAGTCATACGAAGCAGTATAATGACTTCAGTGATGGTGGGTTTTGGATACTGAAGATGTACAGCAAATTTGGGAAGCATTCAACTCCTCACAAGTTTACACACAAAAGTGACCATGTTTACAGAATAGACAGAAAAGGGAGGCAAAGATATTTTCAATCAGGTATCCTAAATTGGTTTCTATACCTCATGGCCACAAGTGATCAATCTGGCATTTCTTGATGGCAAGGAAACAAAACCTAATTTTCTTGTCATTCTTCTCCAATTCAGTTTCATGTGATTTAAATTCTTAATGTAATGAGGAGCAAATATGATGGTCTATTCTGCCTCTTCAGGATGTACAAATCTCTGGCTTTGGTAAAATAGTGTGTTGACCGTGTAGGTAATCCTCTTGGTTTCAGTGGGACTGTTTGTAGTAAAAGGACTAATCCATGTGTGTTTGGCTATTTGTGAAACATAGTGAGGCTGTATATCCCATCAAGGATTTATTTCAATTATAAAATAAATCAAAGTCATATAGTAGTGAAAGATCTGTGCTGGCATAAGTTCTGTAAGTTACTAGTGGCATCAGTAGTTTTAAGAATTGATATCTAGATGCATATCTTAATTAATATTTGTTTTGCAGGCATGTAGGCAATACAGAAATCCCTGTCCCAACCCATTACTTTGTGGTTCTGACTAGTTGCAAGAACAAGACCTTTACTCCACTGAACTGTTTAGGCTCCTTGGATGCTTTGTCTTTTATCATTCCTCATCGACCTGACAACTCTGAAAGCTGTGCTGTAAGTATAATTCTATGCTCCTGTGTGTCAGTGAACTTTCTGAACTAATTCCCAGTATGATCCAGTCATCTGGACAATCTTTAGAAGTTCATGTGTTTAATGAATGTTTAATGAATTCTTTCCTCATGAGTTGAGAGTGAGTTGAGAGCTTAAGTGTATGACTAGGAGACCAAGAAGCTCCAGGAGAGGTAGCTGTAAACTAATGAGCTGATAAGGAAGCAAGGAAGAAGAAAGGAGGCTTTGACAAGAGGGCTTGGAAATGCTGTCACCTGAGAAGAGCTGAGAACAGCAGCACAGCCAACAAGGTGATGAGCTAGCTTTATGGAAGGGTGCATAGCTAGAAGAATTCCTTCAATCCTTTTTTTCCACATTTATCAAAAATTAGACATTTGGATGATTCTGCAGTTGAAATTCATACTTGAATTAAATAAAATTAAATAAAATTAAGTAAAATGGATGCTTACCACTAACAGTATAAATCTGATGTTTCGTAGCAAACAAAATAAATTAGCTGAAAGTTTTACCAATTGGAGGCTGTTAGTCTGTCAAACCAGTTCAAACACTAGTTATTGTCTAATATCACCACCAAATAACAGAGTGCCTTTTATGTGTTTAAACATTGTTCTTGTTTGTTTTGGCAGGAAAATAAGACACTTACTGAATGGGTTGAAGAAAGAATTCATGCTCATTCTGCACGTGTTCGGGATGTGGAGCTGCTAACTGGGCTTGACTTCTACCAGGAAATAAAGGAACCCATCTCCGATATCTTACAACTGAAGACATTTTTGCCAATATTTGAGACTGAAATTAACTGAGTATCTGTCAAAAAATGTGTCCGTTCTTGGAAGAAGGCAAATTTAAGTGATTTAAATTTTTCCTTGCTGAAGTATGTAGGAAACATGACTACAGCTCTTCTATAGGAAAACACACTTAGAGGAGCTAATTTCTTTTCTCAAGTTCAGGTTCTTTGGTCAAGTGTTTTGTGCCAACTGAAAAAAAAAATTATCTAAAAAAATTTAAATCATCATTGCTGAGCCAGGCTTTCAAAATAAAGAATATTTTATTAGTAGTGGTTTGAAAAAACTTGCAAAAGGAACATATTTCATAGTAAAGAGACTGCAGTGTTGTAAACTGTATAGAAAATATTTCTGTATAGGAGTTGGAAAGTGAAACAGTTTGTGAGGAGTGTGGGTGGTTTCTCCCTTGTGTTTATCAGAGACGTTGTGGTTATCTAATATTAGTAGTCCTGATATGTTTCAAATTTCTCTTTCTCACCTATTAATTCACATGGAAACTGCTATGTATTTAGAAAACTTATTTAGACTCACAAAAATTTAGTATCTAATGCAAGTATCTTCTATGATCATCCCCTGTGGGTTTATTTAAATATACTAGTAACAAGTGAAGTGAAGTTATAGTAAATGAGGTCTATTCTGTACCCTTCAGAAATTGTAAAGCATTCTGAACATGAAGAGGTAAAAGAAACACTCTAGCCAGAATAATTTTGTCTGGATATATACCTGTATTTGCAATTACTTCCAAATGCTTGGCAATACCTAAATGTTTGTGTCTATTTTTAAGTAGTTAAACCTGAGATTAGAGCACAAAATTAGCAGTGAAATAAAAAAAAAAAAATAGTCAGTATTTCTTTTCATAGAGACTTTATACACAGAGACTCTTAAATCACACTGTGCTGTACACTACTACTGAGGGCAGGTAAGTGGGACAAAGCAGTGGAAATCCCCAGATTCTGCTATTACAGAAATGTGACGCGTTAATTGAGTGTTGAGCTGATTTTCTCCACTGAAAATGATGCTAAGTGCAGGTACGAATCACAGCAGACAATTGACCATTTGTCTTAATTTATAGGCATGATGGGAGAGTTTTAAAGAGACAGAGTCTTTTAGTCTAGGAGTCTAAGAGTATTTCAGTCTGTAAATAATTGTGGACTGAAGGACATATGTCTGTTTAAAAAAAGGAAGCTTTAAAAGCCTATATGATAAAACCCAAAACCACCCCAGGACATTTTTTTCCCTGTGTCTTAGATGATCAGTGTATGCACATACACTCCCAATGTAGCTCAGCAATATTTATCTTAGATCAAGATGTGGAACCAAGCTGAATGCCAAGGTTTTGATCTTTGATTAAATCATTACACCACTTACTTGAACATGGAATTGTATTTCACCTGGCAGGATCAAAGTCTGTTCATCTACATCGGAGAGTTCTGCTAAACTGCTTCAATTAAGAATACAACTGATTTTCTGCATACTCTTAATTCTAGACAATGAATCTACATAACACATACTAGTTTAAGTATGTAAATTAACTAGTCTAGAATCAGAAAATTACTTTCAGAGATAAGAAGAAACAGTTTCTGAAGAGTATATTTGGTATGGCTACATTAGCAATTTAAAGTAGAATTAGCTTGACTGATGTGATGTTGTTATGACTTTATATTTTTAAATTTGAATTAACCCCTGTATCACCAGTCATGGCAGCAATACAGGCTTCAGGCCAATACTCTAGTTCAATTGTGAAAGCAAATTTCTGGTGTAGATATGTCTTTGTGAACAGTTACACTCATGTTTGAATTATGTGCATCTCTGAGTACCTGCATGATGAAATAATGTTTCTGAGGTTTGCTCAGACTTCTAAAAATTAATTTCATCCATGCTGTCACCCATGACAGGTACCAGACTTAAATACCAGCAAAATTAATTCACTGTCCTCCTTCACAAGACTCTTTAATACTCTTCTTTATAAAAATGTGTAGCATCCCTCTCCAAAAGCACCTCACCCTGCTGATAAAAGTTGGCCCCTTCTGTGTAAAGATCCCTGCTTATCAGGCTAACAAAAACTGTATTTCTCATTCAGTATTTGTATAGCATCCAACACAAGAGGATCTTGATCATATATTTGGGGTTTACACAGACTTTTGTGGTAATGGAGTCTGGAGTTTACCCTGAGAAAGCAAATATGAAAGTGGTTTTGCTATAGTCATGTTTATTTCCCCCACTATTTGTTCAGCTATCATAATAGCTAGCGTTCAAAAGTGTAGTGGGTCATTTACACATAAAAGTATGCAGATTGCTCACTGAAAATTTTCTGTGAGTAAAGAAGGACTTGGTTCTTAGCCCTTTATTCTTCCCTTGGTGCTGATGCCTGGGTACTCTCTTCATGTTGCAGAATCTCCAGCTTTCTCATTGCTGATTCTCTGTGCAGGATCATACAGTGTCTGTCACGTGCCGTTACATAAACTTTGCTATAAATTGCTTCTGGCAGCACTGTGTTCCATCTCCTTCACCCCAGAGGCTGTAATGTCCATCTGTTAGTTGATCTTGTGGTCTCACAGACATCCTTAAACCCATTGCATTTTTTTGTTACTTACAGGAACAGTCATGGGAAGTTTTTTCCCCATCACTACTAAGCTCAACCAGGGAGCCTAGTCACTGACTGCTTTAGAACACATCTGGATTTCTGACTGATTTGGTAGAAAACTGTGAACAAAATTTTCTTGCTTTCCCTTCCCTAGTTACATGAGCCAGTGCCTGCATTGGCAATTGGTAGAAGTTGATAGAATGATGGTTAGCAGACAGATTTGGCTCTGTGTACCACTCTTGTGTTACATAATTGGGAGGAAGTTCAGTTCTCAAACCCTGGAGATTTAAGCAAGGGGAAATCATTAGTGTTTGGGCTTTGGTGACCTTATATAAAATTTCTAATAGGTTAATAGGCTTGCGCAAATATTTGTGTAAATTTGAAAATAAATTTATCCATTTAGAGAAAAAAAAAGAAAAAGAAAAATCTTGCCAGGTCATGAGAAAACACTCAATACTGTGTACATATGGTTGCATTACCAGTAGGGATATAGATGCAGTTCCCTAATAAATTTATACGGACCTTTTCCTTGAAACAGAGTAACTTCTTCAGTTTGTATGGAGATGGTAATAAACAGCTTCTTCAAAGAGAATTCATGTGCCATCAGGCTACAAACTGCAGCACAGTCATTCCAAGAATTTAAGAAATTTATTTAATTCAGATAACATTGACCTGGAACATTTCAGCCACTTACATTTCAAGACTCTCAACTGGTTATCCTGGTTTGCATTTCAAGAGCAAAGAATACTTATTCTTCATTAAAGTTATCAAATATAGAAAAGTTCTGGTATGTAGAGGAGAGTAGGAGGGGAATGAGTTCTAGCTTGCAGTTGAAAGACTGAAACTCTACGTGACATTGTAAGAAGTCTACTTGGGTCATATTCCTTACTATAGAAAAGCAGGATAAAGAACAGTTCACTGAATGTATAAAATTTATTATTTTTTTTAGTCTGAAATGCTGAGAAATTCAGAAGTTAAAATGAAGAAACAGCAAAAGTAACAACAAATAGACAATAACACATAGTAAACCCAGCATATGGAAAATATTTAATTTGAAAACATACTTCTCCTTTGATCACCACTCTGTTTTGTCCTGAGAACTAAGAAATTCTGTTTCTCAAGGTTTCACATTTCTCCTATTTCCTAGGACATGTAGATATAACTTCCCATAAATGGCAAGCCCTTTTTTTTCTATCTTTCAGCTGGTTTGGGGACCCCTAAATATAAAGCAGGAGTGGAATAGGCATAAATCAATCTTCTCACTGTAAAAACAGGTGTTGCTGAGTGCCAGCTCTCATAGCCACCTCATATGTGAGAATTAAAAATGCAAATTTTGTAAAATGTGATTTTCCATAGACCTCTGTTGAAGCTGAGAAACTGAGTACTCCTGTAGCCATTGAAAACTTGTACTCAGGAGGACCTGGTTGTTTCCCTTTCTCACGCCTGGGTTTGGTTTGTGGGGTGTTTTGGTTTTTGTTTTTCTTTTTTTCTTTTTAGAGTATTGGAACCAAGCCTGTAAGCAAATAGAAAAATTTGGCGCTACCTATAGCTAGTCTTGTCTCTGTAGCAAGGCAGAGTAATAATAAAAGAGAGCAGGCAAGGGAAACAGCCTATACCCTGCTCCAGAAAATGCTACAGCCAGAGCAAGGAAAAGCTTAACTGGCTTTTAGCAAGTGTTACTGTTTCCCTAACACCACACCCTGGTTCTGCAACGTTTTGTTGTTTGGTTGGGTTTTTTTTTTTTCTTAATATTTATTATAGAGACCACTGGCTTTTTGCCAATACCTCACTGAAGGCTACCTACCCTCCAAGCTGAGCACAAACACTTAAATGGCACAGAATACCCTTGACTCCTACCTTGGGCATTGTTCCTTAAGAAAAATAGTATTAATAGATATAGAAAAGGCTGTTTTTTTCAAATTACCTCCCACACTGGTCCTGCGATGCTCGTACATAAGATGTTGGGATTTTTCATATGCAAAATGTGCACTTGTGTAAGTACAGATTTTTTTCTACCCTAACTCTTCTATTTCTGTGCAAGGCAGGGAGTTCCTGCCCCCAGGGGAAGAGCTGTCAATCCAGAGGCAGGCAAATCTGTCATGCCTCCATTTCCCCTGGGGAAGGGGAAGTGAAGACTACTGGAATTACTTCCTTTCCCGCAGTTTGGAAGTAGCAGGAAATTTGAATCCTTCCCGGTCCCTACAGCAGGAAGCAAAGAGCAGCAGTGTCCTCAGAAGGATGAAGAGTGGTGGGAGGAACATGATTTAGCATCAGCCAGGATCAGGGCTTAGGACAGCTTTCGGTTTGAGGTCAACCAGACGTGAAGTGGGAGGAGGCTTTTGCCTAGGACTCAAATTTCTTATGAATGTGTATTAAGCAGACCTGGCAAAAGATGTGGCACACAAACCAGGCTGCCCACTGCCCATGAGGCTCAGCCACAGCCTGCTTTGCCTGGAATGGCTGAAAGTTGGAAGGAGACCAAGTACTTCCCAAGAGTAGCTGCAAGGAAGGGCAGGTCTCCAGGTCTTACTCCATGTGAAAGAAACATGGCTAGGGAGAAGAGGACTTGGGTTTTCCAGGGGCTCTCCAAGGAAAGGCAAACTTGCAGAGTTTTGTTTCTTGTCTATCTTGCCTCTTATCGCTGCCTCTTATCACTGAGTAAGATTGCTGCCTAATGGATGGAATAACTCACTGAAGGCATGTGTGGTTTTACTCAAGATTAGTGACTGCAGAGGGTGGTGTCAGAAGCTGAGGCAGGGTGGTTTCTTCTGGGAAGATGGTGGGCACATTTACCAAACAAGAGGCTCAACTAATCTGGTATTTGGCAGTAAGGAAGCCATTTCTATAAAGATGATTAGGGAACTGGATCATCTCCCTCACGAGGAAAGGCTTAGGGAGCTGGGCCTGTTTAGCTTGGAGAAGACTGAGAGGGGACCAGGGGACCTTATCAATGCATACAAATATCTTAAGGGTGAGTGTCAAGAGGATGGGACCGGGCTCTTTTCAGTGGTGCCCAGCAAGAGGACAAGGGGCAACGGGCACGAACTGCAGTGCAGGAAGTTCCACCTGAACATGAGGAAAAACTTCTTTACCTTGAGGGTGACAGAGCCCTGGCACAGGCTGCCTGGAGAGGTTGTGGAGCCTCCTGCCCTGGAGATATTCAAAACCACCTGGAGGTGCCTCTGCAACCTGCTGTAGGTGACCCTGCTTTGCCAGGGGGCTGGAGTGCTTTTCAACCCTGACCATTCTGTGGTTCTGTGATTCTGTGATTTCTCTGGATGGTTGTACCTCAACTACAGATGTTATTCACAGATGTTCACAGTTACAATGACAGCAGGAGATGATTGAGAAGCCACTTTATTTGGAGAGCCACGGCTGGACAAGTGAATTTTGACCACAGTGTGACTTCAGAGAGATCAACAGTTCACAAACATATATACTGGCCATACCAACTTCAGATGCACGTACAAGGCATACAAAAAAGGCACCTGAGAGCTTTTTAATCAGTCATTTACATGACTGTCTGTAGTGCCATGTAGCTGAAAGAGAAATGAACTATTGGTTAGGCCCCACTCTTTGGCAAAGGTGTAGTAAGACAAAGTTCTTTCATCCCCTTGAAAATGAACGCTCCAGCTTTTTTTTCTCTGTCATTTAGCAACCTGTGTTGCTAAATCCTAAGCAGGGTCCAGGCAGGATATCCACAGTAATTCTGGAGGATCTCTGAGTGCTTACAAGGACCACTTACAGAGCAAGATGGAAGAAAAAACTCAAAAGACCTGTATGTTTAAGGTTAGTCTAGATGCATTTTCTAGGTAATTTAAAACACAGCGGATCTTAATACACTAAAGAAGGTTTTTTCTTACATTTCAGTTGAATTTCCTGTGGTTTAGTTTGTGCCCATTGTGTCTTGTCCTGGCGCTGGGCATCACTGAAAAGGGCCTGGCTTTGTCCTCTTTGCGCCCTCCCTTCAGGTATTTGTACACATTGATAAGATCCCCCGAGACTTCTCCAGACTGACCAGTCCCATCACTGTAGTAGCCCTTCATTGGACTTTCTCCAGTGTGTCCATGTCTTTCCTGTAGTGAGCCCAGACCTGGACCCAGCAGTCCAGGTGTGTCATCACAAGTGCTGAGCAGAAGGGAAGGATCACTTCCCTCAACCTGCTGGTAACACTCCTCCTACTGCAGCCCAGGGTACCGTTGTCTGCCTTTGTCACAAGGGCATGCTGCTGGTTTGTGTTCATCTTGGTGTCCACCAGGACACCCAGGTTCTTTTCTGCCAAGCTGCTTTCCATCTGGGTGGCCCCCAGCATATGCTGGTGCATGGGGTTGGTCCTACCCAGGTGCAGGACTTTGCACTTCTCCTCTCACTGAACTTCATGAGGTTCAGCCCATTTCTCCAGCTTGTCGAGGTGTCTCTGAACAGCAGCACAACTCTCTGGCATGCCACTCTTCCCACTTTGGTGTCATCAACAAACTTGCTGACAGTACACTCAGCCCTATCATGTGTATGATTAATAACGATGTTGGACACTATTGGGCCAGGTATAGATCACTAGTGACTGCTCAGCAATGGGAATGCCTCAAAGGTTGCAAGGCTAATTGTCGTGCTTTATCAGGAATGCTTTTTGAAGCCAGTGGTTTTATTTATTGTTATGAAATTTTCTTAGTGGCAGAATACATGCTTGTTATTCTGTAGGCAAGGTAAAATGTTTCTCAGATATGCCAGACTTTTTTGTATGAGCAGCTTAATACTTATCAGCACAGATGGAAGCTGTATCAGTCAGCTGTAAACACAAAACACACAATCTGATCAACCAAAAAGCCTTTCCCCAGTAACTATGGGAACTAAAACTGTTTCTGTCCTTCTCTTATTATCGTATGCAGGACATGCTACATAATTCTTCCTCGAATCTCAGGAGTAACGAGCTTTCCAGTGAAGAAAGAGGACTGACTGAAGAAAGAGGACTGACGTGTAGCTGAGAAAAAGCAATTTGGAAAGGAATGCTCCTTTTGCTTTGCAGGCAAAGCAGTGAGTGTAATTTCCATCTATTCAGCTGTTCTGGTCTGGGGGGTTATCCCATTTCTATTTGTTTTCAGATGTAAGCTGACAGATTTGTGAATACTATTTCTATCATCTCTAGAACATTTGAAGATTATGCCCATCAGCCAAGAATGCAAAATATGCTTCAGAAATGATAGTTGGTTTTCATTTCTCCTTATGAATTTCCCTTCCATTTTGGGCAAAAAGATGCCTTTTATCTGGGAGCACATACTCATGCAGCAGCAGATTCCAAACAGATTAGTTTGCAGCGTTCCTTTCCAGTCTTCCCTAAGGGGCATTGTCCACATCTTTTCATCTCACCAGTTTATATTCTAAATTTGTTGTTCAAATTACAGATGCTGGATATCTCCCTAGCACCATTAAGTATTTCAGATCAGTCTTCAGTTACGAGGAAGAAGAAAGGCAGAAAAAAAAGCACTGTCTGAATGCAGAAACCCCCCAAATATTCCTTTTTCTTCCTTGGCATTTTTAAAAGCTTAACTACAGACTCATGGGAAAGGTGAGTTCAAACTGTTGCTTACTCTAATTCTTTCCACAGAATGAAAAAACTTGCCTCATTTCCTTTCCTCAGTTATGAGTTAGATCACATTTTATGTGGTACGCAACTTAATCTTATAAGTAGTACATAGTTTTGGAAACAGTTCATATGCTTAGACTTAGGAAATGCACATGATATGATCTTGGGTTTTTTTTTAATAAAATTTTATTTATGAATATTGTTAATAATTTTGAGGCTCTGTTTGTCATTATAAAACATGCTTCTGGTGGTTTGGCAGCAAATAATTCCCTGTAATCCTGGTTCCTAAAGGCACAGTCAGATGGAGTGACAGCAAACAGGATGCTGTCTGGTGGGAAAGCAGAGGAAAGAGGAAAGAGAAGGAGATGGCAGAGAAGCATGTTTCAAAAAGGACTGGTAAATATTTCCCTAGGAGACTGTGGGCTGTGGAGAGCACAAGAACTGGCCAGTGACCCCTCTTTGTAGCTGACCCAAAACACTGGGTATAAGAAGCAACCACATCACTTTCTATTCTTTGTGCAGTGTGTCACGGGCTGTATCTGCTGAGCAGCATCTTCCTTTTGCCATGGCTTCTCCTTATCATTTGTCTTACTCCAATATGTGTCTTTTTGTCTTCCCAGTCGTGTTTCTCCCCAATACTTGTGGCTCAATGTGGTCTTTGGCTTCTCCAGCTGTTGCCACTTGCAATGAAGGGAGTCCCCGTTCCTTTGTCCAACTTGTCCCTTAGCATTTGGTGCAACTGTTCACACGCCAACCTTACTCCCCAAACAATTAAACTGGTATAAAACCAGTATGTAAACTAGTTCCCTACTCAGGGACTGTGATCACTGCCAACCATGCTTCCTCAGACCACAAATCATCCTACTTCTGCATCTCAGGACTTTCAGAAAGCTTAATGTAAAAGTGATGAATTTAGTCATACAACACATGGCTTCTGCCAAAGGAGTATGATGAGTTTTAAGTCCAAAAATAAGCATTTTCAATAACAAAATACTTCAACATTTTATGATAACATATGTCATTTGTAACTGTTCTCTGAGGTTCATTTAATGTACTGGTGTAAAGACCCTTAGATAGAAAATTTCTGTTGGTCTGAATTACTTGTGGGTAGGAACTTCTAAGTAAATATAATTGTATGAGAAATGCTGTAAAGCTGTATGGGTTGCAGAAGCATGTATAGTCTTTCATTCAATATCTTCCTCACATGCAAAATGTTTAAGAGAAATAACTCAGCCGAAATTTTGTCAGTAGCACTGCCTAATGTTCTAGTTATTAGAAGTTATTATTAACCAAATGTTAAAAGATGTGCATAAAAGCAGTGTGAAAGCATTCTAGAAATAGAAATAAAATAGAATGAAATATTTTTGTATCTCACACAAAGAAAAGCAGTGTATATTTCAAAGTAGCAGGAATTGTTTGCTGTTAATGCAGTTGTGGAAAGCTCCCTCTTTTCCAGTCCTGAGCAGCCTAATACAACCATGGACAGATAGATGGCTGTAATATTTCTTGACAAATCTGTTGATTGGTTGCTGTAAAAACCGGTCCTCGTGAAACACAATTAATGCATGACTTAAAGACAAAAGGCAAGTTGTCTGATTTCTGGAGTATCTCGGGAACTTTATGAAACCTGCTGTAAGAAAGATTATATTTCTTCATAGGAATTGATTTTCTATTTTCTATTATAAGCTTCTATACTGTGATTAATGCAGAATAACTGCAGAGAAAAATAGCAATGACAAACTCTGGATGTTCTGATTAAACCTTCTGCTTTATGAATCACTAGATCCACAGTCTACTTCTTGTCCAACAAAGCTGCAGAGCATTCTGGACAGCTATAGCATGGGATAATGACATGTGGGACATCATGCACCAGTGTGTTGTTTATGCTCAGGGATTTTCCTGTCTGACATGTTGGATAGTTTACTGAGGTTTGAGGTTAAACTGAAGAAAACAATTATTTCCTCCTGGTCTCTGATAATCCATCTGCTTTGTAACTACTTGGTGTCATTTGTGAACTGTTCTAACTTCTGCATATCACTTTGAATGCAAATGAGGTATTACATGTGTATTGGTGTTTATATAGACACATGGGCTTGGCTGGACTGAGTAACAACTGTAGTAATGCCCTAATGGCCAAGTAGAGAAGGAAAAAAAGAATGGCACAATTTCTTCTTTAGATAGTAATTTTCACATATAGCTATTTACAGGTTTGGACAGCTCAGATTAGATAGCACCAGGATTCTGTTGTAGGCCTGGAATGACCATCTGTAGCTGTGAAAATTCCAAGAAAGTGGCCTTAGTCATCCTGAAGCCTGTACAGAGTTCACCCAGAGCTGCAGCAGTCTCTTACCTAATGAAAAGCTTGCTTCAAAGTGAAAAAGAGTGTGAATGTCACTGGCAACACCTCCCTGACTTGGTTTGCGAGTTGTCAGTAGCTAAGCAGCTTGTCAAATAGTTGTTCACATGGTCTCCAGAGGTAGTATTGGTGTAAGTAGAGACAGAGTAGATCTGATGTAAGTCTGGCTAATGCACATTGATGATATATTTTTGTTCCTGTTCAGTATGTGAAAGGGACTTCAAACTGTAAGGGAACCCTGTAATTCCAGTTACTGAAGAGGTGATTTCCATCTGGAACCGCAGCAGAGGAAGGCTTCTGCTATGATATGGAAAATTAAGTCCCTATATTCTTACCTACTGGAATCTCTTCCCAAACAATAAGAGATGTTAAAAGCTTGCCTTGTTTACCGCAGCGAATCCAGAACCTGAAAGGAGATAAACCACTCTTTCTAGTTGTATTGCTAGGATCAATAGCAGTGATGAACAGCAGAGGAAGAAAAAAAAGAGCTATCTATGGTATAGAAAAATGTTGGCACCAAATAGTTCGATATATATATTTGCTACCAGTAGACTCCAGCTGGAAATCGGAAGACAGATTCTCACAGTAAATTTCTGGAACAGCTACTCAATGGAAATTGCAGGGATAAACAAAAATACTTTTTAGGAAGAGCTTGGGCAACCTATGAATCAGCCTGCATTACAGTTACCCATGATAACAGGGAAGTGCCTCAATGACTCACTTGGATCTGTGTTCTTTGCGTCAATGAATAAAAATTATAAAAAAAAAAAAAAAGCATCTTTACTGTAAAAGGTAATGCCAGATCTGTTTTATTGAGACAGTGCTCAAGGATATTTAATGGAAATTAACACCAGAAGTCTTTATGATTACCTGGGTTTGTTGCAATAAATAGTATCTATGTTGCCAGGATTTGTATTAGCACTGCTCGTGCTGCCATTCCAGCAGTCCTAGCTGCCACTCCACTTTCACTGCTTTTGAATCATTTTCCTGAACACTTAGATAGGAAAACTGTTTCCTACCTCCTTTACTTCCAGTTGTGTTTGTGAGGATGGGTAGTATGTGTATGAATGATTGAAGGAAAAGGTGGTGGGGACTTGGAGGGATCCTTTATTCCAAGTGTGGAGATGTAATGCAACTCATCAATACCTCCCTCCTGTATTGACTTTGTTGACTGTTTTGCACAGCATCTGCCAGAATGTGTGTGAGAGAGCACCTCTCTGAAAGGTAATGACAGGAGACATCATGCTGAGCCAGAAAATGTTTGTATAAAGTGCCTTTTACTAATTAGAGAAAAAAAGGGCATGGATAGAGTTGGCCAGAAAAAGCTTAATAAAACTTAGTTGGGTTTTTTGGAAATTTTTTTGTGTATGAATTGGTCAGTCCACTGAGATGAAATAATTTTGCAGAGTCTGAATTTGCTTTCAGACACAACCTTGTCAACAAAACAGTTTTCAGAACCTGGGGGTGTTGGCTGACGAGAAGCTCAACATGGCCCAGCAATGTGCACTTGCAGCCAAGAAAGCCAAATGTATCCTGGGTTTCATCAAAAGAAGTGTGGCCAGCAGGTCAAGAGACCTCTACTCTTCTCTTGTGAGACCCCACCTGAAGTACTGCATTCATCTGTGGGGCCCCCAACATAAGAAGCACATGGACCTGTTGGAGCGAGTCCAGAGGAGGGCCATAAAAATTATCAGAGGGCTGGAGCGCCTCCCCTATGAGCACAGCCTGAGAGCGTTGGGGTTGTTCAGCCTGGAGAAGAGAAGGCTCCAGGGAGACCTTATAGCAGCCTGCCAGTGCCTAAAGGGGGGCT
>JAVJGJ010000059.1:55078864-55090203 GCA_035590215.1 Microhierax caerulescens | reverse complement strand
AGCCTGGAGAAGAGAAGGCTCCAGGGAGACCTTATAGCAGCCTGCCAGTGCCTAAAGGGGGGCTGCAGGAAAGCTGGAGAGGGACTTTTTACAAGGGCATGTAGTGATAGGACAAGGGGGAATGGCTTTAAAATGAAAGAGGGTAGAAGATAGATTAGATATTAGGAAGAAATTCTTCACTGTGAGGGTGGTGAGACACTGGCACAGGTTGCCCAGAGGAGCTGTGGGTGCCCCATCCCTGGAGTGTCCAAGGCCAGGCTGGATGGGGCTGTGAGCAACCTGGTCTAGTGGAAGGTGTCCCTGCGCATGGCAGGGGGGTTGGAACTAGATGATCTTTAAGGTCTCTTCCAACCCAAACCATTCTATGATTCCACAATTTTATGAATCTATGATTCTGTGATTCTATGATTCTGTAATTCTATGAACAAGGTTAGATGCCAGCACATCATCTCCATGAGTTTCCGTTTCAGACTTCTGAGCTGACAAACAACCTGAACTCACTGAGTTCTGGCTAACAGCCATATTGCTCCATGGCTGGCTGAGCAGTCAGAATCCATAACTGGAGCAGCTTGCACACATAAGTTTGATGCTGGATTTTGTACAACTTGGCTGAGTGTCTTAACAGACAACCTGCTACTTGTTTTGTTTTTTTTCTGTCTGACTGCTTTGCCCATCTGAAAGATGGCCCTGATGTGGTGCAGAATGTGAGAGTTTCTGAAGCCCTAAAAATTCCCCGAGGACAGGAAACTTTTCCAGCACAGCATTTCTGCCATGACTCTCCTCTTCAGCACATCCAAAATGCATGCTGTTGTCCTTGCTTTCTTTGCCAAAATGCTATTCCAACCCCTCATAAGAAAAAGGTATGTGGATTTTAGTTGGAACATATACAGAGACTGGGGCAAGGCAGCCAGGCACAAAAAAGCCCAGACACATGATGGAGGATGTGGTAGTTACTGGATCTGCTCAGAAGCTTTCACTGCAGAGAAGCTGCCTTGCAAGTCATTCCATTTATACCCGTGGAGAGCACTCAGTCAGAAGATGGAGAAGAAATGCAGGAGGCCAAAGGCAATTAAATATATTAAATTATCTAGAAGTGAGAGCTCATTAACTGAGTGATTATTACATGGCTATCATAATAGCTGCGTCCTTTATTGTTTAGGATACAGGACGCAACTGTTGATCCCTATTCATCACTATCATTATTTCATTAGTGACAAAAGACTGCTTAACTCTTAGGATGCTTAACTGCTTAACCCTAGGATGCTGGACAGTGGAAAGACCTGCCTGTCTTATTGTTTGCAGACTTCCAGAGTAGTTGGGGAAAAAAAAATATTCTACCTTTCTGACCCCTGTTCAATTATCTAGGGGACACACAATGTATAGGACAGACACCAATAGCTGAGAAATAACCTCAGAAAGAAAATCAGAAGGAAACTGTTTGATATGCTTCAGCTGGCACATGAGCTAAAACTGATATGCTGGAGCTTTGGATTTTTGTACTGTAAAGGGGAAGAATGACCAGATTTACTGCCTTGTAGCTTTTATGAAAAGGTTATTCCAAATGTTTTTCATGTAAGCCTTGCAAGGATCCAGTATTTATATAGTTCACAGGGTACAATTAATGCTTACTTATCTCTGCTCTTCACATAAAACTTCTAAAAAGATAGATTACTGGCATGTACTTTGAAACTTTAAACTCACACACAGAAAGGAGTATAGTAATATTTTCCTTGCATCCTCAAAACCCATTCTGTTAGTATCAAACTTCCAATAATTAGTGGAGAAGCTAAACAGTAATAATATTTGCTAATCTGTAGGCTTTTGCTTATAAACAAAGTATAGATTGGATCGAGTACAAGGGCAGTGGCATTGCTGGGACTGGCCACCAGTGCTTGGGATTCATCCCACCTTATTCCCTGGTGCCAACTGAGTAGCTCATTTTGGGGACTGCTGGTTGTGGTGAGAGACCAGACCACAGTGGGACCCCCAGGCATTGATCCTCTGTAAGTAGACGTCCTTATCATGTCAGGTTTCCTGATTGATCTCAGAGTTGTTGAGTGGGATTTCCTCATGTTAGACATGTGAGTCATGGAAAGAGACAGGCTTGGGGCTCCTGTGCTACAAAATTGTTGCTACTGAAGAGGTCTGTGACAAAAGCCAGAGGAAATGTCTTTGTGAGGTATCAGATGAAGAAACTATGGCTTGTCTACGTGTCAGTGTTGTTTCTGTGGAAAAACTAATCTGTATTTACAGAATCTTCTTAGACACTCCCATTGCCCTCCAAGAATGCCAAGAACATGGAGCTATGCCCAAAGTTTTCCTTGTTCCATAACTGTTTGTACATGCTCTGAAAGCCCATGGGCATGGTGGATGGCTAAGCCAGAAGAATTATTTAACCTTAAGGAATTGCTTGCCCTGTCACTTTCCTCCATGGAGAGCAATTAAAAGTAAACTCTGGACCTTTTTTCTAAATAGGCTCAATGAAAAACATGATTTGAGATTCTGAGATTCAAGATATAAAATCTTGTCTAGCTGTTTGATTAACAGTTCTAGCCATGTGTCACAGGGCAACACCATAAGTCAACTTGCTGTCGATGAATGTTATCATGATTATTGATGCTGAACAAATCTACAGGGGTAACTAACCAAGAAGTGCCTTAGCACAAATGCTTTGCCATCTTCAAAAAGTCAGCTATTGCTACTGTTCAGATGCTTTCTCCGTGAATTAAGTTGCAATTCAGAAGGTAAGAGTCAGTACCAGGGTGACTACAGTGCAACAACCCCATGGTGAGTTAATACCCTGAAAGTATAACAGGAAAATACCATCCAAAGACAAGCAATTCTTCAGAAGCTTAAACAGCTAGGTTTGAGACAAACTGGTTTACCAATAACTTGTAAAGTATGTGGCCAAGATAACTGGTACACAGAACTCTTTGAACTTTGCATGAAAAAGGAGACCCAGACAAAAATAAACATTTACTAAAATTACATCATGTTTCCTTCTGGGGTGACAATAAAATGACATTTAGATACCATTAACATGCTGGTTCAGTCAATTCAACCTCCCTTAAAATACATAGTTGGATTTGGTGGAACACACTGTTTTTTAAATGGTGACAGTCTAAAGAAACATCCCTTCAAGAGCTGGCAATAAAAGTGGGGGATTTTTCCTTCCTATCTTACAAAAACACAAATGAATTAAAGAAATACAAAAAATGAGCTTTTAGGTTTTTCTCTAGAAGAGTGCTTTGTCATGTGAATTCCATACACTTATCTTTTCAGATATTTTCCTTCTTAGTCCTAGCAGGAAGACCTCATATGAGAAGGCAACACTAGCACAGAGTTTGCATTACATATCCTACAGTGAGTGATTCTTAGTCAAGATTTACTGAGTAATACAGACTTTCTCATAAGTGGTGGACTACTGAGAAACTGGGGACAAACAAGTTTAAGCAAGGGAAGCAAATATATGTAAATCTGTTTGACATCTAAAGACAATCTGGTTGTCATGTCCACAAAAGGGAATTCACAGAATCACAGAATGGTTTGGGTTGGAAGGGACCCTACAGATCATCTAGTTCCAACCCCCCTGCCATGGGCAGGGACACCCCCACCAGACCAGGTTGCTCAAAGCCCCATCCAGCCTGGCCTGGAACACTCCAGGGATGGGGCACCCACAGCTCCTCTGGGCAACCTGTTCCAATGTCTCACCACCCTCATAGTGAAGAATTTCTTCCTAATATCTATCTATCTCTACCCTCTTTCATTTTAAAGCCATTCCCCCTTGTCCTATCACTACATGCCCTTGTAGAAAGTCCCTTTGCAGCTTTCCTGTAGGCCTTTTTTTCTTGTAGGAATTTCTTGTATGCATTGCTGATTCAGTTTATATAGACATCTGGAAAAAAAAAAAAAAAGTTTGCTAACAAACGACATAAATGATATAGGAGTTTTTTTAAAAGGATATAAACTTCTCAGAATTCACAAAAAATTCACAAATTAAGCTGGAACATAGAGTGGATTGAGCAGTGAATGGGCTGACAGCTGTCTGTCTGTAATACCCAGTGCAGGCTTGGAGTCAGCAGAGGAGTGGCTGCTCTGTTTGTAAAAGACCTTCTTTTTGTTATTCCACTTCCTGAACAGATTCAAGAGTATTGTCTTCCACTTCATTTCTGGGCTACAGGAAGGTATGAAAGGAATACAGTAGGAACTGGAAGACTTATTTTCACTATCTCTTTAAACTGATTGTGGAGCCAGTATTGACTAATGCGCTATGTGTCCCTTTAGGACTGGTTTAGCACGTTCCCTAGATGGGGTCTGTCAGCCTCACCTGCATTGTCTTTGTCCACCACCTCTTTGTCCACCAACAATATTATGATTCATATCAACATACAATACAATATTATGATTCATATCAACATACTTCTGCTCTGAAAGTGGGGCAGTGGGTTCAGTTTGGATGGCAAGATATCCCTTGTGATCTTCTGGGCTCCTGAAGATCATGCCTAGGCCACCTTGTATAGACCTTGAATCAAACTTGGAAGAATGCACTTCTTGGCATTCCCCACAACCTGAATTAGCTGTTCTTATCAACACTTATCTCTGGTGAATCTCTGAAGAGTATTTTGATGATACCTGGGTCAGATATAATATGCCCAGGCCCTAAAGTAGCAGGGATTCATCCGTGTCTGCTAGAGACTTCTTGCTGGTTCTTGAAAAAAGGGGTAAATGCAGTGCCCTGCCCCAAAACACCTACAGCATCCTTGAGATGTCATCCTGTTTGTTTGTTGTTTTTTTTTAACAATTATATAAACATGTATTGTTTCCCTTTCCTGGTGGGCTTCCTGCCTGGGCCATGTCCCAGAAAATGTTTTCATTTTATCACTCTGAAGCAGCTTTAACAGAAGCAATGTTGTGCATCCTCTTGTACTTTTACAAATACTTCTGGACACCTGTTTTCATAAATGCAGAGAAGGCAAACTATGAAGTCCAAAAGAATCATAACTAAAACGTTTTTCTGGAATTTTCCTGGGTAGTTTTTTGTTGTGAGAGTCTTAGAGGAAGCGACACAGGTTATCTGGGTGACAAGGCAGTGCTGAAGGAGGATTGGGGTGAGCTCAGGTACTGGTCACATCCACTCATACTGTTTGGAGATAAGAGTGTGAACGTTTCCAACCAGGAGACAGGGTTTCCCTGCTTGGTGAGTTTTTCTATATGTGTATGCTCACATCAAGCCAAAAGCAGCACAGAAGTAAACCGGGTAAGCACAAGAGCTCTAAAGCTCTTGGTTGATAAAAAATTATATAGAGATGTTCTTAAAAGGCGTTTAAGCTTTCAAAAGTGTTTGTGCACAAACTTGTCAGGATTGCAAAACCAGATGTCCAGTGAAGGCTGTGATGGTCAAGACCAGAAACATGGAATATTTGTTGTGGTCATTACTCTGAAGCACAGAAATACCACAGCTATTCCATTTACTTGGAGGCTTTACAGATATCCTTTTATCGAGGGGGAATTTGATCCGAACAACTAAACGTTTTCATTAGGTGTTTGTCCTATTGAATCTGATCATCTCCTAAACTTACAATGCTTGCATATTCAGCACTGAAATTCAGGTGAATGAGAAACTGCATCTGCAGCATTAAGAACCAAAGACACAACTTGCCCTCTCTTTCCTCCTGTGTTCTCCTCTCCCTCCCTTCTGGAGATCTTTGAGTGTTATCTCTTGAGTTTTCCAGTTGGTCTTAACGTTATACTTGCCAAGGATAACATGAATGTTAATAACGTTTAAACTCCTGTCCTTCATAATTTTTTTTCTGAAAGGAATAACAAATGGTACTCATTATCCCTACACATAGTATTTTAATTTTGTGTGGCTTTTATTGAGTAATATCATGTTTTACAATACCAGATGTTTCCTTAAATGCAACAAGTTCCTGGATCATTCATGGTCTATTAGAACACTGGAAGAAATAACTTGCATTGTGAAAATCACAATTTTTTTCCCCTGTGATAATTCAGTGCAACCAGTCTTAAACATCATTCTGGGTACTTTTCAAAAGAATTTTCCAGAATTTTGTTTTGATGACATTTTAGTATGTTCATATGAAATAGACTTTGTTCTAACAGTGAAATACAAGCTTCGCATGCCATGCACTTGCTTCCAGTAAAAAGGCAGTGAATGCCAATGCCTATAGCTGTTGAAATGGAGATGGGCAGCATCTAGATGGTAGCACTACTATACAGGGCAAAGGACTTCCTCAGATTGCGCTGACCTACATATTTTACATGATGACAATAAATACTAAAATTTAAAGAAGTACTTCTTCAGACGCCAAGAATTAAACTGCAAAACTTCTTACTACAGAATGGAGTACATGCTGAAAGTGTCCGTGTGTCCAAAAAGTGGTTAGACACGATGAAAAATTATTTCAAACAGTACTTTGCAGGAGACCTTCCCTCCGGCTCAAAAATGTTCTCAGCTGCAGATCTTTGACTGCTGTTTGACCTGATTTAACACTTCAGTTGTTGTACTCTTAAGCATGAAATAAAGGTGGATTACAAAACTGTTTGTATGATTTAGGAATATAAATCTATCTGGAGATGCAGGATGTACATTGCAAAATTCCTTACATATTTTTTTAAATTTCTGCCCCCAGTTGACCATCTATTTTCAAAGCCTTTTTTTTTTTCTTCCCTCCATCCCTGTTTGTGTTGAATCTTGCTCACTCTGAGTTGTCAAAAATCAATGAGATGTAAGAGGATTCCTCAATGTGATTTAGGATGGTGAGCCTGGGCCTTAGGAATTCATCTAACAGATTCAGAGGAGAGTTAGTCCATGTAATTTCACAGCAACCTTTCTATGTTACCCTCTGGACACCAAGTTGTTTTAGATATCTTAGAAGAAATGGTTTTTAAGGCAGGAACTGAAAGAGGAGTTTGTTGTAGCATGTCTGTATGATGCAGAGATGAAAATGGATGAACACAAACATACTTGCTATTTATATTTCTAGTTTAAATTGCAACACATCATTTAACTTGTGAATGAAAGATTTATCTCCTCTAAATCACCAGCTAGCTGCAGTGGATGTTACAGTACCTACAGCACTGCATTGTTCTAGGTGCCTCTCAGATTGATAAACACTGCTTTTAATCTCACTGGAAGCAGCACAGAATTAACATTTCTGGTCTTCAAGAAACAACTGGACTAGTTACTCTACTACAGCATTTTTCTTTTTTGTTTTTCTTCTCATTCGTGAACATCCTGCAATTTTTCCACCACCCATAAGTACAAAAGTATTCTTCCTGGTAATAGACTTGCTTGTGCAGACCACTTAGATATGGTTTGTGGATTAGGTATTAAAACTGGTATTCCTGGAAAGATTACACTGATAACAGCATAATGTCTGTTTTGTTGGGTAGCATTAAAGTATTCAAACATCTTATAATGTGCTTCCCAGCAAATACTGCCGATACATTGTCATCATGT
Source organism: Microhierax caerulescens (assembly GCA_035590215.1). Lineage (NCBI taxonomy): Eukaryota > Metazoa > Chordata > Aves > Falconiformes > Falconidae > Microhierax > Microhierax caerulescens. Next base: position 55,082,720 of record JAVJGJ010000059.1, on the reverse strand, counting down.
CAGGATTTTATAGTTTAAAGGTATTTAGGCATTTTTTTCCGAAATCAAATAAAGGCATTATTGTGTAGCTTGGAAAGATAAACAATCACTGTCAAGCAAGTATTTCCTATTGCTAATGTAAAGGCTCTTCACCGTTTGTTTGTATTATTGCCAGCAATCTAACAGCTATTAAAGTAACAGGTTTTAAATTTGCAATAATATATGCCAAACTAAAACTGAAAGCAAGCAGGATTATGCCATTTCTCAGTGACACAGGAAATATTCGGTGGTCAGTATATTGTCACATTGTCTTTTTCTTAAGAATGAGTGTAACAGCCAAAAATTGGATAATTTTTGCAAAAATACTTTTTTACTGTATTTATTAAAAGGGGTGCATGCTGGCAAGTAAAACTAACAGATTGTGAAACAAGTAGTTGTAGAGGACTAAGTAATTTTCTTCCAAAGAGACATCGTGATGTACAGTTTAGAACCTGTCTTGCACTGTGTCTCCTGAAACTTCAGATTGCCCTCGCATCTTGATTCTTTGCTCAGCTATGTACCATCCTTTCATGCTTAGAAATCTGAAAACCACAGTTCAGTCCACACAGTATGATGTGCCCATAAATGTGATGATTTCTGCCTTCATCTTAGGCGTTACTGCCAGACACAATAAAGTAGTCTCAGATATACCTCCAGTTTCATTTGCCCCTTTTATTAAGAATTTCTTCAATTTTTGTAGTTTCAGACATACTTTGAGCGACAAATAGAACTCCCTCTAAAGATATCTCAGAAACTAAGGTAAATCCTAATTTTTCATGGATGTTTAGAATAGTTTACAATGCAGCTCTCATGCAACACCACCAGAGAGGTCCTCATAGAAGCTGAGAAACAACTTCATTAGTTCCTGTAAGGTGCAGAGTCCAGTGTTATGCTGAGCAGCAATGTTCTTCAACAAGCAGCTTCAGGATTTTGGTGTGGAGCTCCTGGCCTTTTTAATGGCTACGGGAATTTAGCTGAGGATTAGAGGCAATGCAACACAAAATAGTTGCCACAACCACCAGCCACCAGGAGGTTTATGTTGTAATTTCAGGGTCAAGACCCAGCCAGTCTGGAGTTGATTTATCACAGGCAGCCTCGTAGGATGGGGTTAAATCATGACAGTACTGATCTGCCTGCAAGCTGAGTCTGTCTCCCTGCTCCCAGATCAGCAAGCGTCTCCACTTTGTGGAGTGAGTAGCTAGTCCACTCATGCAACAAGGTGCAATGTACACCCCCTTTTGCTAGCCCATGGTTCTTATTTTTGCCATAGCCACCTTACAAACTGCGGTCAGAGAATGGTAGCTGGTGTTTGTTCTGGTCTTTCTGAGAAACAAGACATTTGGTGGAGATTTTGTCAAGGTAAAAAAATCCCAAGTGACGTGTCACAAACTCCAAGATGCAGGTAGTGTGGAAAACACTATGTTTATCTTTCTCTCCTACTACACCACTTATGTTTGCCATCCCTGCAGTCGCTAATGGCTGAATAACAAATTAAAATCTCTGGTGACTCCCTTTATGGATAAGGCCTGGAAACATGAAGCTGGTGTTGCTGCTGTTCTCCTTTGACATTTGGGGAGGCAGCTTGATTCAGACACAGCGCACTGGCAGCAGCCCTGGCTTCCTCAAAAGCTTCCTCAGCCTCTGTTGAAATGATTATAGCCATTTTTTTTGAATTGGGATTTGCAAACTCAGTAATCCCTGCAATTAATTCATCGCACAATGATGTCTTTTGTCACAGATTTGTTAAAATGGTATTGACAGATATTTAACAATCTCCTTCCAAAGATATCAAGTAACTGTAGATTTCTAAAGGTATAATACAGGAAATGTTTTGTTTCTTCCCCAGTATTCAACAGAAAAGACTCTTGACCTGAGTCAGCATCAAAACTTAATCCTTTCGGGTTTTCCACCCTCCTCCTGCCTAGAGTACCTTTACACCCTGTCAGTCAGTTGAAATGGTTGTTCCTCACTGGCAGGTTAATTATTTTCCATGCTGGTTAATTATTTTCCACACTTAGCCTGAAGCACCTTAACTGTTTGTATTTACACAGAAAGAAATGATAAAATTGAGGGTATTTAATGAATAATTGTACATAGGAAAGTAACTGTTACTAACAATTACTGAATGAACAACTCGTAAGTTAGCTCCAGCTGCAGAATATCCTTTCTTTCTGTGGAGAAAAGATACACTTTTGGCTGTAATGTAGTTATACATACCTTCTACTAATCATCAGGACACAGCATGTGCTATTCAAACTTTTGAGTGGATGATTTACACAGGACAAGAAAAAATATTTCCACCTGACTTATGCTTAAAATTGATCAGAAAATATCCTTCTACATACAAAAACATGAAAATAAAAAATGAGATTTTCATTATTTTTAAAAAACCACAACACCTGAAAGCTTCTAATTTTCCCTAAGCATTATTTTTTTTGGAGGGTGGAGGCATTTTCTTTCCTGCCAGTGTGACTGAAAACAGAAAGAAAAAGACAATTTTAACCTAAACCAATGTGATTGCAGTATCTTTTCATTTTTAGGAGAAAAAAAAAGTGAGGTTGCTACTGCCTCTTGTCACACTAATTATTATACCTGCACTCACTGAAAAAAACTCACCAGTTTGGCTATGTCAGTTTTCATGAGTGTTTTAAAAATATTAGAAAATCAGTGTTCAATATACATTTTTTTATTTGTTCAAATGTCAAAATCCTTGAAGGTATAATAAGTTCACTGCTCAGTTGGACAGCTGTTTGAAATGCAACATTAATGGAACAAAGGAGACTTTAGATTCAAGAGCTTAGTTCTTACAGACTTCATTGCCTTTTTTTTTTTTTTTTTTTCCTTTGTGATCAAGTGAAACTTCAGTGTAGAAATTCTCAAGACTGCACCTATGGAACCTCATTAGATGACAACAGGACCCTGAGGGCAGCTCTGCAGTAACCTTCAGTATGCTGTGAGCTGCAGCAGCACTACAGAGCAGCAGTTAGTAAATGCTCTGTCATTACAATTGTTCATAAAGGAAAATTGTAGTGGCAGCCTGACTGTGCAACTCAGCTGAAACAGAATACAAAGCAAAGCAACATTTTGACAGCTATCAAAATAATTTCCAGCAGGAGTTTTCACTTCACCGCAGCTATTTTTCAGAAAACATGGAGGACTTTGTCAGAAATTATGCAAGTGCCACTCTTTTCTGAGTACACTGACCGTTAAAACACACCTACCATAGACTCCTCAAGCCCTAGGAAATCAAGACCATCAGCACGTTAGAGCTGAAAGACCAAGTCTAATGTCAATATACATAACGATGCATACTACAACTTAAGAAAAAATGGAGAACGAGATAGTTACAGCAATTTTAGGCATACTTTGTGAATCTGGACACTACTGAACACTCGCCCATTTCTTAGAGAAACGGGGAGCAGCTATGGCCAGGGCCAGCCGGCGTGCGGCCCCCCGCAGCCCTGCGGTGACAGGCGGCCCCGCTGGCTCTTCCCACCGGCAGGCAGGGCCGGTAACGGCGCCAGCAGCGCCCCGACCCCTCGGCAAACACCGGCAGGGCTGAATTCAGTGGCAATCGGCGGCAGGCGGTACCACGGAGCGACACGGTGCCTGCCCGGAACCCAGACCCAGCAGGGTACCCAGGCCGGAGTTTCGCGGCTGCACCCCCTGATCGCGGCCCGGCCGGGAGGCAGTCAGCCCCAAGTCACCCCAAACGAGAAGAAATGTCCCCCCCATTTTTCCCAGAAATGTCATCAGTGAAAAGAAGAATCTGTCTCTGACATGGGACAGGGGTATAGACTACCAATTCTCACAATCCCCTTGAAATCCAAGAGAATCC
>JAVJGJ010000059.1:55040776-55077858 GCA_035590215.1 Microhierax caerulescens | reverse complement strand
GCTGTAGCTGAGCCTGTGGCCACCACCGTACAGCTCTTCCCACACAAACATGTTCTGGGCACCGGCGGCTTCTCAGGGCGCCCGCGGTGCTGCGGTCGGTGCCCGCCCGCCTCAGGAGCCGGCGGCGCGGTGCTTGTCCTACGCTGTTTCCTACAGACAGCGACCTGCCTGAGGGGGGGAGTCATAATTTTGCACTCGATCTGTCTTACTCTTCTGATAACGCTCAGGGCTGAATTGTCTTGACTCTTCTGTAGTGTTAATGGTGGTCCCATCTGCCATCACATGGGTTCAGCTGTTTGGTGTAGGGGGGACACCAGGGAAGACTAAACCAAGTTAAACCAGGAAAATATAGCTAGAAAAGCTGAAAAGTTCAAGAGCTGAAGGGACAGAGGAAGTACAATAACTTGCTTTTACTGAATTTGAAGTACCGTGCACTGAAATTGTCTCCAAGTGCTGCTTGGAGGCACTTTCAGTGCTGGTCCGGAGGTCCCGGTGGCCAAAGCTGTTGTTAGCAGGTAGGTCGCTTTCCAGTTTTAGCCATGCTTCTGTATTATAATTATCCTCCCTGTAGAGATGGGAAAATAAGACCTTCCAGACTGCTTGGAGAGATCATTATGAGGCTAAAATCATTATCAAGGTGAAAGAACTGCAGCATTCGGGGAAGCTTCAGTTGGAAGCGTGACAGACTTTATTACATATATATATATATGTATCCATAAGTAGTCCTCTTCCAGTGCGTTAAAGTGTAAGGATCAAGATGCCTTTACAGATTTACCTATAGTTTAGTAATCTGGTTACTCTTTCAATTGAACCATCCACCATATCACAGTGGTTACTTGTTGGTCATACTTCCTGACACAATGGGTGGTAAGTTGTATTTCCAAGCTTGTCAGAACATGGTAAGAAAATATCAAAATTTGTGTAAGGGTCTATGGTGGTTCCTATTTAGAAGCTTTTTTGGCAACTGTTCTGATGAAAAGTCCCCTTAAATAAAGGTATCTTGTTCCATTATTGGTATCTTGTTCCATTATTTCACTGTCTTCTAGGGAGGTTAGGTTGTGCCATAAAAGCCATTGCAGCTGGCTGGTGAAAACAGCTCAGCCTGAAAAAAGGCTTAGAAATAGGTAGTAATAGTAGAAAGTAACTTAATGTTGTCACTCTGAGCTTTTTATGCTCTAATACAACAGAATTATTAGAGATACATAGCCACTTTAAGACTGGATTTGAGCACAAACGAAAATGTTTGCAGGTGCTTATGCTTCTGAAATAAGGCCTTATTTTCCGAACTGCCATTCCCTGAGAATCGGAGAAACATTCATCCTGTGCTGACTAAAGTGTCAGAGTGAAATATGGCATCTATACAGAAATAATTAAAAATTTCTAAATATAAATGACCATGCAGTATTGGTTTTGGCTATTGCAGATACTGAGATGACTTAGAGTATTCTGAGAACTTGAAAAGCTTTCTATACACTGCAGGTGATACTGGATTGAGTGAAACAAGAATATATGTAACTGAAATATGTTAGAAAGTAGAAAATCGGTGTTGGCAATGACAGTTTGTTCTTTCTCACAAGCGCAATGCATTTATGATAATATCCCAATGTAAAAAAGGAGACCTATCTGCTTGTTGTTTTGGGTTGGACAATGAGAAAGTGTAAAAGTGAGTAGACAGAGGTAAATTCCCTTTGCTTGTTTTTACCTTAGTTGTATGCACCATTAGTTCCTTTATTTAAGTAGATAAACATACCTGAAAATTATTTTATTTTGATTTTTTTGGTAAAACCTGATGATGAGTGTGTTTCTGGTGATTAGAGAATACTTGAATTACTGTGCTTTCCAGGAAAAAAAACAAATAATAAAACAAACTAACTTACTTGCATTCCTTTCTTCTTATCCATGTGCCTGCCACCTGTAGATGCTTGTACAGTTCATGAATGGAATTTTGATGTTCCTGGCTTCCATATGTGAGCAGCAGAGTTCCCATGTATGAAAGGTTGTACCATGTGAACTGCACCCATGAATTTTGCAGGTTGCTCCAGAAGCTTCTGTGTTACATGGCAGTACATAGTTGTTAACTGAATGTACATTGGTTGAGGGAGGATGTAGGTAGATAAGGAAGTGGTAGTCACCTCCACTTCTAGCAGTGTTTGTTGTGGGCAACATAATTTTCATTAAGTTCAATGTACAATGCAGGTAGCTCTTCTGTTGCTTGCCGTACAGGGGAGGATTCTGCAAACAGTGGGACAGGCCTACAGGGATTTACTAACTCATGGTGTTTCTCTAAGGCAACAGGATGAGAACATCCAGCTTTGAGTAGTTGTGACAGATGCTGATCCTTTTATTCAATGCAGTTGCTGTGCATACCTTTTCTTTTAGCATCTTGCCGATTACCTGAGCTTGTACCTTTGTCCCTCAAAGTCCAATGAGCTGCTTGCCTGTAGTCTCTTCAGGCCAGGCTCACCTGCTGCTGTTGTGTGACTGAGCAGCATGCTGCTGCCTGAGACTAGTGTAGCTCTTGCTTAGGTTTGAGGTTTTCTATTCCAGCTTGCCAGTGACACTCAGGCATTGCATTTTGGTCTGATTCACTCATTCCATTAAAATAAAATTTTCCATGCGTTTGTAACAGCTGAAACATTGAGGGGAAAAAAAGTAACAAAATAGACAATGTTTCTTTTTGAATATTTCAGGCTTTCTTTGTCAGAACTGGAAAACTCATTTAGATGCTTGTGCTAAAAATTTCTTAAGGAGTTTTTGCAACTTGAGAATTCCTGATCATAAAAAATAAACGGTAGAATTCCAGATAAAGTCCAGACTGAAACATTGAAAGTGTGTTAATCTCCTCTAAAGAGTAACTTGAGCACTTCAGAATGCATAAAGATAATAAATTATGAAGTTTTAAAAAATGCTGTGGAAATACACCTACAAAATATTTGTCTGGGATTATTTGTTCCTTTAAGGCAGTCCAGTCTTTTTTTAAGACTAGTGTTATATGTGTGTGCCAAACTAAATCTTCTGAAACTTTCTTCTATTCAATTGCCTTCTGCAATTCACTGAGAGGGTAGCTAGAACTTCTGTAATACCTGTGAATTAAAACAGTTTTAACTAACGAATTGAGACAGTGTAACTCTTGGTGTATATTCAGAGAAAGCTGCAGATACCCTGGATTGCTTCTCACTGTATGTGGCTGCACTCCTGTGTAGGTCTAGTTACTTCTTTTGGATGGTTGGTGGACTCTTACCAGACTGAGGCAGTGGGTGGGACAAGGCGTAATCTGCAAATTGAAGCCAGTGAAGGGCACCACAATAAAGATGGTATCCTTGGGAGCTTCCGTGCTGATCTCAGTTGCCCTTTTATCTAGCAGTGGAAGTTAAGTGTGCTGGGCTGTATCCAGGGACTGATAAACCAAGTTTTGTCTTCCCCTATACTTGACACTTGTTAGATCCCACCTGGAATACTGTGTTTCGCCTGGGGCTCTCCAGTACAGGAAAGATTGATTCAACTGGAGTGAGTTCAACAGAGTGCCACCAAGGTGGTCTGGTGCTGGAGCCCTTCCTCTGTAAGGAGAGGCCAAGGGACCTGGGTTGGTTCAGCCTGGGGAAGAGATGGCTTGAGTGATGAACACCTATGTGTGTTGATGTGTGATGAACACTGATATGCACAGTGGGAGGAATGAGACAATGGCAATAAATTGGAACAAGAGAAATTGGTACTGGATGTGGGTCAGGGAGGAATTACTATGAGGATAATTAAGTGGTGGAACAGATTGCACAGAGTGATTGTGTTGTCTCCACCCTTGGAAGTTTTCAAGACTCAACAGCATAAAGCCCTGAGCAACCAGGTCTGAATTCAGTTTTGACCCAACTTTGGGCAGGAGATTGTACTGAAAACCTCTTAAGGTACCTTCTAGCCTTATGATTCTATAAATCTGTTTCCAGTTTCCCATTGGTCTCTATATTAAGTTTCACATGTAAAATCTGAATCATAAACCCCCATTCATGTTAAGTGAGATAGTTTAGGCCCAAGGGAGAATATCTTTTGCCAATATCTGCCATTGCTGCAGTCAGAAGAGAGTCTTAACTATGGAAGAGAGATCCGTTGTCTATAGAGATACCTTATATAAGAGTCCTGAAAGTTTTTCCTCACCTTCTTTCAAAATTACCCATAGCTGTTGACTTTCTGCTTACACAGGGAAAGATGGGTGTGCTGTGCCAGGATTATGGAGACAGCTGTAGGTTTGGTTGTTCTTCCCCCACAGGGATGGTGTGGAAACAATATTTTCTTGTGTATTTATCTGAAAGATTGCATGTTTGGTGGTTTTAATGCTGCTGGTTTTCCTCCTAAATATGTTTGAGGTTACCTAAACCTTTGTATAGGTTAGTGTTTCTTCAGGATAATGCATTTCCATATTCTTTCTCCAGAAAAGATGGAAAATACCTGTTTAATTTTATTTAACATACTTGTCAACTTAATCTTACTTTCTTCTCTACATCTGCTGTTGAAGAAGAAAAGATGGGGAGTAGTTAGTGAGAGAGCAAGTGGTAAATGAGTTGGACCTGTTGAAGAGTCTGGGCCAACACGCTACTTCAGAAGCTTGTTCTGCTCTTGGGTTTGGGCTTCTGAAAGGGGTGTGGTAACAGAGTGGACTCCTGTCTTCTGCCATTGCTGCTGTGTTGCTGCAATGTGGTCTTAATTCATGGGGAAGGACTGCATTCATGAATTTTCCTGTTGTGCTCATCATACAGGCTTGGAAATTAACGTAACTCATGTGAGGAAAGAGAATGATAGGAAAGTGTTTGTGCCCAAACCCTGTGGTTTGGAACATGGTTATTGACTTCAGCCAACTTCAGCATTGGTATTTTCGTGGGTATCAGTCAGTTCTTAAGCACTGGATTCAATAATATTGTACTTTGCATGAGTCTGGGAGGCCTGGGTGACACATTTAATCTTTCCTCTAGTCTTTTTTGGCCCTTGGCATATCATTCAATTTCAGCCTTTTTCGTAATATTTTGCTTTGTGCCTGGTCTTTTTTCCTTTTTCCGTAGGGAAAGTATGCTTTGCTGAAATTACTTGTTCCTGTGAGAGGTGCTGGACTGAGCTTAGATGGGACTTTTGTTCCAAGTAATTTGTCACATCGTAACAGTAATATTACAGTTGCTGACTGTTAGGCCATTTAACTTCTTTTAGCATCAAACGTCCTTTGAAATATGAAGTAAAAAATGGCAGAGAGAGGATGGCCATAGTTTAAATACTTTGAAGTGCTTTTGGTTTAGAATTATTAAAGCAGTTCTTGCCAGTCTCCAATACTTTAGTATTTTGTAGGAAAATATTCCAGTGTTTGGAAACAAGGATTTTCTATAGTAAGTGTCTTGGCTGTCTTCAGTCAACATTACAGCTCTTTAGGTCCAATAGTGGCTTACTTTTTTGTGTGTCTTCTGAATTCAAAATATCTCTTATTAAACACTAATTTTTACTAATTGCATTTGCTGTTGATCTTGCTTAAATGCATTGAATTACAATATAATTGTAGCTATAAATACAATAAATATTGTTATCCAATTTAATTTATCAAAAGAAAATTTGGCATTTGGTGAATTTTAAGACCATTTTAACTCTTCATGTTTCTCTTCAGTCAACTAAGTTTTCAAGGAAGAATTTGCAAATAATTCTCATTATACACAGGAACCTGTAAATGCACAATTTCTTTACTCTTCAGGTGGGTGCCTTCATGCTGGGCATTGAAGAAAAAAAGCATAATGTTGCTCTCGTACAGTAAAAAGCTAAGAAATATTTAGAATCTTTTAGGTTGGAAAAGATTTTTAAGATGATCAAGTCCATTTTAACTCTGAATAGTTTCCAGGGTTAACTTGTATTCTTGATTTAATTGCACTTTATTTCACAGAGCTAATCAGCATATCCTATCCTAGATGATAAAGGTGATATGAAGTAAAAAATATTCTCCAAAAAAACACTTGCAGGAATTGAGGCCTTCCTTGTACTGAAAAAATAAAAACAAAACATCCAGTGATATAAAAATCCTCACCAATGGAGAGTGGGAACTATCTTTGTTTATAATTAAACTCAGAACTAATTTTAAATTTTATTGCCAAACTAGGTTGACTTTGACTGTGGCCTAGCTGCATCCAAAAGTGTGATTGCAACTTTGCTAAGAATACTTCAGCTCACTTTAGCGTGGGTAGTTTAGGTATTGCTTTCAGCATATGCAGAACTGCATGTAGTTTGGGACAGGCTGCAAGATACTCTTAAGTAGTTGAGCTGGAGTATTTAAGCCATCTGGGAGGTTTTGGTCACCCCTCAGTGCAGTGTGTGAATGCTTCTGGCTTCCTCAATTCCAGCTGGACTGCAAAGCTTGGAACAGGCAAGTACACCCAGCGATGTGACTTGTGTGCTTCTGTCACAGTGCTGGCTGCTTGCCTGCCTCAGAACATCCACGTTGTGCCTAGGAATCTGAGTGTAGAATATCTGCTGATGGGTTAGCCTGTAGTGTGCTAGGATCAGCCATTTGGTTGATTCAGGCAGAACAGGTAAGTGACTGGGGTCAGGATCAAGAGTGCTTGGCCAGGATGGGCATGACTGCAATGTAGGTTGTAAGATGGCTCAGGCAGGGCATGGAGGCAAGAGCTGGCTGCACAAGGTAAGAGGTGACTCTGCTGAGACTTCTTTTAGCTTTTTATTGAAGAGCTGTCTTCAAGGCTTGTTGAGGTTTCCCAGACAGTGCTCTCAACAGCTGAAATAGTACTGGAGAACTGGTCCCAAGCAAAGGCAGTCAAACTACTGGGGGTGGGGAGGTCTGAACAGCACCTCCATGTAGTTCTGCAAGGCTCTTGGATACTAAAATAAGGAAGACATTAGTACTTTAAATGGTTAGACTCTCTGTAGAGATAGCTATTAACTTAAATAGTAAAGACCCATAGTGAATAGCTTTGAAAGCTTGTCACATCTTCCCATACCATTTTGCTTCTGCAATTTTTGACACTCCTTATTTTCTTAGTGTTTTACAGGATTTCTTTACTTGCATTTTAAGGTCACTGTGTCTTCCTGTGCAGCCTAACGTTGCTGTCATGGTGGCAGCAGCATCTGCCACAGAAAAATGGAGGTGAATATATGTTTAATTGGTATATTTGGTGGTACTATCAGTAACCGTAGAAGCAGCCTCCTTTTTACACTGTTCTTGTTACAACTCTCGTGACAGTACTATTTTTGAAAAGGGACTTTTGGAATAGGGAAAGCATGAACACAGCTCAAGGCCGTATTTTCCTTCTCCAGTTTTGCTTTTATTCGTGGGTCAAGTGCTGCTTGTATGGATGACAGTTTTGAGCTGGCATAATATTGACAGTTTCTTCCCTTTCTATGTAATGACACATTCACATGTGGTTGCTACTAAGGTAGGTGGCATGTGTTGGTGTTTGGTGTTCATGGTCTGCTGTGCTGAATAAAATAATTGTGTTTTGAAAGTACAATATTTACTTTATCATAAATCAAGATAGGTTTTCAGTCCTGTTTATTCTTAGATTTTTACAAAAAAACCTATCTACTGGTTAAACAGCAGTCAGCTGCTATCGGTTTTCTAGGACTTTAACCAGAAGTTACATTTCCTCATCTTTTTGGGTAGTGTATAGTTGCACTTCAGTTTCTCTGTAAATTCTCCCATGATTAAATACATTGAAGAAACAAAACAGCTAGGGGATAAAATGTGTGTACTTTAATAACAGCTCATGTGTTAATGCCTTCTAAGACAATAACGTACCTATACAGTTGGACAAGCAACAAATAAAATTTTTTAGGTCCTGTCTTTTTGTTTGTTTCCTGTTAAAAAACAGAGACTTCAATAGGTTTGGAAGGTATTTAGAGAGCTATAGTATGATATCCTCTGCTGATAACTTCCTGCAAATGAACAGTTAATCACTCTTTGGTAAGCTCTGTGAGGGCTTTTTATGGTATCTTACAATAGTTCAAGCTACCTGTAAAATATTCTTGTCCTTTGAATGACCTTAGGTTGCAATAGTATGTAACAGTCTTAAGAACATTCAATAGAAACTATAAGAATAGATCTGTGTGCTGCTTTGAGAAGAAAAACAATAATACCTATACATTTTTAGAGTAAATCTTTAGCTCTGAAAAGATTTTGTGTGGAAGCTCCAGCTTTTTCTTCCACTGACAAGGATAATTCAGTCACCTTCAGTGTTTCAAGACAACCAGGACCTGCAAGGCTCAGTGGCTTTCCTCTTCTTGGGCTCTAGGTGTGGAATGTGGATCAACAGAAGCAAGTATTTGAAAAGCATAAAAATATTTACAAATGTGGAAAGAAGAGATGAGTGGTGCAAGGAGGAGGTAGTGCACTTGTTTCAGTGCTGATAGCTGCTGCCTTTTATTTATTTATTTATTTAGTTGATTTATTTTAAGTATAGCTGTGCTGGAATGAGTGAAGTGTCTACCTCCTTTCAGTGTAGTAAACTTCATTAAGTATCCCCTGCTTCTGAATAAAACTGAGCTGTTTGAAAAAATCTTTCACAAGCATGAGTAAGTGTTCCACTGCCCCTGACAAGTGTAGATGAGGGCCTTTTCTCTGTAGAGTAAGCTTGCTGCACTTCTAACAATGCCCTTTTAAGACAGAAGATGACTCTGTTCTTACTTTAAATTCATTATTTATTACTCTGTTCTTTACACTTTTCAGATGAAACTCTTTCTCAAAGACATCTCAGTTTTAAGGTCCAGATTATTAGTCATCTATTCTAGGCACACAAAATAGTGAAAACATGGTATGCTCTTCACAGATCCAAGTCATTTTGGAAAATTCCATGGTTTTTTTTATATTGATGTTACAGACCCAGGCTAGATGTTGTCCCTTCATGGACAGACATGACACAACTGTGAGAGTCAATCATGGTGATCAGAATGGAAAACGACTACTTTAATTGCATAGTTGTTCATGAATGTACCTTAAACATTGGAGTGATGCATTTTGTTGGCTATGGAATATCAGGGATGAAGAAAGGAAGATAGAAAGCAACTGAGTACGTGGTAGGCAAAGAGTAAGGAAGATCAACACAGAAATAAACTTCAGAATGATTATTCATTAAAAGAAATATCACCACATTCTTTGCCAAAGAAAATGCAGAATAGAAGAGTAGAGGGGGAGTAGGGGAGGTAGGCAGAGCTAGGGAAGAATGAAGAGAAAGGGACAGTAGCATTGACTGTAAAGGAAGAGTAAAATATGATAGCAAAGGAAAGGTGATGGTAGCTAAGGCTGGTGAGAGATTTCTTTCTGTGTCACTAAGACCTGTACACTTGACCAGTCCCTTTAGGATCTGATGTCTGCAGCCTGCATGCTTGTTGGTGCCCGTTCTACCAACTCTCTGAAATCACTGCTAAGAAATTTTCCTCAGCTGCAGCTCTAGAGATGAGTGATGGAAATGATTGTGCTCTCTAACCATGTTATCATATTTGCATCTGCCCAGCTCAAAATAAAAGGCTTTTGAAATGTTTTTGGGGATTGCAGTTTTCCACTTAACCACCTATTCCTGACCGCTATAATGTTTACAAAGCAAAGCTTTTATTGCTTCCTCCTACATAAAGGAAGTGGTGATGGGACAGATTCATCCCTAGATGACAATGTTTTTGAATTCCAAAACACACTTTAAAAAAAAATATTTTTCAAACTAAAAAGGATACTTTCTTCACTGCAATTGTTAAGTGTTGGTTTAAAGAATTTTCTCAGGTACTATATTAAAACCAAATCTGACATTTTGTCCTAGCAATCTCCCAAGTTACAGATCATGAAGTGTTCATGTGCTACTCTTGTGTATAAAAAAAGCCAGATTCTTTATTTGCTTTCCTACTAAATGTTGGTTTCCCGTATTCTTTCTTAGTTGCATCTTTTTCTCATGTCTTGCTTTCTCTTTTGAGGGGAAGAATATGGGAGAGAGAACAGGTAGGATTTTTTTTCCCCTTTTGTTTAAAAAGACAGATTAAACCATGATGGCAGGTGTCAGGTTGACAGAGTGGTGGTAACCAGAGATTTGAGTCTGGTATTTGATGCAGGGTTCTAACAAGGTTCTTGATACTAAATCTTAAACTGTGTGTGCATCTACTTCTTTATATATAGATTTAAAGAATACATAAACTTCACAGAGACTGCAGCACCCCAAAACTGGGCTACCTGTATGTAAAATAGTTCAGGTAATATTGTTAACCTACCTGCTGCAGCAAGGTCCCATATAGCAAGAGACAAAGTAAATTATTCTGCACTTGGACTGCAGCAGTGAGATGACTTTCTGTGCCTGGGTGACCTTTAGGACTAGCTTGAATATTCCTTGCCATCTGAAGAGCTGGTAATCTTAGAACCTTTCAACTAACAACAGGTCAACCACTAGTGTAACCCCTCTTGTTGTGCCTAGTCGAGTACTGCTGCTGTTGGCTAGTATTAGTTGCTTTACATTGTTCCAGCTGAACATTTGAGCCATTTGTGTGGATAATATCCACATGACTGAAGTCATTCAGGCTCAAGATAAAGCTTTGATTCAGACCCTTTAACGCTAAGCTGCAATTGCATGGTGTAGTCCACTGGATTAGTTGGCTGTCCCTGAACTGAATATTGTGAAATGCTTTACCTCTAAGCTTACCAATTTTGTGAAGCTTCTTTATTAAGTGTGAAAGAAGTGTGTGTGTGGGAAGCTTTAGTATATTGCAGTAAGACATTTTTAAGACTAAAATTTAAGCTAGTGGGACTAATGTTAAGAAAGCAAAGACTTGAATGTGATGAGTCAATAGAAGTTCCTAGATCTTCATTTATTGTAGATTAACATAGTATACCAGATAAGGATATGAACAATGTTTTTCATGATGTGTATACACACACACACACACACATATATATATATATAAAGAAATTTGAGAGCAAAATTAGTTTGTAGTAGAGATGCAGCGAGTGCTTGAAGTATGCTGTGAGGTTTCCAGGGTATTGCTTGTGCACTACTGCATCAAGTAGCATTACCACTTTGTAGTATTTCCTACCCAAAAGAATACTTGTATGCCTCAGTGAACATAATCCTTTCATGTTTTTGCTTGTTGGAATTAATTATGTTCATGGAAGTATAACACTGAAAAACTGGAATACAATACAGAACTGTGATTTAGGAACATTTGGTGCCAAAACAACAGGAATTGTTTGTGAGAACTTTAATGAGGACTTACCAGTTTTAGGTGGCATCCACTTTGGAATGAATTTTATTTAGATTTAATGTTTATATTAATTTGGTGTCACAATTAAATTCCTGGGTTTTAACCATGCATTACTTACACTGAAGCTCCATGAGGGAATATTAATAGTCCATTTATAGGCACTGCAATGGGTTTTTCTTACAAGGGTGCCTTAGGTGGCGTAAGTCCCATAGGTCATGTAGCTATTTGAAGATACAGGAATAAAGCTCTTCCAGATAGAGTAGGTGTGGGTGTTGCTTCAAAACAAACATGTTTGTGGTCACATTGGAGGACATTCTATTCTTTGACCTTTGTAGCAAGGCCTGGTAGGAGTACAGAATCAATGTATTGCCACCCTGAAATAAACTGTTCTCAAGTTGGCTTTTTAAAAAGCCAATCAATCAATTTATAACTTCCAAATAATACAGAAGTTAAAAGGATAATATCAGCTTTTGCACTGTATGCTGATTTTGCTGGACTTTGAAATCTTGCATCTGACATGCTACCTACTTGGCTGTGCATATGCTCTTACTAGGTGTTTCATGGAAGATTTCAAAGGTCTAGAAGAATTTATATGGGAGGTAGTACTGCTAATACCAACTTAATAGAAAATATCATTGATACTGCACATATTGGTATACTCTTTAAAGTAAGTACAAAGCTCTGCAGTTGTGTTCATTTTTGACTAGTGGGTTAATTGAGAATTGCACCTTTCTATCAGTTGTGGTATATCTGGGTGCATTGATAATGCCACGTTTTTTCCTCATTCTTTTTTATTTTCATTCCTTCCATGTAAATTCAAAGACAGATTGGAACTCAAAGTACTTATTTCTCTGCTAGACGTTGTGCTGAATAATCTAACTTTCCAGACTTGCCTGGTTCAGAATTCTAGGCCAGAGTTTCAACAGATTCAGTCTATAATTCATTTTTTCATGAATTCTATATACTGAGTATATTGATATAGTGCATGATAGCTTACATTTCACAAGTCCAGAATAGTATCTGAATTTCAATGCTACACATTCCAGAAATTGCTTTATTGTCTTTATTAACTGTCAGTGAACACAGTTGTACAGTGAACTATATATTTGTTAAAAACACAGTTACTTTGTATTTACTCAAGTACTCACAGTCTTTAAAAATGTGAGCTTGAGAAATAATCAGGTGCATTTTAAAATGGGATGAATTTTGCCACGTTACAACATGACTTGGGCATCATACTCAAGACTGACTTGGCATCTTTTGGTGACGGGGAAGGTGCGAAGAAAGGGAGAGACTGTATAGACATGTATGTGAAGTTATTGAAATACTGCTTGAAAGCCATTTTTCCTCAGAAAACAACGACTGGAAAGACAACATGTACGTTCTCTCCTACCTATACCACCCCAATTGCTTTTGAATGAGAGAATCTGCATTATTACAGTCCCTTCTCTTCCAGGACTCTTGGCAGACTGCCTTATTACATTCTACACTTTAATAGAATGGCCACCATAAGTGCATTGTTGCCCATTTTGTGGGCTCTTTAATTACTGTATATACATTGATATTATATACACTTTTCCTAAAGAGTTTATGGACCAAATTCAATATTTAATGAGGTTAAAAGAATCTTTTCCTGTATTTAAGTAGGCATTAGGTCTTCCCCTAAAATGCTGGGCAAGGACAATATGGTGCTTGTTTGATAACTTTCAGAATCCAAAATAAACATGGCCATAGTTTCTGGTCTGTGTAAGACACTGTGGTCAGTCTAATGTGACATGCCACAGTTGCTTACCATGGTATGGACCAACATCTAGTACAAACTGGATACTAGGAAGTGGGAAAAGGTTTTCCTGCCTGAGAAAATTATAAGTATCACTGAAGGGCCATGCCTTCTGTTTGTAGTCTGTGGTCAATGGCAAAACTTCACTTCACCTTCTTGGAACAACCTAGGAGGAAGGAAGAAGTGGAGCAAAGAAAGTTTTCTATAAAATTGATGTATGTATAACCATGAGTATCTTATTTTTTTGGTTCAGAGAAAGAAATGTATCATCATGTCTATGTTAAGTAACTTGGTAAAAAGGAAATACACAGGACCAGTCTCAAGAATTTTCATGTTCATGTACCAGTAACTAATTGCAAACAATGTAACTACTTATGTGAGTGAAAACTGTTTGTGAAGACAGTGAAATTGACATCCTAGTCTGCATGTTTATCAATTTCAGTGCAATTGTATAACATTATAGAGAGAATGAGATCTTTCAAAACCATTCAGTGGTCATTTAAGATTACTTTCTTTTCCTTCCTGTCCCACAGGTACTCTGTGTCTGCATGTTAACGACAATCCTAGGATGTATATTTGGCCTGAAGCCTAGCTGTTCAAAAGATGGTAACTAATTGTTAATAATAATGGTTAACAACTTCTAGTAATATTTCTAAAAAATTCCTTTTTGTTTCTTTTTTCTTTTTGTAAATTAATTTTGATATTACCAGAACACCATCCTTTCTTGCTTTGGGAAGAGGACTGGATGCATTACTTGAAGCAGTTTCAGTTAGAGGGAAATGAAAATACTGGGAAGCAAACCTTAGGTGTACTCTGTACTTGTGTGTACTTACTTGAGAGGTAAACTGATCCTGGCAGTCAGTGTCTGGGCTGGCAGCTTCCGTGTATCCCAACTGTCACTGTGGTGATGTCACATGGCTGGCTTTTCTCAGTTCACCATTAACAAAAAAAACCCTCAACAAACAACAAAAAAACCCCTCTAAACCAACAATTTCTATTTCATGTTGTCCTGGAACATTTGTTTTTCATCTTTTCCAGTCAATTATGGGTAGGAAAAAAGTGTGGTGGTGTTTGTTTTTACTGGTTAGAACTGTAGTCTGAAAATGTTCCTTGTGGAATTCCTCTGGCTGTTTTCTGTCCTGAAAAATATGTGTTTTTTTCAGTGGTGAAGTTTCTTCAGGTAGAAGGTTATGAAAGATATTTAAAGAAATCAAGCTTTTATTTTGGGAACAGCTGTCTAGAATAATTTCAAAGTTGATCTGCTTAACAAATAGCTCTAAAATTACTTTTAACTACATTTCAGATTATTAGTTTTTCCACTGTCTCTTTAGTTTTTTAACAATCTTTTTTTAGTTTTTAAACAATCTGTTTAGTTTTTTTCTTTTACTACAACTATGCAATATTAGTTCACTATCTCATTTTCCTAATATCACACCCCTCAAGATTCTTGAGAAGAGGAGGCAAATGATGAAGGATTTGCCTCACTCCTTTCTGGTGATTGAACAGAATGAAACAGACCGACCAACTACTGAAGTGCTGTTAATGCTTTGCATCACAAGTTGTTTTTTCCCAGGCAACCCCAGTCTAGTGGAAGAATGCTACATTTGGTTTTGTTAGTTGTTTTTTTTTTTTTTGTATATTAAAACTGAACAGAAACTAAGCTAGTGAGCAGTACACTCAATTATGTGCCTCCTGTGTCTGGTTTGGAACAGCCCTTCCTGTGTCTTGAGATAGTACCTTAACCATGGTACAGCAGGATGTGAAACTGGGGCTTCTCCAGTTCCTTTGATTTGTATGAAGACAGTCATTCAAACAGGGCATGAGCATGGGAGAGCTGCAATCAGCCAATGCAGCCTGGATTCTAATTAATGTTTAATTATTTACAGAAAGTGGAATGTTCGGACATGAAAATGAAGTTTAGTGTTCTCTGCAAAAAAATTCACTGTTTAGAGCACCTTAATGAAAACCTAGGTTCAGATTTCCTCAGAGACATCTTCTGTATTCTGCATGACTATACTCATATCTTCTGGTGATACAGAAAGGTGGGGTTCTCACAACTGGAATTGTAGTCTTTTGTTTCACTTGTTTTTGCCAATAATGAAACATCATGTTCCTGCTAAAACAGAAGAGAACCCTTTGTTCAACATGATGAAAAAAATACTTTTGTCCAATAGGAAAATAAGCATTTAGTTGGAGACTTTTCCTTTGGCTGTCGCTGCAGCCATTCTATAAGCTGTGGAATGATTAGCTATGTCGTTCCATATGCTGACATTAATTTCTTTTGCATGTTGACTGATTTGGGCTCAGCCACTGACATCTAATGCTATCCAATATTACAGTGAAAACCTGCAAAGGTCGTTGCTTTGAAAGGACCTTTGGAAGCTGTCGTTGTGATAGAGATTGTGTCAAGCTTGGAAACTGCTGCCTAGATTACCAGGAAACATGTATACAACCAGGTAAGGATGGAGAAAAAAAAAAAGCTGTGGGGTCAAAATCTCCTAGTCTGTGACATATGTGAGTACAGTTGTGATCAGGTGGCTGTAATACCTGACTTCTTTCAGTTGGGCTCTGAGTGCATGGGGGGCTGCTGAACAGCAGGGTGGTTGTGATGCCAGTGGTCCCCCCCCCTCTTCGTGGTCCCTTGCTTGTAACCAGAGGTGGACTTGCAGTGGTGATGGTGATATGGGGAACTCCTGTAGAAACCTCAGGGTTCTGGTGCAGCTGCTGTTGTACACAAAGCTTGTGTTTCACCCAGCTGGACTACATAGGAGCTGACATAGCCAGTATGCTGGTTTTCTGATAGCTCTTGTTGGGGGGGAGAGGCTTCGGAGGACTGTGCTGCTGCCCTCCCCCTTGGAAAGAGGATGAACAACTGCAACTCATGGTCTCAGCCAGCCTTTTGTTCTCTGTATGGGGGTGAGAGAACAGTGACCTGCATTGTCCTTGGGGGTCAGGGACAACTCCTACATTCTCAAGAAAGCCAGGAATAGGAGAACATTCTGTATATTGCATCTTTTGGTCATTACCCACGTGAAAAAGGGGAAGGACAGAGCAGCTCTGTAAAAGCTGCTGTCTCTCCTTACCCAGCTATTCAGACCCTCCGCCTTGCTACTCCCCAGCTTAAGTGTGAAGCAAGGGTCATGTGCTGGCCTTTGGGACAAGGCAGGATGACAGGTGGAGAGTGATTGCAAAGTGAGAAGCAGTTTTCATGATTTTCTAGAAAGCAAAGGGCAGATAGGCAAAGGTGTGGAAAGTACTGTGGGGAAATCTTACAGGGAAAGGTGCTAGTGTGGGTAGTAACACTAAGGACGGAACTTGACTGTTTTCTCTAATTTAAACTTCATGCTTTATATGCAGCAATCCTTTCTGTTAACTGTTTTTCTTTTATTTTTCTTTCACTTTATTGTGTTTATTAAATTTATCAATGTGGTCTTGCCCTGAAATTAAAAATTCCAATGTCAACTTTTAAAACCAAATGATTAAATTAAGCTTAGATCCCTGCTTCAATCGACTGTTATTAAAAGGTCCTCTGAACTGTATAAAGCTTTCTCCTTATGGAACAGTTGCATGGGAATTAATCTTTCACTTTTATTACACTACGCTCCGTCAGTTTAAAGAATTATTTAAAACCAAACTGGAGAATCTGCCATAGCACTAAGAATGGGAGTTCATTCCTTGGTTGTGTGTGTGGGGTTTTTTTGCAAGTTGGTTTGGTTTGTTTTTTGTTTTTGTTGGGTTTTTTTTTTAGATTAGCCTTAACATCAGTGGAGAATCAAATTCCAAATAGTATCATGTAACTAAACCCATAATAGAATCTTCTTCTGTTTCACAAAAGTAAAGCTCTACTCATATTGTTGAAGTTACTGAAGTTCAGTATTCCTGAAAGTGAGGTTAACTTCCTGAGAATGCTTTTAGGGATTTCTAATTTCTAGTAGAGTATGAAGATTGTTGATTGTCTTGTAATGAAACATTGAGATTTGGCTTCCATGTCTCTGTTAAGACCTTCACTTAAGTATTCACTCAGTTGGTCAATTAATTCATGTTTATTCTCATTGGCTGCAAAGTTATCAAGTGTAAATACAAGTAGATCAAAAATGATGTGATGTATTGGAATATTCCGTTCAGACAAATCAATACGCTTCAGGAAAAATAAAAACAACAATGAAGTTGAAAGCAGTAGTTCTACCTGTGAGCTTATGAATATAGTCTCAAATAGTGACAGTGTCTGTGCCTAAGAGGTGCTGAAAGAAGCTGGAGTGCCTGATGGTGACTGGTAAAATCCATTGTGACTTCAGTGCAAGTCAGATTAAGTTACTGCTGCTCAGTGTTCTCAAGGCATTCCAAATTCAAAATCACACTTAGGGTTTTTCTGAGGGAGTTCTTTGGATTTACCAGATAAAACTCAAATTACCATATGTAAAGGAGGTCTGTAGAAAGGACACTTTCTCATCTGGTATTTGTAACCATATGTTGCATAACTTTATTCAGGTGGCTGTGCACTCGGATTATTCAGCCATGGGTGTTTCTGTTTTCTAAAGTGCCAAAGCTAGCAATATTATGCATGCATGAGATACCTCAGGACTGTTTTTCAGTGAGTACACAATTGAGACAGAACTTAACACTCAGTTTATTCTGGTATTAATTGTTGTGCTGTCCTTCTCTCACCTGTTTTTTAGCCCATATATGGACATGCAATAAATTCAGGTGTGGAGAGAAGAGGCGACCAGAATATCATTGTTCCTGTTCGGATGATTGTGTGGAAAATAAAGATTGCTGTGTGAATTATCCTACTGTTTGTAAAGGTAAATATCCTCAACAAGTTCCTATGGTCTCTCATATGTGTACCCATATTTGTATGAAAGGAGCAAGGATAATACAACTTTAAAATGAAAAAAAAAACCCCTTGCATTTATCAATAAGAATGTACTGTCTTAAAAAATAAAATGCGCTCATTTGTTTTAAGGAGAGGCAAGCTGGGTTGAAGAAGAATGTGCGGACATTACTGAACCTCAGTGTCCAAAAGGGTGAGGACATTGTATATTTGCCTAGCTCTGCTCTTTGCTTATGTTTCATTTTTTAGATTATTTTTCCTACTATGCTTTCCTGGGACCTGCTTGCCTTTCCTATCCACTACAAGAGAGCTGCTAGACAGAGAACACCTGTTCAACCAGCATTTGGTAATGCTTACTAACACTACATAATAGATCAGGTTGTTGATCACAGCAGCACTTGTATATTCCAGCACTTGCTTGACTTGCAAGACATGCCTGTTCGTGACCCCTGCTGTCTGTCACAGATGTGTATACTCTGGGCAGCTCTGCCTTGTACCAGCCTCGCTGTCCTACATGTGCTCCAATACCCACTGTCCTAAATATTTTGGGACCCATCCAGCAATCTCAGGCTCCTAAGACTGCTTCCCTCCCTGGTCATTTCTAAAGACCTTTCCACTCCCTTTCTGTTCCAGTCCCAGAGCTGCAAAATGTGGGCAAATCACTGTCCCAGTTCCACCAGCAGTGGGACAGCCATTATTTGCAAGCTCTCTGAAACTACTTTCTTTAAAAGGTGTGAACTGCCACATGATCCTTGTATTTTCTAGCTCGGCTCCATGTTGGTCCCAGTCCTGCAATTTATGTATACACTGTGTGAGGAATGATGACTCATGTAGTTTATGGCATCAGCACTCAGGCTCAGATAGGACAGCAAAGCTTCCAGTCAGGAAAAAAGCCTGCATTGCTTGTGCTGTTTTTGCTATGGGATCTTGAAGTTAACTGTAAGGCTAAAGTTCACTGTAAACTATGATTGTATGTCTAAGTTATCCATAGAAGTGACTTTAACATTTTTGATTGAAAAGTGTTCCACTGGAAAATAGTTTGTAGATATGTTGTGGGGATGAGTTGAATTCAATTGTGTTTTTATCTGAAAAGGGTTTGAAAAAATCAAAACTGTCTTCAGCTTGATGATTTTGAAATTATGTTGTGCTGAAATGTTTCTAGTAAAGTAAAAAATCTCTTTTTTTTTATGTCACTATTTGTCACTTACACTAAGGTATTTATATATTGCTATATTAATTGGAGTTATAATACTGTTGAAAAAATACATTACCTTGTGGAATATTTGTATACCAAATAAGCACTTTTCATTGTGATTCTGAGCAACAACAAACACTGACACTTCAGAACTTTCAAGACAAATAGGAGCTTCTGTCCAGCTTGAAGAGTCAAAGTTCCTGGTAAACTCCCATGTAGGAGTGTGGTAGCCAGGTGTTTCTGGGAGCTTTTGTCTCTAACACCTGTTCTGAGGTCAGGGGCCATTCAGGACTGTGTGCTGGGAACTGACTTTAGGGTGCTGATTTCACTAATGAAAGATCAGGTAGTGTTAACCCTGAAGGGTGGATAAACAAGTAAGAGCCTTGAGCAGATCTACAAGGTTAATGGCATGAATGCCATAGGGCAACTCCTATTGGTTAACTTGGGTTTAGCTTTTTTTTTTTGGTTGTATGAAAGGGATTCGTAGTTTACTAAAACTGCTTTAATCCTGGCAAAACCAAAAATATTGCAATAAAACCCAGCCCAGGAAAGGGTGATGCGTGGTCAGAGTTGAATCAAAGTGTTGACTGAAGGCTCATCTCAGCCTATTAGCACACAAACCTTTCCCAAAACTAGTAACTCTGTAAACAATCCACTTTTTCCTATGGTGAACTAGGCAGGAGTGCCAGTGACTTTAGCACAGTGCTCATTTTGAGGCCTCAAGATATCAATTCTGATTCTGTGCATATTAATATAGAATGCGTTGTGGGTTCATATTGCTGGTTTTATTCTGTTTTAGTTGGATTTGATCTTGTGGTACAGAACAGACAAAAGACAATGCAGTGTTCAATGAGCTGCTTAATTTGAGAAATCCCACTGATTTCAATGAGACTGGTCAAATGTTTAAGTATGCACCTAAGTCTTTCCAAGACTGGGTCCTATGTTGTTTAATAGGACTATAAAGCTAAAGGGCTATAAGATTTCAGGAGTAAGCCAGTCCTTCCCACTGTTCTAGGAGAAAATTCAAACATACTTAACCAGTTTATCCTAGTGCTTAGCTAGATGGTTTTCCTGATGTCTTACTATCTTTTGCTGTTCTTTTAAGCCTATTACTATTTGTTCTGTCTTCGTTGAGCTGGAGGAGCAGCTGATTCCTTTCCTCTTTGCAGATCTCTCCTGTATATTTGAAGATTGCTATTATGTCTCCTGTTGAGCCTTTACGTATGTTTAGTGGAAAAGAAATCTTTACTTCCTGTGCTTTATGGCAGTATATAAGCAGTAGTGTGTGTGGGATAGGATGTTTTTGGTGTAGTATGTTTAGCTTTTCAAGCGGGCTTTCTTTTCTCTTTTCCTTTTCTTTCTTTCTTCTACTTTTTTTCCTGTAACTGTGGTCTGTGGTTCTGAGCTCTTGACCATCTAGACTGGTGAACCTGCTAGACCACAGCAAGCCTGTGTTGCCTACGTTGTTTCCATAGAAGCCAGTTTATAGGAGGGGATAATTACCATGGCATTTCCTTCAGTTTGGAGTCAGGATGTGACTGTGGCATACATATTTATCCAAGAGCTGTGAAACACCCTTGTCATACTGTTTGGACACAGCCAGCATGAATCACTGACAGGGCCAAAACTTGAGCCTCCCAGGTTTGCTTGCTCACTGATGGTAGCACATCTTTGAAGTAAAGTAACTTTGGCTACTGACCAAAAAGAGTAATGAAATTGCTGATATATGTTGCAACTGAGCTCAGATCAGTTTGGGGGTTTTACTGGAGCTGTTCCAAAGAGAGTGCAGTTTAATGTGGTCTGTCATGCTTTGCTTCCCTGAGCACAGGGCAGTTCACTAACTATGAGTTTCAGCACACTCAGTGTACTGAGTATATAGAAGAGAAACAGCCGATCTCCCTAGTTGTGGCAATGGTCTGTTTTGCCAGGTTTAATTTTACATGTGCAAGGGGATCAGCTGCTAGATTTGCAGACAATAAAAACATGTACTTAACAGTTGGTTTACTTGTAAATGCCAAACCAGAAACAGTTGCGTAAAGTCCCTTTCTAAGGAGTTGTTTTAAATTTTTTTGGTTGGTAGTTGTTTGTTTGTTGTTTTTTTTTTTTTAATTAGACTTGTTGGTAAGCAATATTGAACAGTCTTTGCCTCGAATTTCATATTTTATTGCAGGAAAATTTGCAGTGAAGATTTTTAGACCTCTGCACTGGAGGGAATCCTTTTGTTGGGGGCGGGACAGGTGGGCAGAGAAGGCATTTGCAAAAGTTACAGAAATCAGAATTGGTGATGCAAAAAAAATACTTGTAATATGGACAAAAGTAGTACATGGAAGTTTCCCTATTCTGTTCTGCCAAAGGACTTTAGTTTCAGTCTGAGGATCATTCACTACTTGTTCCCAACTAACTGTCCCTACTAAGATTTTTTCAAAAGATGGTAATAAATATACCATATAAATAAAACCTGGGTGACAAACACACATTTTTGTAAATACATAGAATCATAGAATGGTTTTGGTTGGAAGAAGCCTTAAAGATGGTCTAGTTCCAACCCCCCTGCCATGGGCAGGAACACCTTCCACCAGACCAGGTTGCTCAAAGCCCCATCCAGCCTGGCCTGGAACACTGCCAGGGATGGGGCATCCACAGCTTCTCTGGGCAACCTGTTCCAGTGTCTCACCACCCTCACAGTGAAGAATTTCTTCCTAACATCTAAATCTGCTTTCTTCCAGTCTAAAGCCACTCCCTCTTGTCCTATCACTACATACCCTTGTAAAAAGTCCCTCTGCAGCTTTCTTGTAGCCCCCCTTTAGGTATAGAAGGCTGCTATAAGGTTTCTCCAGGACCTTCTCCTCTTCAGGCTGAACAACCCCAACTCTCAGAGTACTCATAGGAGAGGTACTCCATCCCTCTGATCATGTTTTATTTTGTCTGGGGTGCAGGGTAGGCTATGTAATGTAGTTCTGACTAGTGAAATCATTTTGGCTGGACCATTGTCCAAATTGTCAATTAACATTTTCTTGAATAGACATGTTTTGGTTGCCTAACTAATCTTCAGCTTAATACAGTCATCTTTGTTTGACTGAAATAAGGCTTATAAATGTTTCAGTTGTAAGTGAGTATTTGGATATTTTTGTGTACTTCACTAAAGAAATTGTCAACACTTTGTAAATATTTTTTTTTTCTTCTGTCCTCACCCATTTATTTTGGGAAACCAAAGTGCAACACATTTTTTAGAAAAACATTTTCATTTTACAATTTGTAAACATAAAAAAACCTTGTAATTGGAATGTAAAATATATTTGATTATTTTATGCTAGTCTGTATTTTCAGTGGTTATTGCTGCACTGCAGTGATTTTTTGCAGTCTCACATGTCCTTATACCTATAGGTCAAACATAGGATATATTTTTCTTAAGGAAGAAGTTACTGATGACTGTTACAGTCTGTGATGCAGTGTTTTAAGTACTTGGAGAAAAATTGTTTGAACAGTGCTAAGGCTGGAAAACACAGGTCCTGTGGAGAATGGAAGGGGAGAATTTATTTTTGCTAGTTTCTGTGAAATCACCTTCTTAATTTACGTGTCGAGATTCCAGGCAGAAATACTGTTACAGTGTTCCTGTTGTAGGCCACACTTTTTAGTTTGGAAACTGTTAGTACTTCTTGTTCAGTAAACAAATTCTTCTTGGTTAAATAATGTTTATAAGATGAAAGGAAAAATGTTACAGTTGCTGATTTAACATATCCTGTATGTCAGACTTTCTTATGGTTTTGTGCATGTATATGTAAAAAGGCATTTTTTTTTTTTTTTTTCTTCCATCTAGATTACAAGTAGTCCAGGAACTAAGTGAATGAAGGAAAGCCGTGACTTCACACTGCCTTTTCTCTTTCCCTGTTTACCTTGGGGTAGGGGGTTAGAGGGGCTGAGCGTTGTTCCAGTGGAGCTGATGTCAGGATAAGGAGTACCAGATGGATTACATGAGCATCTTGGCTTGTTTTTTATTTTATGGGTGTTTGTGAAATCAGGCCTTGTCATGATTTCCCTGTGTTGTGCCCTACTGCCACGCTCAGCCTCTTTGGGCAGGGTGGCTGTGCCAGCCTACAAGCGAGGGGAGCAAACAGCTGCTCCGATCACGGCTGCGCCAGCCTGCACACCTTCCTGCTGAGGAAGACTTACGTCCTTGGCCTGGTTAATAGTCCCATAATGAACATCCCCATGATTTGGGGGAAACTTTCTTGAAATAAGTGGTAGGAAATTATTTCTCAGGCTGTCTTTTAATACTTGAATTTCTGTTTGTTCAGATTTACCAAATCTCCAGTGTTACTGTTTTCATTGGATGGCTTCAGAGCAGAATATTTGCAGACTTGGGGTGGACTTCTACCCGTTATTAGCAAATTACGTGAGTAGTTTTTGTCTAAGAAATATCATGATGTCTTACCTAAAAAAAACCCACATAGATATAGCTATGCTTACCTTTAAAATCCTCACTCTTCTCCCATGGAGATTATAGTTGTTCTAAATAACAACTGTGCACAGAGAACTCGAGGTATGGGAGGGTGGAAGGGCAAAGCCAGGGGAGGGCATGGGGAAGGGGCGCTTGGGATTGTCATTGAAACCTTAAAAATTAAGTAGCTGTTCCCATGTTTAGGAGGTGGATGCTTTAAGCTGTGAGCTTACTTTATTGCTTCAAAATAGAAGTAGACATGCTTTTTATTCTGTGTTGCATATTGCCTAATACTTAGGTGGAATAGTTTTGCAAAATGGAAAGCAAGGTAGAAAGCGTTTTATCATGTTTAAAAAATAAGGTAGGGAAGGAAGAGATTAGGAACAGTTGATACGGAATGGTTGGTAGAAATGTACTGATTCTGAGATTCTTCATTTAACGAAAAATTTCAGATTAAATGAGAGCCTCATAAGTACATTGTACACACCCCTCACCCCCCACCCCATCTTTTATAGTGTCTTACTTAACTTTGTAGTGTCTAAGTAACTTCAGTTACTTTTCATATCACTGTTCTGGCTGTGGTCTGTAAAGAACTGATGGCGTTTCTTGTCTAAAAAATTTGCCAATCTTGTTGTTCATAAATTACTACCTGGGGTGGCTCTTTTCAGTTTGACTAAACATAAATCAATAAAAATACTTGCTATTTTGTACAGTGGTTCTTACAACTTGATCTATTCCAGAGGATAACAATTCACAAATGTACTTGAGGTTTTGTTCCATGTTAGAATAAAATGATGCATTTGAAACAACTTCATTAAATGCAGTTATAAGCATTTTAAATTAAGATTTCTTGGGCATTGTGTGGAGAGGCTGACTATAATAAATGGTTATAGCTCTGGCTGAGATGGAAGATTGCAGTGCCACAAAGCACCTGTAGGACTTCTAGGCTGTGATGTCCACTTCCACATGTAAAGTTTCTTCATTCTTTGGTCAGGGTAGGCTACAGTGCAGCTTCCCTCATTGACTTCTATTATAAAATTGTATTTCTTTTTCTGTTGTTCCCATGATAGATTTAGACCACTAAGAAATATCTTGATATCTTCATCGAAGTCAATTTACGTCTCCAGAACCATGGAGGTTTTGATGGTCAATACTTAAGTTTTTAAAGGATTCTAAAATCACAATGTTTAATAACACATATGTTTAATAACATAATGTTTAGACACAACAAAATAAGCAGCAGTCTGCTTGAAAAATTATTTCTGCATTATGTTTGCAGATCTACATTACTGTGGGGTGTTTTTTTTGTAATCTTGTAGAAAACTTCTGTGATACAATATACTACAGGATCTTCAGCTTTGTCTTGTTACAGAACCTTGCTTTCTAGGCTTTTTTCCCACCTCATAGTAAAATGGTGGGTGAAAAACTCATAAGGCAAACTTTCTTTGGTAAGAGAAAAATAGTCTCATGAATGAAAATTAGTGTCACTGGGGTGTGTATCATGTGACACTCTGGGGGCTTGTGGCTTCAGATCTCCATGTATTTCATATCCAATGTGTCTAAGCACTGAAAATGGTGGAAGCAGTCATACTGTAAAGATAAATGTTTCTGTGAGTGTGTAAATACTACTACACTATTTTACTGTGCAGGGAAGGGTGATGAAATATATTCCACTGTGGTAGACAAGTAAAAATTGATAAATTACTTGACTATTGCTGACAAATTTTGTTGAATCCTTTTGAAGTTCATAGTTAGCCAATTACAGGACTAGCAAACTGTGCCTCTTGAACATTTAAGAATGACTGCATTTACAAAGCAGTGAACAGTTATTTGCATTAAGTAACTTATTGGATTGCTTAGTTCTTTATTAAATTAGAACAACACAAAATCCCTGGATTTTCCACTTTAAAAAGACTTGATGGCAAGTGCAGCATTCTGTCAGATAAAAGTATTCCCATTATCTAGTCCTGTTAATTCAGCCATGCCTACAATGAAATTCTGATATCTCCTTGGAGAAGTATGTTGGACCAGATGCCTGTAAGACAAGACCTTAATTTCACTTTTAGCAAGTTTTATTACACACTCACCCTCTCTGCTGTTTCCTGAAAGGTAGGCAGTTCAG
Source organism: Microhierax caerulescens (assembly GCA_035590215.1). Classification (NCBI taxonomy): domain Eukaryota; kingdom Metazoa; phylum Chordata; class Aves; order Falconiformes; family Falconidae; genus Microhierax; species Microhierax caerulescens. The sequence goes on along the minus strand of JAVJGJ010000059.1, from coordinate 55,052,290 downwards.
CATGGAGCTGAGGGTTTTCTGTGAACCCTGGCATAGACACGTGTGCATATGGGGTTCGGAGAAGGCATTTTCAAGTATGCATGTTGTAATATTGTAAGTTTTAGATAAATCCTCATTTTGTCTTAATTTGCCTTTAAGGCAACAAGCTAAACAGAAAGAAAGATAACTCTCATGGAAAAGTCCCAGCAAAATATCCTATGATTTTTGGACAAAATAAAAGTTTTTTTAGTGTATTTTTTTTCTCTTACTTCAAAAACAAAACAAGAAAAAATACCCCAACCTCCCCACCCACCTCCACCAAAACCCTGCAATTTTGGAAAATGGCCTCAGCAATGGTTGAAATATGTCAAGTGTATTGCAGTAGCAAAAAATGCATAACTGGTGATTTGTTACTGCAGAATGCAAATGTGGGAGGGGATGTTTATGTCATTTGAGAATATTTATTTTTCTGGCTTGGTGTCTTTTTGTCTCAATTAGCTCAAACTGTTGTTTAGGGGTTTTTGACTGATATCTAATCCAAATGCCCAATCCAATGAGTTCAAAGTGCCTCGATGAAACAATTCTTGTGTTACAAACCTTTCATTTCTATTTTATTTTTATTATATATAATGACCCAGAGGGCCAATGAACATATCCTAGTGGTGGCCTTTCTATAGGGTCATTGCTTTTGGCTTTTAATATCAATTGAAGTGGTTTTGGTTTTTGCATAGTAATTATGAAGTTAAGGAAGGCTTTTTATTTTTGCTTTTTTTTTTTTCTTTTTTAAATTAGGGCCCATACATTTGCCTGTGGAAGTTTAGGCACCTAACTTAAGTAAGTTTTACATAAGTGCTTTGGCCTGGCTAATGACTCTTGATACTGAAAATTCTGTGCACTAATCTCCTTAGACTGATACTCTTTTAAAAAATATACTAAGATAAATAGGGTAAGAGCTTATTTAAAAAAAAAAAAAAGTAAGAAAACCAACAAACCCAAAACAGAACAACAAGCCAAAACCAAAAAGGAGACTGAAAAATAGTGACTTCACAGGTGACTGAAAGAGCTGGGGCACCACTGCCAATGGCCATTTCATCTCTAGGAGGGCCCATGTGAAGTAGCTAGTTGGTCTCAAGCTGCAGACTTCACTGCAGTTGCCCTGGTGTACGACTTCGGAGGGTGTGATTTCTTTGATTATTAATTCTTATCTACGTATGCTTTTCATAAAGGCTATAGGTTTTGCTCATGTGACCATTGAAGTCAGTCATTATGAGTACATACAATTTTTATTAATAGCCATTTAGTTGCTTGTAAATGAATGTGGGAAGAAATACAGAGTATTAACTCCAGAATTGTGAAGAACAAAAACTTTCTGGAAATACCTTTTTGTGTTTCTCTTTTTAAATAGGTATATATCTTCATGGGAGAAGCTTGCAAGTGTTTTATTTCTGTAACTTTGATTTTCTTTTTTCCTCCCTCTAGAGAAATGTGGAACATACACTTCCAGTATGAGACCAGTGTACCCTTCAAAAACCTTTCCCAATCATTACTCCATTGTCACAGTAAGAATTCCTGTATACTACGTTTCCACTACTGAAAAGAATGTTCATTATCAAGTTATCTCCAAGGGAGTAGTGGAGTTCTCTGGATTGTTAAAATAATAGGATTTCCCTTCTGAGTAGGAAAATATATATATTATACTCTCTATCTAATTTAGATTAACAGTTATATAATAACACTACAGCTAAGTGGTCAGATCTAATCTGATTAAGTAATCCAATCCTTCCAAGACTGGCTGCAAGAATTCTCATGTAAGTGGAAGGTCACATCACTTTACAACTCCTCCTTTATGTAAAAATTCCCACTAAATAGCAGCTTGCTTGCTCTCAGAGTGAGAGCAGCCTGGCTCTCATAAACTGCTAGCCTTGTTATGCTTCTTTAAGGTAGCTTGGCATGATGCAAAGAAGCATATGAAAGGAAAGATTTGAACTTTGTTGATGTTGATTCTGTGATGGATTGTACCCAAACCTGGATAGGAATGTCACCAAGCTGATCTTGTAAATTTATCACCTCCTGTGTGTAGGAGGAAAAAGAAAAAAAATTGAGATTTTCAACACTGAATGCGGAGTTGGAATAGAGCAGATCATTCTTAGTTTATTCATGTCAGAACTAAAATTCAATCAAATATTTGAGGATCTGCACCTTCCTTCTTCCCTTCTCAGTTTGCCAGGACTTTTAGTCACTGAAGAGCACAGGTTCAGGAATAAGAAGTTTAATTGTGTAATCCTCACAAATATCCATGATTGAATACTCAACTGAGGCATTAATTGCACCCTGCAACCATGTGAGAGTGTCCCCAAATGTGGTACAGAGCTTCGTCTCTTGTGAAAAGTAGCAGGTGTGGTGTTTATCAGGGTCCTACTGGTGGTGGTGTTATATCCTTTAATGTAAAAAGGAGCTGGCCCACTTGAAGGCAGAGCACAAAGTCTCTTAAAACCACCTAACAGCTGTTAGCTAACCTAACCTCTGAGCACTTTCACAGCTTATATAATCATTATTCCTAGCTAGAGCTTTTACCTGCTGATGTGTAATTTTCCTTTGAAATCCTCAGGTTTTGGTCATGTGGTAGAGGTCCAGCATAGGTAACTGCTTTGGCATTGGTACTAAAGATAAAAGAAATGCATGAACTGAGACAGCGACTTTCAGCTTGATTCCAGAGCAAGTTGCTTGCCTTTTTTTTTTTTTTTTTTTTTTTTTTTTTTTTTTTTTTTTTTTTTTTTTTCTTCTTTTTTCAATTTTGCTGAGAAGCAATTAAGACTTGGAAAGTAGGGCTTGGTAGTAATGGTAGGTGATGCTGTTAAACTTGGGTCTTGAGGTACTGGTGGGAGTAGAAGCTACATACAGTTGTTTGTGTAGCTGGAAGGTTCTTTTTCTTTGTAGTGTTACCACAAGGTATGCTTTCAATTACAGGGGCTGTATCCTGAATCTCATGGTATAATTGATAACAAGATGTATGACCCCAAAAGAAATGCATCCTTCACCCTTAAAAGTGAAGAGAAGTTTAATCCACATTGGTACCAAGGACAGCCTGTAAGTATTAATACACTGCTGAGAATGTACATCAGCCTGTTATGTTACCTAATATCACTTGGATGCATAGTGATGTTGAAAGAGTACAGAGGGTACTTCTAAGTCAGCCAAGGAGAATTAGTCAGCATGATTAGAAATTGCCATACTAGAGCTGCAAAATGACAAATGTAACTAAGTGTAACAGATTTTGTTGAATGTAAATGGAATTTTCTCTAGGGAGAAAAATAGCTTAAAGTAACTAATAGAGATACCAGATTTTGTTTTGTTTTTAACATGAATTGGGCTTGTGGTTAACTTTTTTTAGGAAATCAACAGACCAGTTAGTTTTAATAATAAGCAATAGTAAAGGTTTACACTCTGTCCAAGTTACTTCTAAGTCTAAAGATGTAGTTTTAAAATAAAATGTCTCAGTTCAATTCTATAGCTATGGCAAATTTGTTGAGACTATCAAAATGAAGTGGCATAGGGAAGTTTTGGTGAGTGCTAGCCTGAAGAATAACAAGGCAACAGATGCAACTATTTAGTAATGTGAAGAGGACTGGGTTTTTCTGTGTGTGGTGGCTGGCTTTTTTTTGGCTTGTTTTTTTTTGTTTGAGGAAGGAACACACAAGTGTAGACTTTGCAGACCACTGAGAAGAACATGGTGTACAAGTCAGGCAGGAAAACATGCAGAAAGCAGACAGAAATCTGCAAATCATGACATCAGCAGTAAAATTGGAAAAGTCAACTGAAGTCTTGGTCCCGTATTTCAGATTATATGGGGCGTAGGTCCTCAGACATTTCTATCCTTTCTTACTTCCCTGTTCTTGAGACATTTCCTCTTCCTAGTGTTCAGCAATGGTTTTACCATTGCATTAGCACTTCATCCATGGAAGCCAATGGTTCCTATTTCTGTCCAGGCTCCCCCTGATGTAGTAGCAGAAGGGACGTGAGTGTTTCTGTAGTTTTGATTGCTTACCGCAAACAGGAACTGCAGATAGCTGTGACATGTAAGATTGACTGTCCAGAGTGCTCGACTTATATTTTCAGGTTTTGATCTTGCTGGAATGTGCAGAGCTGGTGGGGGTGGCAGTAGATCTGGAAGTTACTCAGCTAATTCAGTGACTTGCACTACTGATGCCGATTGTTCTCCTGCAGATCTGGTTAACAGCTATGTACCAAGGTCTAAAAGCAGGTACATTCTTTTGGCCTGGGTCAGATGTGGCAGTTAATGGAACCTTTCCAAACCTCTATGAAAAATACAATAGGTATGTAAACTCCTGTGTCTTGAATTAATATTTTACTTTAACTGTTGTAATGGGACAGATGTCAGAGAAAACATATTTTTTTCTCCTGATTTTTCTAAATAGTTGTACACAACTTGAGGAAAAAACAAAATAGGACACAATTAACTTTATTTTACTACAGTGTAGATTCTTTGCCTAATCATTGTGTCATTCCTCAGCAAACATTGTAAAGGAAAGATGTGGAAAAATCAACTCTAAGAGCAGCCAGCTTTGAAGCTTTAGTGTTTTCCTGTTTATTTATAAAAATCTTGTATTGGTTCATTCAATCCAAACCTCCCAAACAGTGAATGGACCAGGTCTTGATGCAGTATTGCCCGTGGAAACTAAAATTTACTGTTGACTGTGGTAAATTGTTCTAACATAAAATTACTTACATTGTAAATTTTTAAAATACTTCACATTAAGGCAGTCATATTTTAATTAGTGATTGCTTTTCACTGCAAATAACACTTTCTGCCTAATGAAAATTCTACATAAATGTGTTTATCAGTATTTAATAACCTCAAATCCTGCCCAAGAAATCAGTGTTTTTCCATTTCTGTCTTCCTAAGATCATTTTATTTTCTTGAGTCCTTCATATCGCATGCAAAGTCTGATTCTTGAGTTACTACTCCCCCCCCCCCCCCCGAACTTCTACATTGTTATTTGAACTTGTGTTAAGTAGCTGAATTGATAACTTTATGGGTGCCTTATGTTATTTCATGTCAACATGCTTATTGTTGGTCTGATACAGAGCATCTACTATGTGACATAGTATGATAACTTGTATTCAAATTGTTTAAACATTAAAAAAAAACCCAACCCACCACCAAACCAAAGCTTTTTCAAAACATAATACAGGAACGAAGACCTGTACATCATTTGGCACCTTGAAGCCTGTTATTCTCTTTGTATAATAAACACAAGCAATACTGGGAGCTTTATTCTAATCACATTGCAATCAATAGGGACAATATCCAATGCCCAATCTAAAGCTCCCATTAATTCCTGTAGAGTTACAGGCACTTAGAAGGATGCAAGTTTATCTATACTAAACAGCTGTTAACGTCATCCAGCTGAATTCAGTTTTCTCTGCTAAAGTACATTGATTTTTGTAATATGTGACTAAAATTTTTTTTAGCTCTTGAAAATATGGGGTTGGTTGATCTTGTGTTGTTCTGATACAGCTCAATCCCCTTTGAAGAAAGGGTGGTAACTGTTCTTCGCTGGCTGCAGTTACCTGAAGATGAAAGGTAAGTATACAATTGAAAGTGTAACTTCCTGTTCAAGTGGTATTGCAATGAAGTACTTTGTAAATATGACTTTCATTTTAAACAGTATCTTATGCATTATTCTAATGATGTGAAAATACTATTTAATGCAATCCTGGTTGTATAACTGAAACTTTTTTTTTTAAGTTACTTTTTTCTATGTCCCTTTAATGTGTTCTTCCTCTGAATGACAGTGTTGTTTCCAATATTTGATATCCATTGTTGAAATATAATCTTTTCAAACTGTTTAAACGTGTATGTAAAATATTACATTTTTGGTACTGTTTGATATAGACCACACTTTTACACTCTGTATTTAGAAGAACCAGATTCCTCGGGCCATAAGTTTGGACCAGTAAGCAGTGGTGTAAGTAGTTTTGGTTTGTTTTTTTTTTTTAATTTGAAGTTTTTCTCTGACTCTGTAATGAACTTCCAAAATTCATGTTAGATTAATAAACACCATGTTCAGTATGCTTACTAGGAAAAAAGTTGTGAATAGGCAGCCCATCCATAGTTAACATTGATACAAAGCATGTACTAAACTAGACTGTTTAAGTCTGACTTTTATTTATTTCAGTAATTTTTAAATTGCCAAAGCATATTTGGATATGTCTTGTGTATGGTTTGTGTCTTCTAATTCATTATGTTATTTTAGTGAGGAGGAAGGGGACAGAAAGGTATACTTTCAATTTGTCAAGAACAGACTTTTTTTTTTAGCAGTAGTCCAAGCTTTGGTGGTTAAGTATTCATGTCATAATTGTCATTTTCCCCTAGTCTCTGTGCAAAGGTTAGATGAATACTGGTCTTAACTGCAGGGAGATAGATTTTATGGCTTCTTGTAAAGAGGGTGATGAAAGGGACATTCGCCCTGTCATAATCTCTTATTTACCTGTTGTATAAATAAGAAGTCTTTGGGTCTGCTGCTGTTTTCAAAAATAGTAAGTAGCTTTACATGTTAACAAACCAAAACAGAAAATGTGAAGGAAAAAAAACTCTTGGACATTCACAAACTTTGTAAAATTCTGCTATTTTGAACGGTCAGGATGTTTGGGCATATTAAATGTGTGGTTGACCTCAGTGGCGACAACAGTAAACAGCTCTTGCCAGTTTCTCTTGAGGTGTGAGTAGTTACTGCTACTGTAAGGAACAGGCAGATGAATGTAAGTGCCTAATGCAGTAGTCCACAACTAATTGGAACTGCAGTATAGGGAACATATTTAATTTGATTATCCTTTTCTTTGGTTAATAAGTGGATCTAATGTTCTGTATGTCAGGAATGTTCTGGAGAGAAAGACCCTGAGGGTTTGTACATAATCTCATTAGAAATATCTTTTCATACAAAGCAAGGCAGATTATGCAAGTCATTCAATGAAGTAACAGAATGACTTTTACTAAAAATACTTTTATTTCTGTTTTGTTTACTTAGCAAGTATTCAAAAGTAGCCCCAGTGGCTACTTATGGCACCTGTGCAGGTGACCTTGAATGCCAGACCCCTGATCACAAGCAGTGCTAGGCTGGTAGCTTGTTGTTTGGCTTTTTCAGTCCCTATAACCTAGTTTTCTCTGAGACTTAATATCCTGTCACAATTTCAAGGACTGTTTGCTCCAGGGTGTCTCTCCACAGGGATTTTGAGGAAGAGTGCTCTAGGTTTGGCTTCCTCTATGCTCTTCAGCCTTCTGGTTTCTGCCATCTTAGGCCTTCCCTGTTGTGCTGTTGGTTGTGCCCTGATAATGCAACAAACATGCTCAATTACATACTGCAAAATCACAGGTTGTTTTTTTGGTTTGTTTTTAAATGTGTTCAACTGAAATAATACATAAAAATGTGTAGCTCTGTCTTAGTATGGTGTAGGGCCTAGAAAAAAATGGGGCAAAGAGCTGTGTAGTGTAGATATAGTGGGTTTTCTGTAGATGAGGTAGCCCTGAGTAATGCAGGTGCTAGGTAATCCGCAGGCTCCCATTTTTGATTTGCAGTATAGGCGTACCTGTGGCGTCCATTCTCAGTAGATGTAAAGGCTATGCATCTAAAGGGTGTGCAACTAAGAGAAGTAGGAATAGGCAAAAAACAGGTTTGATGGTGTATTGATAATGCTCCAAGTATCCCGTCCTCACAGTACCTCCTGTTGCAGCACGCTATATGTGTTCCCAGTCATAAGTTTGGGGGTTACTGCACAGTGTTATGTCCTCTGTGTTCTTCATTTGTCTAGATTGCAATGAGCCTTGAATGGTGCGTAAGAATTGCTTCTTAATCTTTATTACCATATACTGTTACAGTTTAAATTTACTCACTCTCCCTAGAAATAAATCCAGATTTTTAATTGAAGTAGTTAGCACTTACTTTACATTCCTGTTTTTGTCCTGCAGGTCATTATAGCATTACAGAGAGTGGACAGCATAGTAGGAATGCTGATGGATGGTCTCAAGCAAATGAACTTGCATAAATGCCTGAACATTATTTTTATATCAGATCATGGTAAACTTGATTTTATAAAGTACAACACTATTTTGAAGAGCTATTTTCGTACAGTAATATTCTGATTTTATACTTGCATGTTTCCATAAGGTTAACAAAGCGGCTAATACCTAGAATTTACATTTTGTATTATTAAGATGGTGTAAGATCTGAGCAGTGTAGGTGAGAATCAGACTACTGGCGGGGGGGGAGAAGTGGAGAATTAAGGAGAGATTAAATTATTTTCATATTTTATTTCTAATTCCTTTTGTGATCTTTACCAGCTGATAACAAACAAAATGTGAACTGGTAAAAATAGTTTTCATTTTATTCTGTCTTTTAACTAAACTGCACAGCAATTGTTTGCAAATGGCTGAAGTGAAAATATAAGCTATAGCTTCCTTTCAGTTATCAGTTCCCTTATCCATTATTAGGGGGTTGTTAACATGAAACTTTGATTTATTCCTGTAATAGCTTTTCTTTATTTCTGGATTTACTTTTTTGTAAAAAGTAATGTATTTTACCAATAATCTTTTTCTACTGCTTTTCCTGACAAACAGAATATAAGCACACTTGCATGCAGCACAAAATTGACTTGCAGAATTCATTGTCATTGGGAATGATCCAAGACAAACTTCTATACAGGTTTAAAAAATACTTATGGAATTAATTGAGGATAAACCTGTCAAGAATTATTAAAAGTAAGAGTTCAAATGCAAAGTCTCTATGTAGTTCTGGAAACTGAAAAGTAACACTTAAGAGGAAGATCAGTCCATAATCGCTGTGCTTATTTGGTATTTCTCTAGACGTGTTACTGAACACTAGTTCAGTAGGATATTGGACTAAATCAATTTCTGGTCTAAGCTTTGCTACTGTTCTTAGGCTTATAAGATTTCTTTCCCTTCAGAGGAAAAAAAATGTCTATTTATTCAATTGGCATGTATTTCTCAGCTGAGGAAATGGCTGACTGTGTGTATCTATGCAATTTTTTGTTTCTTCCATATGTGCTGTGGTCTCCTTGGATTAGTTATCTTGGGGATGCTGATAAAAAGATCTGAGAACTTACATTTCTGACTTCTACAACTTCAGTTACATGTCTCCTTAACAAGGCTACTTTACACTAATATTCCCATTTTTTAAATTAAAATTTGTTTCCTTTTGCAGGGATGGAAGCAGGGAGCTGCAGAAAAACAGCATATCTCAACAGCTATCTGGACAATGTTCAAGATTTCATAGTAGTACCTGGTCCTGCAGCTCGCCTAAGACCTAATAATGTTCCAGATGAGTATTTCTCTTGTATGTAATTGCTAAACTAATTTTTGTTACTCAGTTACATGCGTTTTTTACTTTATGGATACAAACTTAAGATCCACATATTCCATTGGTAAACCAGAGTGAAGGTCAGCTAGGGAAAACCTGGATGATGAAGAAATACTGACTAGTGCACCTGTTATTTTTAAAGACCATTTAACTTTAAGGTCTGAAAGCATATCTGAATCCTACAGATTCTACTGTACTAACTGCAAATGCTCTTGCCTTGTGAATGTAATTCCTTTGATTCAGGTATTTGGTGCTCAAGACAGCCCAAACATCCTCCTCTCCTCACATGTCCACTCATTTCCTGATTTACCAGTTTATGTATAAATATGCTATCGTTCTGTCTTAAATGTTAGACTATTACTATATTTACGTATTATTTTAGAAATACTGTATTTTTAGTTATTGAAAAATGGCTTAATGGCTTGACAGCAGTTGAGTAAACTCCAAAGTGAAGTTAATAAACAAGTAAAAATCCATGCTTACAAATTTTCTACTTTGATGCATTATGCAGTCACATTTTAGGTGAACACAAAGTCTGCTGTTTATGTTACTACTTAATGTTGAGTGCAGGCGTTTCCTTCATATTTCATAGTGTTGGGTGCTTTTTTCTATCTAGATTATTGTTCTCCATGCCCTTAAAAACTTGTAGGCCTTGACCCCAATGACTTTAAGTCCTGTTTACTTCAATGCTAATTTAAACTCTTTTTAAATGCTTCCTTTGAGAACATGGGAGTCAACTGCAGTTCCAGATTCTCCCTGGAGAAACAAATTCAGGAAGAAAAGCAGAGTATCCCCAGCTTTTGACACATGCATGGTTTTCATGAAGTAGCATTTTTGTCTCTGTAGCACTGCATATATCTATGCAGGAATTATTAATGGTTCCCTTGCCACTGTAATCATTATGTGTTTTAGTCAAGCACTGGATATCAAGATTCAGGACAAAGTAACTGTGTGAAATGTAATGGGCCTGTGTTACTCAAAATGTCAAACTAACTGATGTAATGGTCCATTTTGGCTTGACTCTAAGCATCTGAATCTTAGCCAGCTTGCACTTGGCTATCTTTCTAAGGATGCTTGCCAAATAAAACTGCTGTCCTGATAGTTGTTTTTGTTTCTTTTTCCTTAGAAGTGTATTAGCAAGCAGGAGAAATCCAGCTTGATTAGCACAGCATTTAGTTGCCTCTTTTGTGAAAACCTATTTCTCAGATTGTTTTTTGAACTGTGGCTAATACAGTTTAAAATTTTTAATCTGTAAATAAGTAAAGGAAGGAGAGACTGTGAACTAAAATTTAATAAAAGCAAAGCTTGATAGCTTAGTGATTGCTTTGCTTCATGTGGTTTTCATTCTGGAAAAATAATAGATGTCCAGAATTTTTTTGAAAATAAGCTAATTATATTGTGTGATGGGAGTGCTTTGTTTTTAAATCTGATTTTTTTAACTTAGGTGACTAATTCTTACATATGATTCTTCCAGTTAATTATGAAGGCATTGTCAGAAACCTCACAGTAAGTGTCATATTATCTGTTCTAGCTTAATTTCTACTGACACAGGTATTTTATAGCATCAGCTGTTTGTTGGGCTTACTTCCATAGCATCTGGACTTTGAATCAGTGGCCTTTCATTTGCTATACAGTTAACAACAACAAAAGTAGTTCTGCATGGGGGAAGGGAAAGTCAAAGTTGGGTATGGTGTCATATGACTGTGGTTGTGCGTTAACTAAGGGTTTGTGTTCATTTATTTCCACTACCTATATCACGTTGCTCTTCAAAACTGAGAACTTGTGTATCTGGATCATACTGGCTGAAGGCCTAGTCAGTGTAAAGCTCAGCACCGTTTCCTGGACAAGCATAAGCTCTTTTTGCCCATGCCTTTTTGATAAACAGCTTTGAGAGAGGATATTGATTTTATATTTTTTATCAGTTCCAGCTTAAGGAATTTGCTTTTCTGCTCTGTACCTGGCTTCTGTTCTCATCCCTGCACCACAATCTGTTTTCTCTTAGTTGTGCAGACACTGCTGTTGGTGAGAGCTATGCTGTTTGCGTAGATGACTTCACTATTCAAAATATTACAGTAGAGGGGTTTTCACTTAGCTGAATTTTTTTTGGTGGTGTGATTTTTTTTTTTTTTTTTTTGGGGGG
>JAVJGJ010000059.1:55005579-55040676 GCA_035590215.1 Microhierax caerulescens | reverse complement strand
GGAGGGGTGTTAGTCTAAAATCATTAATGGATCTGAGTTGCTGGAAAAATTTAATTGTCCTTGAGTGGCCACTCTAAAAACCCTTCAAATGTCTGTTACTTTCTGTATTACATAGCTGTAGAATTATTGCACTGAGTAGCCTCCTACCACTTGTGAAAGTGTCATGATGTTCATGTGTCAGTGTAATTATTCTCTAATTCTAAGGAGTACTGTTTGTTTCTGTACAATTGTAGGCTGTAAGAAAAAAGTTAGTCATGTCCATGATTGAATATAAATACTCTTTTAATAACAATTGAACAGAAAACCAATCATATTTTTTACTTAAATAGTTACTAATGTTTACATCCTAGGCCATATGATTCCAAACCTGATGGAGTTCCATTGTCCTTAGTGGACATTATTGCAGACCCTTTGCAGTTGAGGTGCTTTTTAGGAAATGTGCATGACATGAGCAAAATTTTGGTGAAATGTACATTTTATATTTAAACGTTTCAGTGCATAGAACCACATCAGCCTTTCAAAGCTTATATGAAACAGCTGCTACCCAAACGTTTCCATTATTCCTATAATGACCGGATTGAACCATTGCACTTCTATTTGGACTCCCAGTGGCAGCTTGCTAGGTAAGTTACATCTTTCAGTTCTTGATTATACAGAAAAAACAATTTCTTTTCTCATAACTTTTCTCTTCAAGGTGCTTAGAGTTCAGTGATGGCTATTGGAGTGTGGTATTCTTGCTTGTCATAGCGAAGAGATGCATGCTTTTCTCTGCAGTTTTTGCTGGCCTGAGGAGTATCCCTCAGACTTCATGTGCATAACTACTCAGCTGAACCAGTCCTGGGGGTGATCCACTGACATACATTGAACTTACTGAGCCCGCTGTTGTTAACGACCTTACATGTTCTGACCAATAAATTTACCACTCCCAGAATAAAGGTATCTGCTATAATAATATAATTTTAAACACTTCTATTATATGCCAGGGCTTTTATCATGAAAGTTTTTCACTCCATGTGTTCAGTAAGTTCTGTTGTGTAACACCAGTAACAGGTGCAAATCAGGTTTGGGTTACTAGAACTGTACACATTCAAATAATATGCTTGGACCTGGCATATGTTTTAGACTTGTTTTTACTACTTTAAGATGCCCAGCTGAATGCTTTAAATTACATCCTTTTTTATTATTAAAAACCGAAAATTCTAAAGAATCTAAAGTACTGTAAAGGTCTGTTACCCAAATGATAGTAACGTAAAAATCTGTTATTCTGAGAACAAACATCTTGTTCATGTGTCATCTGATACTTGAGAATTCCAAAGGGATAACGTTTGCAGAGAAAACTTTCATTCTGATTTTAAAGGCATTCTCTTCCAGAACTTAAAGACTTTCTAGTCCCTACGGACAAGGCTCTAATAATACTCAAACAAATGAACAATACATCACTGCCTGTTTCTTATGCTGACATGATTTGTAAAATGTGAGTTATATAAAATTTGCATTTTTAATAGGAAACCACTTGAGATTAAAAGTTGCACAGGTGGATTCCATGGCTCAGACAATCGCTTCACAAGTATGCAGGTGAGACTTAAACATATGTTAGCTCTTATTTTTATCTCCTGTTTCTGCATGTTGTCTTTGCTGGGTGCTGATTTTTATTTTTTTTTAAGACCTGTGACATTATTCCATCAGCAATTAAGGAAATCAAGTATTTGTAGGATTGCTATTGTGATGTGCTGGGTAACCCACACAGGGTGGGATTCCGTTGTTGTAAGAGTTGGGCAAAATTATGGCAGGACTTGCTCTAGAGATTTCACTGTGCTGGTAAGACTATAATGTTGTGCCAAGTTGTTTTGTTGAAACATTAAAAGCAGGAAAAGAGGATCAAATCCTCAAATACAACAACTATAGATATTAAGAGAATTCAGATTGGAAGGGACTTCAGGAGGTCTCTAGTGCCACCTCCAACTCAAAACAGTCAGCTATGTGATCAGACCAGGTTACTTAGGGCTTTATGCAGTCAAATCTTTGAAACTGCTAAAGTCAGAGGCTCCACAGCTTCTAACCAACCCATTCTACCACCTGACTGTCCTGTTGGTATAAATGTGCTTAGTTATACCCAGCCAGAACCTTTCTTGTTTCAGTTTCTGCTGTTGATTCAATGTTGTCTCTCTGCCTCCTGCTATGCAGTACTGAAGAGTGTGGCTCTATCTCCTTGATGACTTTTTAGGTATTAGGGGACTGCAGTTTGATTCACCTGAAGTAGTCTCTTCTCCATGCTGAACAAGCCTTGTTCCTCTTCACGGGGCAAGAGCATCTGCCCACAAACACCTTGGGGCCCTCCACTGAATTTGTGGTGATTGTTTACTGGTGTTTCCAATATATATTGGAGGTGCTATGGTATCCTGATGTGGCCTAAAGAAATGCTGAGTAGAGAGGGATAATCTCTTCCCTCAATCTGCTGCCTGAGCTTCTGTTTGTACAGCATGGGATGCTGTTGGCCACCTTTGCTGCCAGGGTGTGCTGCTGGCTCATGTTTGGCTTGCTGTCCACTGTGTCACCCAGGCCCTTACAAGCAGAGCTGTGCCCTTGCCAGCCAGGTCTGTAAGGCTAATTTTTTTTTTTAATTTTTTTTTTTTTGGGTTGCCTAAGAACAGAAGTAATGCTTAAACTGCAATGAAGAAGTATTGATTTGATTCTTGGGAAACTTTAAAAAAAACCAAAACATTGAGTACAACAGTTTTCCCTGGAAGTCTTGGAGTTTCTACCACAGGAATTGCCAGTGACTTGTCAGACAAATATCTGTCAGAAATAACAATTATTGTTGATTCTGTCTTTTCTGAAAGTTGACTAAATGATCTTCTCAACTCTAATTTTATAGTGTCATGATCTGATTATGTATACGTTGAGGTAGTCTGTTCATAAGAAAGCATGTTGGTAATGTTCAAAATAAAAGTCCCAAAATTCTTCTCTTTAATGAGAAATGGGAAGAGATCATAGGGAAATGTGGAATCATATCCTTAGTCAGCCCCATCTAATTTGAGGAATTCACATAACCTATCCTGTGCTTTGGTTTCTGCTATTAATAAAATGAAAGGCAATACTCTTTATTTCAAAAGGCTATTTTCAGGATAAAATTCACTAACAGTCATGAGGTGCTTGGTGTTATTACAGTGAATATGTGTAAACACATTTGTAGAGCGAACACCTTGTATTAAAAAAGTTACTGAAAACAAGCTTTATGAAAAGACCTACATAGTGCTAAGCATAGATTTCTCTTAAAAGTATTATTTTTCATGTTTATGTAGTGTTGGCATCAAACTGTTCATTAAAAAACAGTTAGCCAAAACCTGTGATAATTTTGCATTGGTTTACCCTTCCAGGCCTACTTCCCCAATTTGACAATGGGAAACCTGTGGATAGGGTAACTGGTAATGGGTTACAGCCAGCAAGGCCGCATGATGCCAAACGCCAGCTTTGTATGTTCTCTCTCTGCTACAGTTTGACTTTAATTATTTTTTTTAGTTGGCTGACTATATTCAAACTTTGTGCCAGACTTGAGATTGTCAGTTCATAGCATCCTTAGTTGGTCATAAACCAGATATAACTATCCTTTTGTGACTAGTGTTACAGCAGCCGAAATTCCATACTCTGTAGTTACTTCATTCAACAGAGGAGATGGCATGTTCTTGCCTCATCTGGTTCAAATTAGGCACATCAAGTAAATTATTAGCCTACAGATTTTAGTATCAACAGTTATGGAATGACAGCCTGCATCATACTTTAATCTTAGAGAAAGAATTTGGAGTTGAATTTTTAGCCTGTTTTTGCCACACAGCTATGAAATCTGAGAATTGCATTGTTTTCAAAGAGCTTTGAGATCAGGAAGATGCTTTAGAATGCAAAGCATCCAGCACTCACTCAGTCCCTTGATACCGCAGATGGGTGCAATCTTTTTTGCTTACTTAAAAATAAGCTGAATATCTCATGATAAGTTTAAAAACAATCTTTTTGGTAGCAGTTGTTTTTAAGTATTTATTTCCCTTGCCTCCCTGTTCTTATTCATGCAGCAAACCCTGCTCTATGCTAGTGTAATCTCTTCATGACTGCAGCATTAAGTAGGTCGGGGAACTGAACCAGAAGGAAAAGAGCCAACAGGAAAAAAGAAATCTTTTTCAAGTTGGCTGCATTCCTGGATCAGGTTCACTGTATGGCTACACAATAGCTTGTGCCAGTAAGCTCAGGAAGTGGTGCAAGAAGAAGAAAGAACAGCTGCAAACCAGGCATGGACACTTAGGATCTTGCCATTGCTTAAGCCATTTAAAACATTACTAACAACAGATGTTTTTATAGCCTGAAGTTAAAAGCTTCTAAATTGGTTACAGGGCATGAAATTTGATGGTTATTTTGGCTCAACATTTCCATTAAATCTCTTAAAGCCTTCAAGAAAATGAATTTAACTTCTTCAAAGGCAGAAAAGAGCAAGGGACTTCATAAACAGCTGAAGGCAACTTTTTAAAGGCAACAATGAGGCAAATTGGGTTTTCTAATATTCTTTCACTTTCTTAAAATTATTCTTATACATCTCCCTTTTTGGAGGGGAAAAGCATGCTTTTGACTTGACCTAAACTATGTTGATGAAGTAAAGGTTAAGTTCTTGAAAGAAAATACCCTCTGTATATGAAGATATTTTCCATTTTAACTTGTCTTAAACAGGATTCCACTTTATTTTTTTCTCTGTAAATCCTAGGCTATCTTTATTGGGTTTGGACCAGGATTCAAGTTTCATACTCAAGTTGACCCATTTGAAAACATTGAAGTCTATAATTTAATGTGTGGTAAGTACAATTGATGGGGGTCATCTGTGTTCAATAAAATATAATGTCTTTTGGGCATTGTAAGTCTTCTAATAACAGATTTTTAAGTGTCCTTAGAAATTTGTCCTTAAGGCTTGCTGCTGATATTCACAAATAAAAGGCTGTTTGTCTTTCTCAGAAAGGTCCAGCTTCTAAATGCCTAACAGCTGTTTAGGATCTACTGGTCAGGCCACCTTGTATCTCTCCTCTCTACTGGTCACTTGGTGTGTTCCTTTGGCTGCTCCAGAGCTGGTGCTTTGACTCACCGCTACTAAAAGTGACTACTTGACAATCTCTCCATTGTTGAGAAAAAGGGATATTTCTCTTGTATTGAACTAGAGGCTTTATCAGATCAGTTGCTCAGGTGACCTTATCCAGGCAGACTATATATAAACAAGCATTATAATGGTATGGGTGCAGGTGTCAGGCAGCACATTTCCAGAAGGCCTAAATCAGTCAGCCCCTCTGCTTTTTACGTACTTGAACAATTCCTTGTATTTTGTCACGTGTTTTCTTAATTGTTGTTTTCCTTTAGCATATTTTTTAGTTACTAAATATAAATGGGTTTTTAATTCAGATAAAACTTAATACTTTTTTATTTTCCACTTCATTAATTTAATACAGTTCCTCCCAAATTCATCATTGCATGTGTCACTTGTATTAAAAGATACAATACGTAAGTTGAACTAGATTGGGATGTTTCCTTGTCCATTGTCATTGTCTAATGCAACAGTGTTCCAAATGTGCTTTTTTTTGTCTTTCAATGGACTGCAACAGTCTTGTGAGTCTGTAGTCCTGTTGCTTTGGAGTCTTGCTCTAGACCTAGTTGTATCTGCAATAGTCAGAATTTCCATTTCTCACACCTCCTATGGTGTCACTCTCAAATTCACGATTGATTTCTGTTCCATGCAATCTGCTTCTGCATCTGAGGATCACAAACAGCCCGCTCCATAGGTATTCTTAACTTTGTTTTCTGACATAGTAGAGTACACGGCACCAGAGAAGTGGTGTTTCTTTCTAGAAAATTAGATGCCTTGTGGCCCTTTCCCCCCACCCCCCATTTCAAACACAATGTTACTGTGTCTGTTTTCCCAGGTCCTTTTTTTCATTCTACATTTCATGGTTTCTCCAGAAGTCTATCAGTTGTTCTACTGCTTTCTGTTCATTTATTCCCCTTGAGGTCTTCACCTGTTTTTCGTTATTTCCTGCCTATTTCTCTCTCTTGCCAGGACCTATACTTGTTCGAACATCTGCATCTGTGAGAGACAAAGTATTACCAAAGGGTTTGATCCAGAAAACACTTAACAAGAGCACAGCACACGCTCGAAATCAGTGGTGATGTTCAGGTATACCACATTTAAACCATGTGCTTAAATTTGCTGGAATAGGAAATAGGTCGTTGTCAGGAAGCGTCGCTCTTAGCCTTTTTGCTGTCTTAAGTCATGTTTGATCCTGAACCACTGTCTTGCAGTGCCCTGATCTGTTCTGTGTACACTGCATGGGAGAGATAGTCCTTACTGGCATCTCAGTAAAGCAAGTTCAGTGACAGATCAGACATTTTAAGTGCAGTCATTGGGTCTATATTTCCTCCATCCTGTGTAGAAAGAATTAAAAGAATAGGATGTGCAAAAGCCAGCACGCTAACTTTCAGATAGAAAATGATGTGAGGTGATTTACTCACCTTTTTTTTTTTTTTTTTTTTTTTTTTTTTTTTTTTTTTTACCCAGGGCTAAAGATGCCTTCTGGAGTGCAGAAAGGCATAGTCTTTCACTTGTTTGGGGCTCTAGTGTTTCTCTGAGGTACCTGACTGCACCTTCTTGCAAAGTGCAGCCAGAGAAGAGATGCTGTCTCCTGTTTGTCCAACATCTCAGCACTTAAAGTGTAAGCACTGGATATGTATCGCTAACTGCCTTGTCTGAATAGGGGGATTTCAACTCATGTTCTCCAAGGTGTTCAAATTACCAGGTTTTCTGGGGCATTGTGAAATCCAGGATGCTCCAC
Organism: Microhierax caerulescens; assembly: GCA_035590215.1. Taxonomy (NCBI): domain Eukaryota; kingdom Metazoa; phylum Chordata; class Aves; order Falconiformes; family Falconidae; genus Microhierax; species Microhierax caerulescens. The sequence continues at coordinate 55,033,825 of JAVJGJ010000059.1, read as the reverse complement.
TTCAAATAATTGTAACATAACAATGTAATTTAGCTGTTGAAGTGGAGATCAGAGTTCTGGGACTGGTTGTGATTTGCTTTATCACTGCTTTGTGTGATGTATTCATTGAAGCTGGGACTGCTAGGATTGGAAAAGTTGTTTTCTTCTTTCCAAAGCAAAACAGCTTCATCTGGAGGGAATTCCATTAACATACCTGAGTGTCACGGTACAGGGAGAATTGTGTTCAGTTCCCTACATAGGAAGGGAAGATCGGCTCTAATTCTTGTGCTCTAGGTGAGTGATCTAGACACCAAGCATCTGGAGACATGTGTCTCATCATCTGTTATATTTTGAAAACACCTGATTTTGTAGATTCAGTATGAGTTAAGTGGAAGAACAATAAATCTATGAGTGCTAGTGAGGATTAAGCATGAAACAGGTCTTGATCTATTCAGTTTTTTGAAGGTGTCTGAAGTATTATCTCTGAGCATTACTGATAAGCAGCTTTTAGTTGTTTAAATTACTTTAATGGCAGAGACGGTTTTGTGGTTAGGCTACTTTGAGACTTTTGAAGCTTAATATTTAAGACCTAAGTGACAAGCAGAAAGAAACTGTGTTCTGTCTAGGTTCTTCTGTGGCTTTACCCTTCAGTGATGCTTATTAACTGAAGCTTTTGCATTTAATTTCCAGGTAATAAAAAATTCCCAAACAAAAAACCCACACAAAAAAAAACCCAAACCAACAAAAAGACCCAAAACCTATTCCTGCAGAGCTTCAGTGTTAGGTGGCGACTAGCTTTATGTGTTTGAGATTTGCCATTCTGCTCCCCACTGCAAGTTTGGATGCTGCAAGTTCACTTCTCAATTTTATTTTTTTTTTTTTTTGTGGGCTTGTTCTGCCCCTCTTTACAAGCAGACTAATACCATCCTGAGCCCTAGCTAAGAACATGTATGCTCCCTTTTAAAAGGGTTATGTTGCTTTCTTTTTGGGTGTTATGAGCAGCAAGCAGTGCAGCTTTATTGACTCGCCCATACTTGTAACTGCAATACAAGCAGCAGTGCTCATGTTAATATCACTTGAATTCTTTCATAGATCTGCTTGATTTGAAACCAGCCCCAAACAACGGAACCCATGGACGCCTAAACCATCTTTTAAGGAACCCCGTTTACACCCCCCACCATCCCAAAGAAACAAGCCATCCTTCTGAATGCCCTGTGGTGGGACAAAGAGCCTTTTCAGTGAGCCTTGGCTGCTCCTGCAGGACAGAGGTAGGTACTGAAACAGTTAAAGCTGTGGAGGCAGACATCTGTGTTGTATTTAAAGAATGAAACTCTGGATTTTCCAATGTTTATCTTTTCCTACTAGTTTTGCAGTCCCCTACTACTGGTTTCAAAATAAATCTTACCTGGGGTTAGTGGGTACTAGCCTGTGTTAATATATTCACTTCGCAGTTTTCTTATGTTAAGTCATATTCAGCTCTGAAAAACTAGAAAATGCCACAGAAGCAAGCTTTGATGGGGAAAGCATTCAGTTCTTGCTTGCTTCACTTAATTATGTTGAGTTTTCCATTCTGTGAATGTTGTTTTGGGCTGTGGTTTTCAAGGCTGTAGATCTGTTTGTGGTAAAATCTGTTTCTGAAAATTCTGTAGCTCTTCGCAGTAAATGTTAGTGAGTTCTGTATAGGGATAACTTGCAAGGCAGATGTTACGTTTGGTTTTAAGTGTAGTAGTGGCTCATAATGTGCTTTGTAGAACACAATAGAATCTCATTGGTTTTGCTTCATAATTGTAGGGTTTGCCAATAAGGGATTTCCATCAACGTTTAAATCTCACTGAAACAGAAGGTAAGAACTTTCAATAGTAATATAAAAGGGTAATAAAAATTTGTTAAAAATATAAAATGTTCTGTATTTAAGCTTCTGAATAACTCAAGTACATGAGGTAAATATTCTTTGAAATATTTGCTGGGACTATAGTTCTGAGGTTTTCAAATACAGTCCTATGGAACAATTTTTCCTGAAATAAATGTCTACCCTTATACATGTGTCTTTATGGCACTTTTTGACTTTTCTAGCACTGAAGTAATGACCATTATAGAATGGGAAGCAAAAGCACGGTATGGGAAAGTACCTGATAAGAAATCCCTGCAAATACCCACATCATGATGGCAAAATACTTCTAGTGAAGCATAAGGGGTATTCTACACGGTCTTAAGATGTTGCCTGTTTTACTTATGCTTTATTTCCATTCTTTGGATGTTTACACGCCATGTTTGAGCTGCAGTTTGCAAGGCTGTAGATGTGCTGATGACTTGTAAACCAAAATTAACGATTTTGAGCATGAAGCAAATAGACAATAAGTAAACAATGAAAACCATAAGTCAAAATTAAATGTAACCCTTGGTGTTAATACTTTCGAAGATGAAATCAAGGTGATAGGCTATCAAAGAAATAGGTTGATAAAGACTTTGCCTCATGTATGTTCATGAAAACTTGTTTCTTATGCAAATAAACTCTGTATTTGGCAACACTCCACTGTAGCTCACTATTAGGATCTGGACTTAAATGCCAATTACAGGCAGGAACCAGTATTTGCTGCTTATTCAGAGCTAATTTAACGCTTATGTTAATTTGTATAGTTTGTTCTGGCACAAAAAGCAGATAGAGCTTTCTTGACTCTTTTCCACTAATAACCAGGGCACCTTTTTAAAATGTGTCCTAGAACCCTTTTAAAATAACTCTCTCACTATTGTAACACTTATGGAACAAAATGAAATCAAGTTAGTATGATATGGTGTGCTTTCCCCTAAGTGTGCAAGTGGTTGTACTGAAACAGACTCTGCTAATTTCTAAGTGGATGCCTGAATGCCTTGCTGAACTGAGCTTTAAAGAAATATTGAAAGGCCAGGTGCATAACCTTTGTAGGCTCCTACTCCTATCTTTTTGCCACAGCAGGATTTTGCTTGGATTATCAGTGAGACCTGGCTTAGCACTGGTCTTAATAGCAGTAATTTCCTTGTAAATTGTATTAATTAAGCACTTATGAATTAGATATAAAAATCATTATCACACATTACAGAATTCTAGTAACCAGTCCAGATGCTCATTAAGACTATTTAGGCTTTATTAGTTACCTCAGTTTGCATATTCTCTCATAGACTGTCATAAGTTCATAGCCTATAAGAACAAGAAAAAACTGCATTTTTAGTTTTATGGAAAAAAAAAAGAATGGCTTGCTTTTTCCCTCGTGGGTGGAGAAATAAATGTCATAATCTTGTCTTTTGTGTGTGTGTTGTACAATTGCTGTGGAAAATAACTGCAGCATTCATTCATTGCTCAAATTCTTTCCCCATATAAAACGGTTACTTTGGAATCATGGTTCTGCATAATTTGTGGATGGTTTTGACATCCTTAATGGAAAATATACTGATGTAGTCTTTATAATTCCAGTCATGTAATGGTTGAAAATACTTGCATTTTCAAAGGCAAAGTAATATTTTTGTTTTAAAATATTTCCATGATGTGCTAGTTTTCCTCTATTTTTATTTTTCATCGGAGAACTCAAAACATGAAAACCTTAGTTTTCTTTTTTTTTTTTTTCCTCAGTTTGGCAATTTAAATATTCAAAGTTTTGATGAAATTCAAGTTTACCTTAGGAGTTAAACCCTGAAACTTTCTACTGACTTTGACTAAGGACATGATAGCAAAACATGTTTTCCTACTTTGTTTTGATAATTTTTGTTCTTTAAGGGAGATAGTGTTGTCTCTATAGTAATTCTGTTGCTAATTCTGCTTTGCTTTCCACCCTCTGCTGATCTCAGGTGGGTTCTTTCTGATACAGCTTTAAAGGAAAGCCTTCACTCTTCCATTGGATATACTAGTTGCCCAATAAACAGGCAATGCCTTTGGCAAAGGTCTGCAAAAAAAATTGCAGTATAGTGTATTAAAGGTTTGGAGATACATTTCTTTGTATACAAAGTTTCTGAGGAGATGTGGCCCATGAGAGAGAGGGAGGAGGAAGATTTTGTGACTATCACACCATTTATAAAGCAAGTCTTCCCACGTCTGAAAATCCAATCAGTACTTCACTGGATTATGTATTTAGATCTCTGTCTTTTAAATGTCACTTTTACATATGACTTTGTGGTTTCTACTGAAATAGTCCCCTCAGCAGAATTCAAATTGCCACAATTGGTTACTGTCCTATCTAAACATTGTGTGGAAGCAGATCCCACATTATGTGTCTAAACTGAAATACAAATACTTTACAACTTTAATCCATCTCCTGTTTTGAATTGTAAAATGTTTTGTTTTAAATATAAACTTAATTTGTAGAGTATAAGCTTTATATTGCTTTCTAGTGGCTTTGTCAATTTATTGCCTTAGCATAGAAAGTATACCTTTGATACAGAACAAGAAAAACTTTCATTCTTGTTACTCTGACTTCTCTGATTGCTTCAATTTCCAATTGCCAATCTTAGGTGTGTAAAAGAGGGAGATACTTAAAAGTCAACATTGATTTTAATTGTAAAAAGCACTATTTCTGCTGCAGTTAAGAAAACGGAGAAATTTACTTTGCCCTATGGACGGCCCAGGGTTCTCCAGAAGAGACATAATTACTGCCTCCTCTACCACTATCGCTATGTGAGTGGATACAGCAAAGACTACAGAATGCCTCTGTGGAGTGCATATACTCTTAACAAAGACGTAAGTATATGAAGAAGGGTTAGAAGTAACACTGAAAGGTAAAAAGCTTGAATATCAGTTATTTCCAAATGCTTCTGAGATCTGCTTATGATATTATCTCCCAGGGAACTATATAGAATTACATGAGAAAAAAAAATTGTATGAACTTTTTTCACTTTCCTATAATAAGGATTGGCTTTGACTTCTTCCTCTCTCTCTCTGAGAGCGCTGCAGTTTTGCCTCCAAAGCCATCAGATCCACCAGGAAGTGAGGAGCCTGTTGCCATTGATATAGAGACCCTATGAGTCTGCACTGGCTTGCTGCTTGGCAGCATAGGTCTGCTGTAGCAGTCTGCTGATGCTGTCCTTAAAGTGTGATCTCAGCAGGGGTTTTGTGGTCTTAAAGCAGTGTTTGTAATGTAGCAGGATCCTTTTGAAAAAACAATCTCTGGACTATCCTGAACAATTCCTGCCCTGATTTGATCCTTCTCTCAGAAGATTGTCCTGACTGGGGAAGAAACAAAAGAAAAAAAGCAGCACTTAAGGATATATCTGGTTTTTGGATAGGGTTCAGGTCAGCAAAGATGCATCTGTTCATGAAGAGCTTTTCAAGTGAGCCTTTCCCATTCAGAGAAAATTTAGAAGCCACATCATCCTTAAAAGGAATTAAGATGGTAAAGGATGCTTTTTAGTTTGATTATCTAAGAATCAGGTTTTAAACAATGTTATAATTAAATTTATACTAAACTCTGGCAAGGTTTCACAGATTTCCTCAAAAATATTTTGAATTTAGTGGCATGAAGCGACGAGTTACTGAAACAAGTAGCCCAGTGGAGAAAGATGGCTAACACCACATCTGGCTGCCTCCGATTCCTAGCTTGAACGAACAAGTACTTTTACAGTATATCAGGTTGTCTTTAATGGGCATATTTAAGTTCTTTTGGAATATGTTATTCTCAACTCAATTAAAATACTGCAGCTCTGTTCACTTTATTTCCAAAATACATGAAATGGATGGGAGGGCTTGTTTTCCACTGATAAAAGGAACAATTCTTGCATCTTAGTTAAGTCCCTTCACATGATAAAAGGCAATTGCAGCTAAATATTTACAGTTCTGCAGTCCCCCTCACCAAGAGACTTATTGTAACTCAAGTATCTCTTTTACCAGTGATACTTTCTTCTTGTTCAATAGGACAAGTGGGTTTCTGCTACAGAAGCTACCTCCAGCTGTTTACACAAGGATGTTCGTATTTCTTTTAATCATAACCAGACATGCTTGTTCTACAACAATCATCCTCGCCTAACTTACGGATTTCTTTCTCCTCCAAGTACGTACATAGCCTTCATTGTACAGCATACGTGATTTAAATAACTTGTAGTGTGGTAGGTGTAGTCTTTTATAGATGTTCTTGATAACTATGAGTATGAAGCAGTAGTTGCTGATTTGTTGCAGTTCAGTTCAGCATATGAGAAATAAAAACATTTTAGGCACTTCCAGCAGTTAGTGGGGTTGTCCAAGGTCATTTAGTACTCCCCAAAAGCTCTGAAACTTGTTAGGTTTCTGAAGTGCCATCTCATAGAAGAAACTGGAAGGAACATGTAAACCTTGACCCAAATCTGGCAAGTTAGTAAATTGCAAGTTCACTGTGTATGACAGGTGCTAATTGGAACTAGCCAAAGTAAAATTTAGGGAAGTTTCATTGGGTAAAAAAATGCCTTGACAAGTTAATTTTCTATGTGAAATATACTGTTGTGTGCCATATGTAGTCATTAGTAAAGCAATTCAGCATTGGTCTGAAGAGCATATCTCCAACTCTCGAACATTACAAAATGTTGCTGACCTGATTTAGAAGCATTTTAAATTTACTGCATAAAGTACTGAGTAGTAGGTTAGTTAAACATCCATAACAAGTGCAAAGCTCCAGTAGAGCTCCTATTTTTATGCCTAGATTCTGCAGTCAGAAAAAGTTGGTCTGACATTCATAAAATGATTTTTATTGCCCTCCCCACAACTCAGAAGCCTGTGCTGATAGTTTTAATCTCAGGAAAATTTGTCCACTTTATATCTGACAAGTGCAATTGCTGCTGCTGCTAAGACTATTTATTTGGGATGGATCCAGCATGTACTGAAGCTAGCACTTAGACCCACATCAGCTTTGGAAAGTGAAGTTAGGTCGGCTGCACCTTATTACACCAATCCTTAAACTTGCATTTTTGTGCTTAAAGTAACAAATCCAAGTAATGAATTGCTTTTTTGGTTTAGATTTTATGACAGATGCAAAGAAACATCACTATGATGCCTTGCTTACCAGCAACATCGTACCAATGTATCCTGCATTTAAAGGTATTTTATTTGTATGCATGTTTTTTGTGCACAGCTGAATGTAAGAAAGACTACTGGTTTTTGGGGGTTTGTTTTCATTCGTTTTTTGTTTGCCTTCAAACCATGCAAATGACCCCTGGGACAGCTGCTTCTGTAAAATGAGACCTCTTCCAACCATGGGTTTCTTACCTCAGTGAAGAGTTCCTTAAAGTAGGATTATCACCTATGTGGAAAAGGCCCACCATTGTGAGCTTTATGATTCCTAATCAACTGGCTTATTACATGGGAACATAGTAGAAGTGTCTCCATTTAATGTATGACATTTTTTGTTTACATCTTCCTACCTAAGCAGGGGGTTATATTGAATGTTCTCTAGAGGACCCAGGCACCACATACAATTATGTGAATTCAATTATTTTCCAGTTTAGGAATGCATTCTAAACTCAGATGGGTTTCCAGGCAGGAATCTAGGGTCTGAGTTACTAAGGAAACAGGAAAATAATCATATCTCTAGTAGAAAAGCTCTGAAGACCTGGGCTAGGTGAGAGAGAATATGAGATGTTGACTGAATTTAAGCATATTCCTGGTCAAAAAGAAGGCTAACTATGGCACTTCCTCTGGACAAAATATATGTCTTGTTTTGTAATGGAATAGTGGTCAACTCTTAACTGTAATTAAAAATATCATACAGGTAAGATACTTCCCAGATCATAGGTGTGGGTGTACAAGCTAGCCAGGCCAACTTGATAGTGGGGAAGACCCAAGCAGGCATGGTCTTCTCTCACCTATCCTGTAGCCTCTCCATGATTTGGTTTCCAAGGAAAGAAACCCAAGGCCACAAGGTAGCAGCATCAGTATGCCTCAGTCAGGTTTGTGGTAGGGTGACTGAAACCACAATGCCAGGAGATGCTGCAGTGCATGCTGCTGCTCACTTAGCTGCAACCTCTTAAACTGTAAACGCATAATTTGTTATTTTTCTAGCTTATCATGTCTGTTTATGCTCCACTGAAAACTCTGCAGAATTATATTAACAGCTACTGCCTTGTACACTGTGTTTCCCACTTCCATTATTGTGTTTCAGTGTTATGGAACTACTTCCATCAATACCTGCTGCCTGAATATGCTGCAGCCAGGAGTGGTGTCAATGTAGTCAGTGGTCCTGTGTTTGATTATGATTCTGATGGCCTCTATGATACCCCAGAAAAGGTGAAAAGGTAGGAACCTTTCATATCCTAATTCTTTGTTTCCTTTCTCCATTAGTGGTGAAAAAGTAATTATGATCCTTGTTATCAAGGAAATAATCTTGTGGAGGTGGGGCCTTGGGAGGCTGCATCAGTTCAAAGAAACAGTTAAATAGCCCTAAGCAGATACAGAAGTGTAAAGCTAAGAAATAAGCAACAAGCACAAAGGAAAACTTAAAACCTGAAAGTGAAGTGTAATGAAAGATGTTGCATGCAGAAGAATGTCCACTAGCCTGAAATCTTAGGACACTGTCTCTAGGAGTGGACGAGCAGGGACTTAACCCTGGTGTGGTCAGCACTTCCTAGGCCGGTAGTGTTCCACTACAAAGTTGTGAGTACAAATACACAAGTTGGCAAAATTGGTTCAGGCCAGCAGGCAGATGGTTTTCTGGGCTTAGGCTGAACTCCATTTACTTTGGATTCTTACGTGTTTTTATGATAAATCAGTTTGTTTTACCTCACCAAACATGTTACTTTGATCAGCCTACAAGCTAAACTTGATTGTGAAATAGTATTCTGGAGTTTTCCTTCCAGGCCTAAGATTTCTTTGGGCTAAATAGGTGGGTTGCTAAAATTTATATGCCAGAATATAGCAGATTACTGTTGCTTATTCTTTGTGCAAGTATGATCTGGTGGATTTACAGAAACATCCTTTGTGTTTCAGACACCCTGGTAACTCAGAAGTTCCAATTCCAACTCACTACTTCATTGTGCTGACTAGTTGTAAAAATACTTCTGAAACTCCTCTGGAGTGTGAAGAGTCTCTAGATGCCTTGGCTTTCCTTGTACCTCACAGAGAAGACAACAGTGAAAGCTGTGCAGTAAGTAGTCTGCTGGGTCACCATAAATACCTGAAGTCAGGCTTGAGCTTGTTTTTGCTTGGATGTCAGTGATTAACTAGTTAAGAGAGTGTAAAAACAGTACAGTCCATCATGATAGTCTTGAGAGGGAAGACAGTATTTTTGTAAACAGAATTATACTGAAGCCTGTATATATGCTCAAATGTTGAAACAGAAGTTCTGTCTTTGAAGAGCAAAACGTAATAGCTAGCAAAGTAGAGTCGGAGTACATTGAGACCATCAGTGTGATATGTACATGGGCTTCTGTAGCACAAATACCCAGTCAACAGCTGGAAGGATGAAGGGCTTCTAGGAGAAGATGAGTCATCCACAAAGAAGGGTCAGTGCTAGGCCAAAGGCAGACTCAGAAGGAGACACAGATGTTCCTGAAGAGCATTGGTTGCTTCTAGATCAAGTACCTTGGCCTTGTGACAGGAATGCACATGGCTACACTCCATATAAACAGGAGAAAAACATGGGAATTGTGTAGTCCTAACCTATAGGGTAGAATTACACAAGTCACCGCTCAAGTCAGGCGCAGCTTTCAGGAATAGTTTAATCATAGAGATGGTGGATCAATGCTGAACCTCACCTGCCTTTCCCCGTTATCACCAACTTCTGCTGGTGCAGCTGCAAGCTCTGTGTCCTTGAGGAAGTAACAGCAAGTGCTACGTTCAGGCAAGCTCTTAACTATCTGTACTCTTTACTACTAACTGTTTGTTACAACAGTTACTACTTTCCATTTTTCTAAAACATTAGAATGTCTTTTGCTAGTTGATTAAATGTATGTCAGAAAGAAAAGATGTCTTACAAACCCTTTTTCCTTATGTCCCAATAGGATGGCAAGTCTGAGTCCATGTGGGTTGAAGAGAGAATGAAGTTTCATACAGCTCGGATCAGAGATGTAGAATTAATTACTGGACTTAGCTTCTATCAAGAAAGAAAACAGCCTGTGTCTGACATTTTACAGTTAAAAACGTATTTACCAATTTTTGAAATGGTCTGATTTTATTTTTTTTTTCCCCTTTGGAACATTGATATACATTTCACAACTGATTTGTAAATAGAACATTTTTAATTAATGAATTTTTTTTTAATAAGCTGGAACATTTATTGAGAACTCTTGACCAAAATGCCAGTAGGGAGGAGAGTGGGTGCCATATTTGTATCTCAGGGACTCCTGGTGGACTATGTGTGTAACACAGGATGGCAACTCCTGTCACTTCCACTTGAATGTGGTAGAACCATGTCCATTATTAAATGCTAACAGCATTTGATCATCCTAGTCTGAGACACGAACAAAAATGTTATCTTTTTATATGCACTGGAGAGGGAGAAGTTTGTAAAGTATGGGTTACGATCTATATTCTACTTTAAAAATATGGGTAACTAGCCAGTATGGTTCTGGGAAATAACTGCATTCTTGGTGACCACTGAAATACAAACAACAGCACCTCTAACTCCACTTTTCCTTGAAGCATTAATTACATTCTGAGCTTTGGGTCTCATAAAATCGGGCAGCATTATGGTGCAAGAAGCTACACTGAGGTTAGTAAGGCTGGTAACGGAAACTTCCCCCAAAAGAACAGGCACCTGGCTAATGCAGGTCTGTTAGCGGGGAAACCTTGGTATGTTGCTGCCCTCTGGTGTCCCCAACACTGGTAGAGGGTGTGATGCACAGCTTGCTTGTTACACATCCTCAGAATGAGCAGGTATAGGATGTGTCAAGTCACGTGCAAATCAGAAGAAATTAATTCAGGAATCTCTGAGCAATAATTATCTTGCTTCAAATTAAACTTAGATTTGATAAAGATTTGGCTTTCCTGAACCAAAGAGGTTATTCTCAATCAGGTGCATGATTTTGTCAGCTATGGTTTTGAAATCCCATTTTTGTCAAGAAAACGTAATTTTGCAGTGAGATTGTTGCCTTAGACTGGTAAGATGATCTTATCTAATGGCACATCTCATGGCTACTGTAAATGCCCACAGGCCTACCATAGAATGGTTTGGGTTAGAAAGGGACCTTAAAGATCATCTAGTTCCAGCCCCCTTTGGTTGTCCATTGGTGGCAAATGACCAGATCCTACCTGCATTTGTAGCTGTTCTTCGTGCTACATCATCCATATTTCAGCACACAGAAGTTATCTGGAATGCAGACACTGCCAGATGCAAATTCTGAAGAAGCATGTAATGAGCTTTCTTGGAAGCTTTCAGGCTACACAAACAGCTGCTATAGGCACTCAGGAGTGTAGGAACTCCCTCCTTTTCCAGTACACATGCTATCACTTTTTTTAATTCTCCCACTCTCTCTAAAGCTGATGAGCCAAAACTGGCTCTGTTATGTATAAAGTTTGGCATAGTCAATTACACATTTATGTTCTTCTCATTTAAAAAGAAGAAAATACAGCACGCACAAGTATGTTAGAAGAATGAAGAGCCTGTGACTGAGCAGAGAGGCAGTTTACCTTACAGCTTGGTCAGGGGATGTTGGAAGCTGGATTCAAAGCCTGCTTAAGTCAGTGGAAGTTTTTCCATTAACTTCAGTTTGAGTGGTTTGAAATCCTGGGACCATGTCTTTTTTTCTTCTAACCGGATGTATTTTCTTGATCTTCTGTTACAAGCATGACTTTTTTTTTTTTTCCTACAGTAGTTTCACTGTGTGAAATTTAAATGTGTTGTAGCAACCTCATATCATGATATGACTGTGACAGCATTATTCAGTGTAACTGCTTTGTACTATTGCCTGTGACCAATAAAAACATTATTAGTAGTGTGCTGTTCGTGATCCTTTCTCTACCGAGTGCTACTGGCTAGTGCAGATAGAGCACAATTTCACATTATTTTTGTGGGGTGGGGAGAGGCTTGCTTCAATTAAGTTCAAGATAACTTCTCCAATTGGAATGTTGAAGTTGCATCCATAATTGGAAGGGGAAGATACGAAGAAAGATGGTCAAAAAGTTCTTTTTTTTTTTATTTTATTTTTTTAAAACTGGTACAGTCTCCTGAATTCAAATGGCAGATGTTCATGTCTTCAGAAAGTGAAGCAATGCTGTTTTCAGCTAAGAGGCAGGGCTACCCTAGCTCCTGGGGTAAAGAAGGAACAGGATAGGCTTCAAGCAGATGACTGCTGGTTTGACCTAGGGAGGATTTTGGAAGAGAGAGTGGCTGTGAATGCTATTATAGTCATCAAGAGAGGGTAGTGGCTGAGAGGGGTGTGGAATGTGACTGCCAGAAATTGAGAAATATAGGGAAGAAAGCTATCCTGATTTAATCATAGTGTAAATAGTTCTGCTTATTTTATTTCTTCATCCTTTCATTTTAGAGACATTTGTAAGGGTGATGTCAGAGCGTTGTGAGTAAATGCTGTGGTGCTAGTCATGGTATCCAGTAGCTGGACATATACTGGGTTGTGGTTTTGAAGCCCAGTGGGCCCCAAGGAGCATGCTGCAGCCACCATGAAACTTATAATTCTGCAAAAACGTGACAGTTTCATCTATCTGGGTGTAAAATATTTTCTGTTTCAGCTGATGGATGGTGCTGCAGCTCTACTGAACATTCTTAGTTAATGAAGCTGGAAGGTGTTAACAGTAATGCTGTTGTGACATGACTGTCAGCATTATTACATGTAGCTTCTCCTTAATGTTAGCTGCTGTGTAGTCTGGCCTTCTTGCAGGCATAAAAAGACAGTGGAGGGGCAGACTCATTGAACTGGATGTGCCTTGCAGTGTTGTGTGTTACCAGGCATTCTCGGGGAAGGTACCAGGAGATGCTGTAGGCTGGACTTGGTGCCCACTGATACAGGGAAGATGCTGACCAGTTTGTCTCCTCAGCAATACTTGTTTAGGGTAGGGAAAGGATGGCTGAGGAAGGAGGTGGTAGGAGCCTTCACAGATGTCAAAGATTGTTCCAGGGTGGGCAGAGCTAATCTAGTCCTTCTGGCTGCTGTGTTCAGAAAGAAGGGGACTAAAGATGCAACAGGGGACATCTGGTTAAGGCATGGGCTGTCTAACTGTGGGACAAGTCAAGCAGTGGTGTGGGCTGCTTACTTAAAGAGTGAAATGGGTTGTCACATGATTTTGGGCAGGCAAGCCTTAACGTACCTAAGAAGCTGACGGCTCTGGGATGGCAACGTAGGAATCAGCGGAGAGGCAGGGGACATCTCAGGATGGGTTTACTGCTGGAAAAATGCATGTAGAATTGTGCTTCCAGAGGTGTTCAGGTGGTGCAGATTTATATCGCTGGCTGCTCCCATTGGTAACTGCAAGGTAATTCACTTGATTAATGCATTACAGGTTTCTTGGTCTTATTTATCTCAGGTTCTATTGCAGATTGCTTTATTTAAAAAAAATGAAGCAATATCTAACTACCTGTATTTGAGACTGGCTTCATCTGGCAAATCTCTTCTTGACACATCCAACATCCAATAAACCACTGTGTCTGGCCTAGTGCACAACAGCTATCTGCTAACGGCACCTGCCAGAGCTGCCGTCTCATCCGGCGAGTGGGTGGCCTGGGCTTCTGCATTTCCATAGTCTGAGAAGATTCACAGTACAAAATTATCCCTTTAAATACAAGGTTTTAAGCCAGGCTTGGCAAGCTGGGAGGAGCTACCCTTCTGCTGCCTGGGAGGGCACCCACTTTTCCAGGAAAACAAGATTCATGGGGACCAGAAGACAAAAAGGAATATAAAAGATGAAATCTGTGACTCTGTGGTTAGGGCGCTCAGCTGGGAGGAAAGATCTCATTTCTGACCTCCCTTCTTCCAAGATCTGCCACAAAATGCAAGCCTGTTGCTGAGGAGCACCTCTGCCAGAACAAGGTGCCCATCATACCGCTCTTGGAGTGGCACTCAAGGGGGACAGCACTGTGTGGGACCCCTCCTTCAGGGTCACAGGGCAGTTGCTGTAACGCTCTGCCCACAGCAGCACCACTAATGAGGTCAGGAAACCATCCCAGGGCTCATGGCGAGGGCTATACTCAGCTCTTTTACTGCTGTGCTGTGGTAAACGGTTTTTAGGAGTTGAGGGGCAGAGTTAGCGTGAGCCTAGCAACTTACTAAAGCAGAAGTTTCCAAATATTTTTGTTTGGGTACCACCATCGCCAGTGGCGGCAGCAGCAATGTCTCCTGCTTACCCTTGTACACCCTGCAGCAGTATCTGGGAGGTGTTGGAGCACCACACTGAGGTGGCTTGTGTACCGTGAGCGGTACGTCTGCCATCATTCAGGAACCTCTGTGTTACAGGAAACCAGTCCAGGTTTGGCATCCTGTGACTCAGGCTCCCTTGGAACGGAGTAGAGGCCCGTACTGAGCCACTGTGAGTCACCACGCTGGCCTCAAGCTTCAGGAAGGGCTTCTATGGAGACCATGGACAAACTTGCAATAATTATGGAAGCCTGGCAACAGATTTTAGAGGATGCCATTGCAAATTATCATATTCCTCCGCAGCCACAACATGTGTTAAATTTGTGTTGCCTTTTATTGCAGGTTTAGTCCTTTCTGTTTTTAGTTTCTCTGCTGAAATAAAATAAATATAGCGAGATGGAAACATTTTGAGTCACCCCAAAGCTCCTGACTGATTTCCCCCGACCAGAAGACAGCAGAAGCACCCTCTGGTCATGTCCGTAAGGCACACAGACATGACTGAAAGTCAGTCTACATGGTATGAGGGGCTGTGTTTGCAGAGCTCTGGCAAAACTGCACTTCAGCACAAGCCTCCCTGTGGGGCTTAAAGAGCATTTGTTTATGTCTCTGTATCTCTGTGCTGGAAGCTTTACCTTTGTCCTCCTGCACCTGTGCCAGAGCTTTGAATTTCTCAGTGGCAGAAAGTGTGCTGTTTGCAGATGATTAATTCACTTTTAAATCTTGTACCTGTTGGCTGTATAAGATGGAACAGTCCGCTACACAATTTTAATTATCCTCTTTCTTATATTGCTGTAACTAGGTTAAAAACTGTATTTAGCCTCTTCACACCGGAAAAAGGAATGATGTACACTTGATTCTGCTCTTCCAAACAAATTGCTTAGGGAAGTGCAATGTTTGATAATCACATGTGTATGCATTTTACTTTGAATAACGAATACAGCTCCATTTGGTGGTGGTGTCTGGCCCTCTTCTGGTCTGGTCTGAGACTGCTGGGAAAAGATCTGTTTCACTCACTGCATATTTTCTAAGGAAATATGGCCCAGGGACAGGAGAAATCCAGGCAAACCACCTGGAAAAGAATAGGCTTTCCTAGGCTTTTTAGGAAATACTTCACATCCTTGTTATTAGATAACACTCCTACTATAATTTTTAGAGATGACACCACTGGAAAGACTGAATTACTGGGGTGCAAACAGTCAAAGAAATTCAGCAGAAGAAGGTTATGCTGTAACTTTCTAATACTGAGGAAGTTTTTTTTATATAGAAATGATTGTATATCCTGTGTAGCAGAACACCAGTGGAACTAACTGCACCACAGATGTTAACACTTTTCTCTCCTTGTACAAATGAGCTAAAATCACCTAAACCACACATTGCTGACTCTCTCTGTTGGGTTCAACAGAGCAGAAATGCAGTGTCAGTCTTTATCAACCACTTCATCACTGAGGTGAATAATTGTTCTTGGGATATCTTGCAGAAATGGATGTCAGCTTAAAGCTTACATAATATAAACCAGGTGGTCCATAGCTTTCTGCAAAAAAAAGGAAACCAAAACCAGCAAAAGCATGACCCCAGACACCTTGCCCCCATATACTGCAACATCAGAACATGCTGCAGCCGAAACAGCCTGACTCAAACGTGAGAGGTGGGGTGGTATGGCAATGAACTCTCACAACTTCAGAGGAAAGTCAGCTAATGGATTGGGTGGCAAGGTCTGTATTTTCAAATAATATAAGTCCAAAAATTTGTCTGCAGATCTGAAGTTCCAGACTTGGACTGATAATGCTGCTCATGTGGAGGAGAGTTTTCGTTTGACTGGACACTTCTCAGTATGTGTAAAGGGCAAAGCAAACAAACTTGAGAAGATCAGAAAACACCTTGAGGTAGAAGGTACCAATTCTTAGACATAGCCACCAGCTGGCTCTAAGTCCTTATCATGAATTACAATGACTTGCAGACTCAATAGCTTTGTCATCTGAGGGCATAGATAGCTGTAGCTCTGGGAAAACAGTGACAGACTCAGGTTCAGCTTTTGATGAAAGTTACAGTCACACATCTTCTTGACATGTAGCTCTTTGAATCTTTATTCCTGCAACATCCAGAATGAATCCTTTGCAATGACAATTTGCCAAAGCATCATCCATACCAAAATAAAGATTATGGAATATGGACATTTTTGCCATCAAAGACATAATGGCACACCCAAAGTATTGGAAGAAAAAGACCTAACTACAAGAAAAACCCATGTGGGTCTTAATATCAGAGTCCACAAGAATCATAGAGCTGTAGGTATTAACTGTTCCATTACTGAAAGGGCATCAAAAGAGGGGCAGTGCTGACACTTTATGGAGATGATGGTTTTGTTGGGTGGTACGGTTGATAAGAATTTCAAAACCATCCTGAAAGCAGCTGGAACGGCAGTGCTAAGGCTAAATCACAGCACAAAATATTTATGTGGGGAATATAGTGCTTAGAAGAGAAGTTAACCTGAATATTTCCTTAGACCTGCTTAGCTGAGCCACCACCTTTAATATGAAAAAAGAGGGTAGAGAGATTTCTGTGTAAAGCAGACCATGTAAGGAAATGTTTGGCTAACCTTGATTCTCAAACCAGCAACTTGAGAGTACTTGTGCACAGGTAGTTACTGGATGTTAACTCGTAGTAGAGATTTATACACTGAAGAACTTGGTCAGTTAGGACTGGGCTGACGGTGAGCACAAAGCTGGGCTGTCCACACGCCTTTCCAAGGAGTCTGGCACTAGGAGAGTGAAGCATTTTTTTTATTTTTGAATCCTGCCTGACCCAGTGGAATTGGTATCTCAAGGCCTCTGGGTCCTGTGCCGGCTCTGAGGCTTACTGAGCATTTTCAGCCAGTTTAGTTAAGTCAGTGGCAAAGGTCTGAAGTTCTGTGAAGACTCCTTGTTAGAAGCTGTTCACCTGGTAAATGTGATGTGAGGCAACTTGTCTCTAAAATGCCTCTTTTCTTTGCTCAGGAAGAAGACGAAGTGTACAGTGCTGTTAAAGAGCAGAGAAATGAAAGCAAATCGCAGGTGAATCTCTGGTTCTGAGTGACTAAAAATGGCAAGTCCATCATTGCTACTAGTGAATAAAGGTGTTATTCAAATAAGCTGTAAACAACTTAATTATGAAGGAAGTGTATGTACCTAACAAACACCCATCATTTCTTACCACTTTCTAAGTAATGTATCTGTCCGTGTACCAGACCCTGCTCCACAATTTGGTTGGGGGGGGGCATCCGCAGTAGAGAGGATCTAGAGGATGAGGCACAGCATTCCTCTTGCCTCTTTGTATGTAGAAACATACCTTTTCTGTGAAATGGGTCTCAAGTAAGGAACTAGATCAGAGGTTCTTTACAGTAGGTTTCAGTTAGATACAGAGCATTGAACTCAAAGTCCTATTTATCAGACCAAACCTACACAAAATAAATGTGACTCATTGTCTATGCACGTTGAAGAAGTCAGGAGGGAAATGAGTTTCCCTTTCAACAATTTAACTCAAAGGCTTATTGTAACATAATTAGTCAACTGGAAAAAGAGATGCAATTACATAAAATAATTTCATGGGTTTCGGACAGATGCCCAACGCCTATGTCTGAATTTGTATCCACCTAAGGAGGGGAAGCAAGCTCTGCTCATCCTAAAACTTGAACCTCAGAGAGTTGATTAATTTTTAAGAAACATGCAAAATCAAACGCAAGACATTTTAAAAATACTCTTATGTATTTCTGCCTTTAATAAATAAACCTCTCTTTTGGATTTTTTTTCCAGGTACCTGCTGGTGACAATTATTGTGACTTATTATAACGTATTGTTGTGATCTATTCCTCCAGGATGGGTGCCACTGGGAAGTCAGAGGTTGCCCAGGGAGTGTCTCCAAGGGGCTTCTGTTCTGCTGCCAGTTCAAAGCATGGCAACAGCCCAAAGCAGGAGAGAAAGAGGATCAGCGGGACCTCATCCTGAGACTTGCAGTTGGTTCCAGAGGAGTCTTAACAGTATGCCTGGGTGTTTTATTTTCTGCATCTTTAATATAGGGAACAATAACGTGCCAAGTGTATAAGCATATGTCTAAGTGATGCATGGTGTTCAGACCTGTGTAACTATTACTTTTAAACAAACACCTTTTGAGAAAACCAGAAAGATTACCTGTATTCTTAACAAGTCTATGCTTAATTCCCACCATCCTCCTTAACAAAACAGCACAAACTGCTTCAAGTAAGAAGCGAGATACCTACCACCAAAAAGAGCGTCATGAGCTTGTTTTTCATTTGTGTGGAGGCCGAAGTTTCTACCCGGAGCACAGGGCTGCTGCTGCGGGAGCGCAGCCACACGGTGTCAGCGTGATGCAGGGAACGAGCCCGGCCCGCTCCCGGGGCCCCGGCTCTGCCCCGCAGCCCGCAGCAGCAGAGCTGGTGCCAGCTGGGACCCGGCAGGGCCTGGGCAGTACCAGCACAGGATGCATCTGCTGTTTCAGCACTTGTTAGTCTGATAGTGGTTCAGATGGTGTATTAAGTGTCAGCTATATTAAATATTTATTAGAATATATTGCCATACTTCCTACAGCATCATAGAAATTACATGCTCCAAAATTGCCTCATCAAAAAATCAATTTTCATCTAAATGCCTTCATGAGATAAAATCTGTATATGTTATATATATATATATGCATATAACTAGATGTATCCCGTTTTGACTAGCTTTAAGAGTCAAGTACTCTTAAAGTGGGTAATATCGCCAGTTCTTCTCTAACAGCATTTTGTTGGGTATCTAATCAAATAACTAAAATAAAATGGCAATTCTACAGCGCTGTGTATTACTGCTATGGAACATAAGGACGAGCAGCAACGCTGAGCTTCTGACACAGCAAGCAGAGCCAAATGTTGCCTTCCCTTGCAATGCTGATCCCAGGTGGCTTCTCAGAGGCATTAGCCATGCTGTGATCCATGCAGGATCCCTGGCTGGGGCATGTTCTGATCTATGTAGCACTTTCCAAAGTGGCTAGTTCTTGGCTGTGGAGCTGTGACCAGAAGGATCGATGGAAAGAAAGAAACATTTCACTTCTCTGACATCTTATAAAAATACTTGGAGTCACAAGCAGAAGAAAAACCTCAGCTGAGCAGATTCCCCCAGATGGGCAACTACAGCTACATACTGAGGGGAAAACCCATTGAGAGACATTCAGGCAGTTCCCAAGGTAAGATGAGCTGGCCTTCTTCATTAACTCCTGCCATGTTGGATTTCAGAAGCTTGTTCAACTTACTGACCTTGGACTTTTTGACCTCAGGACAAGCCTAGAATGAGAACAATGGAAAAGACCAAATGTGACCCTTTACCTATTTCCATTGCTCTGCATGTTTGCTCTCTTGCATACACGGTGTTCTTGAGAATTCAGTCGAAACAAATACTCTTTTCCACCGAGATCAATGAACTCTAACACTGACCTTCCTTAAGGTGGCAGAAACTGGAAATCTGAACTTAAGCATTTTCTCAGCAAGACTGTTTACTTTTACTCCCTGGCTTTACAGTGTGTAGTGGTCCTCAACTAATTCTCATGCTTTTCATCCAACAGGCATTGCTCTCTTGCTCTTGATTCACAGAGATGAAGGTGCAAATTTTGCACAGTATAGTCTTTCTGTCTTGCTCTCGTTGGCTGTGAAGCTGAACCCCAGAGGGATTGCCATCTGTTTTCTCCTTTACCAATCCTCTCCACCAGGCTCTTCACCTGGGGCTGGAGCTGTGTGATACCAGAGCACTGTTACAGACGCTGGCTGGGCCATACATATTCTTGGATCAGCGATGGCTCAGCGCATGGGATGTAACCAAAGCCTGAGAGTTAGGGCAAAGTAAGTTCCTTCAGAGCATGGCATTGTGCCAAATTACAAAGTCCATGACAAGATTCTCTCTCATCAGAAGTCATCAGGTGTCCTCTTTGGTTAAGAATAAAGACTTTTTTTTCATTGCGTACATTAAGAAATACATAATTAAGAAAGCATAATTAACACCATACCATACCGCAGTGTATTAAGATTATATCTTATGCCTTCCCAGATGTTACACTGTCTAAGGCTTGAACAGGATTTCAGATCTATTTTGATTCCTTGTCCATCACATTCACTCACCAGATATGCTGGCTTACCACTTACTTCCCCAGCAGGCTGCCCTTTTAGCTGTTTATAGAACAGTTTCTTGTGAGATTTGTGCTCCTGCAAGCGCTCATTGCCCAGCAAATGCCAGAGGAGTCAGCCTGTGTCCTCCTGGGAGCCCCCCCAGGCACACAGCCCCATGTGCTTCCCCCTGCATTGTACAGCCTCAGGACTTTAGGCCACAGGTGGTCTAAACCAGTGTGACTGCAGTTATGTCAATTACCTAGGCTGACCTAAGTCCTGAAAATTGGCTGAAAAGCTAGTTCTTAGCATTTAGCTCAGGAGCAGGAAAACATATTTTGTAGCTGCTGAAAGCTGTTAAATACCTGCTTTTTAATAGGACTAATTTAAAACAACAAACATTTCTTTAGATTGTGCATTTCTTTCAGCGGTCCAATTAATGGGGCTGAGTAATGAATGGAGGCACCGCTGGATTGTGTTTAGACTGCAGTAGCATGTTAGCAACCTTTTGGTCCTGCTCGTGAGGCTGTAAAATGCTTTGTTCCTCACAGCATAAACACTATTATACTACTATTAGGGTTGGATTTACTTACCATTAAGCAAATGTAAATACTCCTGCATTTGGCACTGCCCCAGTAACAGAAAGGAGCTGAGGAATGCTGCCACAGCACCCAGGCAGAGGTTTCAGGGGGAACTTTTCAGAATTGTCTCAGATTCACTGCTCTGGGAACGTGAGCTCAGACCAGCACAGAGAAGAGCTGAAACAGCCAGGGCGAGCAGTAATGACTGCAGGCAGTTGTTCTCTGATGCAGGAGCAATGCTGGGTCGCTGGATCGTGCAGTGGTGATGGGACCTTAGTCATGCTTCTGAACTGTTCAAATGCTAAATGTGTTGAGGGCTTTAATATAGTTTGGGAACAGGTTCCTTGAAGAAATTCCTGGTATTTCCTGGTTCCAGGCAGGCTGAAAAACACTGTGAGAATGTGGTGGCTTTTGGTATGTCCATTTATGGGCATGAATCAAAGGAACTGCAGGGAGGAAAAAAAGTGGAAAATTAGAGGAAAAATAAGTTAACTGAGCTACTTCCTCTCAGATTCTTCTTGGGTTTTGGGCAAAGCCTTACACTGGTATTTCATCCCAACTTCTCCTTGCTAACTACTTCCATATGTAGGCATAGTATAGTGTCAGTTAAAGCCACATTTAAGCACTGTTTTTAAACAACTTAATTTTTTGGTGGTAGGATGCAAAGTCAGAATGGTTGAATTATTATACATTTAGGTAAGAATATTACTGTTCCTTCTTACATTTAATGTCCTTTTTGGTGTAATGCTTTCATGAAGTGTGATGTCTGAAAAAGCGATGCTACATGAAAAAAATACAAATAATCTAGTTAAGAGTATGCTATTTCTAGTGGTGTCCAAAAGTCAGTTTTCTCAGCTGAGTCCCTGTCTTTTTGAGACAAACAACTGGATACTGTTCAAAGACTTATTTGTTCCTGTGTGGTTACGGATCATTAAAAGTGGCTCATTCTTGAAGAGTTTCTTAACTAGTGTCTTTTGGATGTTTCTTAGCTCTGAGGAATCTGACAAATTTCCATCTGGAGAGTAAAGCCTATTTCATATGAAAAGGCTATAATCTGTGTCTGTTGTTCACATCTGTATTGTGTTAGAAAGCTAAGCTGCAAATCCATACAAAAGTGTTACAGCACAAAAATTTGAAACATGATGGATGGCTTAGTGTTATTTCACAAATTATTTGGTATTTAGGTCTCCAGACACCTTGATTTCCTGTTTAATGATTAATTACCATTTATTAGATGAGTATTGACTTTACAGTGGTCCTTTACCAACTGCATTATTAGTATTGCTGGAGATCCATTTTAAGAAGGCAGTCCTTTGAAGGTATATGCCTTCATATATGAATAAAATATTTTAAAAGCACAGTAACAAACCTGCATCATAGAATTTTCAGAGCATCCAAAAGCAAACTTCCAAAACAAGGTGTTTTGGAAGGAATGTGACCCAATGTTCTCTGCCATGTAAGTGACTTCGGACTTTTGAACTTGAGTTTTTATTCTTGCATCTATGTATCTTAGGCACAAAGAATGAAACCAGGAAAACTCTTTATGGTTGAAAGGTCCACATTTTAACCACCATTTAAGATGCCATAAATTCCACACAAGGGCTCCTTTTTCCCAGGATACCTTTGACAGAAAGTCTCACAAGCAGTATGATGCCTAGCTACACCTCTAGGAGACCTTATCAGAAAGTATTTAAATTTACGTACCTTCAGAGATAAAACCCTCAGGAGTCTAACACCTGTAAAGTGGTGTGAAATACATGCTCCTGTCAGAAGACTACATGTGTCCCTGGAAAAAAACGAGGGAGTGCAAATCATTATAATGAAGTGGTAGCTTAGATTTATGATCCTTGATATGCTTAGGGGAGAGCACAGATTTGCATATGCAGCATACTTCCTGAATTCACACCGGCAACAGCAAACCACCTCTAAAATATTTTGACAGGAGGTGTCTTCTGTCCTCTGCTGGCCTGTGAAGTAGTGTGATAATTGGTCAGATGGCAGGCGAAGCATCATCCCGGCAGATGATAGTTCGTGCTCCCAAGCTGTTTTTGTGGACCCCCTTTGCGGGTGTCTAGTTACAGATGACCCTTCCTAAACTACAGCACTGCTGCTGCTCTCTGGCCCTGCAGCCTGGGATGCCAGACACAGCTGGTGGACAGTGCAGAGAAGGCCACAGCGCTGTGCAGCTGAGGTGTCTGACAGGTAGGAGATAGCTCACACCACAGAAGACTGGGAGCAAAACCTGAATGACTCTCATGAGCCAGCCATGAGGCTCAAGAAGTTGATGGTATAAGGAATGGCCATTCATTATAATGTCAGATACCACCTTGTCAAAGAATGCACAGTAGAGCTGTTAAGGAACAGGCTTGAGCAGCATCATAAACACCCCATCTCTTAAGAGCATTAATCCCAACCTGCCAGATGTATCGTGCTTCTTTCTGTTCTTCTGATCCTGAGAGCTGCTATAGTGATGGCTATGAATGAAGTCCACGTATGTCCTGTCCTTGCTGGAACGAGAAATGAATTTTCTTGTTATTTGGGGGTGGAGCCACAGTAGCAGTCAGACAACCAGTCCTTGTGGTTTGAGTGTTTGAAGTGTTTCCAGGTTGAACTGAATGGCTGCATCATATTCGTAACCTGGGGGCGAGGGAGGGGGAACAGAGAGAGAAAAAATGCTGAAGAGTCTCAGGGAACGTAAGAGCCAGAGGCTACCCAAAACTATTTCATATGGGACACAGAAAGCCACTTCCTCATGCCAAGAGAATTCCTCGTATTTTTGGAGGAAGGGGAAATGCTTCTATGGCCCTGTGCAAAGCCTAGTGAGGCCGCTGGCAAGCCTCCCGTTGACTTCCCATTAGTTTAGGGCACTCTTGTCCATCGTTAGTCAAAGCTGGTGTTACACTGATCTGCCGCTAATGCTCGCTGAAATCAATGGGACTGGAAGGTGCTCAGGAAGGATGGACATTTTTGCAAGCTAACACTCTTTCACCACCAGGAAATTCCAGATTGAACTTGTTTGCCTGAAAAGGATTCTTGTTGGAGAGTACGTGTTTTTTCTGAAAACGAGAACTAATGCTTCTAGTGCAAAGGTTAATTTTAAATTCAAAGAATCCCATTGTCTTAACCAAGGGCCAAAAAAAAGTCTGTTAATGTAAGACCTAGCACAGGCCTTAAGCTTTCCTTTTAGCTTTAGGGGGATGGGGTAAATGACTCGCAACTGTCCTTATACTGCTTTTTGCTTATCTGAGAACATTTAGGCTGTTATCAAAATGTGTAGCTCTTATGACACTTTTCATCTGTGGGCCTGAAAGAGTTTGAATCAATGGGTATTTGACACTGTCATGTAAAATGATTTGCCCTTGGTCATCAAGTAGGAATATAACTCAGGTATCTGCTGTCTGAGTTCAGTGCTCTTACCTACCATAGCAAGGTCTTAATTCAAACAAAACCACATCTGAGTTAGCTCTACTCTGCATGAAGGTTAAATCAGAAAAATCTTCAGAGGCCACTTCCAACCTGTGTTACTCTGTGATTTGTCATCATACAACTCATTAGCTCTTTACTGAGAATTTTACCAAATTTTGAATGTCTGGATTTGACTCTAGTCAAAAGCCACTCAACATAGATACTTTAAAAACATTTTCCTTGCCTTAGTTGAAAACAAATCTTAATCAGTGGAACACTTCAATGATGTTAAGCACGTTGCATGGTGTTTTACTGTAGCAGTCAAATACTATAGTGCCCAGCTGGCTTATTTTAAAGCCACCACATGTGATGCATGAGGAACCTGCTGTACTTTAGTGCAATACCAGGCCTGGAAACGCAAGCCTGGCCCTGTCCTCCGTTCCAAATTCAGAAAAATATCAGAAAAGTAACAAACTACAGTTGGTTCACTAGTAACAGAGAAAGTAACTATAAATCATTAGCTTATTCAGAAGTATATGTGCTTCTGGACAAAAAGACCCCAAACTCTCCATGCACTGTTTTTATCTAGTGCGCAAAGCCAAGCCCTTCTAGAAATATGTGAAGTAATATGGAAGACTAAAGGTAAATGAAATACCAAGCCATTTATATAAAAAATATAAATACTTTATTTTCAACTAAAAAGGTGCAAACATGTAACTTTTGGTCACACTTCTCAACAAATAAACTGTTCAGAAAGAGCCATAGTCAAAGAAAGAAACAAATGCTCCAGTGGAAAGACTGATGAGCTACAGCAGAGCCCTTTCTCTTAAAGCCACTTGTCCAATAAAGTGGAAGTAAACATATTTTGCCAGATGAATGCTTTGTAAGGATACAGGCACCTCTAACATGTTCATCTTGATCTCAGCTCACCATTTGGCCCTATCTGAACAGTTTCCACTAGAGTATCTATTTCATGCTTTGAATGCATTGTCAGACAAGCTTTAAATCCTACCTATCTTGTTCCAAAAAAAAAAAAAAAGCTATCATTGAAATTCCAAAGCATTAAACAAAGGCACAAAACTTTAAATTAATTTAGATAACTGTACAAATATATATACACACAGTATTTACAATATTAATAAAAAGTAGCTTGTTACAGGTAAATTAACTGCCACAAGCTGTCCAGTCTAATAGACATAATTCTGATTCTTGTTAACCAAGCTACATGAATCAGTGTCGGAGCTGAAACATTACTGTCCTGACTAACAGAACACCTCCTACTTAGCACGTTGCTGGGTGAGGGTTTGCATTCCAGCTGTTGCTGTCACACTAAACCAGCACCAGCAAACATGCTAATGGTCTCCTTCTCAATTGCACTACTAGATGAAGCATGCTGTACCACATTAAGGGAACATTTGCTTGAATCTGCTTTTCCTGCCTATTTACCTTAACCCCTTCACACCACCTCACAAAAAACATGTTCTGAAGCCGTATCTTGCTGTGGTCCCACCATCCGTTTTACCTTCTTCAAACCACCATTTGGGGTCAGTTGAAAAATTGTCTTAAGTCACACGGAGCAGTTTGTTGAAATTTAAAAAAACAAAACCAAAAAAAACAACCAAAAAACCTTGATTTAAATACCTTGTGCTATTGAATCATGTTTACAAAATGAGATGCAAATCAGTTCAAGTTGAGAATCTAGTTAGTGCCTCCTTCTGGCTTTATGCCATGTCTCCATACATCTTTCTGTAGTACAGAGACTCAAAGATGTCATTGTCTCCAGGGCAGTTGTAGTGGCACGCGCAGGTCTTGATGAACATCATTTTCCTTTTCATGATCTCCCCATCAGGGCACTTGAACTCCACGGGGAGGGTGGCTGTTCTGTGGGGTGTGCAGCAGCGCCCATCAGTGCAGACACCACAGAACTTAGCTCTATAGGTCTTCACACTGGTACAGCCAGACAGCTCAAACTTGATGGGCTTGGAGATTTTGGGGGTACGAATGCATTTTTTGCCTTTCTGTTAGGATATAAGTGAATACAAAATGTTTAGAAGATAGGCTTTCCCACAGCACTAAGCTTGCAAGCTAAGGGCAAGCAGACACGCTAATCCTCATTATATTCTCATTAGACAAGAGTGTCTTACATAGTGCCACAATGCATGATGAGAGAAAATTATTGACATTTAATTGTAAACTATTCACCGCTAGGGCAAAAGTCAAATTTCAGGGTAAATCACTTGAAACAGAGTACCAGTCAGAAATGCACGCTTTTTGTTCAGACACTGGGGTTTTGCTAGGGGATTGAAGCAGTCTAGTAGATCACACATAAAGATGAGATTATTTACCTTGATGTTCTCCTCCAGGTCTGCTTCGCAAGGTCTCACCATGCAGAGTCTACTCTGTTTCTCCAGCCTGCAGAAGGCATTGTCATTGGTGACCCTGGTCGAGATGCCCATGCCACAGGTCTTGGAGCAAGCGCTCCATTCTGTGGTCTGCACCAGGCAGTTGGCACGCATCATCGTTGGGTCTGGACCGTAAGTTTCTTCCAGTCTGTAAGCTGCAGGAGGCAAACAACCAAGGTGAGACCAGCGCCTGACCTCATGCTAAAGGCTCTCTTCTCTTCCCCAAGAAATTCAGGCAGCCACACTTATTCTGTGGGACAACTCCACTTACTGCAGCACTCCAGTTGCCGGGGTGCTCAGTCCCACTGCCTTCAGTGGGCATGCACAGTGTCCCTTACCCCCAGACTGCTGTCCGCAGAAGGACCCCCACTCACCAGCGAGAGCAGGTCCCACGGCGGTCTGCTCTTTAGCCTCATCGCAGACCCACTCCTCGCAGCACTTTCCAGGGAGCTTCACCCGGCGTGGGTAGGGGCAGTCGGGGCTAGGCAGGCGGACGTCCATGCTGCAGAGGGGCACGCAGCCCACCGCCCCGTCCAGGCAGGTGCACTGGTACTTGCAGCTGCTCTGGAAGGACTCGCCGCTCCGGTACACCATGCCGCCGAAGACGCACGGGGCGCCGTCCCGAGCTGCGAGGGGCAGGAGGCGGGAGGTGAGGCGGGGCGGGGGGCGACCGGCAGGCGCAGCGAGGCTTCCCCCTTCCCCGTCCCCCTGCCCGGCGGGACCCCGGCCCCATCCCCGCGGCTGGCGGCAGCCCCGGCCCCCACTCACCGGTGCAGACGCCGATCCTGCGGTTGGCGGGGGAGCCGAAGTCGCAGAAGAGCCCCTTGTGGTGGTCGCAGGGGTCGCGCTCGGTGCAGAGCTCGCCCAGCTGCTTGGCGCAGACGCGGCAGCAGCCGCAGCCGTCGAGCACCAGGGAGACGCCGGCGGGGCAGGTGGGGCCGGGCCCCGCGCCGCACTGGCACTGCCCGCTGCACTCCTGGCCCTGCGCCTCCTGCAAGCGGCGGGGAGAGAGGGGGCGTTAGGGGCGTCGGGGCCGCCGGGGCCGGGGCCGGGTGGAGACGCCGCGGGCGGCGGCACTTACCGGGCTGAGGAGGGCGAGGAGGAGGGCTACGGCGAAGCTGGCTGGGGCCATTCCGCGGCGGTCGGCGGCTTGTGGGCGACGCGGCGTCGGGCGGGCAGGGGCGTCGGGCTGCACGGCGGAGGGGCGGTAGGATGAGGTGAGGTGAGTTTCTCGCCGGGCAGGTCTCCTCAGCGGCGCGGCCGGTCCTGTGGCGGTGAGCGCTGGGCCGTCGGGTAGCTGCGGGGTGCTGCGCTGCGCTGCTCCGCTCCGCTCCTTCCGAGTGCGGCGGGAGGGTGGCTCTGTGACTGCCGAGGGCCCGGGCGGCCGCCCCTTTATACGCGGCGGCGGCGCGGCTTCGCCAATGGGCTGAATGGGGCCGCGGACAAACAGCGACATTCCGCGCATTCCTGCGCGCCGCGCCGCGCCGCCCGCCCCGCCCCCCGCTGCCACCGCCGCCCCGGAGCGGCCC
>JAVJGJ010000059.1:54990797-55005479 GCA_035590215.1 Microhierax caerulescens | reverse complement strand
GCTTCATAAACCAACCTGAGCAACAGTTTTTGAACACAGAACTAAGACAATATTTTTCTTAATTGCATATTCAGTTCAAAAATGTTTATGATGTTTTTGTTTATTCATTTTACATATTATCTATTCTGCTACTTTGAACCGAGCAGACAAATGTTCTGCTACTTGAAACATTTTCATGTACTTTGATAACGCAGGAAAAAGAAGGTAAAAAATCATGAAAATTGTTTTTGTTTGTCTTCTTGAGATGCACCATAACTCACACAGCAAACATTCTAGGTTTGTATAGTTGCTAAGCTTCATCTATATGTCCATGTTTTTTTAGTATCCTTTGGAAGATGTTAGCACTAATAGTTTTCACAATTCCATTGCTTCACAATTGCTTCATATCTCATAAATCAAGTGTCTTTTCAATTTTTCTCGGTTGTGGATTATAAAAATGTCCTGTAACTATCATTGTCTCTCTCTTGACAAACACCTGGAAAGATACTATTTGTTTTGTGAAGGAAGGGTATTTTGATCAAGAAGCCAAGGAAGCTCTCATTTTTTGTTGTTTTTTCATTTAGTGCTGCTAAGAAGAACATTCTCAGCAAAAATGTTAAGTACTCTACTTACACCAAAAGTGTGAGTACTGATTTGTCCTTCTTTATGCTTATTTTTTGCTGGTGGGCTTAGCCTGTTTTGGTCCCATTGTATGTTTATATGCATACAGATGGATGCTGGTAATCTATTGTGAGATTTGTATTCAAGCAGAAGTCCTGTACTTTTCAGGTTTTTTTTTCTTTAGACACTCACCACACCCCTGAAAGTGAAGCCCATGGCACTGCCCGATGCAAGAGACCAGGAGATTCCTCATTCTATTGATGTTGCACCAGAAGCAGAAATGTTAAAAAAGATGTAAGCAGAAAGTTGTAGAATAGGCAGTGGTTTCACAGAAGGACATGTTGTAAATCTGTGAAGACCCCATTCCTACAAAGAAATGGTGGTGGTGTGATCACCGGTGTGATTAGCTGTTCCCTTAATGACATCAGTAGAAGCCCAAAGTTATAGCACTAGCTGGTCAGCAGGCATGAAGCTTGTGCCACTGCAGTGGGAGAGGATACCACATTGTTGACTTGTACTCACAGGATGCTGGGAACATCTCAAAGTCTGTTGTGGCTGTCAGCACTTGATGCCAGGGCTAATGAGGGGAAGTGGGAAGTTTGGAGAGTGAGAGAAGATGCTGAGGCAGGGCTTCCAGAAGTGGCTGGCCAGCCCCACCAGGAGAAGACCCTCTACCACGTGCTTCACCCTCTGACAGTGCTACAATGTGGAGGCAAAGGAAAATTAAAAAGAAGCTCCTTTACCAGCAAAGAACTGGAATCACTTGACTGGAGTTCAAGAGATGGAAGAGAGAAAGAGGGAGACAAGTACCTTAAGAAGTTACATCTGTGAATATTTTTCCTGTCAGTGTAATACTTCCTCTTTTGAGAGAAAGAATGTCAAACCCTCAGGCTTCAGGAGCAAAGGAAAAGGCCACTCATGTTTCCTGATCAGGCTTGGGTCTCCCCTTCTGCATGTCCTCTCTGCTTGGCCTCTGGTCACCCTGCTGAAAGCCAGGAAGGGTAGAGCATGGCCAACAGGCCAGGCTTCCTCCCAGATGGCTTGCCTTCTTTGTGCTTGCCTGGTGTGTGACTGTTGCTTGTGCCTGCTGGAATGTTCCCCATCCTTCTTAGAAGCCCCTTTAATTATTGAAAGGCTGCAATAAGGTCTCCCCAGAGTATTCTTTTCTCCAGGCTGAACAACCCTGCCTTTCCTTCTAGGAGAGGTGTTCCATCCCTCTGATCATTTTTGTGGCCCTCCTCTGGACCCACTCCAACAGGTCCATGTCTTTCCTGTGCTGCTGGGACAGGGGCCCCAGAGCCAGATGCAGTGCTCCAGGTGGGGTCTCACAAGAGTGGAGCAGAGGTGCAGAATCACCTCGCTCAACCTGCTGGCCATGCTGCCATCTGTTTGGCAGCAATGAGCATTTCCCCTTCGTACAAAGAGAATGATTCACTTGAAATTGTGGAGAAAAGTCACATTTTCATCTAATAAATAAGGGGCCTGCAGCTGACTGAGAGATTCCCTTGCCCTGCCAGTCTCCCTCCCTGTCACTCATACACTGCTGAGCCCACCATTTAATCACCTGCAGGGGAGGGAGGAGAAAGGGGATTCATGGAGTGAGCTTGGCTAATACCAGAAAAGAAAAAATTTTCTGTGCTACACCAAAAAGGGAGAAGAAAGAAGAGTCCATACAGTAAGGTATTTTTTTTCTCCTACTACGTTGTAAAGGAGAATGTAGATACACTTTAAATTTAAACCAAATAGTAGATCTTATTTTTAATGTAATTCAACTCTTTGGACAGATTAGTGCACCAGGGCACTGTGTGCAATACCAATAGTTTGGTCATTCTTCTGGCATCAGTGGGGCTCTGTAGGGGTTTGGCCTGGCCGTGGTCTATTTATTACATGATATCCCAATAGCTGCTGTTCCACTGATGACATCTGGGTGCACACGAATGCTTCAGAAATGGTCTGCCTGCATATGAACATGGCTGACTGAGTGCAGCTGTATGGCCACTGGCTCAGTGGCCATCCTGATGCTCTGCAGTGCTGCCCGTGCGTCAGGCTCAAGCTTTCAAGGGTTCATTTGACTGCCAGGTGTCATGGCACATGGAAGACACAAGACCAGCCCACTCTGCTCACAGGCAGGGTTACATGGGACCATAAGCTAAACACCATAGCTACATAGATTTTCCTAAGGCAAGAGGAGTCCTCTCCAGGCCCAAAACCCCTGCCAGAGGACAATACCCCAGTATTATTGCACAAAGTTGTTTTCTTATAGGCAGAGCAAGACCATAGCCTCCTTGTGCTTTGCTGAGGTCTGAGCTTTTCAGTCCACGTGAGCCATTAGTTGCTTTCTGGTTCCCCTTCGACAGATATTTACAGACATTAGTGGAGCCATTTTTCTAAAGAGATCGTTCTTCTAAAACATGCCTCACTACAATCGAAAAACCCAGATATGGCAAAGTTTTATTAGAAGTACTGACTATGAGATGAGACCTGAGAAATTGAATTGACCTGATAATGGAATGAAAGTCTTCGTTACAAAATGGAGACGGAGGGGGGGTGGGGAGGGAGGGCAGAATTAAGTTTAGAACTTAATTCCTCCATGCTCAACAGCCTCATTTACAGGAAGAATACAACAAATCTCTTGTTTTTGCAGCACAAGGGCTTTATACAGGTAAACATGTTGAGAATGTTGCCTGTAGTGTTTGCCCAGCTAGACCATAAAGGATTGCTGTGAGCAAGGGGAGCTAGTGCCATTGCACAGCACCGGTGAGTTCTGCTTTCCTCCTGCCTCCATCTGCCCCAGTGCCAGGGAGGGCGACCACTGGAGTCGTACTGCTCCTGTGAAGCCATCCAGGACATTTATTCTGAGTACAGACACAGTGGTCTTCCATCTTGCAATTACAGAAGCAAGAATATCCTGTCGAGCTGTCTCGCTTTCCTTCCTTCCCCACTGCCACCGCTTGGTATGGCTGTAGGGAATATAAATGGAACAGGAAATTTGACCGCGTCCAGGATCAATGTCATTAAAGACACATCTTGTTTTAAAATCTAATTTTATATAACTGCTCTGTTATATAATATGCTTTTGTTTGTCGTCTTGATTTTTATCGAGGTAGTGTACATTCCCCTGGACCTTTTCATGAAGGAATGTTTATACCTGTGGGCAAGCGCTAATGGCAGTGAAAGGCTTGCATTCATGGGAACAGCATTTAGCAATTCATGGTTGCCAAGGTAAGCAGCAAAGGCATGCCCTCTGCCACTCCACTGCCTCTAAAAGAAACAGTCTCTAAGGTAACGGGCTAGCACCCCTTGAGGCCAAAAATCTTTAGCTTTTTAGACAGAAAAACACATTAAATAATACCAATAAAAGCATTTTTTTTGTCCAGGCAGTTTTTCTTCACAACAGAAAAGGGGCTCAAAGTGTTCTATTTTTGGTACTGCACAGGAATTTAATTCAGATGCTGCCCAGTGCTTTGTGCACTCAACACCCCTTTGACAGTTTAGTTTCAGGAGCACATAGGACTAATGAGCCAAGGCGTGACTGCAGTTGGAGGTTGGCGTCTCCCAGGCCTGTGACTGTTGTTCAAAGTGAATAGGCAATTTCCCTGATTAGCTTGGAATTTGCAGCATTATCTGGATGGTTATTTGGCATGAGCCCTTTTTCCAGGATCATAGTCAGTGTGGGAGATTGAGTCACCTGAAGAGAAGGTCTGCAGAGGCAGCACTTGCTAGATGCTGCTTGTCATGGGGCAGGACAACGGGCTTCTCTTCTTGACTTCATCTTGCTCTGCAGTCACTTGCCAACCTCTCTTATCTTAGTAGCAAAAGGGAGAAGTAGGTGAGTCATCACATTTTCCCAGTGCAAGATTTTAATTAGGGGAAGAAACAAATAGTAGAGGGCTGTTTTTAAAACTGAATTCTAACAGAAAGTAAAATGCAGCAGCCAGATCGCCTTTCTGGTAGTGTTGGTGCATCAGAGACCCGTTGCATGCAGAAGACAACTTGTCATCTGCAGGATATTTATACTGTGTAACATCAGTACAGTCTGCTGGATGTGGGAAAAAGCAAACCAAGCATTTTCTGGATTATTTTTTTTCTAAATGACTCAGGCTATTACAGTTGCTTGACAATTATAAAGTGACAGTTTATAGACTGCAACTGAGTAGTACAGGACCTGGTGGTGGTAATATGTCTTCTTATATCTGGTGCAGTTCCTGCAGCTCCTGGAATTGTAACAAAAGTTTTAGAGCTCTTCATGAAAGTAGAGGTGCCTCCTGGAACCCTTTTGCAACTTGTTCAACAGACTTCTTGCTGATATTAATGTGTTTTTACTCACCCACATTTCAGTAGGCTTTTGGGAATAAACCTCATGTTATTGAGCTGATTTATAACAGTGCAGGGGGTTAATGATTTGCTTACTTTCAGTCTGACGGAAAGAATACTGCCTTCATTGCATTCAAAGAAAGGACATGTGTCACTGACAATGCACTTCTCCATTTACTTTCATTTCATGTTCTACAGGCTGAAGTAATTATGGAACAACTATGGAGTTTCTTGAAGCATGGTAACATAAAGAACTTTAAACAAGGAAATTAATTAGTTACATCATCCACCCCAGAAACACCCACAGTGTGACAATTTTTTACTATGCAAAAGATGCAAAGTCAAGGGCAAGGTAGGAAGTGTCCAGACACTCTTTAAGTTCAACACCTTGTGACATCCACACTTTGATGCAACAATCATTCGCATGATGTTATGAAAGAGAAGTCCTGCTCCATTTGAGACACATATTGGCTGGGGCTTACTAAATAAGCAGCAAATTGCTATTTGTTCATTATACATCTTGCTTTTTATTCACATCTCAGATGCACAAATGGACTTAAATGTCTCTTCAGGTAGGATGGAGACATGTAGCTGTCAGAGTAATTTGTGAGAAATGGCCTCTCTTCTGGGGCAGAGTCTGCAAGCACCTGAGCAGCCAACACAAAACATCCTCACACTGTCTCAGTTCCGGGGGTTTCTCTGGCTTGCCTGGAGATAATGGCCTCTTTCTGCAGTTTTGCAAGCTAAGTGACCCTGTGCCCGTGGGACTGAATGTTGTAAGCAGTAGCTTTGCGTGCCTAGCACATGCCCACAGCACTGAGTTCAGCAGTCACAGCCACCTCCATCTAAAGCATGACCAAGTTGTGAAATGAGTCTGGTCAGGAAAACAAAAGCACTGAGTCTCTTAAGTTCCTGCATATTGTCAGGAACATCCCTACAGATTTGGCTGAAACATGTCAGCAATGTTCATCTTGAGGAAGATAAACGATATGCAAAAGTTCAATTTGATACTCTTTTAACTAACAGAAAGTAAGTGCTTGAAATGTGATGTTTCAGACAACAGTAGTAATAGGGAGCAGTATTAGATTCATCCATGAACTAGTAAATAATAGTGACTAGGGACTGAGTTACAAAACCCAGCTTTTTAAAATGCGGGCTTCAGTTAACTTTCCTGAATTTGTGTTGGTATTTTTGTCGACTCCACAAAATAGGTTAACATGAGAATACGTATCTACTCTGTATCTATAGTTATAAAATTCACTGTATAAAATTTCACTGTAAGTGAAAAGGCAAAACTATGGGAAAATTAAAGTAAAACTTGATTGCTCATACTTTGACCATGTGGTTTATAAAGCCTGTCTTTCAACAGCTATAAAATACTTGCATTCCCATGTTAGAAAGATGAAAATATGTAACTTCCATTTGCTTAATAGTTCTTAATTTCAGCTGGAAACTGTATTAGTTAAATCTGACTTAATTGCCATCACATTTGCCTTTCTCTCCGATCTGTATCTATACTTCTGCAGATCCTAAGGCACAGTGTACACATGCATTTATATAGCATTTATATTCTAATGTACACATAAACTGTCATCTGAGGGGCTGATCCAAAATTCAGCAAGGTCACTAGAAAGACTCCTAGATAAGCATCAGCCTATCCCCCTGGACCTCTGAGCATGACTTTTTCTAATAAAGTATTCCCTAGATCCTGGTCGCTGCTCCCAGGGACTGCATTAAAGAGATTTTTCTTTTTTTTCACATTCCGGTTTTATTCAACCATTTAGCAAAAAGTTGACTGATGATGGGATTTCAAACATTCAGTGTTTCATGCAGCAGGTAGGTATTGGAGCTTTTAGAATATTCTTTCTATAACATTAAGACTTACTCAGTGCCCAAAAGTTTTTGTCCCAAAATGTTGGCAACTTGATTTTTGTCTGTGTTTTCAGTTTGGGCACACGTTGGAGAGCACAGACTCTTACCCAAAGCTTATCTGAATAAGTCAAACATCTTGATACTGCAGAACTGGAGAGGAAGTGATTTGAATATAAGGCTTTCTCGACAGATTTCCAATAATTCTAGTCCCAGTTGGCACTAAAAATAGCTTTGTTTTTGTAATGTTGACATTTATTTCCATGTCTATCTCAGACCTAGAAGTACAGAAGTAAAAACATTTGTGAAAAAGAAGAACCTAACATTTCAGGAAGCAAGGAAAGCTTTGGGTAGTACTGATTATAAGAGTAGGCAAAGATCTTTTATTTTGCTTTAACTCCTTTGCCCATCTTCACCTCAACATTTGCAAGGAAACCTTAAGATATTAAAATGTAGACTTCTTACATGAATACAGACAAATGTAATGATGCCTAATAATACATGTATTAGGAAAAGGAAAATAAAGGTGAACTGTGTTATCAAGAATGGATCCATTGTATTTGCTAGATAGTAGTAGATACTCCCTGAAGAGGGAGAGAAGTCCTTCTAGTGTATTTATGGCTAGACTGAAGTCTAACTTGTGAAGTGTTTCTCTAAAAATGCTGGTATAGGCCATGGGTTTTGTCTCCTTCTGGATTAAAAAATAATTAATCCATTTGCAGATAAAATATTGTTTTTCTTTCAGTCCCATGGGTCATATGTATGGTTGATAAGTAGAAGGTAGTAATCTTATCCCTGCGCACTGCCACTTACTCCACCACAAATAACATGCCTCTGCTTCATTGTTAGAAATAATTTGCACTTTGTGGTGATTTCCTGGCATTTGGGCTTCTGAAAATCTCCCTCATTTTCTACGTTAATGTCTTACTGCAACTGGGACTGGTTTAGAGGTGATGATACGTGAGCCAGGAAGAACTCCACCTTGTTTTCGAACCAACAAACAGTTCATTGACCTGACAGCTAAAACCACCAGCATCCTTTTGCTTTGAAACTAAGGAAAAGTGATGGGAAAGTCACTAAAAGACAGTAAATGTGAACCACTTTTAAATGCCAACCTGGTTTTAAATAGTGTTTTGACAACACACAGAAAACTATTTTGAGACTTACAGGACTTCTGCAGGAGCTGGTGCAAATACAATGAAAATTTAATGTTTACATAATCTATAAATAGAACAGTAAAGAAACCCAAGTCCCACCAGGATCACAAGTCAAAAAGGAGTAGGAATAAATAAGATCATTAATACACAGGTTGATTGATTTTCTTTTTTTGCCTTGGTAAACAATGAAGTCGTTGATATACACATGTCTGCAGACATGTACAAACATGCAAAACTCAGAGAAAATGAAAATGTTTATCAAGGCCCATTTCCCAAAATACTACCTAGAGGAAGCGGTTGAAGGTATAACAGAAAGGAACCATTTTTTTTAGATTTGTAACTAACTTTTTTAAAGCAATTTAGATCCTAGAAAGACACTAAGGTCACTCAGATAACATTTTCTAGAGGTAAAATTAATTGTAAAATAGAGCCTAGTGCAGACAGAAACACAGCCTGACACTATATGTGGGAAATTGTCCATATCCATCCCTGGCAGTGTTCCGGGCCAGGCTGGATGGAGCTTTGAGCAACCTGCTCTAGTGGAAGGTGTCCCTGCCCATGGCAGGGGTGTTGGAACTGGTGGTGATCTTTAAGGTCCCTTCCAAACCAAACCATTCTGTGATTGTATGATTCACATGTGCATGCTTACTCACTTATCCAAAATGTAAAATCTCTAAAAAAGAGTGACTTCATTATCATATAGTAGAAAGATAACTTTTGATAAACTGGGGTGGAAAAATATCAACTTCAAGTGTTTGAGAGAGTAGCGGGAACAACATGCTATTGTTAAGCTTTCTCATGATTATTTTTTGACAATTCATGTAAAATCAATGGAAATGCCTCTTGGTTCTTCGGGTTCAAAGCAAAAGTCTCTTTCTCTTCCTCACAAACTATCACCTATAAAAAGTCAACTTTTCCATTTCTAATCTTCAAAGTAAATTACAACTGATGGTGAGGTAATGCAATAAGCTTCATTAGTCTCATTTCCATAGACACAGTATTAAATAAAGTCTATTTCTCTTGTAGACATACTAATATCTTTATGCTACTAGTATAAAAATAATCTTATTTTTATATATACACCAGTGAGGAAATCACCAACCTTACAGATATAACAAGGTTTGAAAAATGAAGATAATTTTAGTAGAATTAAAAAAGTCTGCTCTGGGATTTAAGGAAGCTGAAGTTAATGATCTAGAATCCTTAAAAGTTACTTCCACTTCCCACAACGTTGACAGAGAAGAACAAAAATACATTTTAAAAGTTAAATACACTATCCTGCTCCCCCTGTTTTTCACCACAGGGAATCACTGAGCTAACATTGAGCTGCATTGAATAATTTCCCCCTATTTCAAACAGGGGGAATGATCATTGGTATTGGGGTAACTGGCTTTATTCACCTAGATGTTAGTTAAGGATTGTGGCCACTGACTTTCTGCCACTGTCTTCTTGCAACCACTTGTAATAGATTGTGGCTCCTTTAAGAGCTATTTAACCAGGTATCCCATCTGATCCTCCTGCAGTGTCCCTTAGTGCTCTTCCCTTTCTCAGCATTTCTGGCTCCTCACACTGTGCCAAACTCCAGGATGTGTCTTTGCACTCTTGGCACGTGTCTGTATCCATGCAGGCACCTCCAGCCCAGGCTGGCAGAGTGCAGTGTTTTCCAGGTGCAGAGCCAAATGTAGTTTTGACACCATGCTAAGTGGGGGGAAAGAAATATGCCTAAGGGGTCATGTCATGGAAAAGGTGGGTGAACACCCCTCAGTTTTGGATCAGATGAGCATATCAACCCATTAACAAGAAGCTGGTTGCACTGGTATGCAATGTACGTTGGAATAAATCATCTTAGGGAAGGTGTCAGAGGAGCAGTGCTACAGGAAACTAACCCACAGATTCAGTGCTCCTCAAAGAACAGGGGTTGTTTAGCTGGTACAATGCAAAGCAAATATGAATATAAATATAGGACTCTTTTACAATGTCCATGAACAAAATAAAGGGTGAAAATTTGCGTTTGAGCAATGTGATTTGTAAAATGGTGAGCTACAAGAGGGAATTCTTTTACTCTGCTTAGCTCCTAGTTACAATAGTGAAACAGCTTTTTGCATAAGGGTTTGGAAGAGACCAGTAAAAATTATAAGATTAGAAAACATAACACAGAGGAGAGAGTAAAGGAAATGGGTTTGTTTGTTCTAGAAGACAGAAGACTTGAAGGGAACACATTAACATAATCCTCCAATACATAAAATGTTATAGAGGGGAAAATGTACATCTGCTTTCCTTTTCTCTTTGGGAACAGGATAAAAAAAGATCTACTTAATTTTTAGCAGACAAAAAAATTAGACTTTAGGTGAAAATACCTAACTGGGTTATTGACATATTGGATCAGATGCTAAAGTATCTGTGGAGCACCCTCCATGCAAGGATTTCTAAGAGCAGTTGTAGACAACCGTCTGTCAGGCATAGCCTGTGTGTACTGAATCCTGCTTTGCTGCTGGAAGAGAGATTGGGGGCTTCCTTCTAGGCATTTGGGCAGCTTTGGATGACTTTAACACAACATTTAATACTGAGTAGCTGATGTTCAAAGTAAGTTAAGGTTTAGATTTTTTAGATAGTTTGTTTTGTGGTAATTACACTGACCTTTTCCTTCCTGCTTCATCTTTGTAAATTTTTGCATACTTACCTAATTCAGTGTATTTAATTAAAGTCATCAGAGGTACTCAAGAACTTACTCATTTTTTTTGACAATGCAGCTATTGCACAGAAGAGTTTACAATTTAACCTCTGTTTACCTGGTAAGTACCTCTGTTACTCTGTTCAGAAAGCAGAAAGAAACAGAATATATATTAGATATATTAGATATTTTGGTTTGAAATCTTAAGTTTACAGCAATAACAGCTTTCTGTTATACTCCATCTTCTATTTGTTAGTCATGTAGATTTTGTCAGGGAACAGAAAATAGCTAAAAATCCTCTTATAAAAAGTTTCTAGCAAAATTATTACTAATATACAAGTGTGTAAGGGAGTTCTCATTAAGTGTTTGCAGTTATTTAAACTCAGAAATGGAAATATAAACTGCATCTTTTTCTTATACAGTATCTGTATGGTGGAAGATGACTTACAGTTACAGGGAGCTATGCAAAATAAGAACATTCTCCTGTGCTTCCTACTAGTACTGCATGGTCAGCTTTAAGGAAGGCATACTGGGAAGGATTTGGAAAGGTGCATTTTGCTTTTCAGTGGACTGCTAGTGCTTGGGTTGGTTAGACGAGAGACACGGATCCTGGAGGTCACAGGCTGTATGCCAGGATTCACCGATTAGTCAGCAAGTTACATTTATGCATGCAAGAGAGTTGCTACATTTGCAGACTTTCATAAGAATTTATATAAAAGCACCTTTTCTTAGGCTAATACCAACAGAGAAATCCAGAAGACGATGAAAAGTTCTCTAATTAGCTTAAACCATTTGGTCTAGGAAGCTTACAAAGTGCTTGCCAGGTTTTTTTTTAATCCTTATCACTAAGTTTTCTAATATCAGCAAGGAAAAAACTCTTAACCATTAAATAAGGATTCCAGATTTCTAGCCTTTATCAGCAATCGCCTACTCCTGAGCAAGTGTTTAGGCTTTACACCTTAATTGGTGCTAACTGACTTCCAAAAGCCCTGTGTGACTGCCTACTTGCATGGCAGCCAGGGAAGGTTACCATCGGCTTTAAAGGGCCCTGTACAAGGCTGATTTAAGTGGCCTCCTGAACCTCTTTCTGAGCCCTGTTTCTCAAAATATTTTTTTTTACACAAACTCAACAGGACTTACCTCTGACTTGCTGAACGCAGAGTCAGGCCCCTGAAGTTTTTGGAATTGTCAGGCCAAAACTAATGTGGATGAGACAGCTGGAGGCCTGTCAGAGCATCAGTCCCAGGCTCTCACCAGAGCAAGTAGCTGGACTCTCGCACAGTAGTGAACAAGATTAGAATGACCCTACTGGGATAAATATAAAAACTAATGAGAGGAGGTCAATGTCACGCTGAATTCTAATCAACTCATTTTTTAGGATATGGAAAAAAGTTATTTAAAAAGCCCATTAGTTTTTATGTTTGTGTTGGTAAGAAGGAATGGAGCACAGGCAGCTGCCCTCTCTCCTGAACCATCCATCTAAACTTTTGGAAACTTTCAGAAATCATGCAAAGCTTCTCAGCAGACAGGGATGTACTCAGATGTCATTTGCACAATGACTTATGGCTAATTAGGTGGAGAAGCTGAGAGAGATAGGGGTTAGTTAGAAATGTCAGAGTCTGTGGATCTGTCCACACTGTAACTCAGGTGCTCAGCCTGTTCTCAGGCACCAGATGTCTATTCATTTTCTTCCATTGATGCAAGAGTCCTGGGCTGCCCTTTGGAATAAATCTAGTTTTCCCTGAGATTAAATGCACATTTTTTTTGTGGGGACAATTCACTATCAGAAAACACTAGTTCAGCTCTATGCAGTTTTTCTATGTTATTCTAGAAAACTCATGCTCTCAAATACCTTCACACAGCCTCATACCATGTTCCATGGTGTGCATTAATTTGACATCATGTTATAAAGGCACCGCTGCAGCAGGCTGAAATGTTCTGAAAGGTCATAACATAAAATAATTAAGTCTTAGGGCCACAGGGGCTTCCTATAGGCTGCAGAGGAGACAGCAGGTAAGGTGCTATACAGTACAGCCCTGAGCAGTATGGATACAAGTCACCAATACTACTGATGTAAGTAGGATCTCTCCCTGGGGAGAAGCCTGTAGTGATGTGATTGTAGCCGGTGCTGCAGAGATAAAATAGAGATTTCCTAAAACAGGGAAGACAGAGATATTTTTAAGGCTTCTCAGAAGAATGAGGAATACCTAAGAGGAAAAAATGTTTGCAACCTAATCAGACAAGAAAAGGGATGATGGATGAAAAGCTCATTCTACTTCTGCCAGTACTTCATTGTGATATGACTCAGCCAAGCTCCCAAATAGTGATTTACTTTACCATAATCCCTGCATTCAGTTATCACTGAAATGTATTTATTGGTGGTAGTTAGCATCTAGCCTTTGAAATGGTGCACTAAGTGCCTTGGTTTTATATTTCTTAGTCAGAAAAAGTCACAATTTAACTTTGTTTTGCAAATATTCTGACAAGGAAAGCTCTTTTTGTTTTGGTGTCCAATGCTTGGATGAGTTCCTTGCAGAATTTTTGGCATCCAAAACCCACGAGTTAAATGTAGCATCTTTTCTCCTTGAGCAGGGTGATATACAGTGAAGGTTCACCCCCCTTTCCTTCCCCATATTCCAAATCTCTGGAAAGAGAAGAGGCAGAACAGTTCCCCAAACCAGCATGAGGCTTTGCTCCAGAGAGCTCCAGGGGCACTCTAGCAACGATTGTGGCGTGCTGGCAGGAAACAAGGAACAATTTTTCTTTCTGCTCTTGAACCTTTGCTTCAGAGAAAAAGACAAAGACCTGGGAGATGAAAGATCTCAAACTCTAGACCCACTGTGGCTGGCACACAGCAGAGCCTTCTCAGCATGTCACCACCTGGGTTATGCCACCAAGTATAGGAGGCATCCGCTCACAGGCCTATTGGAAAATGGCAAATGTGCTACAAATGAGACAGTCTTTTTCAGTAATTTCTGCTTCTCGGAGAGCTTTGGCAATCCTGCCTCAGCACCAGTTAGTGTGTGCCAGGCAATCTGGCAAGGAATTTTGGTGGAAATATGGGCAAGCACCATGGCTAATCCTTTCAGTCCCATGCTTGGCCTTCCAGCAACCCATGTGGAAGCGATGCAATGTGGCGGTCCATGAGAGCTCACGGCAGCAGCGATTGCCCCTGCAGCTTACCGGTGCTTGGCAGCTTGCATGTCCCAGCTGGGTAGTCTTGGGGTACGAAGACATCTAATTGGTTTGGACAGATTTGATGGGTGCACTGACTAGTTCATTGACCTCTTGGGATTTCTTAGCAACGGAGTTATAAGGAAGTGAAGGATCTGTTGCACATATAGAAGAAAGCATATGCATTTATACTAAACTTTAAATCTGAAACTATTAACATAAAAACTTAGACCTCTAGAGGAAGAGCAGTGCAAAACAAAGGAGCGGTATTTTTATATCACTTCACCCCCAGGACAGCAGACAAGAAAAGACACAGCCTCGAGCTTCTGCTTTGTGCATTCCCTCCACTTAATAGCTTAGATATTTCTATATTGAGCAATATCAAAATGCTGGGACAGCAAAAAAAAAAAAAAAAAGCCTCAAACTTTTCCAAAGGCTGTTGTAGTCTTAAAAAACAGTACTAAACTAAGCAGTGTGCCTGCTAGTTCCCTTAGCTGTGATAAACATGTGTAGTTAAGTGCACAACGACTTTCACTAGCTATCACTTTACCTCCAAAGTAAAAAAAATCATACTACTAAAAAAGTCTGTTTTAAACAATGGTCATAAACTAATGATAATAATAATAAAAAAAGTTCTACGAGCACTCTCTGCTTTGGGTTTAATTGTAGAGATCTTAATTTATGTGCACAATTTTATTTTAAATGCTGCAGTCCTTGTTCAGGAAGGCTTTTCTTCCTCTTTGGACAGCTAACTCCCTTGTAGGGTGCATAAATACATACATGTATAATACACACCAAAGATCTGTGAACTGGTCTTATGTTACCTTATTTTATTTTATTTTATTTTATTTTATTTTATTTTATTTTATTTTATTTTATTTTATTTTATTTTATTTT
>JAVJGJ010000059.1:54891632-54983121 GCA_035590215.1 Microhierax caerulescens | reverse complement strand
CCTCGCCTCGCCTCGCCGCTCCTCTCCTCTCCTCTCCTCTCCTCTCCTCTCCTCTCCTCTCCTCTCCTCTCCTCTCTGCTCTTCTCCTCTTTTATTGAAATGCCTTGTTTCTATAGAACAAAAATTAAGTAATTGGAGAGCCCAGTTCTCTTGCTGGTGAAAGCAAGCTCCTTAGACAAAACACGGTTCTGATGGCAAGACAGACTCTGAATTGTACTCAGAAGAAGGTTTAAAACATGCAATTTCCAGCTATTTTCAGCTTACAGAATTTTCCAGGCTCTTTTGTAGCTCACTTTAGTTTTCCTTGAGTGCTATACTGCAAGTACAACAGCAGGCAGGGCAGCAATGGACTAACAGGAAACATTGCAAGCTCCAGCAGGAATCTTTCCTAGTCTGCATGAACTACTGAAAGGCTACTTTAACATTTAAAAGTCTTGCTTGACTGTTATCCAGTGGTAGATAGTAGGGCTTTGGGTGCAATGACTGCCCTGCTCCATCTGTACCAGGCAGATATTCTCTGCAGTCCTCCTCTTCCCCTCAGGGCATCCCTCAGGTGTACTGAGTGCCCTGATGGGAGATTGAACTGAATTCGAGCACCAAGTCAATCTAAATATTTGATTATGAGTGATGTTCCATATTTATTAGCAGTCAAGCTTTTTCAGGAGCCATACTAATTGCAAAACAGCAACTCTTTCTCCCTTGTTCTCTGTCAGTATATACACACACACGTGCACACACCACACATGCAAAAGAATCCAAATTAATTTCAGGAATGCCCAGATGTCACTGAGCGTGCTGGAAGGTAGCATCAACACAGGGCTGATACCATGAATGTTATTACATTTGAATGCTCCATCACTAGAGAAATGTTCTAACCCAGTAACTGAGGAATGGGAATTAAACCATTTTAGCCAGCTTGCTATCAAGGCATAATATATTCATAGTAGACTAATCAATCAACATTTTATCAAAAACAAGGACTGGAGATTTGCCATATGACTTAGTGGTGCCTGTGAGTCCCTGACAATGCTTCTGAGCCACACAGAGCAGCTCTGTCAAAAGGTATTGAGAGTGGAAAGATGCAAGCAAGAGCAAGTAGGAGGGAAAGAAACCCTAGAACCCGACCCTTCAGTTATGTTGGGGGTCTTTTCCCCTTTCTTTCTGTGCATGCAGAAAGCAGCTGATCAGATGCATTCTGCAAGTAGATACAAATACATGCACAAGAGCTAGGAACATCTTGTACAGAGATGTGAGTCAGTACTTGGCAGGTGGCTAACTGGAGTCAGATTTCCCAGACAATAATTACATTTTAAAAAAATGAATTAAAGAGACAAGAGAAGAAGGACTCATTCCCACCAGTTGAAAGCATGAGCTGTGAAATGAAATTCCCTTTTCTTTCCACGTAGTTGATTCTACATTGTTTCATTTGTTGCCTGCATAAAACATCCAGAAAAGATAATAAATCTTATGAGAGCATCTTTTTCTATATGGGTACAGGTTAGACTTGAGTAATTGTTTCTGTCCACCAATCTGCCCAGCCAGTTCTGATCCGAAAGCTGTACAGACGTAATAACAATGCAGTATGGTGTTCAAACATGTCCTGTGAAAAGGTCACAAGGACACCCCATTATCAGTGTAGTTGGCCAAGGAGAATGGCATGTGGTACACCATTTGTTTTATTGTTGGCTGTGGGCCAGAAAAACATGTCTGTAGCAAGACATCCAA
This sequence comes from Microhierax caerulescens, assembly GCA_035590215.1. Lineage (NCBI taxonomy): Eukaryota > Metazoa > Chordata > Aves > Falconiformes > Falconidae > Microhierax > Microhierax caerulescens. The sequence continues at coordinate 54,981,396 of JAVJGJ010000059.1, read as the reverse complement.
TGCACCTCGAGGACTATGAACTCAGGCGTGTCTGCTGCTCCTATGGCAAACAGCATTCAGCTTCCTCTTAGCCCTGAGTGACTGTATCTCAGGCTTACAGCACATTTTTTAATTTCACTGTGAACTACCAGATGCGGCCAGAACTGCAAAGCTGTAGGTGGGTTATGATTCTTATGATTGCATTTTGATTTTTAATTACTGCTGATTTCAGATTTTGATTATTTTCTGATGATCAGTCTCTTTATAGATATTTGAAAACTGCATTTTCGAAAACAACAATACATGAGAAAATGTTTGCCTTTGAAAGACAATCTGTCTACCTACCTGTCTATTTATGGATGTAGATTGCTAGCTATGGAAAAACAGAATGCCAAAGGTCAAGACAAATTAGTTTTGGGCACAGCAGTATAGTTCAACCTTTGTGTTCAAATTTTCTGATGAAAAGGCATACTCCTGTGTCAACCTCTGGCTCCTGTAATGAACCAGATCTCCTCTCTAAATGAGGAGGCTTTGGTGTGCCCTGGAAAATGTGGTTTAACCAGAGACCTGTGCATAAAGAGGGAAAGACAAGCAGAGCCCACCAACTATAACATGTTTAAGGTATTATCTTTCCAGTGAAGGCTGAAATACTCTAATACTTTACTGCTTTTTGTTAATTTGTTACTAAACTTTCTGTGGAATGTCTTTGCTACCTTTATCCTTCTTCATCCTCAGTTCTCAGGGAAGCTCTAGGTATTTTCTTGGTTTGTTTAATGCAGGATAGGGGTAGGCAATGGGAAAGCATGATCCATGTAGGGTTGAGTCTTCTCAGAAACTACATCTGAGACAGTGTGAGCCACAGAAACACTATTAGGCCATGGTTTTTTGCAGGATTTTTTAAGCTCCAAGCTGCTTGCTGTTATCATTTTTGCTGTAACTATGTCCTCTAGCATGCATGCAGCAGTCCAAAGAAAGCTGACTGAGTAGGAACCACGTCTTCATGAGAGCCATATATCACTGCAAAACCAGTGGGGTGTAATACTTTCCAAGTCACAGAAATGCCCTTCCTTGAGATGGGACAATAGCTTAGAACAGGATATATTTTTAATCCATTTTAATAGGAGGGAGAGGGATTTAGTGAGAGACAAAGTGCAGAAGCTATGATAGATTATATACAAAAAAGTCTCACAAAAGTACTTTGCTGGGAAATGTGAGATTAAATATTGCAAGAGATAATTCATCTGTTGTGCTACTTGAAGACTAAAACAAAGGGATTTATTTATTTTTTTGTATCTTCAGCTTCCTTTTCCTAAGCAAATTCCTGGGGATACTTATGGCACATAGTGTTACAGCTTCCAGTTGTTTCCCATGATTGAAAGCTTCCAGGTTACCCAGCAGCTGTTAAAGGAAATGCTGCTCTTGGCAGCGAGCATCATTGTCAGTTCAGTCCTGACTATGGGTAGTGGGAATCTCCTGGCTAACTGACACGTGGCTGGATGGAGTTCTAAGGGATTTAACTTTCTGAGACTTATGAGGATGCAGAAGTTGCTAAGCATACATTTGTCTTTGGAAGCATCATGTGCATGACATGTATCATAAGAAACAAGTTCCAGCTGATAACACCAGCCTAAGGCTGCACCTGGGATGTACCCGAGGGAGAAGGGGCAGTCCTTTTGAATATGGTGCTCAGGCTCCCTCATGATGCTGTGAGGACAGCTTCGTGATGTGGTGACTCCATACTGTCCAAGGAAAGGACACCCAGGGTCCACTGACAGCCTATAGAAATCTTCCAAAATACTGGGTGTATTTAGCAGAAAACTCTCACACTTTGTCTGAGCAGTTCTCACTGCTGAGCAGAAGCCCAGTGTGGTGGGCTGGAAGCAACAGTCTGGCTCCTCTCATTGCTTGCTTGCTTTTGGCCTTTCTGAGGATGCAAGCTATTTAAAGGGAATATGTACTCCAAGGCCTGAAATAGTATCTCTTTTACTGGGCCCCAGATGCAAAAAGACGTGATATAAAAAGCGCGTTGTAAAAAGAATGAAATATTGATCTGTTCCTATGGTGAATGCACATGAATAGGCTCAAAGCTCTGTGTTGTTACTTTTGTGGATCTCTGAGTAGGGATCAGTGTTTATGAAAACAAACAAAGAGCTAACTAAAAGTCTTTAAAATCTAATTGTCTCTGAGCTTCAGGAGTCTGGATGCCAGCTAGTTGTGAATCGCTGTGCAGTGTTCTATTCTGATTTTAAGCAATATCTTATACTTTGATGGGCATTTAGGGTAGAATTTATCCTGCTTTACTTAGTCCTCAAGAAGTTACTTAATCTAATAGTACAGTTTCCCATTCTGTGGGATGTCTGATTTCAGATGAACTTGAAGAATTTCTTAATCATCTGGCTTTTGGAAAACTTGTTTTCCACAGCTTCTGTTAAAGAGGAAACCTTATGCAATGAGGAATCCAGCACTTACTGGGCCAAGAAGAGAAGGAGAGGGAAAACGGCGCTTAAGGGCTAGCAAGTTGCATACTCTATGTTTGCATAAAGTGACTCACCCTTCTTTGTACATTGTCTGAAAACCTGATGAAAGCAGGCACCAAGGTTCACTCTGTCCCATCTGACTGGCTCTAGGTAGCTGTGAGTGATGGAGTACAGTTACTTTAGTGTTCAAATCCCAGGTGCCCAGCTCTGCTGAGGCATAGTACAAAGGAAACTGAAGACTTAAGCTTTTGGGCACAGCCAGAAAAATTGAATGTTGCAATACCTGTTCTTTGAGAACATAGTTTTGCTTTTGTATCTAATGTCCTGCTGACCCATACACACTGCATGGGTCCTGTGCCTCAGTCTGCACCTGCATCTATTCCTCTCATCCCCCGCCTTGCCATTCTTGCTCCCTTACAGGATTATTTTTATTTTGACCTATGACCTTTAGCAAGCAAGCATTTTTGCCTGGGTTGAGTTCTGTATCGAAACACATTTTCCTTTTGCAGCAAAAATAACAGAAAAGACTCTATAATTCTCTCTAATGTCTCTTCCCTTTAAGTGGTCACTTGAATGATAAAATGGCCACCAGTACCAAAGTTTTGTTTGTGGGGCACAGAATAAACACTTCTGCATAGTATTCATGTACTTCAAACCACTGCTCATTAGTACTGTTTATTTTAAATTTAGCACAAAGTTATAAATGGAGAGCATACCACTAGCATCTATTAATACTGGGTCAGATTCTACAGCACTTGCTACATCTAAAAAGTGCTTACTTGCACCATCAAGTTCTGTTTAAAGTAATGGCACTTTAATTCCTTTTTAGCTGCCTAATCTGGCCCACATTTAGGGATGCAACAAGATTTTTTACAGCATTGGTAAGATGATAGAAACACTTTATGGAAAAAATTCTAAGCTCTTGAAGAAAGTGATAGCTGATGTTGTAAGTGTCATTGTTTCCATATCCTTCTTATAGCAGTGTAAAGTGGGGACCTTTGCTGAAATGGTTGCCAATATTTCCAGTTTCACACTCTTTTTCAAGGGATTATGACCTTCTTACCAGTAGTTTGAGCAGGAGGTTGTTGTGAAAATGTTTTTTTCCTGTCTTGGAAGAGAGACATTGGGTTTAAATTGCAAAAAAATATAATTTTTTATGTTTGTTATATACTTTCCTGAGACATTCGTTCATGGATTAAAACTACATGTGGCAGCAGTTAGCAAAATCTTCACTTTAAAAAGAAGGAAGCATAGACTGGATGGAGAAGCGATGAGCAGTGTTATTTTTTCACCCCTTTAACCAGTGTAAGAAATCTGTTTTCAGCAGCAGTATGTGTTGTGTCAGTACCCAAAAGGGGCTTGAGTACTATGTAATTAGATATGTTCACAGTGCCTCTTTCAAAAGACCTAGCACTCTATTCCAAGCTACTTTCTGTTGAACAGAGAGCTTTCAGCCTTCCTCCTGTTATCACACATAAAGCCAAAAGTTAATCACACATCCAGAAAGTCACGCTGCTGCACTGCTCCCACAGTGGCATTCTGACAACTGTCCTAAATGTGTCTGTAGTCCCTGTGTTCCCATCTAGTCTTCTGTCAGTGCTTCTCTTTATTTTGTTTCTTGTCTTTTATTTTTATTTTTTTATCCTGCATTGTATTCATAAAAAATGGAAAAACACTCCCTGTGCATCATCTTGCCAAACCGACTAAACTGTGCTAACTCACCTTCAGTGTAAATTTTTTAGCACTCCTGATCTTTTGAGAAGTCTTCTTGTACTTCATCTTCACTTGAATACAGGTCACTATATCTACATAAGTGCGCAATAAACTTGGAGTCTTACCTGGGCACACTGCAAGAAAACGCTTTAATGAAATTTCTTCTGTCCTTAGCCTTATCACATTAGCCCTGGAGATACTTTCAAATGGTATGATAAGAATCTGTGTTGAAATTTATCATCTCTTTGCTTGAAAACACTATTTCTAGTGTAATTTTTTGCTGTTCACCGTGTGCTTGGTGATCTCAACACCTGTGACCAGAATTCAGATCCATCTCATTTAATGACTACCACCTGAAAGCTGACACCCAGTCCATGGCAGCTGTTTAGATTGAGGTTCTAATTGATGTAAGGCAATTCAGCTCACTGATCTTAGGGTGGAAAGACTTGTATCTTGGCATAACATTTTCTCTCTTAACTACAGGAGAAAACAGAGGAATTGACTTGACCAGATACTCTAACTTTGGGATGGTTATGTGAGATGAATCCTACTCCAGATTTGGATAATACTTGGGTACTAGAGATGAGGTGATGCAAAAAGATTTGAAGGAAGAGACAATACTGTATGTCATCAGTTCCATTTATAGGAAAGAGAGGGCATACCTACAGCTGCTGGTACTACACAGTATGTTAGCAACAAAGTGCTCTCTGTGCTAAAAAAGGTGGGAAACAAAAGGACTCCTGAAAATTTAAGTGAAGAGGTGAACAGAGAAATAGGAGCATTATTATTAGTGGTTCAAATTTGTTTATCAAGACTCTTAAAATGAAGTCGTCCAAAGATTTATAGCAAAGATTGCAGTTTTGGCCTAAAGAAGGAGAAAACTGTTAGTTTTTTTTCAATGTTAAAACACTGTTCAAAGTTCATGGTCTACCAAGATTTCCTAACCTTATCAGGAGAACCTCAAAGAAAATGAGAGTGGGTGTGCCCCGACAAAAAAGAAATAAACAGGGGCTAACATAACTATGAAATTCAGCATGTGAAAAGATACTAGGCAGACAGACAAAATTACAAGAACAAATACACAAGAGGGCAGAATTCTTACTGCCAACAATTACAGCAGTATTACATACCACTTGTGTTCTCACTTATGCTAACGTTATGCTAGTACAGCTCACTTGATCTTTCTGGAACCATTACCTATTTTCAGTGATGTGAAAGCAGAATCATCCCACATGTGTGTTTCTTGCTTTTGCTTTTCCTTGGGACTAAGAGCTGAGGGAAGTGGAAATTTCTCGTGACTGTTAATATTATACTCTACAGAAGGCTGGGCTGAGAAGCAGGGGTTGAATATCTTTGTATATATTCTTCTGTTACACAAGAAATTATTTTTGAATGCAATAAAAACATTGACCCTGGATCCTATTGCACTTAACAGTGGTGTAAAGAGTTCTCTGCAAGCCAGCTGAGCAAAAATAATGAAACACTAGTGAAAGTTCTAAGCTAGGCCTCTTGCTTCTTATAGGAAAATCCAGCAGGTTCTCCAAATCTTGGATTTCTCTGGTTCTGACTTTGATAAGTTAATATGTTATTCAGGATATTTTAAAATACTTTAATTTGATAGAGAGCATTGTATCTTACAATTACTTTCTTATGTGAAATAAATTAGAAGTATTAGAATAAAAGTTTCTGAGTGTAGGGATTATTTTTACTTTTTTGTGTGTTTCAGTGCTGGTGAATAGGTCAGCTCTATGACTGGCTACTAGAGTTATTACTATTGCTGCTACAGCTATGCAATGGAGAAACATTTCAAGAAAAGGCAGCTACATCACTCTTAACATAAAGAAGAAATCTTAATACTTGAAGGCCTTTTTATGTAAAGTCTAGTACAAGCAATACAACCCTCTCGGTATTAGCAGGCCTTCCCCGTTGAGATGTAAGATAGGTATAGGAAAAAAATGTCAGCAGTCCAGGGAGGTTGTTTTTCTTCCTTCTGAGAACTAAGGCAAAAGCCCAACTGGGCTGTTTGCTGGTATCCTGAACCATTATTATTCTCCCAGTCTCATTAAAACTAAAGAAAACAAAACAAAACCCCTGCCTTTGTCTCAGGTCATTCCAGAACATTTGCCCTCCCTTGTTATGTATCCAGGCAGGAAATGTTTTTCTTCTTTTAAAATGAGCAATGCAAGGATATTGTGGAGAATGCATGTAGGGCAATATGCTATCAGCACCCTCCAGTTGTTTATTCATGGCCATTTTCAGCCCAGACAGGGACACTAAGTTCTCTTGGATTCTCACTGTGCTGGCAAAGTCCTCTGTATGTGACAACAAAAAAGCCCAATAACCACTTCCTGGTAAGTTTCAGATGATCACTTTTCCCAGCCTCACCTCACAGTTTCATTCCACTGCTGAAAAGAAATGCAGAGCTCTACAGCAGACTTGTCTCTACTGTATATTTGTCAGTGATAACCGTGCAGTTTTGCCTTTTCACGTGTTTTGCTTCTCTCTGGAGGAGATAATAAAGAGGACTTACTCTCCTTTGCCCTGTAAATTGATGTGGCCTATGTCTAAGGTCACTTCAAAACAACAGGCCCTCAACTGCAGTCCTTGGCGAGGGACCTTTTCTATAAAAACGCATTGTTTTGCTGGAGGCAGCAGACTGGGTAGGGTTATGGCATGCCAGAGATGCACAGGAATGCAAGGCTACTTCATAAGCACAATTTTCAATCTCAGCATGTCTCCACACAGCAATGTTGTGCTATGAAATTAACATGGATGTTTTATGCAGAAAGTTTTACATTCTGAAGGCCAGCCATGGTGCCACTTAGGCAAGGAGGGTTTCTCTCTTGGTTAGGTCATGAGATCAAGAACAGAGCAAGGGGAAGCCTCCTTTCTGCACACACAAAAAGGAGAGAACTGACAGCAGTGGAAAAGTCCTCACACTTCCTCAGTCCTTTTTCTAGAGAAAGCAGTTTCCAGGGTATTCAAGGCTCAGTGATGTTGGCTGCTTGGTTATTTTATTCCCCAGCTTGTGACAATTCTCTTCGATGCATATTTTGCATATGTCCACAACAAGTAACAATTGTAATTGTACCTTGAGCAGAAAGCAATTCTCATTTTCAAAATGTGGGTGCCAGCTGGAGATTACAGGGCTTGTTTTCTTTCTAAAACAGACTTTCTTTTTAGCCTCAGCAACTACCTCCCACTTCCTCTCCAAATACATTTCATGCTTGGTAATGATCACTCTGGTGATAATACTGATGAGAGGAAAAAAAGCTGGAGGATTGCCAGGGTGATAGCCACAAATTAAGGAAACCTAAATACAAATCTCTGTCACAGACTTCCTGTGTTATCTTGCAGAAATCACTGAGGCACAGAACCACAACAGGCTGCATTCGCCTCAATTTCTGTGCTACAGTTTCACATCTGTCAAACGTGAAGCATAGGATTTCTATTGCATGAGTTCATGTAAATTCAAATTGTGGAGTTCCTACTTATTTGCTGTGATGGGGGCCACAATGCTTTTTAAACTCAGACTCCTGAAAGGGATCATTAGGATTCATGGCAAGAGGACTTGCTTTTACTTACTTGTTCACTCTCATCATGAGGAAGCTCAGTCTGAGTGCAAGAATAAGCACTGTGGAATTGCAGAAGAGGATTTCTTCACCAGGAACAGATGAACAAATCCTTGCAGCCTTGTTGGGAGAAACTTCTCCTCTCTTCTTAGGTTTTTCCAGAAGAATAAGTGTAAAAGAATGGTTGAAATAATAAATTCTTCTGAAAAATTAATGTTTCCTATTGAGTAATCCAAGGCTTCATTGTTTGTCAGGAAGCAGAGAGATGCAGCTTCTTAAAAGAAAAAAAAAAAAAAAAGTCAACCCAGTAGTTAGCACAGACTAATACAGTAACTGTTAACACTTCATATTCATTTCTTGGCATGTCTCTGAAAGTGTATTTCTTGCCCCAAAGAATTCTGCAGTGGCAGTTTTCTGACTGGTTGTGCTTGTTTTGTGGGGTTGAGAGTCCATTGATATGTAGCATAACTTAGAAATACAGGAGGAAAACCCCCAGTTAATTTCATTTAAATAATTCTACTTTCTTTTTGTCCAAATCTATCAGCAAACTGGTAAATCCAAGTCTTTATCCTGGGCCCACACAGGCAGAAGTGGAAATTATTGTCTCTAGTCAGACTTAAGAGAGTGGGTTTTTGCAAACAACAAAACATACCCAGGCACTGTGGTCACAGGGATTATTGAGTGAACCTGCATAAGGATCAGTTTGCCATTATCTAAAGTAAGTAAGTGCACTGCTGTTGTGGGAAAGTAGTCCCTGTGATCTAGGGACTGAAGGTAAACATGAGAGTGGCCAGCAAGAACATCGTGTGAATAGCAGAACAGAACTGGCACAAAGTTTTCCACAGCTTGACCCAAACTCATCAGCAACTACTAGCAGGAGAGGTAATCAAGTCATTCTTCAGTTGCTTGCCTAAAAATTAATGTTCAGTTTTGCTAGTGCAGTGCATCCTAACTCTTATGCAGCAGTGACAGCCTCAGAGTGATAGCTTTTTCCTACCAATGTCACCTGAGAAGTTTTTTAGTGAGCTGCTGTGGTAAGAATACTTATGACAACAGTTATTTTAATTAATGCTTTTTTTCTCAAACCTTAATGTTGCTAACTTTAAGAAGTCATTAGAATGCTGGCACGAACAGGAGACAGTGCCTATAGTTTTAATGAATGCAAATGTGGGGACAAACCCATTTTCATCTTCTAAGAAACAGAAGGAATTAATCTAAAATGACATGCTTAATTACTCCAAGCAGGCCTTCTTCAGTGAGGGGCAATAAAAATAAAAGCCGGTGATTATTTCTGTATTTCTGTATAGAAATGTTGATGCCATTAGCTAAGAAATATTTCAATGACAGTTTGAAACAAATGTCTCCAATACACTTTTAATGTAGATTTAAATGTTCATTATTCTTGGCTGATTACATGCCAGTTGATCATTAAAAACAGATTTGCTGAGGCTTAAGAAGCAGGCATCCTTTACATGAATATTAATTCTCAATAAACATGCTTTTAACAATCAGTTGGCTCACTCTGTATGTATAGCAAGGAATTCAAGTCACACAATGTTTGTAAGATGCTTACTTTAAAGTACTATCATTCCCCTGCTTATACTGTACTTTCTTCTCTAATTAAATGGAAACTCAATTATTACATAGACTCAAGACACTTTTCTAATTTGGCTTTTGCCAGATCTCCTCTTTGCAGAAGTTCATTTCTGACAGATTGCACCAGTTTAAGATTGAAAGTGCATAAATAAGATGTCAGGAAAAAAAGTTTGTCAGAAAGAAAAAGTACACCTCTTTGGTTCATACAAAGAATTGTTGGATGCAAATAGATCCATATTTTCTGAAAGACATAGTTCTGCCCTAAGCCTAGTGACAATTGATTCAGGCCTAAAGGGTTCAGAATGGTCTCTCCAAAGACTGGAAGTGGAACAAAATTCATCTAGTGTCCTGTTACAGAGAAAATGTCATAGTGCAGATTCATTTAAAAATCCACGTACCTCTGCAGCCATTTAAATTGTTTCAAAACAAAAAGCCTTGCTCCAAATTCTCTTAAACTTTGAAGACAAAAGGAGATTAAAAATCCAGATCTCAGTTGTGTAGCTCAGTTGATCTCCTCTGTTATCAAAGGCATGGGTGAAAAGTGCTTTCAGGGAGAAACCCTTTAAAAACAATTGATGTAATTTTAAAATTTGGCAAACTTGCTATTCTAGCTCAATTTAACTTTGAGTTCTTGCCTTTATTTCAACATACAATTCAAATCAAATTAAGGTTTGATACCGTAAAGAATGAAGCAGACACAGACACTAAGCAGAACAAACTTCCTCTCATTCTAATTCCAGTCATTTTGTGAGATGGGGGATATTGAGTTTTTCCTGTTCATTCTGATATCAATGTATCACCCATGCAGCGTTGGTCATTTTTGTCTCAATTCATTATACTTTTTCTGAAATATTTATGTTAAGCTATATATTCAGCCATACTTTTATTATTTTAAATATATTTGTGTATTGACACCTTCCAACACAACTTGAAAAATATAGCATATGGTTATTTTTTCTGGCAAGTGTAAGGCTTTAAATTCCTTCTCTACTCAACTATATCTCTAACCAGAAAGGCGATCATTGCTTGTCTTCTCTGAGCTCTTCTGTGTCTTCTTCACAGGTATTCAACATAGAAGAAACTGGGTTTGTTTTCAGATCTTTTGATAACATTAGATATACAAATATCTTTGTACCTATGCCTCCTTATCCCTGTAGGATGGCGATGCTGTTTCCTTCTGCATGCTGTTTATTCTGTTAAAGACCCATACGGAGGAGGAAAGGAGCCTGCAGAGCCGCCATATGAGCTGACCCAACACAGTTTGATACAATCCATCCATCTATACTGCCTGTAAAACGTGTTAACAAATGGTAGAAAAAAGCCTAAAGGGTTAGAGAAAAGCTTTCTGAGAGTCACAAATCTTATTGCAGAGTAATGACAGAACCTGTAGCTTTTGCAAGGCCAGGGAATGAAATCTGGGCAGCAAGGATTTTGCCAATGATGCTGGCAGGTTAGGCCTGGTCAGGTGAGGTGCAGGGCACTTACTTTCAGCAAACCTTTGAGCATCAATGGCTCTAAAAAAGAGTATTTTGTTTCTTTTGGGGAAGGAAGAATTTTTCACAGCTGAATAATCTGCAGGAAATGGGGCTAGAGCATTAAACCCCCCACATTTTCCTTAGACCATTTGGAAGGATCTGTGCTTATGGTGTAGACCAAGGAAAGGACATAAAATTGTTTGCCTATAGGTACACAATTTGCCTGTCAGTTTTACTACAAGGGATCACAGGCTTAGCCAGCAGTAAACTATCTTGCTTTGTCTTTCTTCCTTTCTCTTTCTTTTCCTCCCAGAATAGCTCAGACCTGAGATTCTCCAAGCCACAGTTACTTCACAGGGCTTTTTTCTATCCAAGCCTGTGGGTGAAATGACAGGTGCACCACGAGGTTAAGAATAAGCCTCTGGGTGAAATGCTAATGGTCAGGCTGCTGACCCACTTTGCACAGCTGGCAGGCCCATGCTTTCTTCTAAGGATGCCCCTGCTACAGAGGTTTGGGTTCCCAGAGTGGTGTGTGTGCACAGCTGCTCAGAGGAATTGGAGGAATAGACTTTTTTTTAAGCAAGTTGTCCTATTAGTCCCAAATCCAAGACTGACCTTTTATTTTCTGGTGGATGCTGAAACTGGGTGGTCCTTGGCCTTTAGCAAATGGACATTTGCTTATGAACAGGGCTCATGTGATGATATTAATGATTGGTGATTAGTACAAGGAAATAACAGGCACATGGCCTGTTCTATAGGGGGTCATCAAGCTAGCCATGGTAGCTGTATTTCAAGAAAATGCCTAATAACCTGAAGGCTTTCTAATACCATTAGAAGTTTTATATTCTGGAGTAAGGTAATCAAATCTCATGCTTCGGGGCACACGCTGATCTCTGCAGGAACCAGGAAGGCATTTCACCCCACGAGAGCTTTATGCAGTTGTCTGGGTGGTTTCCATCTTTTCCCAAAGCAATGGTAGATGGAGGCTGTTGGAGGCAGAATGCTGAACTGCATGGAGTGACCCCCACGTATCTCTGTCCCCATGTAGCTCTTTAAGGAGTAAAGATTTTGAATCCTATAGAAATTAATGCATTATGACAGGAAAGCTCCAGCAAAATGCCTTCAAAGTGAAACCCTGGGCCAGCTTTCAGTCTCTATTAGGTAGGTGCAGTGCTCATTGAATCCAGTCCCAGAACAGAGAACAATACTTGGCAAGCTCCTTCCAGTGAAGAAAAATGATTAATGCCTTGTGTCAAGTGCTCGTAAAATGGTGTGGCACTTGTACACAGTGTCTTTTCTCTTCTTAGGTAGCCTGCTAGTGACTGTATGAAAGCCAAGCAGAGTGTTCACAGCATCAGGTTTTTTATTCTCCAACTCCTAATGCATTGTCATGCCAACCAGCTTCTCTGAATGCCCATCTGATAGAATCTGTGCCCTGTTTTGGCTTCCTTCTGATCCTTTTCTCCTTTTAATTGTCTCTGTGGCTTTTTCTCTTCCTTTTTTTTTTTTTTTTTCTTCTTTTCATTTTATTCTGCCCAGCTGAAGGAAATGATTTGTCAGTTGTTATTGAAATTTTTTACTTTGATCTGACTAATGTAGAATATTTTAATCCAGCACAGAATATGACGCTGCCACTTTGTCATTATCAAACTGATTTATTTTTTTCTCACGGGAACATTTCTATACACATATATATGTACTTAACTGTAACATGGACAAAGGCAAATTCCTCCAGCAAGGCAACTTTTGCCATCAGGTTCAAGCCAAGACTTCTCACTTTTTCTGCCTGGAAGACAATATTTAAGTGTATTTTTCTCATCACGTCACAGTCAATGTCCTTTTTGACCCCACAGTCAGTACTTTTTCCTAGAGATAACCTGATACCCCATATTTATTGTTATTATTTCTCACAGCCTTGTAAAATTTGTGATGGTGCAGCCAAGGAAGACTTTTGAAATGCTGCATCTCAAACACTGGTATCTAGAAAAGTAATTGGCTCCTCAGTCACTTTGTCAGTTTAAATACCAAAACTACTTGAGATTTGGCAAAATAAAAGCTAGTCCTCTATCTGAGAGAAGATGACAAAATAGAGAAATGATTCTGTCATTTCTTTTTTTATTTACTAGTTAAAAAGGAGGAAAATCCTGTCCTCTGTCCAGTGGAGAATATAGAAGTAGTAAATTAGTAGGTACAAATATAATGCAGACCATAACAGTGTTACCTTCGTCATTCCACATGGAAAGAGAGGAACAAGGCAAAATAGTTCACAGAAAGTACTACTGCTGGAGAAAAGCCTCCAGCTTTCATTCTTCTTGGGATTATCCTTTCTCCTTGAACACAGAGTATCGCTGCATATTGGGATCTACCCAGACATGCTGGAGCACATAATGTCTCAAAACTATGCACCTTTGAGGAGAAGCAGGAAAACAAGGAGTGACAGCATGTTTCACATGGTGGTCCCTTGTACCTATTTCTCCAAAAGAGGCCAAGGATGATTTGATTCTGATTTACACATCCTTGTGAAGATTTTTGACTTCTAAAATGTCATAATCTCCTTGTTCTTCTCTAGGGTTTGATGCAAATGGCAAGATTGAGAAGAAGTCTTAAGGAATGCAGACTATGGGTTAAAAGAAATGGTGTGGGGAATGGAAAGTGATTGACCTGAAGTGGCAAAAGGCTGAAGCTGTGATTTGTGATGCAAGAGGAAAAAATTAGAAGGGACAGAGGTTTAAATGGTCATGGAGAAAAGGACAAGATTTTTTACTGTCATGCAGGAAAAGAAGGAAATCCAGTAGAGAGATGAAAGACTATGACCAGAACTTTTTGTTAAGGGTTTTGCTTTTTGTGAACCAGAATGCTGCAATACTGAAAAGCAGTGGAAGTAGAGATTATGACAAGCACAGCTGTGGAACACAGCGGCAAACAGCTTCTAAAGGATGTTTTATCTGCTCCACTGCTTCAGCAGAAGGTCACCATACACTCAGCAAGAGACAGTTACAGTGGTCTGTGATCATCAGCCAGTCAGTCAGACACAACTTTCCTGGGCACGGTGAGAGGGGATGCACAGCCTGCAGATTTGTTGATGGGTTTAAAGGTAGGAGGAACAGAGTATCTGTGCAGGGAGAGGAGAACACAGGAGGGAGATGTGAGAAGGTGAGCCTCTTCCACCTAGTGTGATTAAGGAGCCAGCTTTGTTGCCATTGCAACATCACTTACAAAACACAAGCCCAATCCCTAATGAGCTTAACTTTAAAAATAAGAGAAAGCCTTCTTGCCTCAGAGTACTTGTTATGTGCTCAGAATGTGCTGTTCTCTTTCCAAAAGCTTTTCATCTTAAAGTGAGTTTTTGCCAACCAGTCTGAGACAGAGTTCTGTGAAACAGTGTCTCAAAAGAACAGGACTGTGTGCCATTCAACTTTAATAAGTCATGGGAGAAGATATTGTTTAGCTTTGCAGAGTTTATACTCTCAGATTTATAACTGTAAGTAATTAAAAGGAAGCAAGCCATCTTGGGCTTGCCTATGCTCTAGCTCTTACAGGGCCCAGCGTCCTGCATCTGGCAAGGTTCAAGGGTCTGTGTCCTTATTGAAAGGGAAGGGATTAATTGGGTTGGCTACTCCTTGCTAGCAATGCAGGTAGCTCTGCGGGCAGTGGGGAGAGTTCATGAGGTCTCCAGGCTGCTTAGGGAAAAAGGAGAACATTGCTAAACTTTTCCCTTCTTGCAAAGCAGATTTTTTGGTCTGTTGCCATCACAGTGACTCCAGTATTTTGGACCCTTGTGCAAAGCTTTGGATCCCAAAGATCTGGGCTGGTGAGTGAGTGTACACACAGAGCTACAGCAGAGCTGAGGTCCTGCTTTGCCTTTGGGAGGCAGGTATGACCAGAAGCTGGGAGCAGGCTGGGGAGAGCTGCAAAGGTGGCAGATCTCCCTAGGAGTCTGGGCTGGTTTGTGAAATGCACCAGGCAGGATCCTGGAGTCCTTGTCCACATAGGCACCAAGGGCAAAAGGAGAGGCAGGACAGAGATTTGGGAGGCTGTCTAGGCACCTTAAAAACAACAAGGCTCCCATGGCAGTGCTCTCTGAAAGTTTTAAAGTACTCTGTGCAGGGCTGGAGAGAGAAACCAAAAGGCAAACTTTTAATGTCCAGCAGAAAAGATGGTAGGTGAGCAGGGACTCATGAATGGGAGTTCCTCTGTGATACAGAAGACATAAACAGACATATGGGCTTTGAGTAGAAGTTAAAGAAAACAAACTTCTAGCACGTAAAACAAGAAGGTTGTGAATGAGCTTTTAAAATGATGAACATTAAAGGGAGCTGATGGGTATGAAAGAGCTTGTGCTTTGACACTATTCTTCAGTTCTGGATTCTGTATCCAAACAGGAGACAGATCAGTAATCACATAAGAAATGGAAAACTGTCATTTAGACTGCTAGGAACAAAATGAGTTGTATGTGTGCTTTCAGAGGATTGCAAGGAGTCTAATAAAGAAGATGAGAAAACTGGAGTACACAGGCCATCAAACAATATTGACATTGGGCATGCCAGGGCCTGGGTGGAAGAAAGATCACCACCGTACATAGTGTTATAAAATGTACCTGAAAATATAGTGAATTCTTCTGGCACTGCAGTAATATGAGAGTTTAATAAGGTCTTGTAATAAAGGTAGATTAACAAATTAATTGCCTGGGTGAGTAAGACCAAGTATATACAGGCTGAAATTCTAGGCCTAAATAGGAAGAAAAATAAATCATCAGCTGAAAAATAAATTTTCAGCTGTCTGATGAAGTAAGCAACAGTGAATGCTATCCTAGGGAGTAGGAAATGCAGTGCAGGTAAGAAGGTAAAAAGGTAAGGAAGTTTGAATAAATCAGGGAACAGCATTACAGGCTTGTTTGCCCACACCTGGAATGCTGCATGCTACTCTCATCCTGCCATCTGAAAAAGGGTGTATGAGAACTGGAAAGAGTTCAGAGAAGAGCAACAGGGATGGCTGGACATACAGAATGCCTTCTGCATGACAGAAAATTAAGTGAACTAAGATTTTTCAACCTGGGAAAGAGATGGCTCAGGCTGATGCAGTAGAGGTCTATAAACTCATGAGTTGCATAGAGAGAGTAAGTAGCGGTGAGTGTAATTTAAACATCCCTTCCAACAGTAAAACTACAGGACATCAAATGATGTTAGTGATAGCCATATTTGGGGAGGGGTGGGGTGGGAGGAGGTTATTAGCACAGCTGTAGTAGTCCAAGCTGACCTAAGTTCAAAGGGAGACTGGATGAGTTCAGAGAAATTTGCTGAGAATTTCTAAACACACTGAAATCATATCTGCTTCAAGACGCCACTGAGATAGAAATATTCAGAGGCTATGACAGTATAATGGGGAAACATCATGCATGCTTGCTTTATTTTTAGTATTTTCCCTCGGCATTTGCTTGAAGACATTACTGGAGATAACCTCTTCCTGTGGTCTGATCCACTGCAAGCTCTTATGTTATTATGTGAGAGTATTTATTCAGATCAGTGGTGGCCAGAGGACTTCCAGACTCGGCCTGACGTGTATCTCCTGATGGTGCTTGGGCCTGGGTTGGGTTCTTGTCAAGACATACAGGAAAGCTTTGACGGCAAAGCTGGTATATGAAAGCTCATGCCCGCTGCCTTCCCCGAGATGCAGCGATTGCCTCCTGTCAGTGCCCAGGCAGCTCTCCCTGGAGCAATCCATCCAGTGGTCCAGGGGGGAAATGCAACTTTTTCAGGAAAAGCAAAACCCAGCCTCACCGTTTCAGTGCAGCGTTTACAGGGGAACCCCACAAAAACTTGCCCTGGTTTATCCGGGAGGACAGTTGGCCTCAGACCCTGGCTGACGTTAACGACCTGAAAGCAGTAAAGGGGAGTGGGAAATGAAAGTCTTTGCTGAGAGAAGGTAAGAATAGCTGCACCCTTCAGTGCCTTGACATAATTGTGACATTCTGCTCTTATCATAGCAATAAAATAATCTGGACTAAAAAATGCACCTTTGTTTTATAGGACCTTTTTTACACCCCCAGTATTTCGTTCCTTTTAGGCATAAAGCAACACACCCAAAACAGTTGAGTTGCCTCAGCCAAGGGCATGGCAAGGACATGAATAGGTCTGGGTTGCTTTTTGCTGCCTGATGAACCATAATGTGGACCCGCTTTCAGGAAATGAAGGAGCCATAGGGTTTGGGAATGGAATTTTTTTCAAGAGTTCATTTTTTTCATTTAGGCACTGACAGTACTGGCTATGTGCGTGGGTCTGACTCTAAGAGATGATCCTTGCAATGGGTTTTTCAGAAGCTTAATTACAACATAAACACTAAGGCAACAAACAGGAAACAATGGGAACTTAAGAAAATTTCTGCTTTACGTAGCCTGAATTCCAACCATGTTCCTCATAAAAAAGCAAACTGATGAGCAAACAGAATGGTAGGACACATTCATGAGAGGTATTGTGATGTACAACTCAACTGCTATATCCACTGCACAATGATTTAGGTCTTGTCAAAGGTTTGTGTTGTGTTTGTCACCCACTGTTTGAGCTTTCCATATGGTTACATGTGTAGCTATAGTCACCAGACCTGTGTACTCAAGTAGGCATGAATATTCATTGCCAGATTTTTTGTTTTATCTTAAGGGGATAATATAGTTAGAAGTGAAAATATGTCATCTGAGATTTTTTTGATCATTCTAACTGGAAAAGCCAAGGGCAGCACATGCTACACACTTTTATCCAGATTATAGTAAATTCAGATAAAACTACAAAGGGACTCTAAATGTTTAAGAGCTGCTCTATAGCTGAACATAAGTGCTAAAGCATAGTGCAAAAAATAGTAACAAAAGTGTCAGGTGTCTAAAGCAGTTTAAGTACAGCAGACCAAGACTGTCTGGCTGCTGATGCATAGTCCTGCCAGCTGGCTTGGGAGATTTGGGTACCAGCAAAGCACTTGGGCTCAGAGCCACACACCTCAAACTGATGGTATCAGAGCAGAGGATGATTTATTTTTGTTAAGTCCTGAATGTGGATGTTTGCACAGTCATTTAAAGAAGGTAAGTACTACACCTGCAGAGGCATGTTCATTTCCTTTGGCAAATTTGGGATAATAATTAGGAACTGTGGCAAAACTTAAAATTCAAGGGGACCACTGAGAAAAGAAAACCAAACAGGTTTAAATTAAAAGTGGGGAGTACAACATCAAAAGAAAGACAGGCTGTCAATAGTTTGCCAGGTGAAAAAAGTCCCTACCACAAAGGAAAAGCACGTAGTATCATCATGACAGAAAAAAAAAAAAAATCCCTCATGTCAAATATTCTTCTTCAGGAAAGAAATAAAATAAGTGATAGAATGAAAAGAAATATTAACACATAAAGTGAAGACTCCTTTAGTCAAGGTCGTGGAGACTTTCTTATTAGGGTGTACATCATTGGACCACTAGGCTGCTAGACTTCTGGTTGAGACCAGTGCACATTGATAGTTACTGCCTTTGCCAGTCAGAATAGAAAAAGGGCTAAGCTGTCCTGTGGGACCCGTTTGTCACAGATGATCCACTACCAGGAAGAGTGTATGGTTTTGGCTGGCACATCCTTCCCCAAGCACTGCTGCCAGCTCTGTCTCCACGCTCTGGGGAAGACAGGACCCATTATGAGCAGATACACAACAACAGAAAGAACAAAGTGAATACTTCTTCCCCCTCCAGGTCCGTTAAAAACTGTTCACAGTCTTGCTTCTTCTCAGAGTATTTCAGAAAGCCTCTTTACTGTCTTCCTGCAGTGATGATCCCAACACCTTAACTACAATACTGCGTTATGTCACAGATAGCTTTACTGAAGGCAATGGAACCTTTAACACCCTACATATGTAATTTAAACTGGCTTACTGGCAGAAATAGTCTGTGTCTATTCTAATAAGCTCTTTCAGCCTGCAAAACAGAAGAGTTGTATGCAAAGCACCTGCTGGGAATGACCCCAGGCCCCAGACCATGCCTAGGAATTGTCTGGGGGTGCGGGCTGGCCGGGACCTAAAGCATGGCTCAGATCCCTCTGACAGGGAACTGTATAGACAATTGCATTCCAGCGCTTGGGACTGGGCACTGTATGACTTACTAGCATAAGCATAGTCTCATTTTCTAAAGTGGTGGAGTCCAGAGAACTTATCAATTCCAGGATCTGGATATATGTCCACTTGCCTCCCAACCATGTTCTGAAGAAGGTGATCTCATGCCTTAACTGCTCTGAGAAGAAGATTTGGATACAGAAGTGAAGAAGGGTGACTATCCAGGCAACTGTGGGACCAGAGCACTCTGGCACACATTTAATCATTGGTCCACACCCACTTTAATTATGATAAGGCATTTCCTCATTTTATGAGTGTCCTAGAATATGGACCTACATAATAATGTTTGTGACAACAGGACTCAGTCTGCATCTATTTTGTTTCTGTCCCTTTTCTATGGAAAATAGCTATGTTTGCCTTTGAATTCCTTCCAGAGCACTATCTGAGCATGGACTGTTCTGTAATTAAACCAAACTATTTCAGCTCACAGGAATAACTGAGTGCAATTTATCTGAGAGAAATTATGTATGTGATCCCTATGGAAGCATGGAAAGACTTTATCAGCATGTCAGAGTAATTTCACAGCTTAAGTAGAGAGTCCTAGAATAAACTCCACAGTCTTCTTGAAGTGCTGTGTGTTACTAAGAGCTTTGATGTATTATTTGCATTGCATGTGCTTAAAAATACCCTGTATGGACACAAAGAATATTGTATTTCTAACTGCACACTGAGAAAATACATGAGAGTTATATCTTGAGACGAGCATCAAGACTACTGCTCAGGCTGAGAGCTGCAGAGTTCATCAGAACTGCCCAACTTATGATAAGTGGAGTTCCATCTTCTCCTGTTGCATTCATGACGCGTTTCACACTGCTAGAGATTAATGGTGTTAGAAGAGGTCAGAAGGGGTTTTGAACCTCAGAACATCTGTCCGTCAAGACCCACTTCTGGGGTCATGACCCCACTTCCAATTATACTGCCAGGCTTGTGTATAAAAGTAAGGTTGTGACCCTTGTTTAGGAACTAGTGGCTTAAAATAAGCTCTGGGAAGGAGGAATAAAAAATGTTTGCAGGGCAGTGTATACTTGGAATGCATGTCAAGTGTAGGGTACTTTCCAAAGAAAGAAGACTAGGGTGAGGTCATGCAAACATGCAATGCATTGTATTTCTATTTAGGTCATTCTTTTTCTCCATAAAAGGGGAAGAGCTAGCCATTCTCAAGACAGAGAGAATCATAGCAGCTACACAGGTTCTGCAGTATTAGGTGATTTAGATCCCTCCCTGTCCTGCCTTTGAATTGTCAAAAGTGCAGAAGTTACATACCTAGAGGTAAATAGCAAGATTTTCCATTGGAAACTGGGAGTTCACTTGTCGGATATTAGGATACAATGTATGCTACGTTAGCTGAGGGTATTAGTTGATCATAGGATGACTATGAAACAGAGGCAGGATCGACCAGTCCTGAACAACACCCACATCACCCTAAGGATTAGGATGTTTCTAGTATAGCCTGGAGATGAGTCTGTAGCATCACTGGGGATTTTACCTCTGGTACCTAGTGTTTTCTCCAGCAAGGTGAATTTAAACAAAACATGGGCAGAGAGGATGATTGAAACGGTCAGGAGATAAGAGTCCTGTCTTACAAGATAAAGACTGAGAAGGACTGGCTTGTGTAGCTTAGCACAGTGAAAGAGAGGACAGGATTGCACTCCCTAAGTACATTGATGGGTGAAGGAAAGCAGGGGAAGGTAGTATCTGAGCTTAAAGACCTTGTTGCACAGGAAAAAAATGTTGTTGGTTTGTGGGTTTTTTAATATGACTATGAATCACCTTCAGTTAGAAAGTGAAAGAACTGGCAGTACTACAAAATTTTGGCAGAGATACGATGGGCAAGGAACCTAAGATGTTTTAAGACACAGCTTGCTGAATGGGATTATATAGGAAGATGTATGCAGTATCATGAAATGAGGAATGATACGGACATTAAGTAGGTGACTTCACAGGGACAAGAAAAATATGATTATCCTTCTGCCAGTAGCACACCCTGGGTATGGTTCATAGCCCAAAGTTTTCCTTAGCCTGGCACTGGAACATTTACAGACAACTAAGGTGGAGCTAGGTCTGCTGCTATATAGCAGATTTGTCTCAAAGTGGATTGTTTTCCAGATAGGAAGCCAACATTTTGCATTGCTCAGTGTCATATTATCACTCATAATTATATGCAATTCATCTCACTTTATGGTGTTTACAACTTTCAGATGTGGGTAGTCATTTATAATAGCATTCTTACAGTGTTAAATAGTGTCTTTCCATCCCATTTGCTCCTTTTATGTTATGTGGAACAAATGTGATTTTCCTCAGTTTTTAACAATTTTAATTTTGTATATTCTTTTCATTATCAATTAAGCTGTTTTTCCTGAAAAGGTCACATAGATTTCCAAATACTTATTCCTTTTCCTCCCACTATGATTAAGGTGGAAATTTGATGAGGTTTACAAAAGGGATTAAATGGTGACAGACACTGCAGCCTACCTCACATATTTTACTGACTTTTCAAAACAGATTTGCTCCAGAGAAAGGAGGGACAAATCATACTCAAATTCTTTGTAGGCAATGCAGGCCTGTTGTTCATGCAATATAGTTATGCAACAGAGAGCAGGCATCACTCTTAAAGTTCCAACAATCCACAACTGTAATGAAGTCCAGGTCCTGACTGAAGTCTGATCACTGGGGTTCCAGTCCGTCAGCTTTTTGGTTTTTTTTTAATATAATCAATAAAGGCAGCTCTCCCACAAATATTAATAGTGATGTGTATGCCTGTCATCTCTGTGCCTTATCTCTTTCCTTTGCTCTGTGTATCTTAGTTCCCTTCTTTCTATGGGTCTTACTCCATGCTGTTGGTTTTCACATGTTACCTACTGCATGCCAAAGCTCTGGCTGGTCAGCAGAACCCTTGGTGCTCTCACTTACATGTATTTAAGAAAGAGCATCAGCTGCTGGGGGTGGTGGACACTTGGAGGGTGACACTGCTGAGGAAGTGGCTGGAGGAGCACATTTGTGAGGAGGTCTCTGTGCTGGAGGAGAAACCTCTGAGGGACTGCAACTGTGGGTAACCCACACCAGGGCAATGTTAGCCCTGACAGAGTGCAGCCAAGGCTAATCCACACTGGAATAGGGGTGCCTCTGCACGACTGCAACCATGGGTGATCCACCCTGGCTCAGGGATGCCCCTGAGGGACTATCACCAAGGACGACCCATGCCAAAGCAGAGACACCCCTGGGTGACTGTGTCCCATAGATAGAACACAGAATAGAGAATTCCTTTTTACAGTCCTGAGAAACCTTCCCTGACCACCAAGACCTGTCAAAGACAAATTGCAAGGACCCTTGTGGTGACCCCACCCGGCTCCCTCAGCATTCATGAGTGTAACCCATTAGGTCCCATGGAATTTATTGTCTGGTTTGTTTAAAACCTTCTGGGACACCTTTCCCTGCTTTGACCTCTTGTATGCACCCTTTTTATGTTTGAGATAAAATTTGAGATTGTTCATTCATGCAGGCCTTCAGTCACTTTTGCTTGATTTCCTCTTTCAGGAATGACCATTCTAAGCTTGGCGTATGTGATCCTGGAAAACCAGTAAGAGGCACCAGGATGGCTGAAGAAAACCTTCAAGAAGCACAGTGGAGCAGAAAGAAGCCACTGAGTGCAGAACAGGCAGAAGTTATGCACACAGGCTAACTTCCTGGGCCACCCACTGCTTCACCGTAGGAACTGGGATGGACTGAGCATATCCCACAGCAGGAATAAGAGAACTTGAGACTAAGAAGTAAGGAGGATAGGTGCTTGACTTCAGGTGAGCCTGAGGGAGGAGGAAAAAGGATGTGTACTTAAGTGTTTGTTTATGTTCTCTTTTTCCTTTTTTCTCGGTACCTGGATCAGTGACCAGAATTTCTCTTAATTGGTAATTAATTAGATTAAGTAAAAATTGCTTAGTTTTTGCCTGTGACACTCACAAGTACAATAGTCAAACTTTCATGGCACCATGGAGACCATTTGGCATATGCTGCTTCAATAATGTGGAGATGTGTTAAAATCTATGAAATTCCAGGTAAAACTCACATGAAGAGTCTTTACGCTATGAGTACCCTAAAGAGAGTTTTGGTGTACAGTAAGGGAACGTCAGCCAAGTTGTCGAGCCTACAGCAAGCTTTGACTACATTAATACAATAATGAGTTAAAGCTGATTAACTTTGTTGCATGACATGTGCTGGTTTGAGTTTAGTGCTTCACTTCTGTAGTTGCCCAGCTTACAAACTACATCTGATTTATGTCTGTTTTGGAGCCATGAAGCCCGCACAAAAAGGACTGCACTGATCTCTAGATATTGCCTACCGGATATGTCTCTACTATGCTTTGAGCATGAACTACTGCACATTCACAGTGTGAAGTACAATTCTGACTGTGGAACAGCCTCTGAACATGTTGCAGAGAATGCTTGGGCACAGACTCTTTGTGAAGGCTCAGACACATAGCTACAGACAGTATCGGTGCGCTGCCACCATGTTTTTGTCTGTCCTGGTAGGCTCATTGCATGGCTGGCATTGTGCAGACAAGGCAGTGGAGGGTTGTCTCAGGAAAGACTCTTTTATAATGTGCTAGTGGGATAAATAGAGATTTGGAAGTACTCTGAGTTGTCCTTGTAAAAGCACAGGCTCCCAAATCTGAAAAGCAAGTGTCCTACATTGAGGTCAGGTCTGGGAGCTGTAGAATGAAGGGATTTTATGGGTAGGACTAGAATCTTTGTTTTGTTAATGTGTATGTTTAAAAAATGCAAATTCTTATATTAAAAAAAAAAAACAAACACAAAGCACAACAAAGAAATAGTTACATGAGATGCAAGTCTTTCTTCTAATACTGTTTCCAAACATTTATTATGAGGTGCATAACAAGCTGAAGAACCCAAAAAGGGCATGGTTGATCAGAGGATCCCTCTACTATGCGGCCAAGAACAGATATATACGGAGACATCCAGAATATCCATTAAAAGGAGTATTCTGGCAGACCCTTATGAACAAAGAATTAGGCAACATGTCCATGTCAGCATGGTGTACTGTCAAGAGAGGATTAATTCTCTGCTCAGCATCCCAAAAATACAGAAGTCAGTGGGAACCAGAGTAACACTAGGAGTGGGTCAATCTCTTCCCTGCTCTCAGAGAAAAGTCAGTTAGCAACCCAGGAACACCCCTGTTCCTTTTGGCTGCTTCTTTTGCCTTTTTGGCCTTTTTTTTCCCCCCAGGTGCAGGGGAGGATGAGAACTTGCTGAGTTGGTTATGAGAATTTAAAAATGTGAAGAAAGGGAAATTAGACCCTGGCTGTGGTTTAAATTGAAATGGAGATCAAAGTCCAACACTTTCAAGCATAAACGGTGTGTATACATTTTGGGAGCAGCTTTCTAAGTTTGATGTGTCAGCCTGCCTGTGTAATTTTACCATACCTACCCCAGATTCCTGTCTGCAGTTACGTTTATTTTAGAAAACATCTCTGTTGGTATCAAAAAATCAAAACAAAAATTTTCTCATTCTAGCACAGTTATTAGTAAAACCAGGACAAGAATTCTGCTTCTGGAAAACAAAGGTCTGCTAGCTGCTACACTAACACTAAGCTACTTCATCCCTTGTTACTCTTTGAACTCTTAAGTGGACTTTTTTTTTTTTTTTCCTCACTAATACAAAGCAGCATGTGAAACTAAAGGCACTGTAGAAGGCTGGGTGGCTTCAAGAGGTATCAGGTGACTCTGTTTACAACAGGTGGGCATGAAGTGCCAATGTGTGCTCCTAATCTTCATACTGAGGCTACTACACTGTCCTGTGGCTCCTACCTGAAGCAGAAGATCTGCTAGTTGCTACTTCAGGTGTATGGGGAAGAATATTTATTTCTTGTTGCTGTCTTGTTTGTACATAGGTTAGTTATTTGTGATTAAGGGATCTCTTGTTTAGCATCTGTTTCATCTGTTTCATTCATTCATGAGCTGAATTTGAGACAAGAGCAGTCTTTTTTAGGTACTCTTGAGATCGAGAAGGAGTTCTGGGTTTTAGTGGAAGAAAATACACCTCCAACATTATTTTTGTTAGTATCTGAAGGGGATGGTTTGTTATAGCAAAGAAATCAGAAAGCATTGAAAACTACAGAGTGATCTAGAAAATAGTATAGTAAAGTCCTGTTTTACAGAACCCTGGGCAATGGTGAGTATTACTTTGTCCTGAATTCTCCACTTACATCAAGTAAGTTATTGCTGTAAGTTTCCTTCTGGAAAGCTTTCTCTTGTGGGTAGGTGTCTGCCAAACTCCCCTGAAGACAGGGACTGACCTATGTGTTCTCAAAGTTTATAATCTTGGGGGTTGCAAGTCTTTCAGATACTTTGGCATTTACTTTGCCAAAACAAGCTGAGAAATATCACTCTAAAAATAGCTTTGTCTTTTGGCTCTATACATGCTTTTGGCAAGACATTCCTAAAGCTTAAAATAATGAATATTTTTTTTAAAAAAAATCTCTTGCAGAACCAAACTGTAAAGCTGAAAAAGATCATCATTATTTTTTATTTTTTATTAATATTTAGTCTTTTTAAGGTCAAATCCTGAGTACATTTTTGTTTATATATAATGGTTTGGGTGTTTGGTTTGTTTTTTTTTTTCTTGTTGTAATTTTGTTGTAGTCCTAAGATCTTGGATGATAAAGAATGAATAGAACTTCTACTTGGGAACTCTGAATAAAGCAGGATCAATTTGAGTTAGGTGCTTACTGTATGGAGAAATGAAAGCATAGATATAATCTCTCTACAAAGAGACAATAGTCACATTAATTTACACTCCCCTGCTCAAAAGTAAAAAACACTGGCCCATTCCCACTTATGGCTGCAGCTGAACTGCCAAGAGAAATCTGATGCTTTGCTTTGTTGGAAGTACCTGCTGAAACATTAAGTACTTTCTACCACACAAGCAGAATGAATGTTCAATTATTTGACAAAAATGTTTTTGCCTGGGTGTATTCTGTCATCTCTCTTGTTATGACATTGTTTGTAAAGATCCGCTTGTGATACATGGGTGCTATGCATGTCTTACAAGTTATGAACTCTGAACTCTGCACAAAGAGGTGAGTTGGTTTGTCAGCTGAAGAAGCCTGGGAATAAAACAGCGGGCCAAAATCTACAAAAAGATTTAAGACTATAACTCCTTTCTAGGAACCAATGCTCACCGTGAAATAGATGGAAGGATAGGAACCCAAATACCTATGTAGATCTTGGCCTCTGTCTTCTTGATCCTTGTCCAGTGCCTTGTCTTAATAGCTTCTCTTTATGTGATCATCTCCATGTTTCCTGGAGTCCTGATTTACAGCTCTTTCAAGAGTCACCAAGAATGAAGATGATTATTTCTGGGCTATGGTTACTGAGATCCTATGTTGGTAATATGATGTCTATGGGAGCAGGTCCATCAGTACACTGGCTTTAAAGGTGCCCTTGGACCGGTCCTTATGTGAACTTGACTGCCTGTCAGGAGCACGACTGCATAGTTTTGGTAAGCATGGAAAGTTCCTTTAAAGGCTTGCAAAAGGGAAAGGCCTCCTTTCAGCACATTTTTACCAGTGACATAATCTCCTCTTAATATTTTTGCATATAAAACATTGTGTCATTTACCCGGTCAAGAAACTCACTCCCAAAGAATGTATGCGTCTGACTCTAGGAGAGAGGGTGTTAAAAAAAATATTGTTGTCACCATTCAGCATCTTTCCTGGGTGTCTCATTCTGTAACTGATCCACATTCTTTCCCAGTGAGTGAAAACATGATAAGGCACTAATGCCTATTTATAACTGTCAGGGAGAGATACTTGCTTAGTGATGCAGTACTCAGCAAAGGAAAAATGGAGGAAAAGCAGCCCTGTCCCTAAATGTTTGCCCTGAGTTCTGCTGTTGGTTACTCCTCTGTGCTGGCATCCTTACTCTTCTTTGCAGGGCACCACGTGTGACTTGGCCTTTGAGAGCAAAATAAAACAATGTATTCCGGACTGCACAAAATGAGTCACCATGAAACCATGTGTGCTTTTCATGTCCTTGTAGTTTCCATGTTTGATTTTTGTTTCTCTGCAAATGACTACGATGGTAGTATTTAGAGGCCCTGATCCAAACTGAAGTCTTCATTGCTAGGCTGTGTGCAAGCACGTGGTGAGAGACAGGCTTTGCCCTTAAAAGTCAGTGATCAAGGTGACCCTGACAACTAAAAGATAGGACAGGAAATGGATATGATGTGACTTTCCAAAAACTACACCACAGATCAATCATTTGGCAGACAGAAGAATCATTTATTTTTCATCTTCTCCCTCCAAACAGTTAAGAATGAGGGAGAAAGTAAAACAGACGGCAACAGGGGAGAATTCAGCTTCAGTGAATCACTCTGGTCATTGCTTGTTATACCTTCATTCATTGCCTTGTGCTGGATGACAGAAAGAGGGACCTTGGATCTGTTTTTTACAGATGTCCTCACCCCAGTGGTATGAACTTGGCTGGCAACTTTCCAGC
Source organism: Microhierax caerulescens (assembly GCA_035590215.1). Taxonomy (NCBI): domain Eukaryota; kingdom Metazoa; phylum Chordata; class Aves; order Falconiformes; family Falconidae; genus Microhierax; species Microhierax caerulescens. The sequence goes on along the minus strand of JAVJGJ010000059.1, from coordinate 54,953,945 downwards.
CTTGCTAATTACCAAACTCTTCTCTTTTCAGTTGACTCTTCTATTTTCAGTTGAAATGACCCACATTAAATATATATGGCATCAGAAATGAGTCTTCATTGGCTGAGAGGTAGCCTTCATACGGAACAGCTTTCCTTTTAGCATCCTGTTCAGCTGCAACTGTGCGAGAGCCAACAAGGAATATACTTCTTGTCAGCCTCGTCATCCAGGGTGCCTGTTTTCTAACCTGGCAGGGAGTGGATGGGAAATTTATTCCTTTTCTAAGAGATGGGGAAATTTGAATATTAGGAGAGGAATATTAGGACAGACAGCACAGATTTACCAAATTTCCAGTGAACATGGACATTTTTATTTCAGTGACGTCTGTATCCATATTGTTTCACTAGTGAGAACAAAAAAAAAACAAGGCACAGCTTCCTACACACAAGGCTCTTCCTAGATGTCATTTCATGATGTGTCCAGTGTGCTGATAATCTATTATGTAAAATATTTGAACAGTATGATTTGAATTAGACCAATCATGTTCTAAAGATATTAGAGTTCTACTGGAATCTCTTTAAAATGTATTGGCTATATCAATGGTTAACTCCTTTTTTGAAGGGTTTGGTAGGTTGATCTTATAATTCCCTACAAACTTAGTCAAACTGTACTCTTTTCTGTAAGAAGTTTTTGAGTTTTCATCTTGGACTTAGAAAAAGCCAGTCTCTGCATGCACCTGTAAACATTGCAACTAGAAAATTCTGAGGAAACTACTGCCATACGTACTTAATTAATTAATTTATAACATTTGTTTATTATTGTTCTGAAAACTAAGCTGAGTTATGAATAATACTGCTGTGGAGATTTAAGCATGTGACTGGCAAAAAATAAATATCCTGAATGCCTGAACCAATTGTAATGGAAAAGTGAGCTATAAATCCCCTGCCCAGTACTTTTGCTAAATACATAATAATAATAATAATAATAATAATAATAATAATAATAATAATAATATGTATTTGAGGTAATGTCTACATTGTGCCTAGGAGTGATAATCACAGACTACCAACACAAGATGGAGTATACTGGTGGGTGAGATCAAAAGGGGGGGGTCATGCTACACAAATTTATGGTGTCTTTGAAAGAAGTTGACAGAGCTGGATACCATCAGAAGACTGGTTACAGGTGCGTTCAGTGATCTTGGCAAAGTCAATGCTCTGGTAGCCTAACTTTTGTTGCGATTTTTCCAGGTGTCTTGTCAAAAGAGAGATTTCAATAGGAATTTGAAGGAAACCAGTAAAATGGCTTTCCTTTCAAGACCATATTTGAAAATTCCATTATGCGAAGTTAAGTGACTGCAAAAAGAGGAAGTCAACTGTCGGTGTAAGTGAAATAGTAGGGGAGATAGGAACTGGCTGGTGAGAAGCCTTTTTTTTTTCTCTGATATGAAATACTAAAGAAACACAGTTTAAGTTGCAAGGAGAAAGGTGACAGTAGTCAAAGAGATGGACTATGAAAATGATTGTTGTAATAACTTTCTAAATGGCTAGGAGAAGGGTAACCCCGTACTAATAAAAGCAGAGGGAGAAATGGATATATAAGGTGACACAGCTAGGCAGCACATCCACCTGATGGTACAGCAGCTTTTCACATCCTTTTCCTGCAGAAGTGAGAGAGCTTAACACCGAGGAACTGCCCTGTGGGACAAGTGTCCCTCGCAACCAGGACTTGAAAAATAGAGGCTTCTTTGGCTGTGAGAAGCACCCTTCCAATTTGTTCCTTAAAAAATAAACCTGCTTCTTCTTTTGAATCTCTCTGGGTGGAAATCAGAGGGAAAATATTCATTTGTGCTCTGTTTTCCCTTACTGCAGGATGAGCATCCAGGAAAGCAGGTCATGACATGGACATAGGGGATGGATGGCAGAGCTCTGCCTGCAGTGTCTGAAGTGGCCAGAGACTTTCCTGGCTTGTGAAAATTCCCCAGTAGTGAATCCCTCTGCCTGGTGTATGTTTATTTTGTATAATGCAAGACGAATGAAACATGCTAGACAGTTTGGCCTTGAGATGCTATAATCATGAACGAACTGCCCAGAACAAAAATGTTTAGAAGACACAAACCTCACAGTCCTCCTTTACTTTTGATTTTCCTTTCCCCATGCTGAATCCATTAATTGAGATATTTTGAACCATGGCTTAAGGAAGGCCTTAACTCTGCGGGTACTAACTGTTACCAGTTCATACAGTCACTCCATGGGTGGCATTTAAAAAAAATACTCTGAGATGGACCGCAGGAGAATCCCATTTTCCTTGTCTAATTAAGTGGGTACAGGGTAGAGTTTTCTTTTCCACACTCACTTACATTAACGAAGCAGGACAGGCTGTAACAGATAACTGATGTCACCACAGTTTGGAAAGTACACACTTAAATGAAAATACAATGTAACCTTCTCACAAATTGTAAAACTGGACAGCCTGCAACCATCTGGCACTCAACCTCTGAAAGAACATTTGTAGGGTCAGTGTTGTTCTTTCTGTAAGAGTACCACCCTCTAACAGTGACCATCACAGAAAATGCGTTTTCAAGTTGAGCTTTATTCAACTTTCAAAGTGTATGTGAAAAAAATAAATGCTATTTCCAGTGCAAGCCAAAACAGTCGCAACTATTACATCCTTAAATCACACCCTATGCCTGCCTGTGCTAGTACCAGCAGTAGTAAATACCGCGCATCTCAGCCCCAGCCCCAGAAATACATTATAAGCAAGATTAAACGTGTTGTAGACTTTAGGGAAAAAAAAAAAAAAAAAAAGCGTGGAGAGGTTGAAATCAATGCACAGTGGAGCTGCATGCCTATTAAATTTCCTCCGAGCTGGCTTTGATGGTCCACGTGAGGACCCCTACTTTAGGTACAAAACCCGCTTCTTTCTAGTGACAGCTTGAGGTCAACTCCACTAATAGGTACTTCCAGTCTAAAAAATCTTGGTGGCAACTGTCAGGTTTTCTGTTCAAGGCAAGCAAAGCTGCTAATTTAATCAAATCTGAACCACAAATCTTTCCTTCATGAAAACAGTCTTTGTTGATGGACATGATCTTCCTTCTCAGCCTTATCCTGTAATAATTCACAGCAGTAATATGGAAGGAGCTGAGACAATGTGTTTGGTTGTATAAGAAACATTTAGTTTTTCACTTACAGACTTACTACTAATGCAGGTCTGAAGAGGCAGAATTATCCAGAGAGTCAGTGGATGGAGTCACAACTGAGGATATGCAAGTCCAGCTTAAATTCTGACCTTGGATCAACTGAGAAACCTGACAGTCTTCTCTTAAAACTTATTTTTGCTGCCCCATGGTGTGACAGAACTGGTGGTAGGCAGTTCCTGCTCAGAAGATTTTCCTTTCCATCTTTCTAAAGGTGTTTCAGTTAGTGCTGACATGTGACAGAACTGGCTGGGAAACCTTATGCGAGGACTGCTTTTACATCTATTGCTGCTCAGTAAGAAGAAGTCAAGCATGTGCCTAGTCTAAAATATATGCTTAACCATCGATAGAAATGGAACATAGTCACATGTTAAGTGTTCATCTGAATAAAGCCGTTTCTTTGAAAGGGTAGTCAAGGTGACTGCTCAGAGCAGCCTTCTGCATTTAAAACTGACTAAATTTTTTCTCAGCCCAGAAAGACTAATTTCTGTCATGATTACAGCTGGGCAAAGAAAAACTCAGTTGCAACATTAGTTCCTGTGTTATCTGGTGACCAGTCAGAATGGAAAAGACCTTGGCCATTTGGAAAACTTTCTGGCAGAAGCCAAGCAGGCTCCCTGCACGTCTTCCCTGCTCCCCTGTCTGCTTGGTTTCTTGTGCTTTGGTGGCTCTTCTGCCTACAGTTCAGTTTCACAAAGAATTTCTAACCAGGCTGTACTCAGATTTGGAAATGGCAAAGTCCTCTGTGGGAAAGAATTGCTGTTCCTCCTCCTCCACACCACTTTCTGGTTACTTAAATTTCTGTAATTTATATGAGTTCATGAGGCTATGATTTTCTAATGTAGGGTTGAATAAGAAGACAGATATTTTTAAAGCTATTTCACCTTATAGTCAGTCACCTTGTGGAGTATGGAAGGCAGCTTCCATGCCAGTACGGATAGAATAGGAAGTGATGACCAGGTAAGTGTGCCTCAAAAAGATGATAGTCTATGGACATAATATAGATTGAATTTTGTTTTGCTGAGTAAGAAAATTAATGTCAGTCATGTGTGACATGTAATTCTTTCTGTGGGGTCTTTCCAAAGAAAGGCTATGCTTTCACTGCACAGTGAAATCTGATTTCAGAAAGTATTCAGCTGTGTAGACAAAGCACTCCCTGTTTTGGGTGCTTTTCCAGACTGCAGTAAATCTCTGGGGAACCACTCTTAATCTTCATTTTAAAATATTTTTAACAAAGTTGTTCTAAATGCCTAGCAGAATAGGCTGCCATTCAGTGTATTTTTCAAAAATCTGATGCACCTGGAATTTTTCCTTCATGGTACATCATGATCAGAACTTTTTGCTAAGTGTCAAAGAAAATCCGGCCTTTCTGACCATATTTTAATGTGTCCAAAGAAAGACTTTTTCTTATAAAATAAGTTTCTCTGGCAATCTTTCCCAATTCTCTATAGAGGAAATTGCAGCATTATGAAGAAAAATGCCAGAAATCAAGGATGAGAAAACAGTAGTGCACCAAAGCATTGAGAAGTAAATAGTGGGGTAGTCAAAAAGTCTGCACTTCACTCTACGGGTAAAAAGATCCCTGTTTAGTCTGTGGCTTTGTGTTTGATTGTGGGCTAGTGTCTCACTGAGAAGTTGACACAGACATATTTTCGTATCTTGATTATTTTCCTGAGGCTTTTGTACTACCATCCTTACTTTCTTGAGGAAAATCGACAGATTATCCTTTTGTGTACAGGATCAGTAGGATACATTTACCCTCCCTCCATATGTAACTCTTCCTTGCAAAGCCAAGCATAGGATTAATAGAGAATCTTCCAGAAATGACAGAGCCTTTTAAGGCTATCCTGAACAGTACAGAATAAACATAAGTTTTGATCAGCTCATCCTTTCCTCCCATTTACCTTTGTATATCAAAGCATTTCGGCCTCTAAAACTTTATGGTTGTCGTTTTATCTGTGGAAGGCAGCACCCTAGATCGGGTGTTGCCACAGACATTTCATATTGTCAGATGAGAGCTTTGGTTTGGCATAGGAATACAGGCTAAAAAAAAAAAAACCAAACCCAAAAAGAAAACCCCACAACAAAAAACACAAAACAAAACCCAACCAGAAAGTGGCTGTCAAACAAGCAAAGGTAATGCAACTCTACTCCATTTTCAGCTGTTAGTATGGAGAAAAATATTTTCCTGTCCTGGATGGATTATTCTGTATTTCAGCACTTTTAGTTCCTTTTTTGCTGCTTAGAAGTCTTTGCTTGAATAGCAACTTGACAAATAGAAGCCTGTGTGAAAAGACCATATTTCATTCTGGCTTTGAATTAGACTTGTTCTGCAGAAGTTTATTTTCATGTCTGAAACGCATTTCCTATTGTTTTTGACAAGGGTGGGAATAGATCTGGCTACCTTTGTACATCAAGCTTGTATTCCATGGCTCGGTTAATTTACTGTATGATTTTAACATTTATTCATTTTTAAAATTCAAGGACAGGGTGAGGAAACAGGAGTTGTACACTCTGGCGAGCTGTAGTTAACTACAGAATTTATACCTCTGCCATTCCTTTGTTGTATCTTTTGCTTTAGGGATCTGACAGCCATATTTTGCAATAAAATTTAGAATTTCCTTTGCAATTCCAATAGGACAGTGTTTTTGTGCACCAAAGAAAGCCAGTTCTGGAAAGGCACAGAACAGGCTCCAGTTTATCTTCAGGATTTCAGCCATCATTTAAAACAAACACATTGAAGGACAAATAACCAAATTATTTGAAAAGTACAACAGTGAGCATTGTAATGCCTTGTTTTTAAACATCCAGGTTCACCGTGGATTGTGTGGCAGTTGTCACACAGGGTGGAGGACAAGCACCATCCCACGCAGGGAGTGCCTTAGTCAGCATCATCAGTAAGCAGCCAACAGGTTGACAGAAAAGACCTGCTGTATGCTATGGCAATTTTTCAAAAGAAAATGTTTATTTTCACTGCTTTTTGTGTCAATATAGTACTGCATTTGGTATGATCTTTGCATATCCTTTTGGTCAGGGAAAGGGAAGGTCTGCTTTGTGGATACTTGTTGTAACTATGTGTGCGTTAGGCATCAAGTTCGTAGGATCATAGGGTAGTTCAGGTTGGAAGGGATTTCTGGCATGTGAGGAAGCAAATTTAGACACACAGAAAACTTTAAAGTCATTAAAAGATACACATATAGGATTTAGTTTATGCCAGGGTTGGATGATAGCTAAACTGAGATTTCTGGGGCCATGTTTCTATGATTTTGTTACCTAAAATCAGCCTAAGGTTTTACTTTGTCCCAGGATGGTCTCTTAGTTTGATGGCACTGGGGTCCATGACCAGCAGAAATTTAGAAACCTCAGTATAGCCTTTGTCATTCTGTCACAATGGTGACATGCAATGACAGCTGAAAAAACTACATTCTTGTGTAGCCTTGTGCCTACATGGTAGCCCTCAGTGGGAATTTTGCTGCTTACCCTCAAGCTTGCAAGACTATAGCTAGGACTGATCATGAAAATATAAAAGGTCTTTTAACACGCAACAGTAATATTTTCTGTTTTCCAATGTCAAAAAAAACCAAACAAAAGCATCTTGTTGGTATTATATTAATGATGTATAACCTATACTGTTCTTGCTTTGTATGATGTTGTTTTCTCAAACCTCTCTTTTGTTACGTGAGTGCGTATGTGTACGCAAAACTTGGACTGCAAATACAGAATTAACCAGCAGTTCTGTAATGTGAATCATTAATTTGTAGGATGCTAACTTTAGTTCTTCCTTCTAATACTGCAAATGTCCATTTGCTAAAGATACTCAGGAGACTATATAGGTGCTAATAGCTTCCAAAAATTTGGAAAATCTTGCATTAGGAGACAGGTATTTCACTCAGCAGACATGAAGAGCTCTAAAAGCACAGAAAACAGGTAGAAAATTAGTGCTTCAGAAGAACAGTCATATTAGTGGAGTATTTTGCCTGACTTAGGCAAAGGAAGTTAATGATTTCCTAAAAATACTCTTCAAAATTAGAATACTTGCACAGAAAGCTAGAAGTGAACTTACAGCTTTGGTATGTGGCACTCCTTTGAAATTCTCTGTGTTTGATCTGACAGGTACCATCATTACAGGACATGGTCTTTAGTCCAAATGAAAATCACTTAATCAAAATTACACTGGGAAATGTTTATGTATCCATCACATTTTACACAGTAATAATAGGCAATATGGAGAAAGATATCCTGCAAGAGCATCATTGCATTGTAACTGGGTAGACTCTTCCATGACAACTTGAAAATGCATGACAGCGCACAACTAAACACGCCACCTGAGCAAGGAGCAGTTGTCCTTGGGAAGCTTTCCTCTTGTGCTTTTATTGGATACAAGCAAAATTCCTAAGTGTGTGCTCCAGTCCCTATCTACACGTACTACCTCACAGAAAAGATGTGAGTCTCAGGGGTATTCAAATCCATGTGCTGTAAACATAGGATGCAAGGGTGAGGAACCAAAACTTCCATGAAACAAGTTGCCTTTAGGAGCTCTATCAGAGCTGTAGCCAAGCAGAACCACACCGTTATCAGCAGTTAATGCCTTTTCGCGGTGAAGTAACATTCAGACTTTCAGTGAATGTTTTTAATGGAAGTAAGAAAGAACTGTGGACACTATTTTCATCCAGTCATATCAAAAGATTAGAAGAGTCACAGTCACAACACTTTTTCTGACAATGTATCCTCTTTCTCTATGGTAAAATAAGCCCCGCTGTTCATTTTTGTGCCATGGCTTTGAGGTTTAGCATGTTGTGATTCAGACTGGGTGGCAATTCTCTCCTGACCTCATCATAAGAAAGAAAAAGGAATGCCAGCATTGTAGATAAATAAATCTCCAGGCTTCCCCTGGGTCCGAAGGAAGAACTGAAAGATGAGCTGTATATTTATATGGATTTTCTGCACTGCATTAAGCAGAGAGGTATTGGCACTTGCACGAAGGGAGTCAGTGACAGGTCTGGAAAAAATCTAGCTGTGATCAACTCTAACTGCTCTCGTCAGAGGAGTCCTGCCCATTCTGGCACCCAAGCAAAATTGTTTAGACATACTTATAGTCATTTCCATCTCCATCTATGCTTAAAATCTGATTCAGCACCTCAATTCTTCTCATAACTGGACCTTCAAAAGGTTTTGGTCCTGAAGTTCACAGTTAAAAGCAAATTAAAAAGAAAAGCCTCTACAGGAATGAATAGTACCATAGCCATCTCCTTATACTGATGCTAATGGAAGAGAGGTGAATAACACAGGAAAGTATTAGTAGTAGTTGCAAATCACTCTTCACAGACATGTTTAGTAGATTTACCTTTATGCAGAATCATAGAATCATTTGGGTTGGAAAAGACCTTTGAGATCATCATGCCTAACCATTAATCCAGGACTGCAAAGACCACCACTAAGCCGTTTCTCTAAGCACTGCATCTACACATCTTTTAAAAACCTCCAGGCACAGCGATTCCACCACCTCCCTGGGCAGCCTGTTCCAACGCTTGACCACCCTTTCCATGAAGAAATTTTCCTGAACCTCCCCTGGTGCAACTAGAGGCTGTTTCCTCTTGTCCTGGCACGAGCTATCTGGGAGAAGAGACCCACCCCCACCTGCCTACAACCTCCTTACAGGTAGCTGTGGAGAGCAATAAGGTCCCCCCTGAGCCTTCTCCTCTCCAGACCACAGAACCCCAGCACCCCAGCACCTTCAGCTGCTCCTCAGAAGATTTGTGCTCCAGACCCTTTGGCAGCTTCATTGTTCTTCTGTGGACACACTCGGGCACCTCTGCGTCCCACTTGCAGCGAGGGCCTCAAAACTGAACACAGGATTCAAAGTGTGGCCTCACCAGTGCTGAGTACAGGGAAATAATCACTTTCCTAGTCGTGCTGACCACACTATTTCAGACACAAGCCAGGATACTGTTGGCCTTCTTGGACACCTGAGCACACTGCGGGATCATATTCAGCCAGCTGTTGACCAACATCCCCAGGTCCTTTTCTGGAGGACAGCTTTCCAGCCACCCTTCCCCAGGCCTGTAGCATTGCCTGGGGTTGTTGTGACCCTATTGTTGGACCCAGCACTTCTTGTTGAATCTCATAGTGACATAGTTGTTTGTAGAGAGGGACAGGAGGAAAAGCAGGCCCCAGAGTAAATATTTTTTGAGATGTACTCTAGGCACAGATATCTAGCTGAGAGACACTTGTACAATAAATGATAACTTTTATTGTGGCACTCAAAAAGAACTCCACTATATTTCTTTTTCTGTGGTTTTCTGAGTACCAACCTACCCAATGCCAGAGTACATCAGGAATTATGTAAATTAAGTCAATAGTCAACACATCTGGTAGTGTAGACTAATGACTCTGCATGTACCTGTACTCCCCACTAAGAAAATTAGGGTAGCGCTGACTAACTGAAAACTCCCCTTTTGCCTGTAACTGTAAGACTAAGATCTGCTTAGGCACTTGAATGTACAGCTCTGAATTTTAAACAGAAGAGTACTGTTTCAATCAGTGGCTTTTAAGATCAGATTTGTATTTGATCTAGCAGAACTTGAATCTGTTGACTTTGAGGCCATATTGCAGAATTGCTGTTATTATTTTAGTCTCTCTCTGGGCTGGTGGGTTGGGATGTGGGAAGAAGGGTGGGGTCAAACTGACTTTTATTCAAAGTTAAATATTTTTCTATGTTCATTTTAAATCAAACTAGACTAAAGTTATGGACAGGCATGTTATTGTGTCATTAAATTAAATAAATAAATTATATTTGAGTTTTCCCCATTTTTTTGAGATATAATTGTATATGTGAAGAGGAATAGTAAGATAGAAATGTGCAGAAATAAACAGATAACTAGATAGATTGAAACTCTCCATATGTTTCTCAATTAAAAAGGTTTGAGAAGAAATAAACAGCAAGAGAAAATAAGTCTTTAAATTTCAACTGAAGTCTTCTTTGTTAGGGAAATAAAAATATAAGTGAGGGAAGCCATGAGAGTGGCAGTATTTTAATTTTACCTGTCTCATCATCCTGGAAAAAGTCAAGCACATTTAGCATTGCTGTAATAAACCTTTAGAAAGCATAGTGAAGGCAACAGCACTAAGATATTCTGGACAAGAACTCCGATTCAGGAAATCATTAAAACGTTCTTAAGTGTTTTATCGATGTATTTGAATCATCCACTATCAATCAGAGTTCATTGTCTTTGATACTGTGCAAACACCAGTTATTTTTTTGTCTCAGTAATAACCTAATCGATCTGTTAAATTGGGGGGTGGGGTGTAATTTGTTCTTTATTATTACCTTGCCCAATTTACTTGATTTCAATTACATTGGATTTAGGTTAACACTGTAACAATTTATGCAAACTTTTTCAAACAAAAATGTACACAGTGCAATGTCTGAGAGGAATCTGCAGACCCAGGTAAATATATTTTCTGGATGCTTTATTCCTAGAGCTGTCTTGAATTTAACATTATGAAAGTAAATTCCTTTTGTTCTATTTCTGCTTTTTTTTTTTTACTGAAGCTCAATGACATTTGAAATTTACTACAAAACAGTTCATAGAATTTGCCATAACAGCAGATGCATTGTTTACCTGTATAGCTTTCTCAATTAGAAGTTCCCTCAGGCAATTTTCAGGATGTGGGAAACCAGGTTCATTTCCCTCACCTTTTTGGAGAAATCTCCACTCCCCTTTGCTAGGCTGCAGGATTAAAAATCCTGCTGCTAAATGGCTATTGTGAAGGAGTACTCCACATTTTCTCTTGGACAATATCCTGTTTTGCTGAAGTGCAGTAACAGGCACCAGTGGTGAGAGGTGGCCCAAGTACCATCTCTGTGCTCCAGCAGCCAAAGCGAGCTATCCCCCCTCACCCACATCTCATCTAAGTGCTGGAGAATCTGGGGATCCATCCAGAAGCTCTGCAAACTGGAGAGGTGGGAACAGACCTAGAAGCTCACACTCAACCAAAATCATAAAGTGTTTGTCATCCCTGCTTTACATTAGCTCATGTTTTTGACAAAAAAAAACCAACAAAAACCCCAAAACAAACAAAACCAAAACTATCTGGGAGTCTTACAGCTGTCCACTGGCACAGGAAAAGACTGTGCTTGTGTAAGAAATATATTCTCCTAGAAATGTGTTTGGCCAGTGGTCATGATCTCAATGGGTAAGATGGTGGGCCTCATTTCCACAGTCTGCAGCATTCACCAGTGTAAGGTCATGCCTGTGACTAATCACACAGCAGCCAAACAAAGACTGAGGTTGACCAAGTGAGAATGTGTGTCTACTGGTGCATGAGTCTGAAAAAAGAACCAAAACATCAAACACCAACCTCCAGAAGGTTACAAAATGCAATTGCTATTTTAGACTTGCTTTTTCCCATAAGGACTTGAAACAAACTTAGGATATTTTAAAGGTAAAATGCTGAATTCCTTCTGCCAAAAAGTGTTCCTCACAGATGTGTTTATTCACACTGAAGTTAGATGGAAAACCATAAGTGGGATAGGATTCTTACCTAGATCAGCAAAACATTTAAGAATTTATGTTTATTGTTAAGTATGCTTTGACTGCTGACTACCATCAAGTTGCTCAAGGGTGTTTCTGAAGTGAAATTTTATATATTTAGCACTGGATAATTAAACAACGGTTAAACATGTACTTGTCATGTTATCAAGGAACAAATTGTTGATGTGTCATGTAAATTTTACTATCCTAAGTGTGCATCTAACTCACAATGCTTTGCTGGATTAGTTCAAAAGCACCAATAGCTCTTTAAGGCCATTGTAACTCTGACAGGAAAAGTTTCATTCTCTCTCCTGTACTGTTGCTTTCATTTTTTGTCCAGACTGAGCAAAGCATGCTGTCCAGGAAAAAGGCAAGGTCAAAGACAAACAACTGCAGTATAAGATGGCTGTAATGATCTCCCTTATCGCTACTGCTATAATGAAACAAAAGTTGATTTCCTTTCCTGATAGTGCTTATTTAAGTGAGAAAGTTATTTTTCCCTTATCTTAATGAAATTACTCGCTTTAAAACAACATTTTTTTTTACCTTCTTGATCTTATGGAAAGGTCTTCAAGGATTTATAGGACTTTCACCTACAGAAATTGAACTAAGATTGCATTAGAGGCAGTACTCTAAAATGCATAAGGTTCCAGTTCAGGAAAAAAACCCTGTGGGATGGTTCAGAACTCTCTGGAATAGTCCATTAATCTCTTCAGGAGATCTTCATAACTGTGCAGCAGCATACTGATTGACTACATTACCTTATATACTTGGTTTGATATCTGTTATAACAATCTTTGGCCACGTTATCCACCTTTTTTTTTTTTTTTTTTTTTTTTTTTTGTTTGAGAATGTTCTTAATGGCCCAAATTGAAATACATTGATATGTGCATGAATGCTGCTGTTGATATGTGAAATTTACTATGATGGCTTAACTTTACTGCAGTGACCAAAGCTTTTATGTGTGTTCCCGTAATTAATACTGTATGCCCTCCATCTTTTAGTCCTTTTACAAGAGGAGGATTTCAGGCAAGATCTAACCATGATGGGTACTCTGAAAACGAACCATTTATATTTTTTCAAAGTAAAGCTAGTATTTTTTTTTTTGTTGTTATTATCATTACTAGAATTAGGACTGCAAAATGCCATAATAAGCAAGCTAAAAGCATAGGTCTTCCTATAACAATGCAACATCGACTCCAAGAGGATTTAGATCAAAGTGCTTGCCAGGCACTGTCAGCTTTACCAAATAATTGTGAAAAAGATTTAATTAACATGGCAGATTGGCAAATGGGAACTACTTTCAGCAGCAAAAAAATATTTGTTATTGTAAGTTTCTTTCCAACATAACAGATAAGAAATATGCTAATGACACTCCAATAAAACTATTGCTCGCTTCCACACATAAAACTACCATTTATAGAGTACTTGAATTTTAGAGAAACCTCCTCTTATTTAAATAGGCATGTCTCCTTAGCAACAAATGTCACCTAATTAAGGTCTGCCATTCAGTTTAGCATCTCAATGAAAGATTGAAGTAGAAAGGGGACTACGAAGCAGCTGAAAGCAAAAGGGAAAAAATGCAAGGAATGCCAAGGGCCCTCCAGGAATATCAGATAAGAAAAGTCACTGAAAAATGAGCTCTTTAAAGGAATAAAAATATATGGAAGTGACACTTGTTTAGAATTGCATATAAGCCTGGACTTTTCATTCTCTGCAGGTTTTCCAGTGTATCATTAGGTGTATTTTTTGGGGGGAATTTTTCCTCTCAGTGGGGAAGAAGAGTATTTAACCTTTTTAAGTAACTAGCTTAAAACCATCCCAAAACTTTGAGGTAAGAAACCTTCTTAATATTGTTCACCATTCACAAAACAGTAGGGAAAGTTCAAGATTTAGCAAGAAAAATACCTTATCCTGTCATCATAAAAGTGGGATCGAAGAAGGACTTTTGAAAATGCCCTGCAGTTTCTTGAGCGTTGCTTACATTTCTTTGAATAAAATCAGATCTAGAGGAGTGCTGAGGACTCCTTGTTAATCTCATTTTCCTTAGGCCTCTCTGCAGCAAATGGGTTGAAGATCAAAGCCACGAACCACTGAAATCCCTGTGGAACATGGATTAGTTGCAGTGACTTCAGAGGCTTTGAAAGGGCCCTCATAACATTTCCTGTACTAGAAATGGGTGTCACTTCTAGATTGTCCTCTGCTGGGGCAAGTCTTGGGGCAAGTGAAGCTTTCACACCTGAGACTGTCTGAACCTGTCTATGTGAAGCCACACAAAATATGAGGTGCTCTCCAGCCTCAGGGCTAGGCCGGCTGGCTGAGTGGGGTGTCTGACCACAGACTATTCTCATGGCAAGGGCTTATCAGAAGCAGAAGCTCACCTGGGAGAGAGAACCTTCGAAATCAGGTGAGACTGAGAGTCTTACAGGACATCTCAAATATCTGGCTCTAGGGCACTTGCTTGGTCACAAATGACAGTAGAGCTCCAGGAGTGAAAGCAGTTTGTGACTTTCTCCACAGGTGAAATGACCTGTCAGCCTCTTCACTCCTTAAGTACCATTAATGCTCAGGAGGAGCTAAAACCTTTGCAGTCTGAAAGTGGGCTAAAGCTGGTTGCTTTATGATGTCTTCTCCCTAAACTTTGCCCTGCTCACAGGTTTCCTTCTGTGGATGCTGGTTATTGTACCAGTCTGCATCTTCAGCTACTCTCTCCTTGGCTTGGACACCTCCTTGCATTAGTGTCAGCCACTAGCAGATTCGGGGCCAGCAAAGAACCTTTACTTTAGCCTAGCAGCAACTCAAAACCTCTCATCTCTGCGTTGCTTCTCTCTTAATGCCAGTTTTCTTGAATTCTTGGAAACCTGGACGTTAGGATCAGAACTGATCCTGTTTAAAGGGCCAGGTTAGGTAAAGTTGCTGTTGGACCCTCGGAAGTTTGGAAATTCAGACAGTACCCTGCAACAGTGATGGTGTCATTCTGATATTCTGCAATTTTCACTATGAATTCTAACACTAGGTGATTCAATTCAGACTAAAACTCAGGAGGGCAGAGGCAGACAAACAGGGAAAAGCCTAAGAAGAATGCAATGATTCTCTTGGGCCTCCAGAAATGTTTGAATTGAGCTCAGGTGTTGACCAAAGACATTTGGGGAAGGATTTCTTACCTGAAGATGGTATTTACATTGTATCATCAGCATGTTGTCTGGATTGGTTAATAATATCCCTGCTGAGCTCACTTTCGTCGCAGCTTTTCCTCTGACCTCATTCTACTTCCTGATGTTTTTGCAGACAACCCCTTTTAAAGCTTTTATAAATCTGGGAGGCCCCTACATACAGGCGATGAAGAGGTTTGCTTTTTAAAGAGGACCACTCTTGACACTTGTTCTGCAGCTTTCAATACCACAATGGTTGTTTGTGAGCTTGGTCCTTTTGAAAACTGTGTGGGTAAATTTCACTGAATCAGGCTTTCATATGCAATTTGATTGTAAAAGGAAGCTTCCAAAATAAAAGGTTTTGCAAATCCTGTAGCATATTAAAATAGATAACTGCACGAACTTGCAACACAGGTTTAGTAATAGAACACAATGTATTTTGATCATAGGCTCCACAACTTACAAACTGGTACAGAAGGTTGAAATAAAAATAAAAAAAAATGTTATGGATAGAAGGCTTTCATATTCAAAGAAGACATATTTGCCTCACTGAACATAATGACAAAATTCCCATTCCTTTTTGTGGATCCCAGAGCAGATTAGGCTCTGTTCTCATTTTCCCTTTGTGTACCCTATGAAGATCTAGAGCTAGGACCAATTTATATCGCTGTGGAATTATGTCATTTTCCACAGAGTATCAAAACATCTATGTGCATTTCCCTTATCAGCCATATGTAACAGGATGGATAACATCAATGAGCCAGGTAAGATTTCCAATGCAAATCTCTGTATATCTGTTTAGGTAATGAAACTATACCAGGTTTTGTCTCATGAAACTTCCCAGTAATGCCCGTTTCTATGTATCCCTGCCTGAACCAGGATTTCTGGACTGTACTGGAAGAGCTTACATGTTACTCACCTGCAGCAGGATGGCATGGGGCTCACATTGCCAAAACCTGGTTAAGGCAACACATGCAGTGTGCTTTCCAGCACGTTTAGACAGCAGAGAAAACAGTTGCACTCCTCACCTGAGGATTGTAGAACCATTACACCTCAGTAAGCAGACTGGATACTATGTAAATAACTTGGTCTACAGTTCCCCTCCCCTCACATAGCTCTGGATTTGGGTGCAAGATGATAGTATAAACCTGCTACTTGAAATAGAAGAGGGTGGGTGCACACACATGCACCCACACCCAAACTCTGAAGGCCAAGTAACAGTCTGGCCTCACTGACATTGCTCAGGGTGCAGAAGCTTGGAGCACTTGTTTTGGATTTACTGCTTGAATGCAGTGATTACTGGCTCTTCCCATTCCTGAATGGTAAGTGGGGCATGTCATTCATCTGGCATATGAAGATCCCTGGGGTTTTTGGTAGACTCACAGTTTGGATGCTAGAATCTTATCTAGGTATAAATGACTACTGACTTCATGGATTAGAGATTTTTGGGGGAATTAGTTCCTCTTTCCTGATTCTTTGTAGAAAACAACCAATTCCTAAAAGTCATTCCTATATAAAACAGCATTATCACTGTGTACATTAGCAATACCTTTCACTACCAATGTTATTAGACTATATAGACTTAGGTGGGAAAAAAGTCGAAGTATTTGTAAATCAGGAATTTCTGATATGATATCTAGCCCAACACAAACAAATCAGGCTAATATTGCATCCTGGTAAGTGGGGAACACACTGAAGGTGAGTCCAGTGCCAGATTCTCCAGTTTTATCTTCTCCCTGTTCTCTTCACAGCGCTCCTATGAAGGAGACTCTCCTCGAAGGCTCATGAGAGACATAATTCATCTCTGCATGCTATTCATGCTTTTCTCCTGAACATGGTGGTAACCCCTGCTAGCAAACGGAGGCATTTCATTTTAGGGGAGGAGTAACTAAAATTTACTCCTATGCTTGTAATAACTGGTGGGCAGATGAGGGAGTTTAAATAATTCTAATGAATTTATAACACATAAACATCATTCACAATATGTCTGAGGTCCTGTTGCACAGCTCAAATCAAAATAACAGCCTTTTGCAGTATTCAGAAGTGTTTGTCCCCTCAAACTAACAGAAACCTCTCACCTGCATGGCACAGGGGATCATGCAATATTTTCTTTCAAAGACTGAGAAGCTGTTGACATCCTAACAGCCATACTTGTTTAGGAAGACACAAAAGTCTTTTAAACAAGCATTTAGAAATTTTTAAAACAGTTGTTTCAGACTGTTATATTTTTAATAAGCTCTATTGCTTAGTCAAGAGGTTTGAAAAAAAAAAAAAATCAAAAAACCCCACAACAAAAACAAAACAACTAAACAGATAAGCATAGTAAAGTGTCTATAGTTAAATTCAGCTATATCTGTGTATTTATATTCAAAGCTGTATTTCTTCACTGGGGAAAGGAACAGGAGTACACAGATGTTCTGGCTACCCATTGCCTACTCATCTTAACTCTCCATCACAGCTCCTTCTTTCGTGGCCTGTGAAGTATCTGTTGGTCTAAGAATCTGTGTTGACAAATGCAGGAAGAAAGACTGCAAATACCTTCCACTCAAACACAAACAGAAAGGCATAGATACCTCTTCAAAGGACAAGTCACTTCCTGTTAGATGGCTGTGAGGAGGATGAGAGGCATTATGTTCTGGAAGTGCTGATTTCTTTCCTATTGCTAAAAGAGATAGCTGGACCTATTTGTTTAAATTTGCATAACTTTTTTAAAATCTTCCAGTTCCGTGAATGGAAAATCACTGTAGTTTTTGGTGACATCCCTATGAACAAGCTCATGAAGGAAACGTCAAATTTATAAGCTCCTGACCTGATCCCATTACTCAGCAAAAGCTTCTTTCCATCAATTCCTTTTACAGGACAATTGCAGTAAACAATGATTTTTCTTAGCTTGACCTCAAGATACCTGAAGAGCTGTGTTAGTGAGAAAGGGAAAAGTTTGTTTTCCAGCTATGGACTCGAAGTAGGTAGAAGGCAAGATGTGCCACAAAGCTGGAATCATGCAGCACTAGCTCCCCCCTGCCCATGCCTTTTTTTGTCTATAGGATTGTCTCTCTGCTTTCTGCTTGCACAGAGGGGACAAGATGTAATACCAATGATTTTATGATTTGATTCTCATATATAGCGCCTGTATGTGTACTGTAAAGGTCCCTTGCTTCTCCCTCCATGCCCTCGATAAGAAAGCTACCCAATTTCCTCCGCACACTAGCTAGGGCTCCTGTACTGACCTACTCCACAACCCAGGTTACATCATGTTGAAAGGCTTCCTTTTTTTTTTATTTTTTTTTTTTCCCCTTAATCTTTCATTTTACCTTCCAAGCTAATGAGTTATATGGATCTTGAAAGAAAAAATCTGAGCTGAGAAATGCAGAATGCAATGTGGAAAATAGCCTTTCTTGGGTTTTGTTTAGCTGTAGTTCAGAAAGGGACAACAGCAAATGCTTGAGCACAGGCCAGATGGAAATTACTTCAAGTACTATTTCAAGTGTAATGGAACTGAGGTGCTTTTAGCATACCGTACTCATTAGGTACTTGTAACATCCAGCACTTCTAAGTGCTGTAGTCTGACAACTCTTTTACACAGTGCTCTGAAAAAAATCTATAGTGCATTTTGACTCAATGAAGTTTCAGGAGAAATTAACTTGGGCTTTTTGGACATTCATCGCATTCACAGGGGAATGAAATACTACTGAGGCACTAACTCAGGTTTAAGAACAGAGGAATATTTTCTATAGCCACATTTTAGCTCTGTAAGAATGTGCTTTCACAGGGCTGCTTTCTCACAGTCAATTTAAACAAGTAGAAAGGCATTTGTTTTGTATTGCAAACCAAATCATATCAGCTGCAAGGCTTTTGTGGCTTGTTGGTCATAGTAAACACTACACCTGTTGAAGAAAGGCAGAAGTTGTCTTAGTTTTGTCATGAATATGAGTAAGTTTTCTACATTTTGCCTGTGACTTTGTACAAGTTAAAAATGTGAATGACTGTGCTGGAGCACTTTAAAAAGTATGGTGCTTATCTATGAGATAATAAAGTTTCATTCTGTGTATTCTTAGCTTAAAGTACCTGAGAATCTCCACCTCACTGAGAGGAACTAGTATATTAACATCTATTTCCAAATAAAAAAATACATATTTTAAACCTGCAATATCACATTCAATTTATAGAAAATGCAGAAAAAAAACCAGCAAATTGAAAAGAATTAAAAGAAGACGAGTAAAATAAATAAATTAAATCAAGGAGAAAAATATTTTTGAGGGATCTGTATTAGTAGATCACTGGTTTGGAACCAATTTATTAAATCCAAGATAATGCTAGGCAGGCATAAGAACACACTGATTCAGATCTTATTCAAGGCCAACACATAACCGGGGGAACATACACGCATGCATTACAGCAACTATCTGTAAGGGTTTTGAGAGTGTAAACACCACAAAGATATGATTTAAGCGTGAGTGAAATTAACAATATGAGCTACACAAAGATACAATAATGTTATGAAAAAATTAGTGATTACATCTAGGGAGAAATTTTTGGCTCTGGAATAACCTCCTGAGAAAACAATGGGAGCCCCTATTATCTGATTCCTTTAAACAGAACTGAGAAAAAGCACTGGAAAAACATTGCTCAGAGAACAATCGTTTACCAGGAGAGGAATGGAAAAATGAGTTTATCATCTTAGATCATTTAATCTGTCCATGACTTTTATGATTCTGTGAAACCATACAGCTGCCTTAAAAAAAATGTTACTGGAGGCCTAATTCATTGCATAATAGACACCCAGCTACTTGTAGTTATTAAGAAACATGCTGAAAAATATCTAGAGAGTTTTTCCTGTGAAAAACAACAATGTCCTTCACTTTCTTAGATATTTCATTCCTTCACAGTTTACGTAGAGGGTTTTTTTGTGGGAATGTAAGAGACAGTAGGGTTCTCCACACTATACAAATCTTTGCTGATTGAGGAGCTTGACATGGTTTTTAGTATTCTGTTAATACTGCAGGTAAGTATCTCTCCAGTATTTGGGATCTTAAGAAACTTTACTGCTGAATAGGAAGAGGCTGGATGAAAATCCAAGGGAAGAGGCAATTCAAAACTTATCTCCTTGTAGGAAGGAAGCCTAAGAAAGGGACACAAGATACTGTGGTGACAGGGAAAAAGTCTCAGTATTGGAGTTCAGGTGCTAATCAGCCACTTGCAGAAGGCAGCTTGAAAGACAGCAAGCAGAAGATGCTTATTATTTAGTTGGCATATGAGGTCAAATCCAGACAAGAACTGAGTCTGCTGTCATCATGACATGGGTGTAGCCTTGCCAACTGAAAACATGTCACATATCCATCTGTGCTAAAACATATGTGGACATAAAAATAAGAGGGCATGATGCCCTAGGGTCTTGAGTGAGGCCAAAGTCCCAGAGAAAGTAGGGGGATGCCAAGACCTCACAGAGGGCTTTGGTAACGGAGAAGACCCACAGGGACTGGGAGGTGATGCACTGACCCCCAGAGCCCTGGGGTGGGTGAGCAGTTAGTCCCTTGAAATACCATTGCTGAACTATAGACTCCCAGATGCTGGCACACAATAATAAGTCTAGCACGAGAGGAAGGTGCCAGTGCATTCACCAGCCTCCTTCCCTCTCCTGCTTCAGCATCACCTGCACTTCACGCACCCTCCAGGACCGCTCATGGCCCTTTGCATTCACTGGCAGTTCAGTACGTAGCTGCTGCTGCAGTAAGGTTTAAGCTTGAGCAGACTTTAAGATGTGTCACACCTTGGACTGGTGCCACGGGCAATAACACAAAACAATAATAGGCTATTGCTCGTCCCATGGTAACTAACATACCTAATACAGATTAAAAGAAATTAATGATGATAACTGCAATCAATGCTATTGTACTAGCTTTTGAAATACTTAAGATGATCAGTATATGTATCCCTAAGGACAGCTTACCAGTGATTTTATTTTAGGCTGCAACCATCTATCTAAAGATTCACACTAGTATTTTGCACATTAATCTAGCAGAAAGAAGTGTGACATAAGTCAGTGGTTATAACTAAGATGTGATAAATTCCAGCTAGAAAAAAAAGTGTATTTTTTACAGTGGAAAATTAATCACTTCTACAGCCTGTCTGTATGTGTGTGTTCATACACAGGTGTATATATACATACACATACATGTGGTTACACACAGCGAGTTGTATATACATAAATGCACATATTATCTATAATAATATACCAATGTATATAATTAATATAGCAATAATGACATTAACATAGCAGTATTAGGGTATATATTCTATATATATAAAGTATATATTATATAGAATTAATTATAATATGCAACATACATAATAATATAGAGCTTATAATACATAATGTATTTTTATAGTATAACGCAATAGTAATATAACATGATCAATAAATGTTGCATATGTATAAAGTGGTAGTGAGCACCGCAGCAGCCTTTGAGTAAGGCAAAGTCTCTTTTTATGAAAGGCAATTTTGAAGATTCTCAACCTTTTGAAGAGATGTTAGGAGCCCGATGAAGAAATCTCTGTGCAATACTTTATAACCTCATTTTAGGAAATTAATTCAGGTGATCATGATGCAGTTCTGACACCATTACAGATGTGAGATACAATTCAAGGAGCAATTGCCAAAAGTAATGAGCAACTGAGGTCTGTGCGGTGGAGTAGGCTGGTCCTCCCAAGCTAGTCAAAGTGCTTAAACTTCCAGATATGAAAGCAAGACAGCAAATCAAAACTGACATTCACCAGAGGACAAGAATAGGATGTGTAATGAGTTGAAATTACATTTATCCCGCCCCATGCCTCTCAGTATTTCTGATGCACGTGACAAAGAACTATGCTGATGATTTATTGGTCCTATGGTTATCAATTTGTCTCATATAAAGGAAAGTAAACCAATTTACATAAAGGGTAAAGGAGCTGGTGGGAAGTGGATGGAGTTACCACCTGTTTCAACAGAAACAGAATTGGGCACTGAAAGAATAATGAATCTTTTATTGTTTGCAAACAATTCACTTCTGAAGTTAAAGTGCTTCCATCAGCAAAAATGAGTGAACTTTCTAGATGGTTAAGGAGTGTCATCAGGATTTGGCAGCTGGTAATGGAATGACCAGGAACACAGCATGAACAAAGCTCCACATAACCCTCACAAAACCTTTCTTTCTGCTTCTATGAGGTCAAGGAAAAGGTTATTCTTAAAAAAAAAAAATAAAATAAAATTAGAAGCAAATTAATTACTATGGTTACTTCCATTTGTGGGTAGACACTTTTATTCCATCTAATAATACCTATGCAGGCTTCAGTTTATTTTATTTTCTCTTTTGAACCACCCTGCCTGAAAACATCAGGAAATATGTGAACATAAGCCTGAGTTATTCTATGCTTTCTGCTATGTAGCTGAAGCCATTATCTTAGTTTGTGATGTGTACTTACAATGTCATATGCAATGATGAGGTTTACAAGAACAGATCTGGACAAAAAGTCAGCAGAAATGGTGAATAGTTCCATAAAGCAGCAGCCTGGAATGTCTTTACTAAACACATCACAGGATCATCTCCAGTCCTTAGGACCTACACCAATGGTCCAAGATCTGATGAAACAAAAAGCATCTTATGCACCTTGATTTGTAGTGGTATGGATAAGATTTTATAGACTTGTCAAATATTGTACAAGATAGATTTTATAAAGTCATATTTTTACTCCTTTTTATGTAGCAGTGCCGAAAAGAAGCCAGAGGTGTCACACTGCAACAGATTCTTTTCGTCTAAATTACAACATATAGTATACATATTATACATATTACAAAAGCCTCAAATAGAGCACTTGATTTTGAGCCTTAAAATTCTGTTATATACTTGTGTGCAAAAAAATATTTTTACCTGTACATGTCCAAAACAGGAAAATATTTATATTTCTTAGCAAACCCATTGCTCCAGTGGTAAACTGCAGCCTTTGTAGTGCTCTACAAATGCATAGGCAGAGACCTGTTCCCTTTTCAGTGCACCAGTTAGTGCGCTGCCAAGATAGTACAGCCAATGCCAATTCATATAGGATGAAACAATGCAGTGTATGACGGTACTATATTGTAGAAAATAAATACATAAATAAAAGGAAAGAAATGCACGCCCCAAAGTTTGAAAATCAGAATGCTTGAGACCTTAAGCCTTGGTTTCAGAGTGCTGGTGGAATTTAACATGGTTCAGTACAGTATGAAACTGTTAGCTCTCCAGCATCTGAACTTGTGACTCATCTTCTTTCTGTAGGACTTCTACCTACCTTGTGAGAAGAAGTGAGAAGTGCCTGGAAGACTTGTTTTGTTTTTCAGTTTTTTGATGCTGAAAGTATTTGTTTCTCTGATGCTTGGGAAATACACACTTTGACTGAACTTCCTTTCTTATAAGAGACCTCAGTGTACAGTTATCTTTTCCTTCCTTCCTGACTTGTGATGATTAGAGTGGATCAGAGAAAGCAACAAAATATTTGCCAACATTATATCTTTCTTCCTTCCCTCCCTTTTCTACCTTTAAGAAAAGGAGCTTGCTTTTCATTTACTGTTGACATTGAAAACTTGGAAGTCTGGCAATTTTTCCAAGATATGTTGAATACTCAAGATACCATCAATATAATCTTAATCTTTAGAAAGATCTCATATACTAAGTACTATCTTCAACTGTGTATGTTGTGTTCATGCTTCAATACCTGTCCTGGTCTTCCCCTGGATTTCTGATGGAGCTTGATCTATGAAAGGCATAAATTCTCCCACTAGAAAAAGGCTTTCCTTCCCACCCTGTTTGCACAGCTGTGCTCAGCGGAGTCTTTTGAACAGGGGGTCCCTGTCTGTAAGGGAAACGAGCTCACTACAGCAGCCTGCTGGAGATCACTGGTTTCCTGGTCCCCCAAACCTTTAAAATGTTGCTAATATGGGCTACCAGGGGTAGCCCACCTTAATGAGTTGGCATTTGGAGAAGGTTTGTGACTTTGGCTAGGAGGTACAGAAATTTAATCATCCTGTAGGTACTGTGTTTTCATCATTTCACTTTATTCCAGAAAGGTCAGACACCCTTATTTACCTAGACCTTTAAGCTCTCATACAGGTAACAGGCAGTTTGGGACCCATCTATGTGCCTGAACAAGTTGCTTGTGCCATTTTAGGTGTCCTGTGATACCTGAGAAACAGCACAGCTCCTATCTGTGGGAGGCCCATGTTATTCTGAAGCAAGAGTTGGATACCAGGTAGGACGCCTGGGTACCCTCCTACTATTTCGGACACTGATGTTCAGATACCTGAGTCCAAATCTTTTATTTTCCCCCTTTCAGCATGCAGTAATTTTGATTCATCTTCCTTCTTTGGTGATCTTTTTTCCCTCTGGAACATTCTACTGAGCTCTCAAAATTGTTGCTCGCCCTTGTACTGAGTTCCAAGTTTTCTCGTCCACTCCTCTCTAAGTGAGGACCACAAAGACTTCGGAAACGCTGCTACATAGGCCTAGACTTTAGACATTTTCATTTAACAGTTTTATTTTACATCTTCATGTGTAAAACAGCAGCTGTATCTATCTCACCCAACATATCTTCCCAGAACCCATGAGGAAATTGTCAAAGTATCGCACAAGGCCTGTTGCTTTTCCATCCTAACCAATGGCTTTAGTCAATGTCGTGGTGTGCCCTGACTGTGTGTATGTGTTACTAAATGGATAGGTCTCAGCAGTGGGTCCTGAGCCCTGAAAGAAGACCTCTAAATAGTATCCAGACCTCAGCACTTTCTCTGAAAAAGCAAGGGCTCCCAGATGTTCCCAGTCAGAGCTGACAGCCCAGCCCAGTCCCCTTAGAGACCACAGAGTGTTTAAGAGTGCGTGAAAACTGGTTGCTTATGTACCTGCTTGGATAATATTTGACTTCTTTCACCTTAATCCCTTCCCTTGAGGGGATGAGTAACTCAGTAACCTGCATCACTTCTTCTCCAGTCTCTGAGGTGATTTAAGGTTTTATACCTGAACGGTTTGCATGGCTTTGCACACTCAGCACTGGCCATGAGAGCTAGTCTTCTATTCTATACTCTGAAGAACATTGCTTAACTCCACAGCTCAGGTCTTCTGGGCAACTTTATTTTTGCTGGGCATTTCCTTCTGTGACTGGCTGTTGGGGTTTTGTCTTTGTTATGCATGGTAAAGTTGTTTATTTATTTAATACTGAATTCTTGGGCTCCAGTACTGTTGGTTGCCTTTGTTCTTTGTGAGCCAAAATACACCTTACTGCTGATGGACAAGGGTCATTCAGTGACTGTCAGGAGTGGAAGAGAGCTTAGTGGGAGAAGGTCAGAAGCTGAGTTATTTAGAGTGACTTCCTCCCTACTCCTCTGTTTCTTCTAGCAGTGGCTCCACATGGGAACGGGTGTACACATTACACATAAGAGCACACTGGCACATGGGACCAACACTTTCCAGGAACAATGTCAGAGTGGGGCTACCTGAGGGGGGGTGGATTTTCCAGCCTTCATTCTGATTCATAGCAGTTCGGGTAAGGGTAAATATGATGCTGTTTGTAATTAAATATGTGCAACAGTATGCACCTCCTCAGAGCTCCTCTGCTGCCCTCATGGTGAGCCCCAGGCAGTGCCATCTAGCTCAGAAGAATAAACAAACCATTCAAGACCTTTGTTTGCCCATGAGTCATAAGGGGGCTGCTCACTGGAGTATTAAGAAAGATAAACATATGGCAAAACTCTAAAGACTATTTCTGGAAACCTTGACTGGAGGGAACAGCTAATCCATTGTTCAGAGTCTGCAGAGTATTAAACGGCTGGCGAGAGGAATGGGAGCAGGAAAAAAGAAAAAAACCCAAAAATGTGAGAGATCAAAAATTCAGAATGGTTGTAATTACCCATGTAGGCACAAGGGCTTTGTGGGAAAAGGAGGATGAGTGACACAGGGGACTTGCGGGAGGGGTTGGATCTGTGTGCAGTCATAACAGGAGGCAGTTGCTATCCGTCTCCTCAGGAAGTAAACAGGGAGTATCATGCATTATTTGGCTGTTATTCCAAAGGGAAAGAATATTGGTTGGAGATGATTAATAATTATTTGCTGATAGCAGTTAGTAGAAAACCAGTGAATCATTTTCCCCATGCACTTCATCTGAAGGGCCAGAGGGAATATTATACCTGAAAATGCAAGGGCCTCCATTTTTGTGTTTGGTATGTTTTTTTGTTGAAAAGGAACATCTCTTTCCTCTTCATTACCCATTTTATTTTCTGCTATTTTAGTAGTTTCAATTATTACTGCAAATTAAAACATCACAAATGTATGCAGAAGCTTGTGGCGTTTCATGAGGTGCTGCTCAGGAGAAGCGATGCAGTGACTGCAGTATTTCCTGAGGTCCAGACAAGATCTCTCTCCTGAGGTCTCAGCAAGGCACCTTTGTTCCTCACATAGCCTGGTGCAAGTGAGTTCCTGTGCTTTCTTCTGTTATACTGAAGAATAATGTGCAGCAACAGATATTTAATAAAATGATTGCAGGTATTCAGTGGGGATATATGGCTTCCTCCTTTATTTTAGTTACATTGGTTAAGCTGTCTGGAGTGAAACTTACCCATGAAGACCTTAACAACATACCAAGCTGGTACTGAGCTTCAGACAGCAACTATAACTGAGTAAACAGGACAGTACCTCTTAGTATCTCTTGATGTAGACAGGCACTTGTGAGTTGGGTTAGGATTGAAACCAATAGGTAACACTGAATTGGATTATGATTATTTCCTCTAAATAAATTTGAATGAGTTAAGAGTTCAGGATGATAACTAATCTCAGGTACTGATATAAATGTGGCTTGAGTTTGAATAGAGGACAGGTAGACAGCAGCCTAGAGATAAAGGTGGGTCTTTTGAGGGGTGCAGTTTGCAGATTAATCTTCTGGATTAAGTCTTAATCCTAGCTCCAAACTGCTGGCTGCCCTGGGCCTGATGTCCCAAGACATTGACTCCTAACCTACCCCTTGCCCACAGCCACCTACTGCATCTAACCCTATTTTAGCAAAAACATCACATACAGATATAATCTTAATCTACCCAGTGCCTGCAGTTTAACCAAAACCTCCACCGAGGCCTGAACCTCAGATCACTTACTGTGGCCTGCCACTTCTCTGTGTCCACTGTGCCAGGTCCTGACCAGACACCGAGACCTCTGCTCCCCTGTGCTCTCCCTGGTCTGCACCACAAACAACCTTTGATGGCGGCCCTGGCACAAAGCCACGTGCTGACCTGCAGCTCCGTCAGCCCTGAGGCTGCCCTCTGAAAACGTTGCCTGCCAGCCACAGCCACAGCCACAGCCTTGCCTGAAGTCCTGCACGTTAGCATGTTCGCATAGCACTATAGCCTTACCCAGCTTTTGCTAGCCTGAAGTCACCCCTTGGCCCAAGAGTTAATGTGTGGCTGGGTGCAGTCAGAGGCCTCATTTTCAGCCCTGCCAGATAGATCTAAGAAAAATCAGGTATGGTCTGTTGTCTTCAAAGTTCTTATTAGTTCCAGACTTCCGAATGATCTCTTCTTTCATGCCAGAGCCACGTTACTCCCCTGACCCACCCACAGCACTGTTTTGACTCGACAACTCCTGCAGTGCAATGCTACCTGACTCACAGAATCCTGACTGTATGCTGCGTGTTGGATTCATCCTCAGGCCCATCCCGAAGCCATCTACTAGTCCAAATCCTAAACCCATTCTGGTATGGTTTTGGACCTAGCCCAGCTACCTTACTAGGTTCAAACCTACCCTCAACCCTGTGCTTCCTTCTAGTTCTTATCTAATCTAACATAGACATGGGCATTTTAGTAGTACTAAAACTGACCAAAACTATCATGTGATGTCCCCCTACCAGTTTCAAACTGCCTTACATCTAATTTTACATCTCATACTGGTTATAACCTAAGCTCCAAATGGCTTACCAGTAAGTCATCTATGTCTTATCTCTTTGCTCGCCTGCGATCACCAGACGAGACACATCATAAACCTGCTGCTCAGCCACATACTGCTTCTGCCTGAAACTACACAGAAACTACCTACTGCCTCCAAACCCCAACCCAATGTTATTGTTAGACATAACTTTATTCCTAACTCTTCGCTCTTTATTTGTCCCAATCCCATCTGCAGCTTCTTCTGTTAACTCCAACAAAAAGTTGCCTACCAGCTGAGTCCAAACTCTGTCTCAACACAGCTTCTTGGGCTGTGAAAGTATAATGTCACTCCAGCTCTTTGTGAAAAATAAGATTTCACAATTCTCACTTAATTTGAATTCTATTTCAACACAATGGCACAAAAAGGCAGTACAGAAAGCAGACCAAAAATCTCTATTCAAAATGGAATTTGCAGAGGGGCGTTTAGGGGAAGCATGCTCCCCTAATAATCCCGATTTATTCCTATTCTGAAATAGAATAGTCACAATTTCAAGATGTTATCCCTATCTACAAGAAAGGTTTAGAAATGTATCTGTCAATTTTCCTGAGGAAAATGGCTAATCTTATTATTGACCTGGCCTATCTATTTGATTGCCTCTGGTATCTTCTGAATGCATTCACTAATTTCAACCTGACTTGTCACAAAGATTAAATTTTCAAGTTCTGTGAAAGGTGGTTAGAAGCAAGGAAGCTGGATGAGTTCCTTCCAGAAGGAGAGGGAGGCAGAGCTAAGCCTTAGGAAGTTTTGCCTGGCAGAAGCTGCCCACTCATCCAGAAGACATGGTTCAGACAAGAAACCATCGTTTATGAGGTTCTAGATGAACCATAGCCTGTACTGTCTCATGGCTCTCATAGGACACAGAAAGAGGGGAGTCGAGTATAGCAGGGATAAAGATTATTACTTAGGAGGTTTGATTTCATTTGTGTTAAAGCAGTAACATTCTGGGGAAAAGGGAGAGGAGTTTCAGCACATGTAAATCAGGACTCTTAAGTAACTGTGACTCCAGAGGCTAGGATATTTTTTGGGGAGATCATGAAAATATTGTAGCTGTGGGCAGCAATGAACAGGACTGCAAAGCATTTGGGATAGGAACTGTTTTTATTTTAAACATCCTAGCACAAAGCAGACCCTCCATACTCAGGACTTCTACGTAGAGCTGTTATTAGTAACAACATTGTGTGTATCGGAAAATTAATAGCAATAGAAAGGAACAAGTAGCTCTTGCTCCACTCTCATTCTATGATTACCTAAATCTTTGGAAATGCAGAGGGAGGAGGTGATTATGTAGCTGTACTTGCAGCTGAGGTTCTGGCAGGAAGCATTAATGACACAGGGCTCATTTATACTGCTTGTGTGAGTGGTGTCACCTGACAAAAATAGACAGACACTACTGTCTGTAGTTTGTGAAGAGCAGCTGAGGGAAGCAAAACAATCTTTGGAGGTGGTCGGCCAGGAGTGGCCAAGGGTGGCTGGAAGGGAAGGAAACACTGAGTAAACCTTTGCAAAACTGGCAGAAATGTCAAGGTGACAGCGTCTTCTTTATGGACGAAGACATTTACCTTCAGCTGCTTCCCGTCTGCAAGCAGGGCTGCAGGCAGAGCTTGTCCTTCTCGTCCAGTGACGGTGGCTGCTCCTGCTTTGCCATTGGTCTGCCTGTGCCTGTGTCCATTTCCTGTGGAAACAGAAGATATGGGCAGGAGAAAAGACATATTTGGTAATGTTTCTCTTCAAAGCGCCTTTTTCACAAGGCTGCCTCAGCTGCAAAATGTTAAGGGAAAAAAAAGATCTTGGAACCAACTCCAGACAGACCCTAATGCCTACAAATTTGTCTAAGTAAGCCAAGTACAGAAAGGCAAAACATGAAGAAGGCTCATTATTTGACTGCTAGGGACACTCAAATAACCAGACATGCCAGTACTTAAGATCTTCATATTTCAGACGGCTTACCTTTCATATCCTCCCTCATCCTGCACTCCCACCCTTCTCACTTCTTATATTTCCCTTCATCCCCCAGTAACTCCACTGCATTTAAAATTGTTTATAGAACATATAAAATACAAAAATATTCTTTAAAATACCTATGGGGAAACAGTCTGTTCATCTAACCGTCTGTTTGGTGGAGCCATTCACAGCTTCCCAAATTGCTTCAGCTAGTTGCTTCCACGATCATTTTTTTCCTCTCCAGAAAGTCCAAAAGAGCTTGGCAGATCAATTTCTATTTTGTTTTAAAAACAATTGTCTGAGGAGGTGCTACAGAGCTTAGGGCATTGGATGAATGTCTCTGCTTCACGGTTCTGCCAGAGCTCTGCTTAGGGCAGGAATGGAGTGCCTGCACTCAATTTTGACATTTCCTGGGCAGTTAATTCTCCCCAAGATATTTTAGAGCATCACAGGACTGCTAAATGGAGAGCCACTATCGCTGGCCAGGAGGGGCAATTTGCATTCTCTTGTTTTAGTACACATCCAAGATACCCCTGGAGTGCAGGGCAAAAATACCCACAAGTTGTAAATTAATCAATAAACCCAATGTTTTAGCTATTGCCAAAACAACTTCACAAATTCAACCAAAATCCCTGACTAGTTTTAACAGGATAAGTATTGTTCAACTGTTCACAAAGGTGCAGGAATAAAGGCAAAAGGAATATTCTCAATCTAACTAATACTTTTCAGTATTATTTATCACAATTCAGTTGGTCCTCTCATGATTTATGAAAATTATCAACTTTTATTTCTCATTCTAAAATGGATTTAACACTCTGAAATGGTCTATCAGTGGATATTCAAATATAATGGTCCTTTCCCTTATTTTGTTCTTCAAAACTAGATTGATCACCTGTGGGATACAAATTGAATACAGTAGTGAACAGAAACTGATATTTGCTTGTAAAGCTGAATGCAGAATTACAATTTTTTTTTGCCACAGCTTCCTCAAATCTAGTTTTGTGGCTCATGGATTTTTATTAGTATGTGTTGGTTATTATCTACAGCCTCCTCCAGCCTCTGTGAAGCTTGAATTTGTCCCCAAACTGCATTCAGTTTGATGACTGACTCCAATACAACATAAAAACTTTAAGGGATGGTTAGTGTGCAGACACTTTGCATTTGTATTTAATAATGTTGTTTATGATACTGAAATCATAACTGTTTTCATAGCTTTTAATGCCAAAAATGGCTATTCAAACAGCTGACCTCCCATATAATCCCAGCCATAGAATTGAACTGTTTGGCTAACATGGTAGACTTTTACAGCACAAATGAGTAACTGCCTGCAGCTGCTAAGTTACATAAAACATAGGTTTTTTTCCTTCCTCCTCCAGTGGGCTGATGAAGAAACCGTAGTCTAGAAATTATTTTGTAAGAATACTGTTTATAGTATGAGTAGGACAGACAGAAATACGAGAAAAGCTCTGGAGCTGCCAAAAATCTCATTTTTTGGAAGAGCAGCCCTTGGGCTTTGAGAAAGTACTGTAGGAAAAATGTTATTTAAATGAGATAATTTCTGTCTCACTACAAAATAATTATTCCCTGACATAAAAAATATTTTGCAGACCCCCTCCAGCCCTCCTTGCTAGGGACAGGCAGTGTAGCATTTCCTCTTCTTTCTAGTTCTGCAGAGTTTGGGGAGCAGCTGAAAAACAGGTTATTCAAAAAAATTGGCAGGTTATGGTTAGGCTTAAATTGTTCATTTAATTGTTACCCTTATTCATTTTGCCTTATAGGTAAAGCGAAGTATACAGCATTTTTTTCCTTTTTCTGGCCTGAGGTTGCAAAGGACCTTTTAATTCATACAGAAGGCTTTCTATGACTGTTACACTAAGTGATGCTAATGGCAGCTATGCTTTACACAGCAGCGGCTGTGACATATCTTCCTCCTTGTTCACTGTATAGTTTGGCAATGGATCTGTGGACTTACTATTGTTGAAGTCAGAGACAAAATTCTCCTTTCCTTCAGAGGTAAGAAATCTGGACCAGCCCTGATTCCTCCTTGCAGCTAAAATGTTCCCAAAACAATACTTTTATAAAAAAGAACTAGTCTAATGGGAATAAATGTTAATACCTTTCATTTTGTTGCTTCATGAATCATTGTGTTACACTTCTGTTCTCTTACTCTTTGCATCCCAGGCTCTCTCACACATCATACTGCATTTTTCAGACAACCCAACCCACTGAAGGAAGGAGTATCAGCCAACGTTTACAGGGGTGGCAAATACTCAACATATATTGGTGATGTGTACAGAAAGTAAACTTCAGTGTGTACAGGACGTGATTTGGCTCACATAAATCTACATACTAACGCCAGCACGGGAGGAGCTCATATGAAAAGGGCGAGGGACTGTCAAGACCTCATCTATTGGTGGCCTTTTAAGGTTATAGCAGCAAGTTGGGAGAAGTGATTATTACCTTCACACAGCACTTGTGAGGCTGCACCTGGAGTGCTGAGTCCAGTTTTGCTCTCCTCAGTACAAGACAGACATGAACATTCTGGAGAGAGTCCAGTGTAGTTTCACCAAGCTGGTCAGGGGCCTGGACCACATGATGTGCAAGGAGTGACTGAGGGAGATGTATTTGCTCGACCTAAAGGGTAGAAAGGGCTCAGGAGTATCTGACTGATATCTACAACTACTTAAAAGGTGGTTGGAGAGAAGATGGAACCAGATGGAACTCTCCCTGGAGCTGCACAGTGACAGAGTGATAAGCAACAGGCACACGCTGAAACAAATAATCAAATTTACAACAAACATGAGATATTATAGTATGAAGAGTATTTATTCAGTTAAATACTTCTTTGGGATGGGAAGTGGTGGTGTCTGGAGACATATCTTGGGCTCTCATAAGACTTTAGGGCCTTTCAGTCTAAAGTCAGTTGAGATCAAGAGATCTTGAGATATGTGAGGTCTGTCAGAGGACTGAATCTTTGCGCTAGCCTTAGACCGATGCAAGAGCCTTCCTGC
Organism: Microhierax caerulescens; assembly: GCA_035590215.1. Taxonomy (NCBI): domain Eukaryota; kingdom Metazoa; phylum Chordata; class Aves; order Falconiformes; family Falconidae; genus Microhierax; species Microhierax caerulescens. Next base: position 54,921,164 of record JAVJGJ010000059.1, on the reverse strand, counting down.
TTGGATAAGAAGATAGGGTTGGCTGCATTCGAGGTAACCACAGGGTTTGTAGATGCTACTCTGTAAAGGCAGCGTGAAAGGTTTTGAAGTTTGACCATATTCAGTCTGAGTGAAAGGAGAAAATGTGGGTTTTTTTTCCTAAACAACATTAAAGGTGATTGATACTTACCTTAGGAGAGTGTGTTATTCATATTATTCGTATTGTCAAGTGATAGAAGACAGGTTCCAACTCATGTCCTGCTTGCCTCACCCCCAGCCTTTCCCAGGCCAATTGAGGAGATGGTTCAGCACCACAAGGTGTGTGGTAGGGCCATACCTGCTGCAGCTGTGGCGGGTCCATAGGAGCCTGCCGAGTGGAGGGGGTAGCCCAGCTCCTTAGCAGTGCTCCCACAAACAGGCAGAGATATAGCTGTTCACACAGCATGCCCGTGCTCTGCTGTACAGTGCCTTCATTTAGTGAACTTCAGAAGACTCATCAGCTCAGGTACCTCTTAAAAACCATGAATGGTTAATTTATTTCTGCAAACCTGCTTCCACTGAATTTCAGTCTTGACATTTCTTACCCAGAAACCTATGAAATTTTAGACAATAAGTTATACTTCTAAAATGTACAAATCAAAAGAGATGTAGTTCAAAGATTTCCTCAAGAAGAGCTATCTTAGAAGGAAATGCAAGCTTGATGAGCAAAGAGTTCTAAGGATCTAAGGATCGTCTATAATTCAGAGCAATTTTTCTTAAAATATTAGTGAATGTGAGATATAGGTGTTCTTTAGGGCCGATCCGTGGATACCACAGTGGAACAATCTGTATGGCTGCATCCATCAAACTGGTTAATGTTTACAAACATTATTAAGGTACAAGTTTTGAGATGTCTTAGCCCACATGCATTTCCTGAGACTGTATCAGAAATTGTGGGTCCTGGAAACAAAACCAGTATCTGCACTCGAGTGAGTGTTTTATTCACGTTTCCATGCTAGGATGAGGATGGGAAGCTTATTGTCCCTTACTGTAAGCCCCATGTCCCCTACAGGGAGGAAATAGAAGCTTGCAGTCCACATGAGAGTCACTGGCCAGGTTGGCCCCAAATCCAGTTGATGAGGGAGCAGGATGGTGGGGAGTTTTAGAATAAACCTTCCTATCAGGCCAGTTATATATATGGCTTACCCAATTTTATCTGTAGTGCATAGGCATAAGTAGAGCTCACCATCAAATGATGCATCCGACTGTGGACTTTCCAAGTCACTGGACAATAGGTTACATCATTGAATGATGACTGCTGTGTGTTTAAAAAAATATTTGTAGCAACAAATATTCTTAAAAGGAATTCACGCAGGTCAAAACATCTGTCTGACTGATGCTAGACCTGTGTGAGACAATAACACATGAGTCTGGGGGTCTATTTGAGGAGTGTAGATAGTATCTAGATAGTTAAGATAATCTGGGGACACCAGACATCTTCTGAAAAGGAAATACAAGACATTCCCTCATCTGGTATTTGTTTACTTAAATCAGGAAGTCTTTAAAGTTTTATACATTTATTCCATAGTCTGGCAGCAGTGGGCACAAAAACCGGAATGAACTGACCTTTTCTGTAGAAGAATGTAGATGGGTTAATTAGCATTGATACTGTACAACTGTGGGCTGGCTTCAGGGGCGGTGGGTTGGTCTGTGTAGATGAGTGCAGGTGTGGCTGGTTCTGTTAAAGGGTTGAGAGCCCGTGAAGAGAGAGCAGCTGAGGAAGAAGCAGGAGAGAGCAGAAGGAGAAGAGCAGAGAGGAAGAAGCAAGAGGAGAGAGAGCATGCCCTGAGTGAGGATGTGAGTTGAGGAGAAGGCAGCAGAGGGACTGGGATAAAGAGTGTGCTAGTATGAGATGGTAAAAGATCTTGTTGCAGCCAGCTAGTTTTGAGAGTCCTGCAACGCTTTCCAACTTTTATCAAACAAAGACAACCTCTGTACCTTTCCTCACATCTCACCCCAACTCCCTAGAGAACAGAACAGGACTGGTCCTCTTTATTTTTCCTTCAATTTTTTCCCTTCCTTCAGTTTGTATCCTTTACTACTCTGCACCTGTTTTTAAAATGCAAGTTACTACTGAAGTTATTCCTTGTTTCTGGGAGAGACAGGTGGACTTTGGGAACCAAAGTCGTGGCATCTTCCTTGTGCAGGGTGACAGAAGTAGCTCCCATGAAATACGCTGTTTAACTAAACACAGATGGTCTCTTCACGAAGGGACATGGTGACTTAAGAAGTCAGGCAATACCATGCACACGCATAAAGCAAGTAAATCTGAGAATGACAATTCTCCTGCAGGCTGTAAAGCAAGCTGTGCAGGCAGAGTCTCAAGGATGAAGTGTAACTGAATCATGCTCTTTGCAAACTTCTATTAATTATATTTGGGAAAAGACACAGAACTTCTTGCAGACCTAGACCTGATGCTTTGGCTTCCTAGAGGCAGGTCTTCTTCCTATCTGAACTTCTTCACCACACATAGCTGTGAAATTGAATCTGGGCTCATAATCTAGCATAGTAATTGTCAGTAATACCATGTAGGAATCCCACCTGTCTCTGGTGTGTTGTCTGCTAAAGGAGACCATGTGGCCTTTCAGCAGGGCTGTACATAGCCTGTCTTCTACTAGACACACTGTCTCACTTCTGCAAATATGTGTTACAAATTTAAATATTCACAGCACTGAAGAGATGTTGTTAGCTACCTGGTTAAATGGATGAGCAGTATACTTGGAAGTACCTGGGCGTTATTTCTGCCTAATTCTGTAGCATCCAGTAGTCACTAAGGCTTATTCAGCATTCAAATTGATTGGTTTTTAAATAAAATTATATGACTAGTTTTAATGATTTTTTTTTATCAAACCTGATGAAGCGTCCTTCTGTGTTTGTATAACTTTAACATATAATGATGTTCAGAGTTTTTAGCTCTCAACACATTGTCCTGTCAGCAGAAGTTTAAGTAGCTGGGAAGGCTATTGAGATCATATTAGCTGCTACCAACAAGCCAAATAGTGCAGTGTCAGTTCATGGTTAACTACTACCCTTAAGAAGGGTATTGGGCAACAGTGAATACAGTAGGTTGAAAAGACTTTTTAATTGGCTTGTTGTCTGTTGATTATTATCTGCAAAAAAAATACATGGAGGGAAAAATAACATCATTATATTTACCCAAGTAGTTTACAGACAGCAGAGGCATCTGGAAGAATTTCAGCTCCCAGGCCCATTTTGTTACGCTGGCTCAAGTGTTATAGTCCACAATAAGAATTTTTGAACCAGCAAAAAATATCTTTATGCATGCAGATCTTGCTTCAGAGACTGGAAACCTATCAAAAAGTTTTGGTTTAAAAATCATTGACACAGAATGATACTACCAAATGTTACAGAGTATTGCTAGAGATTCAATTGTCTGCATAGTTTTAAAATATTGTAAGAACACATGATCATGGTGATAGAATGAAGGACTTGATTTTTTCCTGGCTTTTAGATTACGTCCCTTTCAGTTGTAATCTAGATTTAATCAGTCTATTTTCCCATGTTGCTTGTCATTATTCAATAAGGAAAATAATATCTAAAACTACGTTTAGAGCAGGTAAATGAGGATCACAATTTGGCTTTTTCTCAGACTGGATATTCAGAATGGTTCATCTATCTATGTCTCATTTTTTTATGTGAATTAAAAAAGCTTCAGATACCCACAAACATGCTGTGAAAGGTGATGTAAGTTTATAAAATGTGTTGGGATCCTCAGATGAAAGGCATTATAAAACCACAAAGTATTATTTTATAGTACAATTTATTGATATGATTTCTTTTCCACCTGCCAGATTCAAATGCTATGGTATACAATAATTACAATTTAAGAGAATAAAATTAATTCTATTTTATTGTATTATAACATGTATTTATTGTATTACTACAAAAATCTCAAAAGGGATACAGCTCTCTCAAGTGTAAGCTAAGAAGCACAGCTAGCTGAGAAAGCTGTTGTTCTGGTGTCTCCAGAAAATCCTCCTTTATCAAGTGGAGGAAAAATCTGATGATATTTTCAGTACAAATTATATCTGACACAGGGCTCACACATCCTGAGGTAAAGGTCATTTAGTGGTGTAGTACACGAGTCTTGCGTATACACCTCTTGAACTTGTGGACAAGTGTTTCTTTCACAATGAGATAATCCTATTAAACCATCCTGAGCATAGAAAGAGAGTCTAAGTATCCTGATAAAATATCAGCAAAATGATTGCGCAATGTTATATCCTTGCTGTTTTATATAAATAGAATACAGTTCTCAGATCCAAAACCTTAGCATTAATTCAGTCAGAACATGGAATTGTGGCCTTTTAGTAGTGATTAGAATATTAATAAACTTGGCTGCATTTATTACACATGGAAAACAGATGGAAGTGCAGGCGCCAAGACAGTTGCTTACATTCCTATTTACAGCTTTTCTGCAATACACTATAATTTGTCAGTGTTCGAACTTTTGACCCTTGATTATCTTGAAAAGATACCAATAGGCTTTGGAATAAGCTGAGTCAAAGGGGCAGAAGGAGTCAGGTGTGGAGGGAAAATCCCAAAGCATATGGCTACATGGCCTTGAAGAGTTCCAGCTGTGGGAACTCTTGACTCAGCAAGTGATGAAGAAATGGCAGGGGTAGCAGCTTCTGTAAGCAAGTAAAAAAGCCAAAGAAACAAAAGATAAAATTCCCTGGGGAAAAGATCTATTTGCCCAAAACTTACCAATGACCTACATTATAGTTTGTTGTCTATATAATAAATAACACACTACCTTTTTCAAGTGCTTTAGTCTCTTAGAATTATTCTACAGCAGAACACACCAAATCCCTGGACCTTATTTGAAAAAAATCCTTAACTGGGGGGAGCCATGTATGTTAAATACAGTGTCCCTGTGGAATGGGCAGATGGTGCAGCTGTGCTATTGCCCAAAAGCCAGGTGAGGGCATGATCTAATCTATGACTAGTGAGGATGGCTCATAGTTGGCCAGACATGTGGCCTCATTTCATTGCATGTAACATGGCCAAGACCAGCCACTCCAGCTCACTGACAGAATCAGAAAATGGTGCATGAGTATATTTTCAGTACTACTGTGATTGATTCTCTTTACAGCTAAATTACAAAAAATCCTTTATAACAATGGGACTGTGAAAGAAAAGGAGTTTTGCTACTTGCACTTCCATACATTTTTTGTTCTTGCTATCAGGAAATCACAGACAGGAGCAATGGAAAAAGTCTGCATGGCTTTTCACAAGGTAAATTCCCAGAGGACAGGCTTTAATCTGCATATTAATTAATATAATGTATAATAATTAATATAACATAAGGTATGGGATAGCATTTGCACTATTTGGGAGTGACATCCTTGACTAGCCCAACTTACCCCTGCCTTCACATTGTACTGGAAAACCTAATGCATGCTTAACAAAGATGAAAATGTTTGAAGGTACTTAATTGCTGAATCCAACATACACTGTGGTTCCTACTGCTACCCTCACTTCAGAATAAATCACATGGATCAATGTTTGTATTCTTTGTCAAAATTACTGAATACATCATTCCAACCTTTGACTGAACAATGTCATTAGTTATGTATGTTATCTTCAGGAAGCAGTTGACATCTTTAAATTCCTTTTGCAAGGTGCCAAGTTAGCTGGTCTGAGGACTTAAATCCGCAGCTCACCCACAGAAGAGACACAGTCTTCATCTTGGCAGTCAGTACTTCCCATATTGCCTTCAGATGTATGCATGCCATTCCTGGAAGAAGCAATTCCATAAATAACTCTAGCACATGTTTAAATCCCTAGCACATGTTTAAATGCATCCCTTTTGAGGAAATCACATGCTTAAAATTAAGCATGTGGTCCGAGTACTTTGATGGATAGCAATGCTTCCCTAAACTGGGGACAGTAGGAAGGAGTCTGAGATAATCATGCCCAAACTCCAGCTGAGATGCTTTCAGTGATGTGGGTACCACTTGGTGCTGTACCAAAACCAACAAGCTGTCTCCTGTAAATCACTAAGCAACTGTCAATTAGTGATGTGTGCTGGTTGTTTGAAATATGCCTTACATTTACTTTCCTAACTGAAATTTTGCTTTTGGACCAGGTCCTTTTTTCTTGTTTTTTTTCTTTATAGTACAGGGTTGGTCAAAAGCGGGTGGAATGAAAGGAAGTCCTAGTTCTTTGCAAGAGCCTCAATAAGGTTATAGAAGTTTCAGGGGAAGTTTTAGTTTGCTTTTTGTTTAAGGTTGTTTTCCTAAATGTTTCTGAGACTCAGGAAAATGAACCTCAATCCTTTAATGAGCATGGGCTTCCTGAGGTTTCCCCCTTCCCTGCATTTGAAATACCTTTGCCTACCTCTAGCCAAAAGGGGAACTGTTTCACTTTTTGTGGTTTCACAATCATTTCAGGATTTTATTCATGGACCGATGTTTATAGTGTCTCACCAAAGGTCAAAAGGAATCTTTTTTTTCTGTCTTTTCTGGTTTTGTTTTCAGAAACACAAAATAGGAAATTATTTTAGCAGAAAAATGACTTTTTAAATTAATCAAACTATTATGATTGACCCTGCTTGTTTGTTCATTAAAAAATGAAGCAGAATGGTCAGTTTCTGCCAAATAAAACACTCTTGGCTATTTCAATTACTGTTTTAATTGGCCAAGCCTGCCTGTCAGATTATCCTCTAATCTGTACAAGAATGTTGTTTGGAAAAGATGAGGCATGCCTGACTTGGAGGCCACATGCATCGCTCCAGCACATTCTGGTCCAAATATTGTGGTGTTAGCACAGTGGAGCTACACAACACTGAAGATGGTAGGTTCTGGGTCTGCTTCCTTCTAGAGATCCCACACAAGACACATTGCCCATATCGTTGTGTGGAAATGTCTGAAAACACTGATGGGAGAGAAAGAAGTGAAAGTGAAAACTCCAAAGGTCTAGTGCATTTGGGTGTGTTTACATATCATCAGAGCTGTCATTAGGCTGAGTTTAATAACTGTTACCAGAAAAAAATGTGGAAAATCAGTCTTGGGACCTGTGAACCCTCACAGAGGCGCTTCTCCATGATTTTGACTCAGGATCTATCATTTCAGTGAATCTGTGTCTTCTATGGACATCAATATTCTGTAAGAACAAATTGTAACTATGCTGTGCTGTCCTAAGATCTAACATTCATATCTGCATTAGACAGACTGCTCTGTTTTTCAATCCAGGAAGCCTGGCTTCCATACCATATGCCCAGTGTAATCATTTAAGCCTGAGAAAGCAACTGAGATTAAGGAAAAAGAAAGCCCAACCATATCATTGCATTTGACATAAACAGAATTGTTTTAAAATGAGACACAAAAATAGGGATCTTAAAATATATGGGTTTAATTTCATCAGACTTCACTTGACACAGACTTCATGAATCACCTTGGACGATCTTCTGTAGTTAACTCCATGTCTCTCTTTCCCGCTCCAGCAGAGTGGGAACATTGCCCAAGTTTTATGAACCTTGTCTCCATGTTCCTGAAGACAGAGATCCTTATGAATATAATGCCCAGCAGAGTGTAGACCTCATTTCAGTAGAAATGCTAAGACACCACCGAAATACCAAGTCTGTATTTTCATATTGATTTGCACATAAGACCCATGTACATGGACAAATGCTATTCTTGAATAAAGTGTACAGGAGTTTTATTGTGTTGTCTCAAGTTCTAGTGTTATACATAACCATCATTGTCACGCTGATTTGCCAAGGTCAGCGTGATTTTTTTTTTTGTTAGCTTTTTTTTTTCCCTTTGTATATTTGCTTCTTTCTTAGATGGCTACAGCTGTTTTCCCTTTGTACACCAGAACTGTCCTTCTCACAGCTGCCTATGCACACGAGTTGCTAATCGCTCCTTAGGCAAAGCCAAAGTGGAAAACTCAGGAAGATCACACACAACACATACAAGTCCCTGAAGGGGTCAGGGGAAGACCTGTTTTTTAAAAGTGTTTTGGTATAATGAAGGGACATATCACAGAGAAACTAGTCTGAGGTTAAGTTCTGCACAGAACTCTCTTCTATTTTGGAAGAATTATAATGATTTTCCACACTTACTGTATCCTTCTTTTCTGTTTTATGTATGAAGAGGTGCACATCATGTTTACAAATATTTCATCATGTGCCAGTTCAGAATCAAGCTGTGGTGACAATGATGACATGTTTTATTATAAGAATGCAACATATTTAACCTTTTCAATAGGAGCACTTAGCAGAGGGGATGGCAAAAAACACCAAAAAAGTTAAATCAGCCCTTCATGCAAACACATAAGCTGCATTTAACCAGCAGCAGATGGGCTTGTGTCTGTTCCTCTTCCTGACTCTACATACCCACGCAACCTCTTCACAGAGTGTAGAGTTGCTCTTTGTCATGTCAGTTACAAGATTAACATGACAATCCTGTTCAGCACATTTATGTCCATGCTCAATTGCATTCAGTTCTAATCAGAGGATAATTAAAAACTGGTTTTTGGAAGCAAAGGGAAAGATTTTCCTGCTTCTTGCATCCTTCCCCTAAACTACTGCTTTCTGCTGGAGAGCATACTGGTCATGGCAGGTCTTACTTTAAAGTTTGACTGAACCAGAACTGTACTTTGGAAGTGGATATGACAGTCCTACTTTTTTCCTGTGCTTTAGTTTGCATCATGGAGCTGGTTTAGGGTTAATTAACTTGATTGCTCCTGTAGCTAGATAATAGGACCACAGCTGACACCCTCCAGCTCAGCTTGGATCTTTAGTTCCTGGTGCCAGGCAAGGGTTTGTCTGAAGACTGAAAAATGCTGAAATGTATATGATTTTGGATATGAGGTCCTTAGCACCAATTACTTAGCTCTGCTAAGTTGTCCTCTGTTGGTATGAAGTACATGTTAATGCAGATACTTACATGGATTGCAACCCACGTACAATCAAGTAATCTACATGGGATAATACAAAATGGAGCAATGGCAAAATGCAGCTTATAAAGTGGAATCAATAGAAGGTTTAGCATGATTTTTTCTTCTTTGACCTTTTGAGACAGTGCACTTCAAGAATCAGTGAGCAGCTTGTAATGCACCGGCAACACATATGCAAATGTGTTCCTATTTATGCAAAAAAACAGTTCCTATTTCTGCCATAAACAATTAGTACAAACTCACAAATCAGGGAAATGATGATGCTAAAGCAGAACTGATAGTACACCAATAGATTAAGACATTAAAAGGCCAAAGCTTTATGTTCAACTTTGACCTTGATAATTTGCATATTTAATTGCTAAATTACAGCATGAAAATATACCTACAACCCAATAAACTATGGAAAGGCAGCTTTATTTTTCTACAGTTTATACAAGCTGGACAAACTAAATCTGAAATCTCTTTGAGGAGACCTGGTTTTAGAACAAGTTTTCACTTGGCTGGTTAAACTTTTATGACAGGGCCTGTGTTTTAAGACTTTCATTTTTTTTCTTCTATTTATGTAATGCAGAAAAACAGGAGAACCTTTCAGAGGGAAACAAGCTTCGTGCCCTAGAGCCTTGGTTTTTAAGAGTCTTATGGTTAAACTGCATAGCACTTTTTCATATCTGTACAACTGGCACAAGTCTAATGAGGATGATCATGGAGGAAGAGTAACAGCTCAAAGATAAATGCAGCTTATAGCACTTAATGATTTTTCAGTGTTTAAGCATTGCTCAGTATTTAAACTGGTTGAGCATTTTTAAATAGTAAATGAAATCCTTTTTTCTGGTTCTTAAGATGCAAAGTACAAGGCAGATAGCAGCTAATGCTGCTCAAACAGTGATATTGATATTTATACATCTCTGTTTATATTGATTTATGTTGATATTTGACATCAACTGCAGGGTGTGGAGCAAATATACTTGGGACAATCATGTTCCATAATTTTATTTGGTGGTTGTCCTGAGTATTTTGTTGAAGGCCATATTTTATCTGCCTGGGGTTATCTTACAACTGTGTACCAATAGCTATCATGGTTGGATAGGGGGGACGTTCACATGAAATCACGAGTACTGTCAGAACTCATACTGGGCACCTAGGACGTGCCAGAGCTTTTTTCTTTTTCAGAGGAGGAATTTCTTGCAGAAGACTGTTAAGTTTGTGCGTTAATTTTTGAGGCAGGGTGGGGTGGATATTTTATTTCATAATTTATTAGTCTGGTTTCTTGCCTGAGGCACTAGGGATTTGGAGATTGTGTTGTGTGTATCTCTGTCTGTCAGACATTTCACAGCAGTTATATTTGAACCCATCAGCCAATTTCAACCAAGCTCTGCAAACCTGAAAAGAGATATGATATACAGGTAGGAGAGAGATGAGTGCCCACTGTGGGGAGGCTGCAGCAAGTGAAACACCAGATAAGCCACACAAAAGGAAGATCTGTTGAAAGCCCTGCTTCTGGAAGAAGCATCAGTCAGTTTTGTACCTTATTTTGCACCAGAAACCTCATTGTTGGTCAAGGTTTCTTTTCTGTGTGGGACTAGGACTGCAGAAATCGACTGAAGCTTTAATAATGTGAATCATGTATTCAGTCCAGAATGACTTCCATTAGAGAAGCAGCAATGTTTCATACTGACTTGAGTTTTATACTCTTGGATAGAAAAAGGTATACCTGAAAAGTAACATGAAACTTAGTTTGCATTTAATTTCAAGAACAGTTAGGTCCAAACTGAGTTGTGGCTTTTTACCCCAGGAAATGTGGATTTAAAAAAAAACAAAACAAAACAAAACAAACCCAATGAATTGTTTCAAATAAAATTGCAGTGAGCTACCATCCATCCCCTGACACCCCTTGTTGTTATCCCTGTCGCTGAGAGCAGGTTTGATCACACAACACTTTCTCAGCTGAGCAGCCCTGGGGAATCGTGCAGGCAGATATTCTACGCGAAGTCTATCAATCAGAGTCTGAAATTGTTGCAGTTTAACCTTTTGACCTGTTCAATCTGACAATAAAAAACCCTATTTCTTTCATGAATCTTTGCAACACATTTTTTAAAGCCAGTTCAAAGGGTTTTTTCCCTCCAAAACAAAGAAGCATTATGAAGTCAACAAAACTGTTTCCACATCAAGGACAGATTCCCTTGGCATAGAGTCAGCTCCAAAGAAAGACGCTAACCACTGAAACCTAGCTGCCAAAGAGTTTCATATATTGTTGGTATTTTCACATGTGCATGTTACCAGAACTTTGATGAACAAAAAGAAAGACAATGTACCTGACCTGAACCTTCAACAATCTGTATTTACAAATACCTATTATGTGAAAGATAATAATAATAACAGAAGGGAATGTGGGAGGAAGAAAAGGAATGACAAAGATGGGTTTGGAATTGCTATATATTGATTCCATTATTATTGGTATCATTATTACAGTTGCTGTTGTAGTAAACTTCTTAAAGGTGACACAAAAAATAATTCTATGAGGAATTTTACTTAAAAGTGAGCTATTAAGTTAAACACAAGGCTAAAGGAGATGCTTTCAAAATATAAGCAGGACAGAGGTTTATAACATTTTGAATTTCAAGAAAAGGGATTTGTACCCTGTTCAAAGATGGACAAAATGAGAGTCTGAGGAGAGAAGTCAAAAGAAAAATCAGAGATTGTGTGTTTGGATGACAAGGAGAATGGTGTTCTTGGCAGCCATAGAAAATGGGAGTGGAAAGGGTTTTGGAGGTAAGATAAAAAGCATTGGGTTTAGTTAGACTATGCCTGAGTTGATCTTGAGCCATTCAGAATGCAGTCTGAAAAAAAAAAAAAAAAAAAAAGAAATGCCAAACTCAAAGAAGCTGGAGACAGAAAAGGGGAGACATTTTCTGAAGCAGACCTTCTGGCTCAGAGTTAATAGGTAAATCTGTACAAATGGTGAACAGGAGTGGGGAAGAAGAGGTGAGTGACAAAAGCCTTGGAAAAAGCATGAGCATTCACAGCTGACAGTTACATACAATGGGCAGGCATTCCACTGAGGTACAGAAATGCCATGTGACTGCAGCAAAGCATTTAATTTAGGAAGTAGCTGAATTTAGGACCTAGACTATCAAGAAATGTGATGAAGATTTACCCAGTTCAGCACAAATTTAGAGTACTTTCAAATAACTAATTTGAGAGAATGGAGATTCAATCACTACAATTTTTCAAAGAGAAAAGAAATTTAATGTATTCTCTGTTATGAATATTAAGAATTTAGGGTTAATCACTATTAATATCAGAGGAATATTTAGTAGCTTAATTCACACACTTTTAAAATATATTTTAGATTATCAAATGAAAGATACTAAAGTAATGAAACAGTTGATTGTATATACAATTATTGTAATAAAACAATAATTGTCTCTTAAGAAAGATAAATAAGAACATGATTAACTTTAAGCATACTTTAAAAATTCATTTGATTGAATTAACTGCTTGAACTTTACCATTTAGGGCTATATTCAAACCTGAATTCAGCCTGAATTCTCCTGAAGCCTCCGTGTTTAGCAGAACTAAGCATGCTTTAAAGAATAATTCAAAGAGCTTAAACTACATCTTAAGCAAAGTAGTAATTAGAATTAGCTAATAGGAAAAAACAGGCACAGATACTTAGCTAAAATACAGCATGTATTTATATGCTGTCTTGAAGAGAAACTGGCTTATGTGTTCCTCTAAGTGCTTTCCTGAATCTAGACCTATGCTCATAATTGGGTATGAAATTGGTGATGAAAAAGCACCATATTGCATCAACCACACTCTCCCCAAGTATTATTTTTATTAGCAAATAGTCCTGTTTGACCTAACAGGGCGCACTCTGGTTGCATTTTTAAAGCAGCTGACGAGAAAAGCGTTTAAGGAATGGTCAGTTTATTGGCACAGTGTTTGTTGTCCATACTACATGTGCTTTTGGGGGAATACATTTTTGGGGGTTTCATTTTTTTTAATTTTTTTTTTTTAAACTAGAGTTGAATATTTTCACACTATTTATAAAGCTGCACATTTTAGTATGCAAAGCAGTCAGGAACATTCCATAGGCATCTGCTGGGACACGGACTACTGCTCTGCCAACTTTCTGTGGGCAATACTTTTTTTACTGCAATGAAGAGAATTCCTTTGAAAAGAACAGGCAAATATATGTGTGTAGTTTACATACTTTTGTGGTTCACATATTTTGTGGCTAAAAATATCCAGAGTCCATATCCCACCTTCAGATTCAGACTTGGAAGCCGATCCAGCTGCAGAGTACAGCTCTTGTGTGCGGCTCATCTTGTCTTGTGTGTGAAAATAATTTATAAAAAACAAACCAAAACAAAACCCCAACAACCAAACTAGAAACCTTAAACCTTGGAATCTGACTTGGCATGACTATTCCTTTCATAATTTCATTTCAGAAGATGATTGGTCCAACTGCATATATATAAGGATAAACATGCAAAGCTTGGACAGCAGCTGAAAAACTAAAATCTGAAAACTTCCTAAAATCTGATATTTGGACTGACCAGGCTGAAGGAAGATATATAATTTCTCTTTAAAGATTGCAACATCATGGCAACAGACTCGCAGGTTTCTGGCAGGTTTACTTGCTTGTTCATACTGTAACAATGACTTTCTCAATATAAAGCAAATAAAACTACTTTTACTACTCGAGTTAAGCAGGATGGTTATTATGCTCTGCAGTACTTCTACAAATGGACATGAGTTACATGGAAGGGACAAGACCCCAGTTCTTTTTCTGCCTCTGGACAACATGGGGAGAATGTGAACTACTGTGAAAATTTTGAAATTAAAGACTGTAATTGTAAGCTGATAACACTATATTATTCCTCACCAGTTTAAGGTCTATAAAGAATTTATTCTGACTAGTTCTCTTTAGAAACAGCTAATTGATCTCTAAAATGATACTCCAAAGAAAACCAATGATGCATAATTTATCTGGCCATTTTTGTGATGTTGTGAACATGGGGATTTTATTTTTTTTTTTCTCTGAATCATGTGATGGTTAATTATTGTGTAGGCTGAAACACATATAGCTAAGCAGGAATTCAGACCCTCAGACCCTTTTTTTTTTTTTTTTTTCTTTGACTAGGGCAACTAGTTATCCTGCTTTCTCTTGCATGTCCCCTCTTTCAACTCGGCCCAAAATGTAATTTGATTTGGAAAAAGATATGTGGTTATTTGTCCAGAGGGTCTTGGGGGTGTCCTGCTGCCAGACCAGACAATGTCAGTATCACTTAATGGGTTGCTGTGTCTCCAGAGGTCTTGCACCAGTGGCCAGAGCTCTAGTGTGAGCTGACTTTATAGGCACCCTGGGCTCACTCCATGTACTCACAGGAATCAATCTTTGCATCTAGTCTGATGCACCTAAAACTTTTCTGATTGCATGTATTAACCATCTGTGCAGTGCATGCATAAATATATTCCAGTCCAGGATTTCCCAGATGGAAACATGGAAGCACTTTCTGTACCCACACTGAAGCAGTCATTGTTATGAGACACCTGAGTCCATGTTTGCCCTTCTCAGTACATGAAGAGGGAACCAAATTGGCTTTCATTAACATGGCTGCATGTGTTTATCCAAACGCATAGCAAAATATTGCATAACTTCAATACTGCAAAAATTTCCTATCTTCTTCACAGAAATTGACTGTCAGCTAACAAATTTGTTGGCTCTGAGAAAAAAGTCCCAGCTTTGCTAAACCATAAATGTGATTTAAGTTGTTCTTGATTTAATTTTTGTACTGTTCACTCTCAAGAAGTACTTTTTTGACCCGAGATTCAGTTTCCAGAGTGCAATTCACATCTGTTGATTTCATCATGGGAAATAACTTTCTTTTGCTTTGACAGATAAGTAACATCAGGAGATTACTGTTTAACTGGCCACAGTTGCCACCAACAAATTCCAGACAAACTGAAAAAAATAAAAAAAATAAGGAGGTAATACATTTCTTGTTCTCTTTGAGCTATCTTATATTCTATTCCTTTGCCATCATTCATCTTTAGTCGGGAAAAATGCATGCATGTTTCCCTTGAAACATGGTCTCTGATGGTTTAGGAGGTGGATCAGCATTATGTGCTTCACATCCACAGGCTACAGGGAGGTCCAAATTAATTTTTGAAATGCAAATATGTATGTAACCATGAGAATGCTGAAAGCACAGTAATGCTTCCTTAACCAGGAGAAACTGAGTTAAGACAGAAGACTAGTTTTGGTAAGAAAATGATTAGAGAAAGCTCTGCTATTTGATTAAAGACATGAGGTATTTTAAGCTATATGCCTACCATTAAACAATGCAGACTATGTAAAAACTCATTCAGTACTGAGGTTAAAAAAACCCCACAGCATCACAGAAGCATAGGAAGAGAAAACACCTGGTCCAGCCTGTGCCTCAAGGGAGGATCAGGCATGCCTGGGTCCCACCTGGCAAATGAGTGAGTGTTATGTTGTCTAAGACCTCCAGCAGTGGAGACTCTTAAAGCTTCCCAGATAATCCATCTCAGTCCTTTATTACCCTTACTGTAAGAGTATTTTGTATGTCTCCAATATGGACCCCCTTGCCGCATTTTCAGTCAGATTTTTTTTCTTCAGCCTAACAATAGCATGGAGAATTGAATATCCCCTTCATCTCTGCAGTAAATTGCCATTTGTTTGAAGATGTTATCATGTCTCCCCTCAGTCTTCTGTTCTGCAAGCTAAATGATTATGAATTTTCATCCTTTTCACTTTTGGCATTTTTAAAAGACCCTGAATCACCCTCACTATGGACTTTCCTCAGCTGGTTTACATATTAAAGAGTAGGTCAGACTTCCTCAGCAAGGTAGCACCACAGGTTTATTGATTATATGCCACCAGCTAAACATCCTCTGCTCTCACCAGCCTCCTTGCTTTCACTGACTCAGAAAGATATTATTGATACCTTCTGATTTCCATCATTTAGACTAGGTCAGATTTCTCCGTGGGAATCTGGGGAGTGCCAGGGCATAAAGCCTGTCTTACATGAATTTAAAAGGAGAATAGACTCTCCAGGAACATCCACATGCTTCAGCAGCACCTTCAGTGTGAAAGAGGTCCCTTTCTGCTTCCCAGCTGGACTTTCACGCTTCTCTTCCCAAAGAAGTAAGTCAGATTGTCATGGAAATAGGAAACAAAGAGGAGAAAGCACAAGGATATATTTGTGATCACAGATTTAATTCTGGTTGGCATTTCTTAACTAGAGGATTTCTTTCTTTCATAACTATATGTAGTGGACCATGGAAAACTTGAAGCAAGACAGGTAGTTACTGAGAGCCCTTGACTGTAAACTCCAATGCGGTCCTCATTTTGGGCAGCAGTTCCTCTATACATATACCATCCATTGTCTTCCTTTAGACTTGTTTCATCTTGAAGAGACTGTGTCTTTCAAAAAGGAAAACCAGTCATTTTGATGGGAACACCTTTAGAAAGAGTTAGACCCAGAGCTAAAACATCATAGAGGCAGCCAAAGACCAGGTCACTATCATGGATCCATCACAGGAATTTTGGAAATGCTTTGGAAATGCATCATTTTCTTCTGAAGCTGTATGCAAATGCTTAAGAAAATGTTCACAGAATAATATGAATTTTTTCCTTTGGGTTCTAGTACAACAGTTCTAGATTTTTTGACATTGTCATTTGTAGAAATCAGTAGTATTGCAGTCACAGTAACTCTGAGTCCTGATACCCATCTTCTGTATGAAAGAGCATTTAGGCCAGGAACTATCTTACGTCCTCCACTTCTCTATTTTTAGTATGTTCTTATTAATACTTATCTACATGCACAAGAGGTACTGATCTGTGAAACTTAGGTCACTGTTCTATTACACTGAAATTATTAATGCTATTGAAGAAGAGGTGCTCCAACATACTTTTTCTTAGTTCTAACAGGTCTTCTTATTTCTTTTCTAAATCCTCACTGTGAATTACTTAACAAAATTTCCTGGGCAAAGCCACAGAAAATTTTTTACAGCTGTGGACACTTCATTTACCTACCCAAATCTGCCTTGAGCATTACTTGATGCCTTTCAAAAAGTATAAAGGAGTATGATAGACATTCAAACACAATTTTGTGTTTAGAACAGGCTGCCCAGAGAGGTGGTGGAATCACCATCCCTGGAGGTGTTTAAAAGACACGTGGGTGTGGTGCTCAGGGATGTGGTTTAATGCTGAACTTGGCAGTCCTGGGTTAATGGTTGGACTCAATCTCAAAGGCCTTTTCCAACCTAAATGATTTTATGATTCTGTGATTCTAATTAAGCAGATCTTAAACAGAACTGAAATTAATGCACAGGATTTACACAAAACTAACAGGGGATGAGAAAGGGACTTCCACAGGCAATGAGGAGCAGACCCAGCTTTAGCATGAAAGGATACTTGTACCCTACACACGCTGGAAGTAGAGGTAATTGGAATGCAGCCGCTGTGGATTCAGAACTGAGCTCTGCACCTATGTGTCAGCACCCATCTAATATTGTACTGCCGCAACGAGGTGCCTTCAGACTGAGGCTGATGCATGTCTCGCCATAACAAATCCTCAGCAGAGTGTGGAAAACCAGCATAGAAATACCCAATGTCATAAATGCAGTGAGCCCTGTTTTCAGTGTTGATTCATCTTGGTCCACTCTTTCAGTTTCAACCATTCCCCAACACATGTATATGTGATTTACACTGAAGCCATTTATTTTGCTGATTCTAAGACCCATTGCCAACAGTAGTGCTATAAAAGAAGGGTCTTCAGGCAGCATTTTCCTAAGGGTTGATTGCTGGCATTTTCAGTATGTTTTTGCATGTGTGTGTTTGGCAGGCTGGAGGCTGAGCACTTTGCTCCTCCAAGCACCTTGATGCACACCTGGACTAGCAGACCAGCATCTACACTTAAATAGAAACGCTGTTCAGTGGAGAATTACCTTGGGGCAAATCCCAGCTGGTGCCATTCGTGGTTACCTATAACCTTCACTGCCAGAGGAGGCCATCGGTTCAGTCATGTTGTGGCAGCATTTTCACTGTCATAGGGTAATTTCAGAGTAACAAGTGATTGCTGCAAAAGATGAGGAGCTCCCTAACTCAAGATGTGAGACACTCATTTTATCCACAGAATCCATAGTCCCAGAACATAAAAGATGCTGCAAAGCTGTGGCAAATCTTCCAAAACTCTGCTTCTGTTCTTCATTGCTTGGAATAATCAGAATTGGTGCAGCTAATATATAAATCAAATAAGCTCTGTATGTAAATTGGTTCAGTCACACAAAGGACTTTAAATAAAAAATATCTAACAAAGGATCTTCACAGTTTATAGCTTGCCAGGCTTTCAAGTTCTGACAGTGAGGTTTCTTGTTTTCTCTTGGATGGTCCCGTAGATTATTACCCAATGAGAACTGCACCCCATTCAGGAATGCTTGCCTGGAAATCTCAAACAATAAAATGTCATATTTCTTGCCCAAGCTATAACAGAAATGAACGCTTCAGCAGAGGGTCAAGGAATGACATGCCATTACTGCAAAAATTTTCTCCTATGGCTACTCTTTATTCTCCCAGTGGGATTCTTCCCAGGATAATGATGGAAAGCTGTTTGCACATGAACTGCTTCCCTTTTAGATGTAGCAGGCTGACAGGAATCATTCCTGCTCTAAAGACCCCGAAGTCAAGTGAGTTGAACTCTTTTGGAGTGGGACTCCAGTGCTCACAGCTTTTCTATTGAAAAGCAGTTCTTTATAGGGTGAAAGAATGGAATTTTCATAAAATCTGTCATCTTAGATACAGCAAAACAGAACTAGAACACAATTCACACACATGGGAAAGAAAATGCAGACATAAGGTGCTCTGTTTTTAAAGGACTGTGAATGAGCAGCTTCATAGTATTGGTGTAATAGTGGACAGAAAATGGATGTTTACACTATGCAGATCAGAAATGGAGGTACCACTTCCAAAAGTCAGTATGTAGACAGCCTAGCAAGTCACATTTATTATTATTTAATTACATGTAGCACCTGTAATGCAAGTTTGGCCTATAGAAGTTTGAAATGCAGACTTGGAAAAACAGTAATTTGTTGTAATTAATATGTTGACAAACAAAATAATGGAGATACTGTTTTGTCACAGAGGTACGCTGATGAGAGGAGTGGCTCACTGACTCCTCATTGGCTTCCCCCATCCGGAAGCATGTAGGAAGAAAGGATGGGAGAGGCAGACACTATGTACCCCCATTTTTTCTTTCAAAGACTTTTAGAAAGTCTTTGCTGCTGAGGTCTGGAGGCAGAGGGTGGAAGGAGGAAGGCTTTGCAACCCTCTCACTGTGCACCAAACCCTTGACAGAGGCATTTGCATGAAAGTCAGAAAACGCCACCCCATCAGTAGGTTGTGCAGGCACTGTGGTTAAAGGCAGCCTCTCCTGGCTGTTGTATGCCAGGCATGTTGTACTCCACCACCACCACTTGCAGCTATTAGACATACCATCTGCAAGCGAGGCTGTGCCCGTGCCAGTTCCTACCATCCTGACCTTTCCTATACACACACCTCTCAAAAGTCTCAAAACCATCTATCACACTTCTCCACCCTACTGTCACAGAGGTTTCTCCTTCCATCCTGGCTTCTCCACTTCACCTACAAAACACACTCCACCCAGCTTACAACAGGCTGTTAATGCCCCTGTGCCTGTGCTGACGTGTCCCTGATCTCACAGCCTGAGCGAGAAGTGCCAGACCTGAGAGGTCCTTGCAACAGGCTCCAGTGGCAGAGCAGCCAGGGAGCTGGCTGGCTGCAGATGATCACCAAGGGATTTCAAAGTGGAAAAATAGAGAAAGAAGCTCGATACTATCAAATACAATAAAACATTAATTAATAGTTTTCTTCAGTGACAGAATCTGTATCTCCACGCAGAGAACTACGTATCTTGTTATTTCTAATCTTTTATATCTTATAATATCACTATTATCCAATGAATCACTGATTGTTTTACATGAGAAGAATGCATCAGCCCTCTTCTTTAAAATATACCTCACAGAACAGCGAAAACCACAGAAATTGCCAATATATTGTGTTACCTACAGACGCCCTGAGCTCTAACCCCCACTAAAACCAACTTTGAAAACAGCCACACGATGACCGCGGCCCCTGAGCAAAGAGAAGGGCTTTGGGAGGGGAGAGCAGCAGGGCAGGGGGCTGTGCTGCCACCGATGAGCAGTGTTTTGCACAATGGACAATTGTCTTCCAGGTGTATGCATTTGTCTCCACCAAACAACATTCCCCAGAGCACAAAAGCCTTCAGTGTGGGGACAGCTAAGCATAACAAATGACATACCAGACTTTCCCGAGGTCTTTGATGACTATAAGAGGTCTCTGTTCCACTGTTATTGACTTTGCTGTCTTTGTGTTACTCCTTTAAAATGGACTTAGTGTGTTGCATCATTTCAAGTTCTGGTGCAGGGTTTGCACTGGAAGGTAGGGAAACCAGAGAAGGAAGAGGGATGACTGTGAAATAATTCTTAAGCTGGCACTTTCTAAAATAGTCTCCTAGTTTGTTGTCTTTCTGACTGCTGGTTTTGTTGTCTCCACTCTTTTTTTCACAAGGCAAAGGTTTTTAGAGAGTGAACGATCTTCATGCAGCTTCAAATAACCACTTATTTTGGTAAAATTTATAACACCAGATTCTACTTTTAGCCAGGAAATGCAAACAAAGCTTGGAGACAGCTTGTTCCCTGACCCCAAATTCATTCCATGTTGCTATAGCATCACCCCCTGAGAAAATGGGACCAGCTCTTTTCCTCTCCTTAGACCTGCTCAATGGGCTTTTGTCAGCTGTTGAATTATAGCATTAAAATTCAAATACTAAGGATTTAATGGAGGATTATTATGACACCCTGGTGCATTCTTTGTGTTGCTCTTGGCAACAAACCCAAGGAATGAGTGAAAGAAATGAAAACGAAGAGCTGTCTTGTTAAAATCATGCTGGTGCTGCGACATATTTAGGAGGGAGAAAAATGGTTCCCTAACTTTAACTATTATTGTTGTACCAAATGGGTACAACAAATGAAAACTCTTTTGAGCCGGTAAGCATGACTTGCAGCTGAACTTTAATCCAAAGCTGTTATCATGTTCTGAAAACAGGTTTCTTTCTACCTGGTGCACAAAATAAATGGGATCAACAGTTAGAAGAGCATTGCATCCATTTACCACTTCCCATTGCTCATCAGAAAAATAACAACACTTTTTAACTTTCTGGCATGTCAAAAGTATCAGAGAGATTATTTTAAAGCAGAAAGCACAATCTGTCTCTCAGAATATATGCATAGTATTTTGTGTATACATATTGCACATGCATGATTGCATGGTAAATGCTTAAATTGCTCATGTTTTCCACTAATGTCTCTAGATTTAGGAATGTTTTGAAAAAAAACTCACCTTTTTCATAGATTAGAAGAGGATTTGGTGTTAGTCTCTAAATAAGAGTTGCATTCTGGACCATATAGCTAGACTATGCAGTGAAACAATTTTTGTTGACAGCCAGCTTTTCTTGGAAAAATCATGTGCAAATTAATCTCTGGTATAACTGTTTATAACTCTCCAGGGACTTATTTTCACTCTTTTTTGTGTGTGTGCTAATTGCATTACATCTATTACAAAAAAATCCCCCAGAATTATCTGGAAATATTAAATCTATAGAATTTTGAACAAGCTAATACAACAGTAGTTTGAAACTTTGGAGGGCAACTCAACAGGTTCTCAGCGAATGAATATTATCACAATATGTAACATGGTGAAATTAAGATCATGACCTGAAGCAGAAATACGTAGCCAGTTCCTGTTGAGATGCATCACAGAGCAGTTATCTTGAACTCCTTTTCTGGGGTAATGAGAAGCAGACCAGGACAAGCATATTAAACATGACCCTGCACACCTCTGCTTGTGTCAGCTGAGAAGACACCGCTAATAGTGAGTCTAACTGGTGAGCACCATTGGGGCGGAAGAAAACTGGATAAAGATTATAGACAGAATGAAGTGATAGTCAGCTAAAGCCAACAACAGAACAACTATTCTGTTGAATGGTGAAAAGCCATTCACCTTGGCATTTAAGTACAAAAAAAAAATATCTTGGACTGAGGAAGAATGGAGGAAGGGCTGCTTCAATATTTTGTTTTCATTAGTAAAAACCTGAAAGCATTATATTAAACTCGCTCTGTAGACTACAATCTCAAAAAAAAAAATGCAAAGAAAGATACCTGGATTTTGACAACCATACAGAAACAGGGATTTTTTTTTTTTTTATATCCCAAAGAAATCCATGAGTGTGGTGATATGTTCCTACAGTTTTGGGTTTTTTTGTGTGCGAAGCAAGCCCACAAAAAGTCTTTCTATTTTAGGAGAGCTTCACATGCAGGATTCATCCATCCCAGGCTGAGGATCAGAGCAAGGGACATTTTGAGGTGATTCATTAAAGTGCTTTGTCCTCTTGAGAGCTTCAGATAGGGAACTGATTAAGCCCCAGGTGCTTCAGGAACCATTACAAGTTTAAATTCACTTGAGGCATGCCCATTATGTCTGCAACCAGAGAGCAGAATAGCTGTCAAGTGAAATCAGTGGCAGGAATTGTGCCAAAAAAATAAGTCAGCTGCTAGGAACTCATGGAAAAAAAGCTACCTTGCTTACAGGAAGGACAAAGGGAATAGAGGGGCCTCCAAGGAGGGGTAAAAGCAGCTGAGACAGGGCTTTAAGGCAGTGCAGAGAAGCCCAAGGCAGAGATTTGAAATGCTTTTCCCAGGCATGAGATATCTTATTTTCACAGTAAAAACATGCCTTCCAAGTTACTGATATCGCCCAATGACTAACACAAAATATGTCACATGTATTAATCTAAAATGTATGATAATGTGTCCCAAATAACACCTTGCCTAGCTGTTGCATCACCATCAAAACTACCCAGCTACAATGCTTTTACCATCCCATACCAGGTTAACTTCAGTAAGTAGTTCCCACACCTTGCTCCGGCACGGCCACCAATCCTCCACAAGGTTTCAACAGTTCATCTACTGTTTGTGCTATTTCTTCATCCTCTTCAGGCCAGCCCAACCTGCTTCTTGCCTCTGCTGAGTCTGGAGTCTTCCTTCTCCAGCTACTCTTCCAGCCAGCCTCTCCTCACCCAGGCCCCCTTCTTCTCCCAGGGCCTCTCCTACATGCACATGCACATGCACATGCACATGCACATGCACATGCACATGCACTCTCCTCCCTCTGCTTCTCCCAAGCCCCTCTTCACCCAGTGTTCCTCTTCCATACCCCTTAGAGCTATTTAATTACTCAGCAGGATCCAGCCACAGCTGCACCTTATCCACATCAGCCAGCCCACAGCGCCTGAAGCCAGCCCACAGCTGTATATTATCAATGTTAATTAACCTGCCTTCGTTCCTCTATAATTCCTCTACACCTAGCCGCCTTGGAAAAAAATTGCAGTGTGTAATGCAAATAATGACTGTGTAGAATGAAAGTAATGACTAGCATAATAGGTGGAAGAAAACATGAAACCACCAGGTGCAGCAGTCCAAAAGGAGGTTTGTTTTTTCAATTGATCTGTTTGCTCTGGTGGATGCGACATCTCTGCTAGAGAAAGTACCACATCTGGGAACATGAACGTTTCTGGTTTCAATTATGCCCATTTTAGCACCTGGGATCTTTCTTTTGTGTTTCTGTAGAGTTCAGTAGCTCCTCTACAGACTGCTGCTGGCTTCACTCATTGGAAGCTGGATATGTGTAGTAAAGAGAATTCAAAAAAGAATCAAACCAGCAGCTATCCCATTGCTGCACAAATACCTTCCTGTTTGTGTTTCCAGACTGCCAGGAAAGATCTTTTCAGCTCATTGCATGGCTGGAATACCTGAGACATTTTCTTGACCCATTCCCATTAAAAGATGAGACTGTAACTTTTCTTATAAACAGTGCTGGTTAGACAAACATCACAGACAGTAGCTGGCTGGCTCTGGGAAAGCATTGGCTTTTTATGCTACAAAGTCTTTATTAAATCCTGATAAATCTAGTGGCAGTATTTTGTTTCCTTGTTTTGGACGTGATTACTCACTGGTACACGTAGAACCTGTATTTTAAATGTGCATTTAGTCTATGGAGATGGTGAATATTCTAGAGCCTCTATACCATCAAGATTACTAAACTACAGTTTTAGTAAGTACTGTTAACTCTTGAAAAAGTACTATTTGCTCTTGACTGCTATCTCAGGTCACTGCACAAGATTTATCTACTGCACATAATTAACAAATATTGAAGTGAGACTTCCAAATCGTAGCAAATATGTTTTTCTCTGTAATTTTTTTCAGCCTTTTATTTCTGCGATTATTCCAGATTTACACCATTTCAAACAAAAACTGATTCAGGGCAATAGTTCTATTACAATGTCCAAAACAAGTGGTATTCCTACTACAAAACTTAACACTTCCTGCCAAGAGAAGCAAATCACAATACTGTGGGAAAGCCAAAAAGTCCCACATACCTGGCTGACCTCAGAGAAAATTACCTACTGAGAGGAAAAAAATATTATTTTCCTTCAGTAGGAGTCCTTTTTTAATTTCTCTTTTTTTTTTTTTCTGATGGTGATACATGGCTACACTGAATAGCACCTGTAGAACAAGCAAACAAGTCTATAAATAAAAAAAAAAACCTTTCTTGATGACAGGACTTCGCTCTTTTTTGCTCTTTCGTCTTCAAGACAGACAGCTAGAAGTACAAGATACAAGCTTCCCTGTCTTTTCTGGACTGGCTTCAGCTAAACTTGGCAGGGAAGCCAAAGTGTCAAAGCAAACGGGATTATTCTTTAGATAAATACTAGACTACAAAAAGCCTTCAGGGTCTGCTGTGTATTAAGTATTTTCAATTGCTTTTGGTTATTTTCTGTTCTTTCACTGGCAACGGAGAGAGCAGCACCCAGCCTCCTGTCTCTTGCTGTCTAGAAGCTTATCCTCCGCAAATTGCTTTCTGCGTGTGCCCTGCAGAAAATGCAGTGAAATGCCTGTTTTCTCTTGTGATCTCATTTTGCTGCACACTCTGACATCCTACTCTAAAAGCTACTTTTTCCCAGTTGCCTTGGTAAATCCTGAAGAACTGCCACTTCATGGCTAGGTGTTTGTTGATGTTCTTCTGCAATGCCAGTTGTGAGAAACACATCTGCTTTTCACAAATGAAAGTGTTTACACTGAGTTATTTACTAAAGCACTGGCTGTTTTCTACTTATTCTACAGGGATTTCAGAAATTTGTCACAAGGAGAACTGCAATACAATGATAGCCAATGGAAATATATTATTTTAATGTTCGTCACTGAATGCCTGACATTTAGTGTATGGAAGAAGTGCACATTAAAAAGGTCTTTTTATCCTTCTTCATTGCTCTGGTGTTTTTAGATTGCACTTAATATTGGAGGTTTTCCGTGACATGTTATAGAAATTCATAAGGATCAAACACTGTCTCAGAGAATATAATCCATATTGAGAACACAGACAAGAGGTAGGAGAAGTAGTAGTCACAAAGTGATGATTTGACTTATTCAAACGTTGGGAACAAAGTGTTATTTTTGGAATAGAAAACACCTCTTGTTTGTCTGCTAGGGGTCCTTGAATACTTCATGGAAAATAGCAGTCTTAAAATTGTTCCTAATTTCCTACTGCTTGAATGACTAGTTTTATTTCCCTGTAATGTTGTATGAAATATTTGTCTACATAGGTCCTGAAACTATCTCCAGAATTCTTTTGCATTTTTTCCAGCCAAAAATTATTTTTCCAAGATGAAAACTACTCTTTCAATAAACAATTTCACATTCTTAAAATTATTAAAGGATAAATTTAAATAATGTTTAAAATGTCATTGTCTATTTTATGGAAAAAAAAATAAAATAGATGTGAAAACTAGTTATTTTTTATAAATGGCACATTTTTGGACTGTTTTCATTCCAAATCGTGTAACCCATAGCCTACAATGTTCATCAGTATCACTCAGAAACTTGTCGATTATTTCGGTCTTGCCCATCTTTCCTGGAGATAGTAACACAATCTCTGTAGATCTTCATTTTAATAAAGTTGCAAGTTTCACTTCTCTGTGGAAAATGTGCCAAAAATCAAGTGGAAAAATATCTCTCTCTGTTGTATTCAAATGTAGCATCATTTGATTTTTGTCCCATTACTACCTCTAAATCAGCATCTCTTTCTCTAAAATATTGAAGTACATATCAAACCCTACCTTCGCTTTCTCGGGTTTTGTAACCATTTTGTGATGTTCTGAGTTTTTTCAATGGTTTTAATCAGTTGCATATTTGCATATATTTTATTTTTATTAATGGCATTTCATTTTTATATATTTATTTTCAGTTTTTCAGCTTTTCCTCCAAGGTCATCTCCAAATTTGGTAGTGATGTCAATGGGATGCTTCCTGGCAAATGCATTGCTTGCATTTTTGTTCTGTGATTGCATTCACTAAACCCCTGTTAATATCCCAAGACCTTGGGGGAGCAATAAAAGCCTGTTTTCTGTTGCAATAATGGTTTTGTGCAATCCATTTCCTTCTGCTGAATTAAGAATGACTTTATCTGTAAAAAGTTCTCTGCTATTTTTACAACTTGAGGCTGATGTAATGGTAGCAATTTAAATAGTTCTGGGCAATGTTTTTCCTCCATGTGAGCATATGGTCTAATCTACCAACACCATGAAATGGTGATTTATCAAAAGGGCTTTATTTTCATAGTCTTTTATGTTGTACTAGGCATTCATTTTATTTAGAATAAAATGAATTCTCCAGTCAGCTCATATCTGAGTGTACTTTCAGGACAGCTCCCACTGTTGCACTGGCTGTGCAACTACTCCCTGTCACCTTTTGTTTGACTTGGTGACAATCACAATAATTCCATATTTCAAAGCCATTTGCTATGTAGGGGTTTCTTCCCTTCCAGTGTGGCTAATTTATTCCGCCCCTTATTTGTTCTTGCTTTACAAACTGTAACAACATTCTTCTATTGTCACAGGTCAAACATTTCTGTTCCTGCACTCTGTGTTGGTTTTGTCATTTGACCTACAACATACTAAATGAGTTTTCACAAACATTTCATTGACCGTTATTACTGAGAGTTTTATTACACTGCTCCTTTGCTATGAGATCATAGCATTAAAAAGAAGACATTTCCCTTCCTTTCTTCCTTTTCTGTTTAATGCACTTTTACATTTTGCTAACATTTCCACAATTTATTGGAATGCTTCATATCAGCCTGTAATCTTTACTGCACAATATACTGATTTGCAGTTATTGGGGGGTATTTCCTTGCAGTTTCATGTACTGTGAGCATCAAAAATGATTCTTTATCATGTTAATTGGACTTTTTTTGAGACCAATCTGTTACTCAGTCCTAGCTAAGGGATACACTTGACAGAAGTATCTGTTGCATCAACTTGCTTTACAAAGAACTTTCCCTCCTGCATACATAAATCTGGGGTTTTACATGCAGTATGTTTTTAAGTACCTCTGATGTATCCACATATTTTCAGTACACTGTGGACTTTAACATATAGATTTGTCCTAATCAAGTTCTGGTACATAAATCTAGATAAACTGTACAGAACTCACCTGTTTGGTCATATATATCTTTCATTTCAGGCTGATGCCAAACGTTTCAGTTAAGTCAGCACCTGTGCTCCTTCTGCATTGGTTCTAACATTGTTCAGTGCTACCTGCTTCAGATGGATCTCTGCTAACAGGTCCTTTTGAAAGAAACCAGTAAAGATCCTTCTGATGGAGCAAGCACCTCCAATGGGAAGTTTCAGCAGTAAACAGCACCTCAAACAAACATATACCTAATTGTAGGGCAGTGCCTGCTCACCGTGATCTGGAGGCCCAGATTGCACTAAAACACAGCTCCCTGTTCCATTTTGCAGCCAGGTGTTATTTACATTGAGTTTTAGACACTAGTACTTGTTTTCATTTCCTTTGATATGAGTTTTTGGATTAAAAACAACAGCTGGGGGGGAATGAACTGTTTCTTGTGTTCATAAAGCCAGCATCAATTAGGACATTCAAAAGGAAAAATGGTGGTCAAAATCTTATCCTTATTTATATCCACTTCAAATCATTTTCTGGAAGGGATGGCATGGGTACAACTGCTTTTAAAAAGTAGTTCCCAGAGAAAACAACAGCAGGGAAATTGGATTTTTGCTGGAATCATACTAAAGCTTTACTGGAATAAGATTCAGTACTCAGAGTAACTCCAGATTTTAAACTTTGTTCTTGCCCAGCTGGTTTTCAGCCAGACTTCATTATTTTTGGTGAGCTCATTTAAATTTTTACTTTATTCTTCAATCTGCAGACAGCTGGAACATTAAACATAGATTGCAGCTCTTGTTTTTCTTAAGATTTTAGTAAACGTCTGTGCAGTTAGCCAGCCTGTTAACCTAGACACACGCAAGGGGCAGCAGAAGCATTCCTCCTCTACCTGAAGTCCAACAGCAGAGGAAGGCAAGGGCTGTCCTAGGAAATCAAAATAAAGTTTCCAACAGCAATTTCCAATGAATGTTTGGTAGCAAAGTGCTTCAAACAGTCATCACAGATAATTTTGCCATTTTTATAACAATTTTTAAAGTGAGTTTTTAATCCTACTTGATCCCATTCCTCAAACATGACCTTGCTTACTTTTATTACAAGGAATATCTTAACTGATCTGCTGTTCAAATACTAAGTGGAGAGGATACATTCTGCAGAATGGGGAATCCCTGGGGATAGACATGAGTAGCTACCAGGGTTTTCACTTTTTTTCTAATTTGCCTGGGTTTAAGTTGTTGACCCCAGTGATGTCAAGTTTCAGTGAGTTCCTCAAGTTAATGAGGAACTCTGAGAATATTTCCATTTGTTTCACATCTGCTGCCTTTCGATTTCATTGGCACACCATCTTTCTTGTATTATGAAAAAGGTTAAATATAACAAGCCACACGCTTTGTCTATAATTTCCCATATTTTGAAAACCACCATCACATCTGCTTAACATTCCTGCTCCCTTCACTGTTCCATATGAAAGGTGCTGCCTCTAACAACTGCTGTCATCAGTTGTGGGCTCCTTTCTACGTTTTCATCTTCCCAAGAACCGATGCGGCACTTTGTGTGAGAAGGTATTGACAGGTCTCAAAAGGAACCATTTGCAGTTTGCAGGTACTTCCTGTGCACTTTCCATGTGCTCTTGGCTCTCTCCTGGGTTGTGGATACAGATGGAGGCTTTCTGTGGCTGACCTCAGAGGAATTCTGATCGGCAGGAAGGCTGGCCTGTTTGCCTGATGACTCAACTTTATACCCTCTGTTCCTGCCCTTGCCTCTTATATTTGAGTGATATCAAATAACAGCTATTAAAAACAAAGCCAACAAAAAAGGGGTCTTAAAACTTAACAGGGGCTTTCTCTCTTTTTCGGGCAGCTGGTCACTAAAAGAAACCATTAATGAAAGGGTTTGATCAGGGCAACTCTATGCTGGCTTTTCTTCCCCTGCTTCTGTGCTG